>JAUMJJ010000291.1:0-1200000 GCA_033556795.1 Tapera naevia
GGTCTTGCACGCATCGGCCACGCCCCCCGCGCGAAGGGAGAGGGTTAGGGGCTCGGCTTCTGTGATTGGCCGGCTCCGTATCACGTGGCCGCGCCTGTCCCCGTTTCCCCTTCGCGCGGGCACGCGCCACCACACGTGCGCGCGACGCCCTTAGTCCGGGAGTCTCTACAGTGCTGGGGGGAAGGGTAAGAGGAGCGGAGGGAGGGGAAGAAGGGGCGTGCCCGCCCGCCCGCCCGCGGCATGGCGGAGAGCGGCGCCTGGCTGCTGGTGCTGAGCTCCGTGTTCCTCTGCAACGCTCTCAAGATACTCTTGCCCTCCTGCTCCTCCGTGGTAAGTGACGTCACCGCGCGCGCCACGCCCCCTCTGGCCGGGAGCGGCGGGGTGGGGGGGACGGACGGGACACGGCCAGTTCTGAACTGGGGCTGGGCGCACGCTGTCTTCATTATTGTCCTTGTCCTCTCCTTGTCTCCGGGGCTTCCTCCCTCTCCTCCGCGCTGCCGAGACAAAGCAGGGAGGAGGGTGCTGGGCCCGTGGGTGGCCATGGCGGGGGAGGGGGGGACGCCGCTGGGCAGGGCCTTGCCCGGTGGTTTGGAAGGCCCGGCGGGACCTGTAACGCACACCCAGCTGCGCTGGCAGGGCCTGGTGCTTGTCCTGCTGCTTGCATTGGGATGGAGGAAACTTGGGAGGCTGATGGTGGGAAGAACTGGAGGTGATACAAGAAGTAGTTACTATTACAAAATGTAGAATATTTTGATTTAAGCTGAAGTAAAAATTCATCCAAGTAACTGAATTTTTTGAAAGTTAGGCAGAATGTGCCTCTGACAGTGTTTTCTTTAAAGCTTTTTTTCCCCATAGTGTTTTTCCAGACACTGTTCAGAGACAAAATATGTATCTAGGCACTCAAGTCGGAAATATGTTCTGTCCCCAGCTCTTGTCTCATAGAATCATAAGGTTGGAAGAGGCCTCTGAGATCATTGAGTCCAACGATGCCTGTCTCCCTACTAAACCATATCCCTAAGAAACTCATCAACCCGTCTTTTAAACACCTCTAGGGATGGAGACTCCACCACCTCCCTGGGCAATCTGCGCCAATCCCTGACCACTCTCTCAGTTAAGAAATTCTTCCTAATATCCAGTCAAAACCTGCCCTGGCACAACTTGCAGCCACTCCCTCTCGTCCTGTCACTTGTCACAGTATCACAGTGTCATAAGGTTGGAAAGGACCTCTGAGATCATCAAGTCCAATCTATAACCCAACACCCACACTAACACCAACCATCATCTAAACCATGGCACTCAGTGCCTCATCCAGTCTCCCCTTAAACACCTCCAGGGTCGGCGACTCCACCACCTCCCTGGGCAGCCCATTCCAATGACCAATCACCCTTTCAGCGAAGAACTTTTTTCTCACATCAAGCCTAAACTTTCCCTGACGAAGCTTGTCACTTGTGAGAAGAGAGCAGCACCCACCCTGTCACAACCTCCTTTCAGGTAGTTGTAAACAGTGATGAGGTCTCCCCTCAGCCTCCTCTTCTCTAAGCTAAACAACCCCAATTCCCTCAGCTGCTCCTCATAGAACCTTTTCTCCAGCCCCCTCAGCAACCTTGTTGCCCTTCTCTGGACGCGCTCCAGCACCTCAATGTCTTTCTTGTAGTGAAGGGCCCAAAACTGCACACAGTACTCGAGGTGTGGCCTCACCAGTGCCAAGCACAGGGGCACAGACACCTCCCTGGTCTTGCTGGCCACGCTCTTTCTAATACAGGCCAAGATGTCATTGGCTCTCTTGGCCACCTGGGCATGCTTCTGGCTCATGTTCAGCTGGCTGTCAACCAACACCCCCAGGTCCTTCTCCCCCAGGCAGCTCTCCAGCCACTCTTCCCCAAGCCTGTAACGCTGCATGGGGTTGTGAACTTAATGGAGGACTCTGCACTTGGCCTTGTTGAACCTCATCCCGCTGGTCTCAGCCCATCGATCCAGCCTGTCCAAATCTCTCTGCAGAGCGTCCCTTCCTTCAAGCACATCAACATGCACCCAGCTTGGTGTCATCCACAAACTTGCCGGTATACTCAATGCCTTCATCGAGATTATTGATAAAGATGTTAAACAAGACTGGACCCAGCACTGAACCCTGGGGAACATCACTCGTGACTGGTTTCCAGCTGGATTTAATTCCATTTACCACCACCCTCTGGGCCCAGCCATCCAGCCAGTTTTTAACCCAGCAGAGGGTGTGCCTGTCCATGCCGATGGCAGCCAGTTTCTCAATCAGAATACTGTGAGAAACAGTGTCAAAGGCTTTACCAAAGTCCAGGTGCACCACATCCACAACCTTTCCCTTGTCCAATAACCGGGTAACCTTGTCATAGAAGGAGATCAGGTTGGTCTGGCAGGACCTGCCTTTCATAAACCCATGTTGACTGGGCCCGATCACCTGGTTGTCCTGCGCATGCTGTGTGATAACACTCAAGACAATCTGCTCCATGACCTTTCCCGGTATCAAGGTCAAACTGACAGGCCTGTAGTTCCCGTAAGTCTCATTACGTGTGATTAATGGAAATCATTCCCTCATGTGCCCAGCACTGAAATAAAGGATGTTGCTTTCTAAAACTCCAAAATGAGTCTTAGAGGGTTTATTTGCTGCCATTTTTGGTATCAGAGGTGGCGAAGCCTAGCACCGTGACAGTGGACAACTCCAGCAGTTGGGATTAAGCCGGTCTTTGAAGCAAAGTTCTGGTTAATGAGTTCTCAATGTCTTAATTGTTGCTTCTGAGGCTTCAGCCCTTAGGATGCTGCAAGGAATTGTAAAGGAAAGCTTTTCTCAGTCTTGCATATATTAATTAGATGGACATTAGCATTACTGAGAAGAGAGATCAGTGGATGCAGAGATTAAAGAGTTAAGCATCCTAAGAGAAAACCTTCAGTCATCCTAATCGGGATGCCCCCTGGTCTAATCTTAAACATTTCTGTGGAAGCATGGATAACAGAATTACCATAGAATGATAGAATGGTTTGGATCAGAAGGGACCTTGAAGATCATCCAGTTCAAACCCTCCTGCCATGGGCAGGGAGACCTTCCACTGGGTCAGGTTGCTCATAGGCTCATCCAAACTGGCCTTGAACACCTCCAGGGATGGGGCATCCGTGACTTCTCAGGGCAACATATTCCAGTGCCTCAGCACCCTCAGAGTAAAACATCTCTTCTGAATTTCTTCTAAATCTAAATCTTCCCTCTTTCAGCTTAAAACCATTCCCCCTCATTGTATTCCCGCATTCTCTGATAAAGACACCTCCCTAGCTTTCCTGTTATGGACCACTAAACTCTCTAACTGCCAAATAAACTTATCTATGAGAAACCACTCTGAAATCCCTATCTTTCTGCTCTTTCACATAATAACTTCACTGCTATGCAGATCAGTGCACAGTGTTTGATATTGGATAAAAATCCTTTAAAACATGTTACTCTTGGCAATTTTGGAAGGTGAACTCAGTGTTACTGTAGATGACTAATGAAAATCTCTTCTCTGCTTGTGCTTTGGTTCCTGACAGAAAGTACTGTAATGTTCTCATTGACTGCAGTACTGAGAACATCATTTGTGGGGAAAAAATTCCGTGTATCTTGAGAAAGCTAGGAAAATTTGCTGAAGGAACAACAAGAAAAGGATTTTGTGTTCTTTGTTGCTTCACTTCTATGGTGAAAGAAATTAATGAACCAGCAAGTAGGTGATGCCTCTTGAAAAGAAAGTGGAAAAATAAAAGATGGGGAAGAAATATTTGCTGTCACAACATGTAATTACCCTTTTACATTTCTGTCCATAGGAAATAATTTTAGCCAAGAAACCAATATGATGTTATAAGCAAAATTCATTTAAATGCATGGATAAGATGTAAGAAAAATAACTAAGGCAAATTTGTGTTTCTGGTTTTGAGGTACTACCATTGATGGATCACAGCTCTCAGTCTGCATGGTAATGTGTGTGTTTCTAAGAGCCCAGACTAGGCCAGTGGGCCATGCGTTATTGGTGAGGTTTAAGTTGGGCTTCAGTGAATAAAGGTTCCACATTAATTAGTTTAGACCTTTGCTAAGGGTCCTGGAGCTGGAAATGTGAATGATGAGTGAGTAAGGGGCATTGTTGGAGCTGGAAAGAGTAGTCATGAAAAGGAGTGCTTCCCTGGTCGTTCCTGGCCTGCACTCAGATGCTTGTTAACCAAGCAGTGCATCATGCCATGCAAGGAAGGAGAACAGCAGTTCAGCTCAGGATGCAGTGGCAGGCAGGGCCTTGGAGGTTTGACAAATCTCAGAAGGCTGTATCATTGAGAGTGGGGAGATGAGGAGATGAAGGCAGGAACAGAAAACAATAAAAGCAGTTAACCGTAGTAGAAAAGCTGAAAATCACTGCTCTATGGGAAAATTTTTTTTTGACCCTTTTTTGCCTTGCTTCAGTCAGAATAAGAGAGTAAAAATTCTTTGGCTTTTGGAACATTGCAGATGTTAAACCAAGGTTTTCTTATGTGTTGGTGAAAGGGTCTTACTTTATGGGAGGCTTTTGAGTATGTAAACTGTTGATCATGTTTTATACATGTTAAAGAAAATCAGCTGAATTCTGGATAAATAACTGATACTATTTCTTTACTTCTTAGATATCCAGATTATTGCAAAAGGATGCAGAGCAGGAGTCCCAAATGAGAGCTGAAATTCAGAAAATGAAGCAAGAACTCGCAACCATTAGTATGATGGATGAGTTTGCTAGATATGCCCGCCTGGAAAGAAAGATTAACAAAATGACTGACAAGCTTAAAACTCATGGTAAAGTTCACTGTTTACTTCATTTTATACTTTCTGAGAAACATTTTTCCAAGAGTGTTTTCAATATTAAGTGAATTTCTCCTTCAACTTTTCTTCTTCCTCTTTTATCCATTTCCAGTGTTAGTCTTGCTTTGTTGGTTGTTTTTTTTTCTTAGCTTACTTTTGTCTTTCAGTTCTTCATGGTTCTGCATACACTCGTAAGGGAGTGATTTACATATAAAATTTTTCTTATGATGAACTTCCTGGGCTTCACTGTGTAATTATTTACTCTTTCTCGGTGATGCTCAACATCAAATCATGTTTTGAATAAGTCGAGGAAGTCCTCTGCTGCGTATCTTCACTGCAAACAGATGCATTGCTTCATTTGGGCTGTTTGGTTTGTGTACTGTAGAATGCTAGAAAGCATTGATCAGTAAGGTAGCCAGATGAGATCTTTTCTGTCACTTTACAATCCTTATGCAGCAACCTTTGCGATAAAACTGTAGTGCTTTGTCTCAGTTAGGATTTTACAGTAGTATAATCCATCATCCTGTGGTAGGTAATGCACATAAACCTTTGGCAGCAGAGCTTTTGCTTTTGTCTTTGCCCAAACTCGCTAACTGGTCCTATCAACAGGATAGGAGACTACTTGCTTTGTCTGCCTCCTCTATGCAAAATGAGTGGATGTTTATGTGCTCTTTGCTAGGAAAAAGGACAATATTTAAAACTGACAGCTTTGGATTGCTTTCAGTACTATTCTTAACTCAATGATTTCAATTAAATGACATTTGAGTAGTTTACTTAGCAACTAACAATATTGTTTTAGGAAACTTTAGGCCACTATTATGTTTGAAGATGTGTTGTCTTCTCTGGGCTTCTTTATATTGGTCTGAGGTTATGTAACAGAAGGAAAATAGGCATAGGAAGTTTTAATACTGAACCTGACTGAGATTCATTCGCTGAAGGAATAGTCTTAACTGTGTTCCTGGATGAAATAGGGCAAAAGTGCATCTGCTAAAGCCATCATTCTCCCCTTTCAGGAAAGGGAAAATATTACTTTATGCTTCATCTGAAGCGGGTTCTTAAATTAGAAACCACAGTGACTGTTCTCATTTGGTAATAGTGTTTATGATCACATGTGACACTTCTCTGTCTAGGATATCAGTTTTGCAACTTTTCATAGTAGCACCAATATGAAACTTCTGTGTAGTATGGACCTGGCACTTCCTTGCAGAAGGGTGCTTTGAATATAGCTGTGAGTCATTTGAAAAGAGAATTTTAAACAGTGTCATATCCTGATTTGAAGAGTGAAACAATAAATTACTAGGTTTATGTAAGTGTAATTAATAATTAATAGAGTAATTTTTTTCTTTTAACAGTGAAAGCACGAACTGCCCAATTAGCCAAAATAAAGTGGGTTATAAATATTGTGTTCTACATCTTACAAGTAAGTAAGTAAGTATTTTATTGTGAATGCAAACTACTAAACCAAGTCCTCAGTAGTGTTACAATTGTCTCCTGTGTTTATTGGCTGATAATTGTCCACACAGGTGTCTAACATTCCAATGACATAGTGCATGCCAAACTGAAACAGTTTCTTGAAATAGATGGGAGAGATATTCCTGATAAGGTCTGGTAGTTGTGGGTGGAAGGAGTCTTGAGTTTCATTTTAGCTCTGTGTTTCTGGTTTTGAGGTGACAAGATAGAGGTTTGTCTTAGCTGTTTCATCACTGTTTTTTAAAATTTAGAAATGGTACTGGTTCCAGGAAAGTTCTCATACCTGTCAATATATAAAGTTCTCATACCTATCAATATATTTTGCCTATGTTTTTGAAAACAGAATGTGCTTTTGATGAGGATGCAAATTCTTACTTAGTTGCCACACATTTTGCCACGATGCTTCATCAGATTGTCTCTCTAATTCAGCCTTGATCCCAAAGAATTGTCTGCTAGTAAGGATGACAGTGTTCACCTGAAGGTATCTTTAGTGCAATGTTGAAGCTAGTTGGGATTCCTAGCAGGCAAGGATTATGGCTAAAAACAGTCATATGAATTCAACAACCACTATTATTATGTTTCTCTGTGCTAGACTGGAACCAGGGTCTCAAAAGAAAAGTGTTTGCCAACATCTCATTGCTGCCTCTTAATACTGTGTATAAAGTTAAGGTTATACCAAGTTTAAAAATATTTTGAACTTGCTTTAAAGCAATGTAAAATAGCAAATAAACTATTTTCTTTAATAGAATTTGTGATTTTCTCTTTCAAAATAGCAGTGGGAATGTACTTGAGTGTATGTTACTATCAAAGCTAATAAACATTTCAATTCTAGGCTGCCTTGATGATCTCTCTCATTTGGAAGTACTATTCTGAGCCAGTTACAGTGCTTCCAAGCAAATGGCTTGCTCCACTGGAGCGCCTCGTAGCCTTTCCTACGGGTGTGGCAGGTAAGGACTGTACAGTATTAAAAAATACATTTCCCAAGCTAACAATGTTGTAACAAAGAGCATACATGGATTAAAAGTGCTGGTTCTGTATGATTCTTCTAATTCCCTTAGGGCAAGGAGGAGTTTCAAATATTTGATCAGCTGTTATTTATGAAATAGGCTATTTGTTGTTCTTATTTCTTCTCAAACAGTGCAGTTTTTTCTTGTTATGGAATAGACCCTGGAGAAGATTTCAAATCAGAAATATTATATTAAGGAGTCCCCTGAAATAGTGGAATTGGGTTTAAAAATGGGCAATACTTTATAGGCCTGTATTGTTTACATGTGTTTCTAATAATCTGCTGGGGTTTCATAGTAGTGTAATTCTAGAGGGTTTTAGGTATGCTCTCTCTTGCCATTTTGTCTTATCTGGTCCTACCCTTTTTCCCATTGCATTTCTGTTGCACTTTTACCTACTTAAATCTTTTTCTTTTGGGCAGTTTAATGAATCATTGATCAGAAGAATATCACAAGTTGTAGGTACCTGTTTCTGAGTGAAAAGTGTGAAAAGTGTGTTGACTGTATGCCAAAAGGATAAACAGACAGGCAGAATGACAGGACTATGTAGTGTGGAAATTTACCATTAAGCTAAAATGCTGCTAATAAATCTTCATGGGAGGCTTGCAAGTCCCAACTGACTTAGAAGGAATTCCAAAATATGTTGTTAGAATTGTATGTTGTTGTATCTTTAATAGTTGTCTAGAAAATTATTTGTATCCAGCATGCTTACTGGACCAGAGGAGTCTGCTTCCGTGCAGGGTGGGGGAACTGTCCTTGGAAGACATTTGTTTAAACAGCATTTAAAGGGATCTAAAAAGCTTCGCATCCATGTCTGCCTTCAAATCTTCTTTCATATCTTGGCTGATAATCATTTCACTGTGGACATCACCTTTGAATTCTAGGTGATGAATTTGAGAACACAAAAATATATAATACTAACCAAAAAGGTAGCGTCCTCATGTGTGCTGTGAAAAGCTTTGTATTCTGTGGTGCTATGTAGCATGATTCTATGTAGTCTGCAATATGGATGTGCTGTGTGTTACAGTCAGGCTGCACCCTTTATTCTCTCATACCAATACAGATTTCTGTGCTACTAGTTGGGATGACAGGACCCTTTAAAACAGCAAAGCAGGGCATCAGAGTCAGCATCAAAGGTCTCAGTTGCATTTTTCTGTGTAACTGTATGGGGAGCAAGGAGAAAGAACTACAGCTTTAATATTTTTAAAAAGGCATTTAAATTTTGAAGGAAATTTACTCGTAAATATCTGAATTTAGGTTCTACCAAAGTGTTCTGTTACTTGGCAAGCCTTTATTTTCCTTTAATTGTTTTCTGTTAAGTACCTAGCAGATGTTTTTAGCTGTGGGTTTTGTATATCACACTTTGGCTCATATTCATGTTACTTGCTACTCTTTTCCCTAATCCTCAGGTTTTCTTGGGACCAGCATGGAGTTAGCTGCCATCCCTTGAAGAGAAACTTTTGTATATAAAAAGAAAGATGTTCCTGTTCACCTCATAAATCTTGTTTCTTCTTTTACACTTTTGAACTTGTTTTCAGAAGCTTGGGTAATTCAAGGTTATTGATGCAATGTCTTAAATTGTGTTTTATATCTCTTTCAGGTGGTGTTGGAATTACATGTTGGCTTGTGGTTTGTAATAAAGTTGTAGCTATCATGCTACATCCTTTTAGCTGAAGGAATCCCAGTAATCCATGGAGTCCTCAACTATATTTTCATTATTGCTGTTTTAAATTAATTAAAAAAGAAAAAAGAGCAGTTGTTGTTCATGAGACTAGGTCTGAGATAATCTTTGTTACTTCATCTGGGTATCAGTCAGTATTCCTTTTAATTTATTTTCTCTCTTTTTAGTTTGTTTTTCAGTTTGATGGTCAGTTTTCAAAGACCAGCATTGCTATTGATAGAACGTCATTTTTGTGTCTGTTTCAACAAGTATCAACACTGGTTCATGGCAGAACTGTAAGACTTTGTCATGGCATACATTCAGCAAAATCTAAAAGTGTTGGATTTTTATTTTTAAGTTGGAAATGCACTGGCATTAGGAATTAATTGGACGGCTTTGCTGTATAATACAGCAGTTTCACCCAAAGGTGGGATTATATTTGCTGAAAGGTGGTACTAGAGGGTAGAGATAAGTAGTTTGGTTGGCTTAGCCTAAAACAGAATTGGTTTCCTCCTTGTTATATTTTACACTGGAATTGGTCTATTCTTTGGCTGCCTTAGAAAATGTCTTGTAGATAGATACGCAGAATCAACCTTTAGGAGATTCACTCAGTTGCCAAATACAGGATGGCTGGTGGCTTCTTCCTCCTTGACTTTTAAAATTCGTTGGACACATGATTTTTTTTTTCCTACTTTTATTGACAACCAGCCTTTCCTTCATTGACATTTTTTCTGCTTCCCAAACTAAGTGAGGATCACTGGAGCTGTTTCCTTCCGTGTTTTGGGAGGAAAGGTCTGGCCAACATTCTCAAGCTCTATGCTAAGAAAGAGAAAGTAGAAGACAGCACAGATTTTTTTTTGAGAACTACATTCCGAGGGCTTCAGCATATATAACAGCCCAGGATGGCCCAAAAGAGCTATCTAAATGTAAAAAGGCAAATTAAGTGACTTGAATGTCTGTAGGAGTAACAGAGTGGTAGCAAGCAGGAGGAAAAACATTCTTCTGTTTTGGAGTAAATCCTTCTTGCTGTATTTAAGTAAGGAACAGCCACAATATATTGAATTTAAGGGAGGGCATTATTCTTCCTAGTACTGTAGAACAGTGACCAAAGTTGTGTTTGCTTCTGTGCTAGAGTGGTGTCTACAACCGCATCATTGTTGCCCCATAAGACAAGTGGGTGATTTTTTTTTGACATGAGCCTGAACAGAGGTCTAAAGAGGCACCTTTCCCTCTTCTGCTAGGTGACTTTGGTAATTCTGGTTCAGCTTCGCACTTTGTACAGTGGAATGCATCTGTTATGTAATTTCAGGTCCTTTGCCTTCCTGCAGGAAGGGGCTAGTACCCCTCCATAATTAGTACTGCATTTAGAAAGTAATCCAGAAGGTCATGATACATTCTGTGTGTGTATGTATATATGCATGAAATCAGGGGAGGTTTTAAATGTTAGTTTTAAAAAAATTGTGTTTCTGTTAGGCATTACATTTCGCCAATATGAAAATAGGTACATTAAATACAAATTTAAAAATGTTGGGATTGAATGTTATATACAATTGTGTTTTTATTAATGAAATAAAGCTTTTCAACCCATCTTAAGTTTCCTAATCCATTTTCAGTGTTAATTAGAGATTTCCTGAAAAAAAAGAACAAAAACCTAAACCAGCAACACCCCTCCATCTATGTTCTTGCATAAAGAGGCTGTTTGAATCAGCAGGACTAATTTATTTCTTTTTAAAGTATTCAGGACAGATTATCTATGACATTGACATATTTATGCATCTAATGATGTGGTAGTGATATTTCTGCTTAGTGTGGAGTTTAACAGTGAAGTCAAGAACAGCAGCATCATTTAAAATCTTCGTGGTGGCATTTGCTCTTTATCCACACTTAGCATGGGACCATCAAATAAGCAGTTTGTTGGCTGCTTTAGTCAGGCATTTGGTGAGTAAGGGTGGACAGGCTTTTGGTCATGTAGTCGGTTCAAAGGAGTGTTATGTGCTTGTTGGCTCTCAGCTTTGGGACAGCACTAAAGGCATTGTAGAAGTCTTAATAGTTCATAGAGGAGAAACATTCTCTTGGCTGCACAAAGTCATTCTGAAGCACTACTTCAAGAAAAACCTTCAAAATTTTGAAAAGAAATACACTGCAAGTAGGTTCAGATCTAAATGTCTTAATCACCCTTTAAAAGCTTTTGTGTATTTTTTTTCAAGTGCTACTGCCTTTTCAAATTAATAGAATACACATGATTTTCCCTAACTTCATATTTTAGCAAACGTTCCATGAATTACTATGAGGAACAAAACATAATCCTCCCACCCTTGCTTATGTAACCTTAAACACAGGATTTTGAAAGGCTTTTTGAGAACTGGCTATGCCTGACTTCTCCAAAACAATAGTTTACTCTTGCACATTAATCTTTGGATGTCAGCTGTGGAAGTTACCAGGCAAACTGCTTTGATAAGTTCTAACAGTGGAAAAGAATGAAGCTTTAGAGCTTTATAATGCTAATGAAAACAATGTAATAGCAAATTATTTTTATTATGTGTGAATTCTGGAAGCTATTCCAGGAGTGAAGAAAATAAAAAATTGTTTTCTTTTATGGCATTGTTGGTGCTAACCCAGTAATGAAGGCAGATTGCTCACTTCAGCTAGCTAACAAATAATTAGCTTCAAAATTCAAACTGCAGAGACCATGTAAAAAAATGGAAATTACAAAACAAGGACACCTGATTATAGGTAAAAATGTCATAATTGTTAAGGCAGTCTTGCTAACATGTACATACATACAGACAGACTGAGAACAGAAGTATGTTCTTTGTGACAACTGATTTGACTATCATATTGGAAGAATCCTGGAAACAAATTCTCAGAACTTGCAAGATTTAAAATGCATTTAATAAAGGTAAAATTGTTTAAAAAATGTTTTAAATAGTCCATGTTTCTAGAGTTGATGTACTTACCATAAATAAAATCATGTTTGTGTATTCTCAGGACTATTTCCTTACTGTTCGATGCTTTGCGTTATGAACTAGTTAGTAGTGGTTGTTTGAAATTTGGCTTGGGTAATCGTGCATTCTCTCACTTCTCTTTCTCCTTCCTCCCGTGTTAGAACTTGAATGGTTGTCTCTTCTGGTCCAAAGAATTCTTTCATAGGACTGTTTTTCCTGTCAGCAAATATCATATGAGCACAGCTTTCTGCTTCAGTGGATCTGTCCTTCTGCCTTGTTTTGGTAACTTTACCAAAAGATGGTTCATACAGCCCAAAGGAATTGTTCACTTGTGATTCAGCTGTTTCACTACAGTTCTGACCTACATGTCTGTAGTTGCGAAGACTGCATTTTGAGCATTTTGTACCTGATGTAGGGAGCCCATGATGCAAATTCTCAGTGGCTTCTGAAAATCTGTAATTATTTTTGAGCCTAATGAGTATTTTTTTTCTTGGACTTGGAGTTACATATTTACTACCTGTCTTCTCACTATTATTTAGCTGTTCGTCTGGCTTTTTTTCTTCTTCACGTTCTTTCACTGTATCTTCCGTGCCATTATTCTCTTTTACATTCTCACTTGGAAGAGTTTGTTCTGTTTCCAGCATTTTTTTAAGCTCCTGTTTAAGCAAATCTGCGTCTTTTTCTTCTTGCATAAATTCCAAGCAAGTATATTCTTCCATCAGTAGTCTGCTTTCTTTTAAATACTCTAAAATGAAATATTATGGGATTTAGGAAGGTTCTTAAATTGTCTAGGAATATAAAGAACCATCAAGCCTTAACAAGAACAAGTTTTACTTCCCGAATTCTTTGCTTAAGTTGTTATTATTGATGGTATTTCAGTCTGGAGGATTATGACAATGCTATCTAGTAATAAATGTAACATGATGGGGCCAGATTTAAACAAGACCATTGTGCCATTAAGTCCGTGTAAATGTCTTTATTTTCACCTTTTTCATTATGCTTAATTTTATTAAATGAATTAGCATGCAAGTATAATCAGTGATGCCTAAACACAGGGCCAGAAAAGTCACGTACAATGCAACAGAGAAACTGCATGAGATCTAAACTCTAATTGTAATTTTTATATTTAAGTTCCATTTAAAAGCAATATATATGATTTTCTCTCCCTTAATTGACAACATGATTTCTTATGTGGAGCAGAACATACTGCAACTCTAACCTATGAATGACTTCGCTCCACTTTTTACTAGAAAAAGGTACATCTATACTGGATACCTACAGTAAATACATTTTTCTGCTGCAGGGCACAAATTATATGTTCTGTGCTTTAGAGAGACTCAGTACCTCTAAAATGAAGTAAGAGTCGAAGCTTAAATAGGAAGTATGATAAATAAAACTTCACAAAATAAATCTAGTATTGGCAGTGAGAGAAAGCCAGAGAGAGCTTCACAGGCAGAATCAGAATACCTGTGTTTTCTGTCAGTTTTACAAGGGGATTTCAAAGACGAATGGTGACTTCATTTATCTGGTGGGGGTTGAAAAGGCAGGGTACAAAACACAAGAATTAACACATTCCAGATTTCTAGCTCTGTTATTGATCTAGTAAGTGACGTCAACAACTTGTTCCACCTCTGTAAATACATGATCTTTAGGTCGCATAATGTCTTTTACCATTTGTGAAGTATTTAGCATGGTGGCATTCAGATCTCGCTTCGTTCTACAAGGCTCACTATATTGCAAATAACATGAAGACTTTTAGAAGGAAAAACTCAGATAAAGAAATAAATGCATTGGTTTCTTCTATTCTATAGAACATCTGAAAGATAAAGGTGTATCAATATGAGTCCCTTGCATGTAACCATTATATGAGAACAAAATCAATGGCTAAGATTTATGTAAAATCTATTCACAGTGATTGTTGTAATGAGAAGATATTCCCAGCCCTTGAATAAATCCTTTTCCTTTCTCAGCAATAGATCCTGAGCCAGAAATATATGTTGTCAGCTGTGATAGATTCACAACCAATAATTTGAGATGACTATTTGATTAGTGTAGAATTAATGATCTATCAACTATAGTACAGTTTTAGAGATAAAGCCTTGACTTTTTACTGACATGACCAGGTGCTCCTTTTAGATGTACATTAGTATGAAGATGCCTTATACTGTGGAGCTGCTCTGTTTGTGCTTAATGTTATTATTTTGTTGAAGTAGTTCCTGACAGTCAGGTGCCATCCAATGGCTACCAGACCCATGTAAATTACCAGTAACATTGGTTCATTCAACTTTTGAAAAGACCAAATGAGTTTCTGAGAAAAATATTAAAATATACCTGTATGTGTTCTATTAAAAGTTTCTGGCTTTTGTGCTTTCTTGGTTGTTTGCTTTTCTGTTCTACGTTGGGCATCCCTGTATGCTTCATTTGCTTTAGCTTTTTCATTCTTGTTTTCTGAAGTCCTTTTCTCCTATGCTTGGCAATTAAAGATAAAAATGCAGTCAGTGTGATACTTATAAAAAGATTGTATTTACTATTATATTTTTATTTTGTATCGCAACATTTGTCCTATATGCTTGGGCAATATAATTACATTCACAAAAAAAATCCACATCCTAGGAAGCTAAGATGACAGATCAAGCTATTCAGGCCTATTACTGAAATTTATGGAATAACGTACAACTTAGTTGAGAGTTTCAACAAGGAATTGGATCCAGAGCCATACCTCTGTTAGCTGAATTGGATTTTTTTCAGTTTCCTGAATTTGGTACTGTGACAGCAGCAGTGGCCTAAAACGCTGTTTATCTACTTGTACTGATCTGCTTACACTAAGACCTGTTGAAAAAGGACAATTGTTAGTAATGTAGTAGTTTCTAGAATTATATTGTTGGTATAAACAAAAGATATCTTCAATGACTGATAATAACGGCTTGTTTGTAAACTTTTTATTGCATGTTTTAATGGTCTTTATAATAAATAAGTTCTTTGTTCTGCCTGATCTATAAATGCTGAAACCGGAACAGAAACATAGCTGTCTGGACTTTGGAGCATTTTCATCCATACATCAGTACATCGTAAATATATATCAGCTTTGCATGTACAAAGGCCTATTCAGATAGAACATGATTATCAGACAAAAGTGTCTATACCCTAGAGCACATGCGGGCTTAAGTTGCGCAGTAAATTCTAATGTAAGTTTAAGAGGTCTGGCATGAGGCCTCAGCTTTCAGGTTCCTAAATTTGGATCTTAGAGTATAATAAAATGCTTGCTTTTATGCCTTTTGACTTCATTACTTACTTTACACAAAGTTAAGTACTTACATTAGGCTTTATGGAACCAAGCTCTTCAGAGGACATGCTTAACTCTGTTTGAAATATCTGTGGTCTTTGAGAAGATATTCCAAGAGGAGTGATTGAATGAGACATTTAAAGACACAGGTGAATGGAGATGGGATGAGGAAAGTGAGTATATTGTTTTTTATTCTATTTTTAGAATAATTTTGATGGGAGTACAGTAGCTGAGAAAACTGCTAGCACAGCAGCAAAAATGTCATCTTAGCTACATGAATATTCGACCTTATTGCCAGTTTTGATCTCTGCAAAAAGAGGAAGACTCTCCATTAAACGTGGTGATTTTCCAGTGTTCAGAGCTTGGTGGTGAAAAGGATGTTGATAGCTAATTTGAGGATTATGCTTGAAGGAATGGCTCTGATAATGCAGAGGGAATTAGTTCTCCCTTTTGAAAGCCAACCAGGAAGTAGTTACTTCGGTAGTTTTTTCTACCAGAAATCAGCGGGGCCTTCCTCCGACTGAGGACTAGGGGGAGCTGTACCTCCAGATCAGCTGGTGTGACCTTCCCATAGCAGAGCAAACTTTGCTCTCATGAAGAGCTTATGAAATTAACGGCTTCATTCAATAAATCCACTTTCTTTATGTATGTAGAGCTTGCTGATAACTTAAGCAAGTCTATATTCAGCTATTATGAGTGTTAAAAAGTACAGCCACATATTTCTTTCCTTTTTTTTCTTTACGTGAGAGGTAAAATTTTGAGCAAATGCAGAATAGAAACCAGCTACTTGAAGAAGTAGCTCTTTTTTAGGTCTTTTGTAAGAAAATCCAAATCAGCAGTGAAAAGGAAAAACAATTCTCAGTAATTACAATTCTAGATTTCTAAATCATGTGTTTGCATTAACTGGCAGAGAATGAAACCTGCATTGGCCAAAAATACCAAAAGATCAGACAATGGTGCATGCAACATTTGCATTACAAAATAAGTAAGTTCCCTTATCTCTCTTAAAGAAAATAAAAACTTAAATAGTAAACAGTGATTTAAGTGCTATAATTTAAATAATAATGTATAAGTTCATGTGTGAGTAAAATTTAAAAAAACACAGCTAGTTATGTGACATTACTGAAAATGGAATTCAGAGCTTCATAAAAAAAGTGTTTGACTTGGAATGAGAAGTAGAAATTCGTGTTTCTTAATTTTACAACTTGAATTGCCAGCCTTTTTCCTGTAGTTCCCTTGTAGTTAAGGCAGACTAATGGATTTGCAAAGGCAACGAAGAAGAAAGAAATAAGCAACTGATTACAATCAGACTTTGTCCTTGTACCATATTTTGTAGAATTCTGTGGGCATGTGCAATATTTCCAGCAGATATGTTTGCTACCATGTAAATTTTAAGTGTTCTTCTATACCCACAGGAAGAAAGTTCCAATTCTTCCTTCAGTTTAGGAGCAGGAATATCTGACCAGTATTTATAAAATGTGCTTTATGCAGGAAAGTCAATGTTGAGATCATTATCCAGAATTTCAGGGTGTTTGTTGTGCAGAAAGCTCTCCTTTAAGATATTGACAGATTGTTTATGATCCTGAGTAGGAGGAAAAATGTTACTTTTAATGTTGGGGAAGTGCTTGAAATCTGTTTATTAGTTTGTAAAAACCCACTTTTTTTAGTAAATTCTAGATACTACATTTAGAGCACATAACAATTAGAAATTTTTAAGTGCTACAAGAAAACTTTCTTCAACATTTCTGTCCCTGGTGAACATAGTGAGAGCACATGGGCAACATAACAGTTCTTGACTGATATGATTTGTAATTGTTTTTAGCTGATGCTCCCTCATTTCAAAGGATGGGATCAGCTTGTCTGAGCACAGGCGCCTCATGCTGTCTGAAATGTTCTTGAATATCAAGGTATCCACATAAGGCTGGGCAATATTACACAGGACCGATGGGACACCCGTGTCCTTCTGGAGCAACAACTACAGGCAGAATGTGCTGGGACATCTCAGATGGCACTGGATGCCTATAATTAGGCAGCTGAATCCAACACAAGGTAGCTGCTCTTGAAATGTTTGGTAGACAAGATTGCATATAATAGATATTCCTCTCAATGCTTGTCTGAGTATCCATGTGAAACAAATACTCTTTACTAAAGAGCTTGTTCTTCCTCCATAGAATTGACTTCCTGCTGTTGTTTTCTATTATATTGTTCTAAATAACATCTGTTATGTGGATAGAATTAATTGAAAGAATATGCAACAACTGCCATTATAATCTCTGCCCATTTAAATTTACTTACACAAAAAACCCAAAGGACTGCTAAGGATAAGCATCCTTTTCTCTCAGGTAAGCTGACTGTATGATCATCAGACTGGCCTTTAAGCTGCCTAAACTTTGTATCTGAAAACTCATCTCTTTTCACCCCAACAAAGTGTAACTTGAAGGACCTTCAATAATGGACATCGAAGCATCTCTGCTATTTGTAAATTACGGGGTCTAAGGATTTTAAAGATGAGGAAACATTTTTCAGAGACCCAATTAAATTAAATATTTTTGCTCATAGAAAAGATCTTTGAAAGCCTGTACTAAAAAAAGGAACTTGCTACAGGAGGGGTGTTTGTGAGGTGCTTTGATTTAGTGAGCTGTGTTGTGGGAATTCTAGGTCTGAGGTGATGACTTCCCTGCAGCAAGTCAAAGGCAACAAGCCTGGACAAAAACTAGCCTGCAAAAGCTTCATGGACTGGTAGCTTCACCGTGTTGAAAAACAAGTAGGCAAACAGCTCTTGGTGCAAATAGACACTTAAAATAGCAGTACTACTTCAGTGTCACTGTTAATATACTAAAATGATGTATGCTAAATACTATTCATGATGAAAATTGGGTTAAATATTTAAACAGATCATGTATTTGTCTTCATAAAATAAATGAGAAAAAAGCCAAACATTTCTCTTTAAATTATATGTGCCAGAATATTTTTAACCCATAAAAAACACAATATTTGGTTCTATTTTGGAATATATGTCCTAGTTATAAAACAATGTTAAGTTTCACATAACTGAACAACAAAGAAAATTAATATTATACGTACTTTTTTCATGAGGTACTGACACACTTTTGTCTTTTGCAATTTTAATCATCCGATTCGCATAGATATTTTTTACACAAAGTTGCCGATCCTTTTCCTAAGATGAAATAAACACTATTAAACTTCTAATATACATTAAGAATTACTTTTTACAAACTTAATTTTCTCATATTGAGAGAAAACTGCCAGCAATTTTGCTTTGTGCCAGGCCATGTGGTGACTTTGTTATTTACATAAATAGAAATCGGTCATTTTCTTTGATGAGCCAAATCAAAATTCTCCCTTTTTAAGGCTAAGAGTACACCTACAAGATCTTTTTCATAACATAGTGGTCAAAAGATGAAGCCTTCTCTAATGATTTTTTCATTTGATGTTCTTAGTTATTTTTTTTCAAGGTTAAGTAATTTTGCTTGGGGAACAATATAAACTCAAGAGACCCACTTTTAATATCTATTTAGCAAGAGTCCTGTTACTGAAATCTATCTCAGACACAAAAGAGAGATTTCAGTTACACTCTCACCATATCAATTTTTAGTGTGGAATAAAAGGAGCTGCATTTAATTTGGAGGCAAAGGTTGATCTGAAAGGGACTGAGTACTTTGAATGGTCTGACTAAACCAGGTGCCCAAAATTATGACTATGTAAAAAACTGTTCTGGCACAGAAATAAGGTTAATAAGCAGATCTTGTCTTTTTTATGGTGAAACGATAGAAGGTTTTGTGAATGTAAATATTGCATGAAGAAAACTGGACACACATAGAAAACTCTAGAAGCCACATGAAACAATAGAAATATTTTAGAGAAGCATTAAGGTGAGAACTGTACTTTAGAATAATAGGGATTTTGGAACAGTTTTACATTAGTGTTCCAGGGACTACAATTACTCCTGTCTCCCAGATCTGCACACATAGCAGGAGATCAGACTCCAGCAGGGAAATAGCACTGCAAGTGCTGCTTTTGGTAGAAGGCCCAGGAAAAGCACTGTACTTTTTTTCTTTTCCAGCAGCTCACTGGGCTTTTGCAGCTGGGCAGCCCAGCTACTGCCAAATACCAGGAAAAAAGTTTCTGCACTGGGTACGTACATAAGAGTGACAAACAGTGCCCCTATACAGAAATACAGATCTCCATGAATCTTCAGGAACTGCCTGTTCTGCCCTTCCCAATATCTGGGAAAACTCCTCATAACAATATCTTTTACAGACATTTGATTCTATTTAGAAAGAAAAAGCTCCATAGAGGGATCAATAGATGGATCAGTCACTTTACATAGATACAAAAATAAGTATATTTTAACTCTTACAGTTTAAACTATTGAAAGCCACAAGGCTTTTCATGTTTTTTGGAATATGTGCTGGTTTTCTTGTTTACAACTCATATGACATACAATTCATGGTAATTTTGTTTCTATTTTACTTAATGTCCCTTTTAGGTTTTCCTGTATGTTTGGTTTACAGGCATCACAGTAAGTGTTGGACTGGACGTATTTGTCTAAAAACCAAGCTGGAATTGTAACAACCTATGGAAACATTTACCCAAGTGTTTTTGTTAAATTCTAGTTTTGCAGAGAGTAATATTTTGCTCATTTTGACTTGGAAGTGTTTCTGCAAGGGGCCTCATTTAAAGTTAGTAGATTAATACATTGACTAAGATCTATCAAAATGGTAACAAACTGGTGGGGATTATTTGTTCAAACTGTGATGCATTAATCTGCATTCCAATTAGTTATTGAACTACTTTGGACTTGTGGCAAATAGTCCCTACAATAATTTCATCATTTGATACTTTGAATTTTTTGATAGATCATAGAACTAGGAAACAAAGATTCTATTACTAAATAATATGTCATAAAAAAGGCATAAGGGAAAGATAACATGAATACTTGAATCTTCTTGTTGTAGGAACGCAAACGTTTAAAATTTTTAATACCTTAAGTTTTTGTTGAAGAGAGTTAATTTCCGTTTGCAAGGTCTTAGTAATTATCTCAGCTTCCACAGCTTTTTTATTCTCATTTGCCAACTGACGACTAAAGGTGCTATTGTTCAACTTCAGCTGCTTTTCTAGGCCCTTAAAAAAATTACGTGTTTTAATATATGGATGTATCCAGAATGACTGTTGAAAAATTTTAGTTCTTAGCAGATTTAAAAAATAAGCATGCTAATATAATTAAAAGTAAGCTTCTAATATTTATATTCTATTGTAAATGGCATGAAATCATGGTGAAGTATCTGAAAAATTACTTTAAAAAACTGGTTTAAGACTTAATTTTGCTGAAGAAAAAATTATATTTTGCATTACCTTTCTGATGTATTAATACAATCAACTTCAAGAAATGTTAACACATTTCTTTTCACACTGAGATCTCTTAACTGTGGTAATATAAGGAAGCAGCATGTAAATGAAAACTAGGTAATTTATTATTTTTCAAGTATTTTATCACCAGAACCCAGTGCCATGCACTGAAATTATAGTTACTAAAATTGTAAGGTGGACACCCAACCCTGCATGCTTTTTATAGCTTCTCACTAGGACTTCTGTAAATAGAAAGTTTTCAAAAGAGAGTCTGAATTCAGCTGTTTCTATTTTCATTTTCTTTCATGTAATAAAGGTGCTTCACACCTAGCTGTTCAGATGATGAGACGCCTCTAAGATTACATGTCTCTTTATTTAATTCTATGTATAATATACCTCATAGAAAATAGAAATTAATTCCTGGAGGACAATGGAAATTTCACTCTTCTAGTTTTGTGTCAAAAACTATTTCCGGTCTCTTTGTGAAAGGTTCAATAAGAGTAAAGAAGCATGAGATATTAAAAGGAGCTACATTATCTCCTCTTAAACTCCAATCAGGCTTTTACTACAGTTGCATAATGAAACTACAGTAGAACCAACCATACTGCCCACCAGCACCACGTAAAACTAACTGTGCTAGTTCCAGGTCAAACAGCTTTGGTTGTTCAAGGAAGCAGATTACCAATAGCCTGGTGGTCTCCAGGTATGACTGTTCCTGTGCTTTGCTATGGTATATTAGGGTCTGTGCTATTGTGGCTAGATGGCCCAAGCAAGCCTAGGTACCCCATGCTGCTAGCAGGGAGCAGAGAAGACCCTCTGCTGAAGATTGCTCTCCAGCTGTATGCTGTGCTTCTGACCTAACAGGGTTAACGCATATGACAATTCTTAGAAGATCTTTGTTGCCCAACTTATTGTACTCATACATTTCTGCGAGATTTTAAAATAATGGAAGGGGGTACTACTGCCATTTTTAGTACAAGACAGCTCTGGATTAAAAAGATGTTCAATATTACAGAACTGTATCAGAATAATTACTGTGACAAGAAGCAGCTAAAAATGTTCCGCTATTCTTGCACAGAAACCTGTCCTATTATCATTCCCCAAATACAATGAAATGCACGTATTACCTGTATTCTCTTATTATTCACTTCGATTTTTTCTGTAAGGACTGATAATCTGTGATCAAGTTCCTCTCTCTCTGCAAGAGCTTTGTCTTCTGAAAGCATATGCAAGGCCTGCAAAGCATTTTTAGTTTTTAGCAGCTCTGCTTCAACTTCTCTGAGTTTCCTGGATGTGTTTCTCTCATCCTCCTTAGATATCCTCAGGAGTTTCCTTAAAGTTCTCACTTCATTACAATGACTTGCTAAAAGATCCAGCAAGTTACTTTCTGAATTTTCGTATCTATCGATTGCTTTTGAGTGTCGACACTGAAACTGTTTCAAAATATGGTTTTCTAAGCTTGATGCTTCTAACTGGTGTTGTAATTCACATATTTCATTCTTCAGCTCTTTAATTTTGTGAAGTCTTGCTGATGCTATTCGCTGAGCTATTACATTTTTTTTCTGGGAAATCATACTACTCTGCAGACTTAAAAATGAAAAATTACGATGTGGTGTCTTCTCAGCTGGCAACTTTCTCCTCCTGCAAAGTAAACTGACATTGATATTTAGCAGTCTTTTGAGACAGTAAAATCGCTGTATGTCTTTGCTGCTCACATAAGATCAGATGCTGCCCATCCAAGCTACTTAACCATGGTGTATTGGACAAAATGCCCAAGTTCTATACCAAGACTCCAATGTTCAAGTAGTTCACAGATAAATCTATTGAAGATTTTATACCTCTATGAGTGTATTTATGTGGCTGCGCTGGGCCATAGTTAAATAGGTCTACGGGAGGTAAGGTTCCCTTCATTCTCTGAAACCATTTTCATTCAAAACAGCCATCATGTTCACTTTCCATTAATAAAGGTAACTGTGCAGCAGGTGTCTTTTGAGGCAATGATTCTCTGGGAATAACTTAGTATATTTATCTTAACACATTACTGCAGTATTAATGGAAACAAATTTTCTCTCTGTAAATCATGAAGTTCACTAATGTAGGCAGATCTGGGGACTAATGACCCACATTTACCCCATCTAGAAAGATTCCCAAGAGGGAGAACCTACACCTTGAATAGGGGCATGATAGAAAAATAACAGTAATCTACAGGTCTGCAAGAACTCAAAAATCCCCAAGATGATTATATAGCACATGGGCAATTTTTTTCTGCAGTTAAGGTTTCTAACCAGCTATTTAAAATTTTCAATCAGCTTTGAACTGAACTACATTTTAAAACCTTACATGCTTATTAATATAGAGCAGTTATGCAGTTGCGTAGACTGTTGCTATACAGCAATTGAAAAAAATCTTTCCGGCCTAGCATTCTAAGTTTATTACTGCCATTTGCCTTTCTTTATGGCTAGCATTCTAAGTGAACTGCTCCCATTTTCCTTTCCTGAAACGTAATTAGAATTTGAAAATAGTCAAGACTGTAAATCTCAGTGTGTTCTCCTTTTTCAGGCATATAATCAATCTCACTATAGCCCTCAAGACATTTTAGGCAGTATTTTGCCAGACATTTATTACAATAATTTATAGATCACATCATAACATTTTATGCATAAAATAGGCAAGGTCCTAACTTAAAAAACACCAGAGAAAAAAGACAGATCTTTTTCAAGCACTTCTGTTGAATCCGATGAGTGTTCTGCACACATTTTAAAGGGACAGGCCCTAAACAGAACATTGTAAATGGGAAGCAACATCAAATCAGTGGTAGGAAAAGTAAGGCAGGACACTGCCTAAGGCAGCACTATGCCGTGGTTTCACTGCTTCCATGGCCTAAGCCAGAATACTGGAAAGCTATGGAAAGAGTGTTATCTAGGAAGACAGAGATGTGTGGGGCAGTGACGTCAGTGAGGAAAGGGTTCATTCCCGCAGCAGCAGCATCTATTGCTCCCTCTCTCCTTCCCTGCTGGCAGCAGCCTCCCCAGCCTTCTATTCTCCACAACTTCAGCCCAGCTCTTCTCCTCCCCTTCCCATGACAGAGCCTGGAGTCTGGCCTGAGCCCTGACACACGTGTGCCTGGTGTGTAAACCAGCAAGTTTGAGAAAAGTCTGAAGGAGGTCAGTTGTACAATTGGGCACAACAGGGTAGACTGATGGTAATGGAGTGAAGTTGGAATGGCACGGAGGAGAACAACCACACTGTCTGTACTTTACTCTTACTCCTGGAATACCCAATGTGCTCCACCATTTCAGGATGCAAACCAGATGGTCTTTGTTCTGACAGCCCTGCTGGTAAAGGAGAGGACACAGGGGTAAGCTGGTAGGACCTTGCTCATACAGAGCCATGTCGGGAGAAGAGACAATTCAATGTGATAGCAAATAGAAAGCATGGAAAGAATATGAGATAAGGGATCAAAAGAATGAGACACTGTGATTTGGGCAGGGCAATTAATTTTTTTACGTATGTTTGAAATGGATTAAGAAGGACTGTCATAGAGGTTCAAGGAAACAGAGAAGAAATTACAGCAGCCAGTCAAGATGAGACACATTCAAGGCCTCCTGCAGCGAGCAGAATTTACAAACACTGTGAAAAAAACTCGCCAGAGGTAAAACCAAAGCAAATGGAAGGTACACAAGCACCACACCTGCATGCTCTTTTTTTTTTGTCACAACTGACACTTTTGTGCAGACATGCAATTTTTGAGGCTTTTTCACGTAATGCTTGGTCAGTAACAGAAATTGCTGTATATGTGTGAGAGCAATTTCCAAGTCCTCAAATTAAAACCGAGGAATAAGGATTGCAAAGGTGCTCTCACATCTCAAGTCACTATCCTGCCTCTTGGATTGCCAAGAACTGTGGGATAACACTATAGGGAATATCTATCTCTCTTCTGTCCCCTTCTTATTGTTTGAAAAGTTATTAATTTTCTTCATATGAAAACTGTTTCCTTTTGTGTTGCTAATTACTAAAAAAATGCCAAAGAAAGGGAATAGCTATATGTCTCACAAGTCTCATTTTACAACCACCAGAAAATGAAGTACTTCTTTATCATCCTGGGGGAAGATACTTTGTCCTTCTTTATTCTTTTCCTTTTCATTTTTTTCCTTTTCCTATGTTTTCTTCTCTTCAGTTCCTGATATTTCTAAACATTTGCTGCTTCCAGCTGTTTCAGAGCAAGTCACTGGCAAAGCCCTCACAATCGTTAGCAGGAGAATTTTCTCTTGGCTTTTCTCTATTGCGTTGCATACCTTTATATCACTATATGATCATATGATGCTTATGCAACAGCTGCTGCTTCTGATACTTTTGTGCTTTGGGAAATATTTAGTATCCCCGCTTTTTGTGCTACATTCTGACTTATTGTCTTCTGTCACCAAAATACGAAAGAAACAATTATCTGAGTTCACCACTGTGTTATGGTAGAAGACTTAAAAGTTGACCTCCAGAACCTATTGTGAATCAGAATGTTATTAAGTTTACAGTTAATATAAACAATATTAATCAGTGTTCAATTGTATTAAATGATGCTAAAAAATACCCTTAAAAAAACCCAGTCATTACTCTTTAACCCATGAAAATAATTGTGTTGTCTGAAATAAGTGGGTAAGTTGCTTTACTGAATGAACTGTAATTACAAAATTAACTTATACATTAAAATAGAAAAAAACATGCTAGCAGCCATATCAATATTTTAGGTAGAGGACAAAGCAGCACCTAAAGTTGCACAAGAGAGTATCTGGCTTAGAGCCGGAAATGCAAGTTTTCTTAAGCTTTTTGGAATGTTATTTTATTTATTTTCAAATCACAATTGTTTGTAAAAAAAAAAAAAGCTTGCTAAGTAAAACCTCACCATGTTAATTGTCTCTGCACAATTTCAGAAGAAACATGACCAAAAATCTCAGTGTTTTTTAATGAAAACAACTTCATCACAGCCTAACTGTACTTAACGCATTTGTTCGCTTTTGAAAATGCTGCAGGACACTTATCTCCATGTCTACGCACCCATATACCTTGCAAAAATATCAGCTATAATGTACTCTTATTGTCAGAGATGTGGTTCGTTGATGAGATGATGATCTCATCTTCTTTGATCAGGTTCTAAGTAACATTGCTGCTTCCTCTGGAATTGTCTGTTCTCAATAGTCCAATTTTCAAACAAAATGAACTCTCCTAATTGTTTGGCTTTTTAAGAAACATACATTTAGCATAAGCTGGCTGATTTTCTGTGTCTTTGTGAATATCTGTTACTCCTCATTTTTTTCCCCTGCTGAGGCTACTGTGGAGTAGAGGAACAGATTACTTCCCACTCTTGGCAGCATTACTCAAACACTGTGGTTCTGTTAAAAATGATTTCTTGGGATTTAGTTCAGTTTGTTTCATTTTCCTGATATCACATGAAGACTACTCTGACCATAGTTTTATAGATGCAGAATTCTACTCAGTAGTAGAATAAGTTCTATATTTGGGGAGGAGGGAATGTCTAAAAGGGGCATAGCAATTATGTAAAGAAAATTTGAGGAGGCTTAAAGTGATGTTTCAGTTCAGATGGATCTTAACAAGTAGCCTTCATTAAAAAAAAAGAAGAAAAAAAGAGGTTTCTCTAGAATGTTCTAACTGTTGGCGTTTTTGCTTTAAGGTGGCATTTTATTTTAATTTAAATTTCTCAAAAGGGGAGAGGGGAATCACATAACTCCCAAACAAAATTAAAAAGCGTAATCTAGGATTGCACAAAATGTGCTACATTGAATCAAAACAGTTCAATTACTCTTCATTCCCTTACAAGAACTCAGTCTTGTGGAAGACTGAGGAATACCCAGGGTGCTACTAAATTTCAGCCACTACAATAACCCCTAAGAGATAAGAACTTGTATTTTAAGATAAGAATTAGGAAAAGGCCAGCTTGGTACATAGATTTGTATTTCTGTTTAAATTTGATTTGGCACTGTCAACACTTTCTGGCCAAATTGTCTTTAAATCGAATTAGCTTCAATTAAACTTAAAACTACTGCTTTAATTTGTTTTGATGAGAAGTCTGGGCTGAACTTCATAATCCAGCTTCAAGAGCAGGTGTTAAGAAGTAAATAAAATGGCAAAGGAGAAGAAAAATACAGAAAAACAAAAAGTGAAGGACAAGAGAAGAGAAATTAAATGAAAGGTATTACTGCAGAAATGAAGGGAAAAGAACAGTAGCTGAAGGAGGACCGAAATGCACAAACACTGGGAGAATCTATGTTGAAGGAAAAGATGCAGGAACAAAAATAATCAGGGCCAAATCTATCTGTGAAGGATGAAATGCCATTTCAAGCACCCAGAAACTGCAAAACTGAAGGGGAAGGATGAATTGTAGTCTGTGTGCAAAACCAGAGTAAGTAAATGAAGGGAGAACACTATTTGGGTTCCCTTAGCAGCATGGTGCAGCAGTTGCTTGGCCTCACAGCCGGGCCCTGTGGTCTGGGGAACCCAGCTGGATCTCAGGGCCAACCTGCCCAAACAGGAAGGATAAGGGTGTACCTCAAACCCTCAGATGTGTCTCTGGCTCCTCCAAAGGCTGCAGACAGCTCCCTGAAGCCAGAGCTCCCCTCACCAAACTCGCAAGTGCACATCTCTAGGGTGCTGGTGGAGTCTGACCACCACCCTCCTCTCCGCAACCACTTCAGAGGCATCAGAGACCTGCAGTCCCCTGGTGCCCTGCAGCCTCCCCAACACCCTGACACTCAGAAGCTGGCCCACCAGCCATCTTGGCATCTCCACACACAGCCCCAGGCCCTGACAACCAGCCTGACACCACCCTGTCCAGAGTGGGCGCATGGCTTCTCGCCACTGGTCACCCCAGGCAGAGAATCCCAACTCCCCTCTGCCCTCTCAAAAAATCACAGAATCGTAGGATGGTTTGGATTGGAAGGGACCTTAGAAATCATCCAGTTCCAAGCCCCTGCCACAGGCAAGAACTCAGATAATTGTTTCTTCCGTATTTTAATGATACAAGATAATAGGTTAAAACGGGGCACAAAACCAGGGATACTAAAGATCGGTAATAGATCAGATAAAGATCTGATACTAAAGCAGCTGTAGCACAAATACCAGAGATTCCCTACTGTGTTATCTCACAGTTCTTGGTGATCCAAGAGGCAGGATAGTCACTTGAGATTATAGAATTATAGAATGGTTTGGGTTGGAAGGAACCTTAAAGCCCATCCAGTTCCAACCCCATGCCATGGGCAGGAACACCTCCGAGCAGACGAGGCTACTCAAGGTCTCATCCAACCTGGCCCTGAACACGTCAAGGGAGGGGGCATCCACAGCTTCCCTGGGCAACCTGTGCCAGGGCCTCACCACCCTCTTCATGAAGTTCTTCTTAATGTCTAATCTAAATCTTCCCTCTTCCAGTTTAAAGCCATTCCCCACTTGCCCTTGTAGAAAGTCCCTCCCCAGCTTCCCTGTAACCTCTTTCAGTACTGGAAGGCCACTATAAGGTCTCCCTGAACCTTCTCTTCTCCAGGCTGAACAGCCCCAACTCTCTCAGCCTGTCCTCATAGCAGAGGTGCTCCAGCCCTCTGATCGTCTTCATAGCCCTCCTCCGGACCTGCCCCAGCAGTTCCATATCCTTCTTATATTGGGGATTCCAGAACTGGACACATCCTCCACCCCTTCCCAGCCCCACCCAGCCCCGGCCCCACTGCACTGTCCCCTGCTCCGCCATCCCGGTGTGTGTGTCTCCATCCCCGGCCTCCCGAGCGTCTCCCCCGCCACCGCCGCCGTTACCGGTCCCTGGGCCGGCAGCCGCGTCGCCGTTGCCATGGGGACGGGCGGCGGCCTCGGGGCACGCTGGGAGCTGCAGTCCCAGCCCCGCACCATGCAGGGTGTAAATCTCCACCCTCGAGTTCCTGTGCCCCACTCCGGGGCCCTGATGGGAATTTGGCAATTCAGTGTTCACACAGCACGTCCCTGGGTGCCATGAGCTCATAGAATCATTTGGTTGGAAAAGACTTTTGAGATCATCCAGTCCAACTGCACGTCCCACCACTAAACCATCTCTGAGCACCTCATCTGCCCATGGCTGCAGGGGTGGTGACTCAACCACTTCTCCAGGTAGCCTCTTCCAGTGCCTGAGAACGTTTCAGGGAAGAATTTTTTCCTGATATCCAATCAAAACCTCTCGGTGTAACTTGAGGCCACTTCCTCTTATCCCATCCCTTGTTACTTCGGAGAACATACCAGTTCCCGCCTCATAGAATCATAGAATCACCTGGGTTGGAAGAGACCTCCAAGATCATCAAGTCCAACCCTTTGTCCAACGTCTTCATGATTACTAGATCATGGCACTAAGTGCCACATCCAGTCTTATTTTAAAAACCTCCAGGGATGGTGAATCCACCACCTCTCTGGGCAGGCCATTCCAATGCCTGATTACTCGTTCTGTGAAGAACATTTTCCTGATATCCAGCCTAAACCTTCCCTGGCAGAGTCTAAGCTCGTGCCCTCTTGTTCTCTTGCTGGCTGCCTGGGAGAAGAGCCCGACCCCCACCTGTCTACAACCTCCTTTCAGATAGTTGTAGAGAGCAATGAGGTCACCCCTGAGCCTCCTCTTCTCCAGGCTAAACAACCCCAGCTCCCTCAGCCTCTCTTCACAGGACTTGTGCTCAAGTCCCTTCACCAGTTTCGTCGCTCTTCTCTGGACCCGCTCCAGCACCTCAATATCTTTCTTGAACTGAGGGGCTCAGAACTGGACACAAAACTCAAGGTGTGGCCTCACCAATGCTGAGTACAGGGAAAGGATCACTTCCCTCGCCCTGCTGGCCACACTATTCTTGATACAGGCCAGGATGCCATTGGCCTTCTTGGCCACCTGGGCACACTGCTGGCTCATGTTTAGCCTCCTGTCAATCAGTACCCCCAGGTCTCTTTCCACCTGACTGCTCTACAGCCACTCTGTCCCCAGCCTGTAATGCTGCATGGGGTTGTTGTGGCCAAAGTGCAGGACCCGGCACTTGGCCTTATTGAACTTCATTCTGTAGCTCTCAGCCCATCTCTCCAGCCTATCAAGGTCCCTCTGCAGAGCCCTCCTGCCTTCCAGTGGGTTGACACTTCCTCCCAACTTGGTGTCATCTGCAAATTTGCTTATGATGGACTCAATCCCCTCATCTAAATCATCAATGAAGATGCTAAACAGAACCGGACCCAACACAGATCCCTGGGGGACACCACTGGTGACCAGCCGCCAGCTGGACACAGCCTCTGGGCCCGGCCATCCAGCCAGTTCTTAACCCAGCTGAGAGTGCACCTGTCCAAGCCACGGGCTACCAGTTTACCGAGGAGAATGCCATGGGAGACAGTGTCAAAGGCTTTGCTCAAGTCCAGATAGACTACATCCACAGGCTTCCCTTCATCCACCAGACGGGTTACCTGATCATAGAAAGAAATCAGGTTGATCAGACAGGACCTGCCCCTCATAAAGCCATGCTGGCTGGGTCCGATCCCATATCCATCCTGAAGGTGCTGTGTGATTGCACTCAGGATGATCTGTTCCATAACCTTGCCAGGCACTGAGGTCAGGCTGACAGGCCTATAGTTGCCCGGGTCCTCCTTGCAGCCCTTTTTGTGGATACCTTGCTACATTCTCCTTTCACGTAGCTGTAGGGAGCAATGATGTCTCTTCTCAGCCTCGTCTTCTCAGCCACTCCATGAACCCCTGTGCTCCAGACTCTTCCCCAGTTCAGTGCCCCTTCTCTGGATGCTATAGACTGCAGAGCCTCATAGTGGCTGTGGAGGCACCCCATGTCATGTCATGCCATGTCATGTGGTGTGGTGTGCACCCGGAGAGCACACAAGACAAGGAAAACAGGCTCCCAGCTCACAGTTCAGGCTTACACAAAACATTTCAAACATTAGACATGAGTAAAAATTTCTTCATTGAAAGGGCTGTCAGACATTGGAAAAGCTGCCCAGGAAGGTTGGTTGGGTCTCCATTCCTGGATGTGTTTAAAAGGCAGGCAGTGCTCAGGGATATGGCTTAGTAGTAGACAGGTACAGTTGGACTCAATGATCTCAAAGGACATTTCCAACCAAGTGATTCTATGATTTTATGATTAGAAATAAACACCAAAAAAACATTTAAAGCATCTGGGGGTGCTGGACAACAGACAGTTGAACATGAGCCAGCAGTGTGCCCAGGTGGGCAAGGCTAATAACATCCTGACTTGTATCAAAAATGGTGTGGCCAGCAGGACTAAGAAAGTCATCCTTGTGCTGTACTCAGCATTGGTGAGGCTGCACCTCGAACACTGTGTTCAGTTTTGTGCCTCTCAATACAAAAAGGGCATTCAGGTGCTGGAGCATGTCCAGAGAAGGGCAATGAAGTCGGTAAAGGAGCTGGAGAGCAAGTCTTATGAGGAGCAGCTGAGGGAACTGGGGTTGTTTAGCCTAGAGAAAAGGAGGCTGAGGGGAGACCTTATCGCTCTCTACAACTCCCTGAAAGAAGGTTGTGAGGTGAGTGTTGGTCTCTTCTCCCAAGTGACAGGTGATATGACGAGAGGAAATGGCTTCAAGTTGCACTACGGGAGGCTTAGTTTAGACATTAGGAAGAATTTCTTCCCTGAAAGGGCTGTCAGGCACTGGAACAGGCTGCCTGGGGAAGTGGTAGGTCACCATCCCTGGAGGTATTTCAAAGACAGGTAGATGAAGTGCTCAGGGATATGGTTTAGTAGTGGACAGGTACAGTTGGATGCAATAACTTCAAAAGTGTTTTCCAACTGAAAAATTCTATGAGTCTATGATTTTCTTTTGCTGATAACGGGGGAATATTTTTCTTCAAGGCTGAATGCAATGGGAATTGTAGCCTGAAGTCTCTGAGAGTCTACTTGGCACTGGGTGGGCGGAGGCTTTGGGCCACATACTGGGTTTTCCCTATGTGGTTCAGTAGGCATTTCAAGTGGGAAGTAGAACAAGAAAGAGCAGTGACTGGCTATTTCATCCCAGTCCTGACCATGGATGTTTGGTGGCTCTTTGAGTATTAATTACTAGAAGCTCTATCCTTGCAAGGCTCACCAGTATGCTTTGAAGTCAGTGACCACTGCATCCTTTGTTTGTACTTCCACAGAACACTAGTAACCAAATAAATTAATTTGGAAATGGTAATGTTCCAAATGGCCACTGTTTTCCATTAAATTTACTAGGTTATATGTACTTACAAAATCTCCAGAGAAACAAGCATGTGTAATAACTTCTGACAATAATTAATGTTTTTGCGTTAGGGTGTTTTTATGCGTTAGGGTGTTTTTTTGTTCTGTTTTACAAGAAAATACTCTGAAAATACCCAATTCTAACAGTTTTTTTCTTTTTGATGGACCTCCTCTGCCTCTCAAAAGAAATGACAGATGGTGAGCCATGGAAAACAGTGCAAAATATCCCTACTGTTAATTTTAGTTTTCAGTAAGGTTTTCTCAGGATCCTTGTTCCATACATGGAATGCTGCAGTTCCATCTTCAGTCTTGTGCTGTTGAAAAAAATTTACTTTCAAGAGCGTCTTTTCTATTGTGCTTTTGTTCCTACCTAATCGATCCTGGAAATAAAGTATTATATTCTATTTTAAGTATTTTCAGGACTGGACACTGCTATATTAAATTTTAGCATTTGAAGTGTGTGTAAGCACTTTCTAAAACCTGGACCAGTTTTGCCTCTGACATTGAGTCAACTTTACTGTCTCAGTGACATGTTGCTCACTTACAGCAGAAACAAACTTGGCCCTTAAAATTTGAAAGTAATCTGTTACAATTTAACATTCTTAAAATACCTCTCATGCTCAGAGACCTCCTTAGGCAAGTGCGTGCAGGCAGCCACTGAATTGTGACCATCTCTGGAGTAGAAGGCTACAACCAGATGGAAAAAGAACATCCTGAATAATGCAGTAGAATGGGATATTTTTTGACAAGTGCTTTGGACCTCCTCTTATACCTCGTGCCCTAGCAATTTTCATTGGTGATGCAAAAAGAAGTAAAAAACCTAACAATATGTTCTGGAGGTGCAGAATCAGTCAAATCGCCCTCCTCAGTATTAGGAAATGTACTGGCATGAACCTATTTCATGAGACATCCCTGAGCCCTGTGTGGGTGAGTGTGGATGATGATCTAAATTGTTTAAACCTGAGAGCGTTTGTAACCGAGGCTTATTTCAATATGATCTCTGCTATAATTTCTTCTGCATCGGTGTTTCCTTTGCTCTCCCCTTCCTCCTTTCCCTTTTATAATTTGCAGCTATAACTCTGAAGTGTCCTTGTTGCGGTCAGGGCGAGGATGCAAGGAGCAGGAGATAGCTGTGACAGCGCCCATGCAACAGTAAACATTATCCGACAACTTTGTGATTGACCCCAGCAGGGAGCTGCCAGCTCCCTGTCCCTTCTCCCTTCTCACTTGTCCCTTCCCCCTCTCCCAGATATTTCTCTAGCCCTGTCTCATTGGTGCACTACTCTCCTTTGCCTTTTTTGGACTGCCACCCTGTCAATCTAATGCAATAAGGCTAGGGGCAGGTGCAAAACTCTTGCTATGGCTCCTCTTACTAACCAATCCTCTACTGCCCTTCATCCCAAAATACCTAAGAGCCAATGGAGTGGGAAAATCCGGGTCACTGAAGAGAGGCTGAAGCGACTGGATTGCTTGGTGGGGTGGGGTGGGGGCATCCATTTAGGACCCAGGTTAGTCCAGGAGTTGCCAAACACTTGGATTCCTCTTGGGACTGTGGTGACTTGTGGACAGCAGGCGTGCTCTGCTGATTCATTCTCATCTCTGTCAACATGGTGATCAAGGTCTTTGTAGCCACATCTTCGGGGTCTACAGCGGTAGGTGTCTCGTTTAACATGCTCCTCTTTCTGCTGGGATCAGGTTAGTAAATTAGCCTGGAAGATCTCAGGACAACCTGAGTTTGCATGTGAGAAAAAAACACTGGATTTCTGCATTGACTACTTTATTCTTGAAAGCCACTCAAGATGTAGAGAGTTCCTGTTAATGCAGACTTGCGGGGTTTTACTACAGTCATAACATTTACATATAAATTATCTGTCATTTAATAGATTTACTTCTGTTTGAAAAACAATCACTGAAGAAGAAAAACATGGATATAGTATTTGCTCAAAAGCTAAGGTAGATTGTTTGCAGTAGAAATTAATATATCTGTTTTCAAAAAAGACTTTAGGACACTGCTCCTGCTGAAGGGGAACTGTGCCTAAGAAAGAGCCTGGAGCTGAATATAATTATGCAGAAAAAACCCTTCCCCACTCCCTTCTCTTTTTCTTTTTTTTTTTTTTTGTTTGTTGGGGTTTTTTTGTTTGTTTATATTTCTTGGGGTTTATTTGTGTGTATCTGTACCTCTCTTGAAATACTATGCTGATGATTTTTAGTATTGAGATCTACTGCTGTAGCTGTCAGCATAGTGTATCAGCTGAAGGGAAGGGCATGTGAATAGTAGGGAGGTTGAAAGTCTGTGGGAGGTGGGAGCCGGGAAAGGACTGTTTCCTTTTATATCCAGTTCCCAGATAAGCTCGGATTGCAGCTTTCCTTTGGCAGTCACTCACTCCTAGTGACATGGCTAAACAAACTGATTGGTGCTTGCACATAGCTGTAACTACATCTCTCTCTCTCTGACAGCAGTTCTGTGTCATTAAGAAGCTTCCAGAGTTGAAAAGCTCAAAAAAATACCCCCTGTTCAAAGGAGCATCTCAAGAAAATGTACCAAGGGACATTCACTGAAATAGGGCTGAAGAAGTTTGCAGTTCTCTTATCAGCTTGTCTTGACTATTGCTAAGCCCAACACTCTAAATTTACTTCTGATATTTTAGCATTCCTTTTTTTTTTTTTTTAATAAGAAACCTTAGATGCAAGGGAGAAAAAGAAGAGGAGGGAATTGGAAACTGCAGGTTCAGAAATTTGTAATCTAGCCATTACTGCTCAAGTAGCTTTATAAACTGCCCCGTGCTGTGCATCAGCAGTCTTTTCACTCCTGTTTTGGTCTCCTTTTGTTGACTGAGTAAGAGTTGTCCCTACCTCCTTTGGCAGTTATCTGTTTTCTGGGAAAAGTTGCGACTGTGGCTGAAATCCCAGTGCAGACATTCAGTACGTGTGTTCTGGAACCATCATCACCTTGCATGCCTCAGGTGTGGCTTATTCCCGTCCAGCTCTAGGATGGGGACTGTAGTGCAGCAAGGCAGATGTGTGAGTGCTTTGGTTAAACACTGACATTCAGAGATCACTAACACAATTAGAACTAAGCAAGTGTATCATGTATTTAGCATTACCTGAACCAAGGTCTTTCCTCTGCTGTTCTCTTTCCTTGCATCTGCTCCCAGCTAGCAGCTATAACTAACTCCTGTCCTTATGGACTGCAGAGAAGGGATGTGTGTGCTGCACTGAACGCTGAGCAACCCACAAGCTTTGCCTGGCTGTGTTGAACTGTTGAGCATTGCGACTGTGCTTTATTACTGCTAAGAAGGATGGCTAATGCCAGTGAGCTCTAATAGGTTTTGAGCTTATTAATGGCAATCTCCATGGTATGTTAGCAACCCACAAAAGCTGTTAGCAAGATCCCAGACATGTACTGGAAGAAAGGATATGGCATCTTTACAGGGCAATACACCTCTGTATTTCCCCCGGTGTAGTATGTTGGGTGTGCATACAGCTGTAGCAAACTCAGAAGGCAGCATGTGTTCAAGTTACTGATACATAATTACAACGCTAAGTAAACAGAGTAGTTTTGCAAATTTACTGATTAAATGTACGGAAAATATCTTTTCAATGAACCTTTAATGAGTCTTCATGTATATAAAATAAAATTCACTCATGTAAGAAGCCAGCACAAACCCCTAAATCACTAAAATCCTATTAAAAACAAATTTTATATCAGCCTTGTACAGCTTTTCTTGACAAGAATAAATTTAATCCCTAAAGAGCTTAAATTGGAAATCTAAATTGTCCTAGTAGCAGTGGCATTCTCTTCAGTGTGTCTGATCTCCACCAAGTGCATGTTGTTGATTTTGAATTTCAGAAAATGATGGGCCCAGCCTAATTCAGTGTGAATCAGCAGAGGATCATTGGTAAAGAATGAAAAAAAAAGTTCTATTCTATGCACTGCATAGCTAAACAACTAGTTGCAGTTTGTTATTGTGTTAATCAATACTTTAAAAATAGTCAATGCAATGAACCCAGAAAAATTCTGGTGCTCTGGATCAGATGCTTGAACAATATAATTCATTGTGACTCTAGAGCATATCTGAAGTCTGTATTTTTCCACTCAATGATTCCGTTGTTTCTTTTTTTCATAAAAATACCTGTAGCTTTATTATCTTTCTGCACCAAACTTAACTGATATTGAACTATTCATTAAGGTAAGCACAAGTGGAGACTTTAGCACTAAAAGATATTAAATACTCTGCTTGAAGTGAGCAGAAAAAATAAAACAATTCCGTTACTAGCCACAGGGGTGTTTAGAACTAATGGGTTATATCCTGCAAGGTTCTAAGTGTTCAAATCATGTACCATGAACCATGGGAGAAAGGACATTTCTTTGTTACACAGAGGAAGTCTTCCAAAGCCTTGCTTACTGCTGCTCATGGTTAGGACACTTCTAAAATTCTTGTGTTCCCAGTGTTTTTGGTGACATTTTATGAACTTGCCCATCTTCAAATCTGTAATCTTTAAAAGACTGAGCAAAATGTATTATGTTCTCTAAAATACAAGGTAGATGTTTGTCATCTGTGACTGTTAATCTATCTATAATATGAGCTGAAATTTAAAATCAATTTCAAGTCAAATCAGGAGTTAGAGTGTAATAAATAAGATTATCAAGAATAGGTTGTCCATGCAGTTAGAACCAAAAGCTGCAGCATTTCTACTTGTCAACATTAATGTCACTGCTTCAGTAGGTTGTTGACTTGGTACTACTTGCTTTTGCTATAGGCAGCTGGTCAATGGGAATACTCTGGATTGTGAGGATATAGATGATAATATGTAATTATACATCAGGTGAAACTACTGTTATCTGCACTCTTATGCTTTATTTAGATGGTATTTATTTAAAATATTTTTTTTGCTATCTTAAATATTCTCTTAGCAACTAGGAATGGTGGAGCTTAAGCTTTGTTGAAAGAGAAAATGACAAAGAAGAAATAACATCCCGCTCACAACCACTTTTCAGGGAATCTGTGCCCAAGCAATATGAATTCTTCCCGTGCCAACAGACACAAGTGAGGGCACAAACAAGTTCCTGCAGTCTCATCGATTCTGGGAAGACCTTTGCATGTCCTCTGTGTTGTTACAGCCTGGAGGATTTCCCTCTCTGAATTTGCTGGATAGATTCTTCTGGTTGCCCAGCTACCTAGTGCCAGCCACAATACAGGCTTGCTTTATGGCTTCATACCTAGTGTGTGTCCCAGGTCTTTTGCTCTGCCTAAAACCCTAACAATTTGAAGCCTTAAGGCATACTACACCTTCTACATACTTTATTGTTGTTATCATCATGAGACATATCTCATATTTTCCTTATACAGGTGTAATTCATGTAACTTTTTAGTTTTCCTCAGCATTCGTTTTTCACGCAACTCTCCCCTAATTTTTGCTTTTAGTCATGGTGCTGTCTGAGCTTCCTGTGTACTATAAGCCTCAAGCTGAAGAAAAATCATTTATGCAGGTTTAATTCTAAAAGTTACAGCTACAGCCTTAAACAAGGGAGCACAGAATATGTAGCTCAGTTTCCATTATCTCCTAAGAGACACTATGTCTCTGGAGTACCAGCTATTCTAGGAGCCATATCTACTTCAGTGCTTGTGTCCAAAGAGACAAGCTGCCCCTGGAAGTGCAGCTGACAGCAATTGAGTATACTGGCTTTCAGAGCATGTGGTGAAGCTCTTAGTACTGGCTCATGCAGATTTTATTAAACATTTATACAAACATTATCCTGATACTTCCTCCAATGAAGTGTCCCTCAAGCAATCCTTTCAGCCACTTGAGTGTGTTCTGGAAATAACTGGACAGCTAAATAGCCATTAAAGGAATGATTTTTGTTTAAATGGTGAAAATAAGAATACAAATAAGCAACTTTGACTTCTGTCAACTGCATGGCATTTGAACAGTTTAGATTAAAGTTTCCATTTAAAGTAATGTGCATTTTTTAGCTCACCGTATTGTCATAAAAATGTACAACACTTCATTGTTATTTTTCATAAGCAAGCATAACTGTATAGATATTTCCTTATTTAAACAAGAAAAAGAAACTTTATCCTTAATCAGGAAGTTTCATTCTTCCAGTGTAAAAGGCTATCACTCCGATTCAGCTTTTCACCTTTATTAGATTATAGAAATACATAGTCCATGAATTATTTTTCATCTTATTGCCTGTCTCAGACTTATTTACACTAGCTTGGTGTCACTTTAAATTCAGTTGTAGAGATGCTTGATTTGTGCAAGACGTTATTCAAATGCTATGACGGCTTGTACGTAAAAATTACCTTGACACATTGTTCTAGCTACCGTCTATATAGGGCACTGTCTTGCTGCATGTAGTAGCAAAGCGTGAGGACCAGAGAGTCATGTCTGGAATGTGACTGTGCTAGACAATAGTAAATTAGTTGTCTGAAACCAAAGAGCAACTTGAGAGAATTCGTACAGACCAGTGCAAACAGTGCTTGCTTCAAATGCTGCAGTACTTGTAGGGCTAAAGTCTGGTCCTGCAGCTCTTATATAAGTTAGACCTATACAAAATGGAGAAGTTCTTAGTAGTAGCATTCCTTTAGCAGAGAAGTATAGTGGGTATTACATCCTGAAAGTAAAGAGATAAGTAATAAGCTTGATGCCCCCATCTGCGGTGTGTATCAACAGGAGTAAGGGCCATGGTTGAATTTTAGCTGAGAGTGAAGCTGTGTATGACATGCTTTATTTTTAGGTAGTGTGTTCTTCATGGCCCAACTGGAGCCATTATTCTTTAATGTGGGAAATATTCAAGCACAGGAATGAAGCTGTACTGTTTTTTTATTGAGATTTCACCCATATTTTGTTGAGTCTAGCATAAAAGAACAGGAACAGAGCAAAACATGTGGCTCATGGAAAGCTGAATGTCTTATGTAATGAGTAGAAAAAAAGGAGACAGTTTCATGTTGAGGAGAATACATACATTCTCAGACCTGCACTGGCTTTAGGCAGGATTAGCTTCAGTATTTGTATACCACACTCACAGATCTGGGAACAGAGTACGAAGCTTCCTATGGAGCCCCATTTCTTAGGGGAGAAAATAAAGAAACTGGAGAGGCAGTGATAAAATGGCAGTAGTCTGTGTTCTGAGAAGCAGTTTGGAAACTCAGCTTCAAAAAGTTGGGGGGCTACTGGAGTACTGGATCTAATTTGACCTACCTACACGTAATGCCAATTGCATTTAGGAAAACAAAATTCACTTTCAAGAAGTTTTGTTTCTCTTCTTTCCTAACTAGATCAAAAAGAAACAGCAGGAAGTAGTGGGCTTTTTAGAAGCCAACAAGATTGACTTTCAGCAAATGGACATAGCAGGTGATGAAGACAACAGGAAATGGATGAGAGAGAATGTTCCAGGTGAAAAAAAACCTCAAAATGGAATTCCTCTCCCTCCACAGATCTTCAACGAGGAGCGGTACTGTGGGGTAAGAAGCTGTTTCTAAATTTAAATACCTTCAGGGAGTCTTCTTTCACAGAAAGTGATTCTTTTCCATGAGAAGGAAGTGCCAAACAAACTCTTTAAGACATTTTGAAAGAATAGTTCTTAGAAAGCATTTTTTAGCTACAGAAGAGCAATGAAACAAAAGATTATTCCTTTTTAAGAGTAAAATACACAGAGAAAAAAGATGACTAGAGAAACTGCTTAACAGGCTGTATGGATTATCCCCCGCAGACCTAGAGCCTATACAGGACCCAGAGCAAACTGCAAAGCATGGAGTTTGCCACCTGTGGAGAGCTCTGTGTTTTCCTCTCACACTCTTCTACCTCCTGCTGTGTCCTGCTGTTGGCTCTCTGCCTGCACTCTGACTTCAGCTCCTGAAGACTGAAAGCAGAACTGTAAAGGTGATACTATGGCTTCTTCACACAATATCTCAAGATAACCAAATACAGATTGTGAAGACACCTCAGCTGCACTTGGTGTAGTAAGTGCTTAACTATGTGGTTTGACAATACCAACCTATTCGAGACTAGTGAGCAAGGCTGATCTCCTTTCTCTAGCTGTATTGCCTCTATTTCTTGAACTTTTAGTTAATTTTGCATGATGGGTTTTTCTATTTTGGTTGTTTGACACAGACTCATCTGGTCTGCTAGGGAAGCCGTGTAGATGTCTGAGGCACCAGGGGCCTCAGAAAGGGATCTTTCTTTTCCATTGCATTATAAAAATAAATAGGAATTGGAGTTGACTTGAACAGTTCTACTACATGGTTTGAATTATTAAAATTACATTGCTTATTCAATAAATATCCAAGTCTTCATAAAAGAAATTGTAATACTTGTGTATCTTCATAAATGCAGGTTAACTGGTTATTTCTCTTGAAAGAATGTTCAAATCATGAACCAACATGAATATTAGGATTATGAATCAAAAGAGATATCTGAGACAGTTTTTTGCTCATAGTATGGATGGAAATACAAACTGGAAAGTACTCTGATATGATCTCTGAAACGAACTTGCAAAGTAGTCTGAAATGCAGATTACATAGTTAGCCCAGTTTTAAGTTAGTCCACAGATCTAGTGTGAACTACTGCAAAGGTTGTTTTGGGAGAGAATTGTTTTACATACCACTACATTTTTGCAGTTAACTTCAGTGCTCTCAGAGCAAATGTTGCTAGCATGAATAACAGAGTGCAATTGTTTCCTCATTTTCTCATAGGAGTCTTAACAGACAACTTGGTAGGTTAGAGATCATGCATTTCAACATCTAATCTGCACCACTAAAGAGTATAATCTGATATATCTTATTCTGGATTTAGTGGCAAGCTATGTTGCAATAAATATTTCTGAGATTCCCTGGAAAGGTTGTGTAGTGAATTAAAGAGTAATTGCCTTACAAAGCATTGCAGCCAGTTACCCTTGCCAGTATATTATAAATATACAGTTTTTACTCCATGTTAGAAGCTATTCCAGGAAGCCAAATAATCTACAGCTTGTTAAGTTAAGAGAGAGTCATTTGCAAAGACACCTCCATACGGGAAGTTGTAGCTACTTGTTTAAAATCTAAATTAAATTTACAATTAGTCTAAAAGTCTCTAGAATTCTAATGCACCCATCTCTCAAAGCTCATTGCTAATGATTACAGAGGATGTGTAACACAGATTGATTTATAGCATCATTATTTCCAAATAAATGAGGTAAGGAGATCCATATCAATATACAAGCCTTTCCCTTCTCCTCAGGGGAAGGTACCTTAAGGGAGCTGCACAGTGAGTGTAAAGGCGGATTATGTGGGCTGTTGAGAACATGGCCGTGGATTGTCAGACTGGTGCAAAATTTCTCCAAGGGACATGATGTCTTCTGCAACACGTCTACAATATGAAACTGGGGATTTGCTTTCTACTTTCCTGCATAACCTGTGTAGGTCCTACAGACCCATCACTCTGAAATGTAGAACTCTTTCTACACTGTTTAAGGTTTACATGATGTATCTTAACTCTTCCTGCATTCCACATCCTTTGACCTCAATCACTTTATGAAAAATAGGACTGAGAATTTTAAAATACTGTGTGCGTTGTGGGCTCCAATCCAATGTCTTGACTTCATGAAAGTCCTTTTAGAACATGTTATTCTTGTTAGTTCAGACTTTAGCACAGTCTTTTTAGTACAGTCTTGTTAGTACAGTCAAAATATTGAGCTGCTGAATTGCAAGTGAAGAAGGAAAATAAAGCTGGTGAAGGGGATGGAGCACAAGTCTTATGAGGAGCGGCTGAGGGAACTCCAGTTGTTTAGTCTGGAGAAAAGGAATCTAAGGGGAGACCTTATTGCTCTCTACAACTACCTGAATGGAGGCTCTAGTGAGGTGGGTATTGGTCTCTTCTCCCAAGTGACAGGTGATAGGACAAGAGGAAATGGCCTCAAGTTGTGCAAGGGAAGATTTAGACCAGATATTAGGAAATACTACTGAAAGGGTTATCAAGCACTGGAACGGGCTACCCAGGGAAGTGGTTGAGTGACCATTCCTGGCAGTATTTCCAAGATTTGAAGATGCAGCACTTAGGACATGGTTTAGTGGTGGACGTGGAAGGGGTTGGTTTATAATTGAACTTGATCTTAAAAGTCTTTTCCAACCTAAATGATTCTGTGATTCTGTCTTCAAGGGTCTCAGTCTTACGGCATCTAGAAACCTTCAAATCTGTAGCCTGGGTATGTGCAGCTAGTTTATATTCATTTCCTGGTATGCCAAAATCAGCTTTTAGCTTAAACATCTCTAGCCCAATGTATTTGTAAATGGGAAGCATATCCTTTTCAAATCTTAATTTTGCTGTGCTAAACAAGTCAAGCTGTTTACACATCTTTTTGTAAGTCATTTTCTATTTCTCCTTCCTACTAATATTTTCTTTCCTCATTCCCAGGTAGTCTTTTGTTTTTAGTTCAAACTTGTTATACTTAATTTCTACTCATGTTGCTTTCTGAGATCAGTCTTTTCCCTCTGTTCCCTTCCTATTGATCGTCCTGTACATTTGGTTCCTATTTGTGCATGTGTATGTGTATACACATTAACAAGGTGGCCTGGGAGTACTGACCTTGGGGAATGAAAATTCAAGAGAAAAGGTTTCCTTCCTTACCCTGAGAAAGAGGGATTTGGAGAGACACATGACAGCCTTCAAATATTTTAAAGGCTGCAGCAAAGAGGAATTCATTATTGGTCTGAATTCAGTATTGACCCTGCTTTGAGCAGGTCTACATTGTCTCCTGAGGTCTCTTTCTACATGAATTATTCTTGTGTTTCTAGGATTTTGTAAAATATGTTCTGCTCCATGTGCACTGGAAGTGTGGGACAAGTTGTAATGACCAAAAAATGAAGCAACAGAAGTCAGGCATCAGAAAAAAAAAAACCATGGTATTCCAGAGACTGTTCCATTATTTCATTAAAGGTCCTTACCAATGGATTTGAAAAACACCTATCAATCAGGAACAGTGTAGTGGTAACTGCCTTTGAGATGTTCCCCAATCCTCTCTTCTGCAGTTCAGTGAATTTTTTGAGGTAGGGCTGGGGAAAGAGGAGGTACTGGGAATAGGTGAAGAGGCTTACTTTTCATTCTGGAATAGCCTGAAATAATGAGTAAGTAAATGCAGTGATGTTGCTAATCTCCTTGTCTGCTGTTATGTAAAAGTATTTTCTTCTCCTGTCTGATCCTGAAGAGCTGCTTCGCTTCCTAACTTGCACTGTAAAATGGAGGTTTCTTACAGATGCATTTATAAAAACACACCAAGTGTGAGCAGCTTTTCTGTGAGATCAGAGAAGCTTTAGGCTGCTTTACAATAAGCTTGAATCTTATTTTTCTTTCATACCTTTTGAATTGCCACTTGAAGAAACAGATTAGAAATGGATTAATTTTGTATGCCTGGCTATAGTACCAATTTCAAATATCCATTCTAATCCATCAGCACTGGCAATTACAATCTTGTTTGATCTTTTTCTGAAGCTGCTTCTTTGCTCATGTCTAGACAGTTGTCTGCATTTGTGTCACTTTCTAAATATATTGAGCACTCTGTTGCACTTTGCTTTTGCTTAACAGAAAAATCCTAGAAAACTAGGAAAGAAACGGAATGTAAACTGCTTTTCTCTGTATGATGAAATCTGTACTTTTCACTGTAAAATTAAATCCATAGAACGAAATACCTATGTACCTTTTTTCAAAGAATCCCTGAATTATTAGGTAAAACTTTTAATTGCTTCTTCATATAACTGTTCAAGTCAAACATATAGGAATCATAGGAACCTCTGGAAGTCTATAGCTCAGGCTCCAGCTTAAAGCAGGGTTAGCTTTGAAGTTAGTTTATGCTGTTTGGGGCTTTGGCCTTCTGAGTTTCAGAAGTCTCCAACGATGACATTTCTATGCTTCTCTGTGCACTTTGATCTGGTGCCGTACCAGTCATGTAGGGAAGAACTTTCTGCTGATGTCCAATTAGAGTTTACTGTTTTGCTGTCTGACATTTCCACATTGGTCATACAAGGAAGACCTAAAGAAAAAACTCACGGTGATGTTTTGGTTTGTCTATTTTTTTTCATAAATATATTTCACTGTATTTTTCAAAGACTACTTCCAATGATAAATGACACCACTACTCTCCACTTAGACTATTAAAGTCTTTTCATACGGATACATTATTGATCCCGTGAAATAAATCGTTAGTGTTCATTTTTATCGCTGCCTGCCTTGCGAACAGTTGTTTTTGATTATTCAGTGAATGGAGATGTGAACAAGTAACCATTAGGGAAGTAAGAATGCAAATATACAACACAAAAACTATTCCACGATCATGTAGTTATGCTTTTACACCACGCTACACACATAGTAGCTTACTCCTCGGTGTAAGCAGTGCAAGCAACCTTCCATTTACTGTGAGGTACCACATTTAATTTGGGATGTCATTGTACACTACCAGTTAGCAAGGAGTACATGATATGGTTCAAGGTTGTATCCTAACAAAGAGTTCATCTGGTCATTCACACATCTTGCTTGTGCCTTCAGGTCTGGTTACCTACAAGGCTATTTGTGTCTGGGGATTTTTAGTACATTTGCTGTCTGCTGCTTTGCCTCTGAAGAGGAACTAACAAGACAAAATATCAAGTCCTTCCTTGTTATAGTCTTCTCATTGCTTCCCAGCTATTGACATGTTGTGACATAGTTTGCTTAGGCTGTTTTATGAGTACGTAGTATACAGGAGGGCGTTTCCTGTTTTTGTATGGCCTGTCAAAGGCCCATGTCAAATTCCAGCCCTTTGAATTGCAGAAAATGCTCGTGTTCTTGTTTGCTGTATTTCTCCTATGGTTATGGCTTAGACTTCAGGTGCTGGCTTTCTTAAATACTTAGGACAGACCTGGATTAGATAAGAAGGAGAACCCCACAGCAGTGTGAAAATAGCAAAGAGATGATTTGAGAAATGGGTAGCCTGGAGCAGCAACAGATATTGTGCCTGCTCAGGGCAAAATGTGTTCTGGGCCTTCTTCCACACCAGGCCGTTCCCACTGCCAGTAGCTAGGTCTGTGTGGAAGCTCATCTGTCTCTTAGACAAATCAGTGAAATGACTGTCATTTATCCTGTCTGTTAAGCTGTGTTGCCTCTTCCAAACTAGACTGAAATGTCATTGATTCCAGTCTTATTGACATTAAGGGGACTTCTAAACCATCCACTCCAGCCTTTTCCTTGGCCAATAATTAATTTTCTCTAAATACTGCAACAACTCAGGTCCTAACCCAGCTTTACAAACAAGTGTCAAGGATGAGTCAGCACCTTATTATTTATAGGCTTCTATTTTTGAGGTTGTTTGGGATGAGATGAAGAATGATAATGTGATTGGGACAGAAGTCTAAGTCTCAGCAGACATGTTTTCAGTCCCCTGTCCTACACAGATCTGCTGTGGGATTGTGGAATGGTCATTCGTGACCAGAGTTTCTACTGAGATTTAAAAACATGTTGATTTTTACCTGTGTAAGATACGTGTCATGAACTTTTCCCAGTAACAAACTAGTGATGACAGAGCTGTCTTAATTGATAGGAAAGTTGTATGGGTGAATAAAGAGCATGCAGGTTCTGTGTGGTAGGATAGGAGCCATCCATCACATCATTTCAGTTATATTAGCACTGAAGAGAAAATGAGCATTTAACATAATGATTTATAACTTCAGTTTAACTGTGGGCAAGACATTTCAGCTGGTACATATATGTCAGAAAGAACAACACAGTCCTTTGCTAAGTTTGTTTGAAAAGTAACTGCATGTTCTAGCTAGAGAGCATTTCTTTAAAATAGAGTTTCTTCATTATTATTTCACTTTTGCTAATACGTTGTCTTTTTTTTTCATAAAGCTGCCCAGGGTTTTGAGGGCCAATTTTTTGTTATCACGCACAGCAAGTTTTATTTTAAAATTTGAATGGGAATAGCTTTGTTTTGTTGTGCACAGCTAAGGCACATTAAAAGGAGACATTTAATTTTATCTGATTCTGATACAGATGTCATATAATTAAAGTGTAATTCTTCGGAGAGTTTTGCCCATTTGATCATTTTGCCAACCAGTGTGAACTCCCTTTAGTTAAATTTTCTTCTAGGGGCTTAGATAATGCAGGCACTTGTACAAATGCATAATCACTCTCATCAATATAAGAAAGATTTGCCTGGGCTAGTCTCTTCCTCCTATGTTTTTTGTTTGGTTTTTTTTGTAACCAGTTCTCTGTTGTTTGTTCCTTTTTTAGGATTTTGAATCCTTTTTCTCTGCTAAGGAAGAAAATATTATTTATTCATTCCTGGGTCTTGCTCCTCCTCCAGGCACAAAGGTATGCACTGCTATCCTTCCAAAGGAGGCATTCATTTGATTTTAATAAAAGTTGAAGATATGCAGTGACTCAGTATGTCAAATAAGGGGCAGTGATAAGCATTACGTCAGATGCTGGTGCAGCAAAGTGTTCTTTAGGGGGAAAAAAGTGGCTGCTTCAGTAAATACTTGAAAATACTTCTCTCTTCCCTTCTTCCACTGCAGGTCTGTTACCTTGTCTCCAGCTGATGGTTTTGTTGTTATTGTTGGCACAAAACAGTATTTTATCATGTTCAGCTTTTAAATGATGCAGAATTTCCTAACGCAATTTATAGATTATGTTAATTATAAGAAACCTTCACTTCCCCCTGACTGCATCAAACCTCGAGCAAAAAGGGTTTGTACTAGCCACAAAAGAGGGACTGGGGTCTGAACCCATTCCATTCTCTGTGCATATACACAGACTGTCACGATGGGGTTTGCTCCCTCTGCCTTGAGGAGATAACTTGAAGTCTTATGCAGGGCATCACAAAGTTCTTTTGGCAAATCTACCCTTTGCTCCCCATAGAATGTATTTTGACAACGTTCTAATATTTTTCTGACAAAAGAAAAAGATGCTTTTTTGCTTTTTTTGGTTTGTTTGTTTTTTCTTTTACAGAGAGCAATGTGTTTCATCTTTAACAAGAGTCTTCTTTTAATTGGAAGATTTGTAACTGAGAGCATTGCAGCTCTCTTGTCCAAAGATCATGTTAGATGATAATCAAATGTTACCATATTTACGTGGGTGATTCAACATAATATATGAATCAGGAGAGCGATGAGCCAGAGCTATAGCAGAGACCTCTGCTGCATTGTGGTGACCTGGCTGAAGAGCTGCCCTGGAGCATGGGATCTGCTTTCTGGTCCAACTCTGCTGGCATTTCTGATAGCAACTTTGAGTGAAACACTACTGTAAATGTCTCTGTTTTTTCTCTTCTGCCAAAGCAGAGAGAAAAAGGAGCCTTTCCTAAGTGCTTTGAGAGCTACAGATGAAGAGATATCCAGGGGAGAGCTGCAGTTGCTATAAATGTCTTTGACACTGAGTCTCTGTGTGATAAGGAGTAAGTGATTTAAACTTTCAGCTTTAGCTGTGACATCTCCCATTACGGGAAATAAAAATTACTTGCCTACCTCACAAGGGTCTTGTGAGAATTCATTTAATTAACATCCACAAAGCCATGAAAGGCTTAAAGGACTACAGGTATTGCATATTATAATCATTATAAAAGACATGTGAAAAGTCAATTTGATAAAGAAAATTGCATTTTTTTTCCATCTTCCCACTTCATATATTATCTGCTCCATCATGCAAGGTTCTGTTAGATAGCAGGTCTATGAAGCAAAGTAGCAATTTTTTAGAATTCATTAATTCCCAGCTGTCAGCAGAGGCTATTACAGTTTCTGTTTCGTGACAACTTTGTAAATGTTGAAAAGAATATGTTTGGTACATTTTGCTGGGCAAATAACTGTTATCGCTATTGGTAGCAAGTATGGTTTGCACTGATTAACTGTTGCATTGGTGGTGGGGACTGTTTCAGTCCAGTAAGTGGAAATAACTGAGGGTGGTTTTAAAAATGCGTGTACAGAGTGAAAGTATATTTGCATCATCTCCTTTTAGAATCTGTTCCTGAATTTGATAGAGGCATATGCAAGTGTTTTAGCATTTATTGCAGAGGTGCTTCTCAGCGTCTTCAGAGCTTGACAGGCTGGCTGTGCTTTGTCATACAAATAGCCTTGCTGCACTGCTTCTGCTTTCCTTTCATTAGGCTGTCACTTCAACCTTAGCATGAAGTATAATGGATGGCTCGTGACATTGATTCCCAGCAGCATGAGTCTGGAATAATAAGTCAGGTGTGGAAGAGCTGGTAATGATGACACATATGACAGCATTTCTTACTAAAATCTTCTTAAATATTTGTATTTTTTTCTCGAATATGACGATATTGAGTGTATATATGACGATGTCACTCAAGTTAGTGACAGATTTCTGAATGATCCCATTTAATCTTGGATTAGTGGCATGAACAGTGATGTGTCAATAGCATCCGTGTGTACATCTGAGTTACAATCAAAGCAGTTTGTATGCCTAGGTTCAGGTGTGACCGTGTCAGCTGCACCCAAAGTTGGATACATTTCCTTTTAAAGCTCCCATAACTGTTATGCTTGGTCTGACAGTGTTCTCAGTGTACTTGTACATTTTCTGAAGTATTGGTGACACATGAAAAACCTGTTAATGGCTGTGCCTGCACCGTTTTCTAAAATGGCAGAGATGAATTGTTCTGCCAATTAGATGTCTGTTAAACCATTGTGTCAAACAGTACATCACATCATTATGCTTCCTGAGTATCTTAGCAAGGTTTGAATGCAGGTAATAACTGCTTTTTATTTTCAGGGGCAAACAGTTTTTTTTAAAACTTTATTAACCACAGTGGAGTACTGCCTCTGTTTCCCAGAAGTCCAGAGAGCCAATAGATTGTAGAAAGAACATTTGGGTTTGCAATTACTCTGTGAACTCAGTGAAACTGATTTACTTGAGCTGAGGATCTGTTTTCAAATCTTGTATATGCTTAAGTCCTTAATCTTTCTATTCTTGGTCTTAAAATCTGCAGTCTTGATATCGTAAAATCCATAGGTACTTGAGCTTTGGTCTTTTGGTTGAAGAAGTTTTCTACTAAAACTGCTGTGAATTACAAAATTACAGTATGTGCATCTTATTTAAAGAGAAAATGACCTGTCAGCCAATCTTTATAAATGGCACTTCATTTTAAATTATTTAAAAATTAAATTTTCTGTTTCTATGGAGAACTAGTGTAATGATGATGTTCCAAACATCACAGTTCTCCATGTAATTAATAAGAACTCCTTGTATGTGTGTGCGCGTTGCATGTCTGTCTGATAACATGCTACTTCTAGAGTTTAGTTCTTTTAGCTACAACTTTTTTTACATTATGCTCTGAGTAAGTATATGATTCATCTGAGATAGTTTTACACAATAGGTTCATTTTAATTAGAATACCATCTTCACTCTTCATGTATTTTATGTACCTGCCAAAAAATATTGAGTACATAGATTTTACAATGAAATCTTAATATACGTGCTGAAAATAAATATATAACCAATTTAGTTTTCATTAGCACAATCCTTTTCATTTTAGGAACTCCTTAAAATAAAGTACATGTAAGGAAGTTATCAGTTCCCTAAGAAAACAATGTGTGAACACAATGTTGCACAAGGGAATTGCAGTATATGTCTGTGCTGCTACATACTTTGATCTTCAATTATTTTGTGAGCTTGTGGGGAGAAAGTAGAAGATAAATTTCTCTGTAGAACTGTTTTTAGTAACAATGCCATCACCTTCAGAGTGCAGTGAGTCCACAGTTTTATGTGTACTTGAATCAGACAATATTGCCAGAAAAAGAAGCAGTCTTTTCTCCGTCCTCTAGCTCCTTGTGCTTACTCCCAGCTGCTCATTCCTCCCCCCAAGCATCCCCCATGTGCTGGCAAAAACATTCATGCAGCTGTGTAGTGCTGTGTAGAAATTGTGTGAGATAGATAGAGATGTTTTTCTTTTCAAAGCTTTAATCTTGATCAGCCTCCTGCTCCAGTTCACCATACAGCTCTGGAAAGGCTTTTGCTGCCAAGAGGGCAGGGGCAGTGCTGTGCTGGGAGGGGACTGCTGGGAGAACAACGCTTGCTGCTGATATGATTTTTTTGCTCATGTTGTTTTTCTCTGTGGAGAACTAACGAGCCTATGCACCTACTCTCTTTTCATTGCAAGCTCCTTACATATGAAACGTACTTTCCATGATTCAGGAGACAATTGCCAAAAAGGCACGAAATCTTACAGACAGTGAAGTTTTGGGAAAAAGATAAAGCTGTGCACAAGTATTTTGTCCATCTTCACTCTGTCATGATATCTGCTCCAGAACATTCTTGACCTACTTTCTACCACTTTTGCCCCCATCCAGCAGCCATCTCAGCAGGAGGATATGTCTTACATTGCACACCACATCATGGGACAACGATCCATAAGTCAGCACTCACCCAGACCTTCTCTGGGGCTAAAAGCCAGGTTAGCTAAGCTACTGTCATGCTTCTGCAGGCTAAGCACATGGGCTTAAAAAGTCATACATGTTTAGGACACTGGACTTGTGAATTCTAAATGACAGGGGATCACGACTAGGGGCTTTTGTTTAGACAAATTATGGCAAAGGAGAGACCCCAAACCCACCAGGTGGATGAGTTATGAGGGCTTGGTCACAGGAATGAGAAAGGAGCTCCCCTTCTGATCAGGAACATGCTGCTCTGCCCACAGCATGTAGGAAAAAGTTCTTCACTGAAAGGGTGATTGGCCATTGGAATGCGCTGCCCAGGGAGGTGGTGGAGTCACCGACCCTGGAAGTGTTTAAGGGGAGACTGGATGAGGCAATGAGTGCCATGGTTTAGGTGATGGTGTTAGTGTTGGGTTATAGGTTGGACTCAATGATCATGGAGGTCCTTTCAAACCTTATGATACTGTGATACTGTGACTTAGAATGGCTCAGGACAGGACCTCCCTTGAGCCCATTTCTCTGTTGCTGAATGCAACCACATCATATCACACCTCTCAGAAGAGAACAAATTGCTTTTTAATGAATTAGGTCTTTTGTCCACTTCTCTCCAAAATTTCACACTGCTACTGATTAAAATTTTTATTTACAGTAGGTTTGTACTCATTTGGTATCTACCTCAGTGCTCTTCCTTATCCTATCCCTCCCTGATGTTTACTCTGATCTATTTTTAGAGTGCCATCACTCTACTTTTAATAGATAAAAGTAATGAAGTTTTTTTGTCACCCTTTCATAAGACAGGATTTTCACTCCCTCAGATATTCCTGTAGTCCCCCCTCTGCACCTGTTCAAGTCTGAATTTCTCTTTCTTGAGCCTAAGTGACTGGAACAATACAGAGCAATCCAGAGAAGGTTTCGAGTTGGCCGTATATGATGACATTAATATTCTCTTTCAGCTCCACCAGCTATATCTCACATTTATCTCCTCTTTCACTGTTGCATCACTTTCATAGCTCAGTTATTCTCTAATTATTTAAATACATCCATCTTCTTCTTTGATGATCATCAGCTAACAAGCTCCCACCGTGCAGGAGAAACATCTGTTTCTAGTCTCTGTCCCAGAACTACCTGTCCCAAATATAATGTGACTTTGCACTTCATGCTATTGTATTTAAACCTTTTCTGTTTTTTTTCCACTCGAGGCCTTACAGCTCCTTTTATCTGACACAGCATGTGATCCAGTGTGACCTTTTGCAGAGACCTAGCTGAGACTACAACAGAAACTAAAATAAAGAACTTTCTAGGTGCTTGTTCACAGTGCTGGAATAAATAGGTTTGATAGAATGGTATGTGAATTACGGAGCAGTTTTTTTATGATTTTAAACAAGAAAGTTAAGAGACTGTATGTGAAATCCTTTATTCCTTCTGTTTTTCTGTAGCTTCCTAGTGAATTTTAATTGGAATGAATGCTGTTAGAAAAGGATTTTTTTATTCCGAACCTAGAATGTGCCATCAGGGTGAGCACTGGTTTCTGCTAAAACTTCCACAGCTGAAGAATCTGCTGTGTTCTGAAGAGGAAGAAGTACCTGAATTCATATAGTCCCTACATAAACCCCATGCCTTTACCAACAAATCAACATGCCAACAATTGTTCCTTTCACAGGAAAATGTCCAAAAGGGTACATTTTCCTGTGAGTGCTGAAGCAAAATCAGAAAAACAGCCCCCAAAACTGTAAAGTCAAGGATTGTATAGAAATGGATTGTTGTTTATGTGCCCCGATACTAACAACTACCTTCCCTTTACTGCCAGGAGACTGAAAAGTCGGATGCCATGGGTGAAACTGAGGCACAACCAGAAGACAAGGTAGATGGAGGGTCTCATGAAGAGGCTCAGTCTACTCAGTCACCATCAGAAAGTCAACAGGTGATTCTTCCTTTTTGTCTTTGTGATGTGAGGGTTTTACCTGTGTTAAGGACATGAAACATAAATGCCTTCTGAGTGTGCCTCAGGATGGGAAGACTGATTGCACAGTGGTCTCGCTTGTCTTTTGAATGCATTTTCTTGGACATCATGTTGATATGAAGTTTAGATGAACCTCCAGGGAACTTGGCTGTGAATCTTGAATAATTTTATTTAACAGTTTCCTTTTGCCACTTGTTACCATAGATCTTTGGGGTTTTTTTAATGCCCGTTTGCAACCAGACTCTAGTTATGGAGAATAATTTAGGGCTAAACATTAGAGTACTGTCTGTGTGGAAAAAATTGCTGCTATCAATGTCCAGCATCTGCAGTGCTCATAAATCTAGTTAATGTTTGTTGTTGTATACCAGCATTGACTACTGTTGCAGCAAGCCAGATCTGAAAGCATCTTCTCCAGAATATGCAGAAGCCCCTGGGTGATGTTGACCGTTGTTACCCTTTCTGCCTTCATCATGGCCTGATAGGGCAGAGCACAAACTGCAGTGCTAAATGTTCTTGGAAGAAGGCATCTGAGTTCCTTCAATTACCTGGTGTAGTATCCTGCAGTTAGCTGACATTGGTAAAATAACTTGTGGTTGTGTGCTGGCATCTTCCTTAGTGGGTTGTTTGTATTACTGGCCAGGTTCTAGACCCAGTAGAGACTAAGCAGAAATGGATCCTGTGTCTGGAGATAAGGATCCAGCTGCATTATTTCTTGCATTACTTCTGACAGTTTGGCATTTAAGGATGGATTTATTTTGATGTTGCAGTGTCAGATGACTCTCTGCCCAAAGAGACAGGCTTACTGCTGGATCAAGCACTTAACACTTGTTGGGGTTTTTTTGTGGTTTGGAGATCAGACATTCCCAGTAGAATATCTGTTCACAGTGCATCATCTCTTTCACTAAAGACCAAAACAAACGTGGTTTCATTCTTTTCCATATAGCTGCAATATTTTTCTAGAGGAAGCACCTCTCTGTAAGCCTTGCCCCCCTCCTTTTTTTAACAATGACTGAACAAGTTATTGTTAGGCTGGAGAAGCAGCACCTTTCTACACAGCCACATGCAAGTCTCAGGCACTAGGAAGTTCCATTTAAAATTTCAAAAGGACAATGAGGTGAAACATTTCTCAGGAGGAACTGAAAATTATCCGTAAATTATATACAAATACTTTTTATGTTTCTATGAATTTCAGCCAGTATGTGACTGTCACCAAATACCTTTTTCCTCGGCTCTTAAGAGAAGCCCAGCGTAGAAGTGCAATGCATCCCCTAGCTGGATTGTGTTACTTGCAATTCTGGCTGGCAGTCTACTCTAATGTCTTTCAAATGAGAACAGAATGCTAGAACACGTCTGTAAATGTGTCAAGCAGCTGTGTATGAGAGGTTTTGTAATGACATAATGCAATACTACTCCTATACAACAAGAACCTCGCTCCATTTCTCACAGAATGAATTTGAGCTGTAAGTGGAAAATATATTCTCCTTTAGTTTTGCAGGGAGGGGTTATGAGGGCATAAAATATGTTTAGTCTTACAAATTCTCCCCTTGCACCTGCACAATCTTGACAGTGTCAGAATGTTTTTATATGGTCTTATGTAAAGAGGAGGAAAAGTCCTCCTGAAATTGTCCAACTCATATACTTACCTTCATCACTCCAGGTGTATATTAGCTCCTAGGGGAAAGAAAAAAAAACTCTATTTCTGTTCCTGTATTACTCACTTTTAGAGAGTGTACTCACCACTGCAGGCAGCAAGGTACCAGTGACTTGTGCTGGGGATACACAAAAAACACTTTTCGCCCTATTCCACCACCCACTTCTCATGTTACCTAGGACAGTTCAGTGATGTGGCATCTGTCTGCCTTGCCACAACTCATCCCAATTATTACTTCTGTTGGGATGGCATGAATCATTCTGTAGAAATTCTGGTATTCTCAGTCATTACAGACAGCACGCAGAGAATGAGTTTAGAGGAGAAGGAATAGCTTTGAGGCAGCTGCAGTGAGATGAATTCTGCCTTTTGTCTCTGTATCTCATTTTACCTTTATAAAAGAAAGCGAAAATAACATTTCCTTCCCTGGTGAGGCTTTTATGAAGCTAAATACATTTAAAGACTGTCAGATAGCCATTGGAGTATCTCCACTGGATGTTAGGTCCTAAAAGATACATGAAATATCAACACAGTATTTTCAGTATTTCACTCTCTTCCTCTCATTCTGCAGCCCAGCACATCTGCTTGTCCACACTGAATAGGTATTTTCCATGTGCCTTCCCCACCCTTGTTTTTGTTCTTCTAGCTTATTAAGAGCTCCATACTAAATTCTGAAAGGGTGAACTTTTTATCAGTGGTCCGCTGTGTTTTGCAGATGATGATTTGCAACAGTTGAACAGTAGTCAGGTCCCTTTTGGAGCGTCAACTTACTCTTTTGACCATCCTTCAAATCAAAACATTTGAACATTGCAGTTTTATGTTCTGCTTCTGAATTAATATACCAGTGGGAAGGATTGCTGTTTTGACCTTAACTAGGACTTCGTTTCAAACCAGCTTAAAAATGACTCTCTGATGCAGGGGGTAACCCAGCCAGCTTCTCTCCAGTGACTTTGCAGGAGAAATGCCAGTGCTATGGAGAAATTCTAGAAGAGCCTTGGTGAGGTAAAGATATCTCAGTCTTTGCCAATAAGCAAAAGACAGACAACAAAATAAACTGTGACTGTCTCAACTGTGGAGCTGCATGGAGGGTTCCAGATTTCAGGAAGCTCCTGCAATGCCTCAGTGGCAGTAGCGGCAGTGAATGTTCAATGTGAGAAACTGTGGAGGCTGCAGCCCTCTCATAGCGCTTCTGCTGCTCCCTCTGGGAGATGGAGGAGTTCAGAAACTCCAGCTTTTTGTCTCAGGCTGGCATGACCCTGAAGAAACCAGTGAGAGACCCTAACCCTCTGAAAAACAAATCTTGAGTCAGCAGTTGTCTCATGAAAGCAGCAGGGGTAAGTGCGCAGTGTGACGAGCTGTTCTTCACACACCTCATCTTAGACTGCTTAGGCTACAGCAGCTCCAGCCCCTCGTTCACACAAATATCCAGGAAAACCCAGAGCAGATGTTGAAATAGAAAGTCTGTTACACAGATCCAGTAATAAGTAACAGGAACAGCTTTCAGCCTGGATCACCAGGGGACGGCTGCACTAGGATTTTAGATTATGGATTATTTTTTTTTTTACCTTAAACCTGTTGCATACTTTCCTTCTCTAATCACTTCATCAAGCTTATCCTTAATTTCTCTCTAATGTCTTTTTTTCATTAATTTCTTCCTAATGTATTTTTTTTAATTTGCAATCCCCATCCTCTGACGGAGAAGATTGAGGAATTATTTTGTTTGGATATAGTGTTCATTTATTCTTGCTTTGTCTGTCCCTTTGTTTTTGAGGGTTTTTTGAGGAAAAGATTGTGGCCTCCTAAGCACATGGCACAGCAAGGGCTCTGCTGGTTGCTAGATTATAGAATCATAGAATAGGTGTGATAGTAATAATTTTTCTTTATTTTTACTGTCTGAATTTAACTTCAGATTTTAACTTGGGAGTTTGAATATTTTTTTAATTGATGTCCCAGTTAAATCAGTTTGCAGTACAGATTAGGCTCACTTCAGGGCAGAATTATTTTAGAAACATGTTCAGAAATCATATTATAATGCAAGTCTGTATCCTGTCTCAGCAATTCCCCAGCCCATATAAAAACCCTGGCACTGCAGCTCACTCTCTTATCTCGACTCATTCTATGCAGACTCATATCAGCCAGTCACACCTTCTGCGTGGTACTATTCCATTTGCCCTTTGTCTTTGGATTCTGCGTAAGATTAGCTCTTCTCTCCTATAACCAGCTTGGTATTCTATTCACTGTACATTTATATTTTTTTCTCTTTTATCTCTCTTCTCTTCACCACTTTAGCTCAAACTACAGTCTAAAACCAGCATGCATTATTTCTTTATCCCCCAGTACTGTTGAGCCAAGGCATCTGTTCCAGCCTACAACAGTTAACAGAATTGCAAGCCAGATTCTGAGTGATGATATATAAAATAGAAAAGGCTCTGTATAATTCTGATTTAAATTGCATTTTGCAGAGCAGTTAATTACCAAAAAAACTCAAACCTGGTCTGAAAAAGCAAGCAAAGCCCAAGCTTTAATGCTTAGCTTTTCAATTAATTAGTTTTGATTGGAAGTAACTGAGAAAAAGGGAGTTGTATTTAATATTTTATAGCTCTTTTTGAAAGTAAAACCTTAGTTTAAATGTGCTTTGTGAGTTAATCTGGAGGATTTTATCTCAAAATAAATCCACTGAATTCCACATATTTTTCCTACACTCAGTGTTTAATTTTGGCTGTGTTTTTCCTGTGTGACCTCTGGTATTCTTTCTTTGATCTATCTTATGAATGTTTTCTTTTGTATCTCTTATGTAGGAAAGCAAGGAAGAACATGAAGCAACAGAGGTATAGTATATTTTGACATTTTGCTTTCCTCTTTTGTTTGGGTGCATTTAAATCCTTTTCAGTTGCATCACTTTACTCAAAAGTTAGTAAATTCTTATTCATGAAACTAAGTATACTACTGTTATATTCTGCTAGGGGTAATTATTAATCATATATAGTCTAATTTTTTAGGAAAAAAGATAGGCCTTTCATCATTAAAACTATAAATGGGAGAGAAATTGTCTTTCACAGATTCTTTAATAAAATTTTCCAAGGACTCCCAAGATAAATATATCTCTGACAATCACTAACTGACACCATGCTGATTTCATTTTCAGTGTTGTGAGAGTGAAAGCCATTCTGACAACCCAGGCAGTTCTGCTTATAGAGGAAATATTTTCCTTGCCACAATTTATAAGACCCAGGTGTAAATCCTTATGTGCTTTTCTGCTTTGCTCAGCATTGCAAGTTTATGCCTTGGATATTTCATGATTGTTCTCAGTAAAACTAATGATTTTCCATTACAATACTGCAGTTAATAAGAGGACATTTTCCCACTTCCAAACTGCAATACCTGCATATATACATGTATAGATACACACAAGCCCACTGTCAGAGTTATGCTTCGTGGATCTGGCAACTGAAATGGAGGTCCTGGGCCCATGAGCAAAGTCTAGGGGCTCCTGATGAGGCTGGCAAGGGCTGTTATGGCGGCTTAGTGCACTCTGGCATTACTAGCTGATGCTTCAAGCAAGAAAATCACCCATTATTTTCTTTAAAATATCATTGACTTGAATTTTAAACTGAAGTCGTTAATATCTGAAAGATATTACTTACCTGTGGGCTTGTCTGACCCTGTTTCAAAGAGTGCTCATGAAAGGCACATTTCCTGGGGGAAGATGCCGAAAGAGGCAATATTCCTTTGGTGCAAGAACTTTTAATCCATCTGAGCTGTGCAGATGTTCTTATTACATTTCTGGTTTTGCAGGGATGATCCCTTAGTGCAATGGTTTTCCCTGCAAAACAGTGTGGTTTGGACCAGGAACCTGATTACAAGGGGTCTGTTCCCAAGTACATGTTTCCCCAGCATTTTACTTCAGCAACCCAGATGTGTCTGAGAGGAAAATCTGAGATCTGTGCTGCTCATGTATTTCCTGTAGTCCTGAAAACTAATCATGTACTCTTTGATTGGTTTATTACACCAGGAAGAAAGTCTCATAATTTTTGTAGCCAAGGTAATATGAAAAGATATGAAATTTTGAGATAAAGCTTGTTTATAGGTACAGAAGGAGTACCTTTGAACAAGTGTTTCCTGGAAAAGAAGAAGCAGAGAAGCCTACAAAGCAATTTTCAGCTGTTTTCCAGAGTAGGACTACTCTTAAAAGCTTCATTTACAAGCAATAAACAGAGATTACTGTCTGTGTTACACAAATGACAGCTTTCAGATAACTGTTCATTTGGTTGACTGAAGTCAAGGGCTGTTTTATTTAAATTGTTCCATTTCTCCTACATCAGGTTTTTTGAAACAGAAACAAGACTATATTATATGGCTCTGAATGGGTTTTACATTATCCAGGAGCCTAGTCCCTGTGACGTGAATCTAGACTGGTTTACTCCTCCAAGAAATCATATACTCAAAAAACCTAAACCTTTTGTCATGTTTTTGTATCTATCATATTCCTATTTAGATCTTGAACATCTGTTCACAGCTTAACCATGTACTGTGTTCTAACCTCTCTAAGAAGAGAGTAGTCATATTCCAGCACTTGCCTATTAACACCACAAAGCCAGAGCCCTGTCCTGTTAAGACTGAAAGCTCTGTACATTACTGTTCTTTTCTATCTTTTAAGCTCAAATAACGTTGCATTTACTAGAAAGAGAGCAGTTGAAAAAGCAGGGCTTTACATTTCAAGACTGTTTACTTTTCCTTCAATTCCTACATGATAACTACAACTATTTTCTATAAGAAAAAGGAAGAAGAAGAAGCAAAGCAGGAAGAGGGAGAAGAAAAGGAAGAGGAGGAGGAGCAAGAAGAGTCTTAGTACATTTATGACACATTCTTTCTTGAACAGGTTTTCAGGTAATTATTACTATATCCAGCATCGTTTCTAAATGTTTTTTAAAGTAACAAACTTGAAATTTTTGTACATAATTTTGTTACATGCAATGACAAGAGTCGGAAGAGTGTGCCAAAACCAAGAAAGGTATTATGCATTTCACACATAAAGTTTAGCCAGAACTATTGTCCTTAATAAGTTTGTTAGTTTTTCCCATTTCTGTGGCACCTATGAACCTGCCTTTCCTACTCTGTGATCCTTAATATCTACCAAATAGAATAGGTCCTTCAGTCCTTTCCCCATTGCTCTTACAACCTCTACCTCCCTGCCAGGCTGCCGAGATGGCTTTTGGAATATTCCTTAGCCTCTTCCTACAGCACCTCCTGGCTCTCTGCTGTATTCCTTAAGTATGAGCAATGCAAAGTTTGTAACATGCTCAGTGTACACTGCTTGAGTGGTCAGTACATATGCACAAAGCGCACAACTGGGCCAAAAGTGCACTTAACTGTTAGATCCATTGCAGCTTCTCTTTCCTCTGGGAAAAGATTTTTTCCCTTTCTTCTCTTACTCAGCTACTCTTTTCATGGAAACTTTTAGGAGCTTTATGCCCTGTCTCAAATTCTGTTGAAAAAAATAATTACTGACCTTTATATACCTATATGACACACTATAAAATTTCTCTGATTGCCTTAGAAACTAGGCCAAATTCTGAGAGGCAGAATAGAAACTAGGCATATATTCTGAGAGGCAGAATATATGCCTGTATAGAAGTAGGAGCATCCAGCATTGCTCAGTTCTGTCAGCATGTGGTTCCAAATTTAATTTTCAGGTTTTCTTCTTCCTCCTGCTATCTCTTCTCTACACAGAAATAAAGATAAGGCAATCACATACTTGAGAAAAAGTCTTAACCTATGAGAAACCTGGAATTTTCAGCAGATTTTCCCTTGGTTGGTGGGATTACAGATGCAGTGTGTGATATGCTCTTGCTAGAACTGGTGGAATTCCAAACTAATTCTGCCCCTGAGGTCACTGCCATAGGATTCACCAACCATATGCTGATGCGGAGACCCAGTGACTCAACAGGACAGAAAATCCATCACTTCTGTCACACTATCTCTCCCAAATCTGGATTTCTCTGTTGCAAGGAAATGAATTAACCCCAAAGTTGTCCAGTGTTCGGACATGTAAAATCAGAGATGGAGTGCTAAGTTTTAGTCTAATTTTACTTATTTTTGTTCAGGAAGTGAAACCTGGAGCAGCCCTGCCAAAGAAGATAAAATCACTCTCTCAAGCAAACCACGACTACTTTTCATCCCTGTAGACATATGAATGTATAAATACATTACAGAAAAAAGACACCACTCTGTCCTACCTATGGCCTTTGTATATATATTTGGTTGTTAAAATTAGTCTTCTTATATCTAACTCATAATATTTTGGTTGATTGTTATATGTCTGATAGTATTGTCCATGTCACATTTTAGATTGTAAGCTCCTCAGGACAGGAACCATGTCTTTCTCCATGTTTATATACTGCCAAACATGTTGATTCCACTTAGCCAATAACTGCACTCACAGAAGCAACGTTTTGAGAGAAAAAGAAATTCAGCATTGAAAACTTCATAGAGGCTTCCTGTATACAAGCTATGTGAATCACTTCTCCCTCAGCTGGCTTTCAAAAATGATTGAGATTTTCATTGTACAGCAGTTTAAATAAATGCTTTTTCTGTCATATCTGTTCATTGTCTGCAAAAGCATTAATTTAACACTAGCAAGCTGTGCTAAGATCTATAAAGTTAAATTTTCTCCATTGTTAAGAGTTGTAGGGTATACAAAGTCCTTCACCTTGCCTTACATTCCTGCTGATGTTTCTGGCGTCGTATATAAGACCCCAACCATAAGGATACACAATCTGCATTGAAGGAAAGACATGTCCCAGTCCCTTCTATGGAAGTCTTTTCAGTCTTCATGGATACATGCATTCACTGGACCAGGGAGGCAGAGAAAATTAGTCCAGGTTCACTCTGTAACTGTTGATTAGAAGTTTACTGAGGAGGATGGAACTTGGACTTCAGTCTGTTGTTCAATTACTTTGTATGAGATCTATAGAAATTGTTTATCAACGAAAGGAGACAGTGAGAAACTTTTACTGCCAAAGTACCCCATAGCTTCCTAGACAAAACAATCTCCAAAGGAACCACAAGTTTAGCTCTGACCAAGAAGACACTGACTTTTCAAGCTGAGATCTATACTGCGAGTGCTTGTACAATAACTGGACAAGTAAAATGGAGGAAAAATATGTGGAGGTTTCCTGAATGTCCTGAGTGAGTACTTTTTTTGTTCATGATACATCTAAGGTTGCATTTATTGGGAGGGGATGGAGGGAGAAGCAGTGCTGTCTTCTGCACTGTTGTTATGCTCTTAGGTGATGCTGAGCCCAGAGCAGGTCCAACTCAGGGAAGGACCTCGCCACTCACCAAAATCATTAGCTCAACATGCAGCAGCAGCCAAGACACAGGAAAATGCTGGACACTCTCAGGAGGAGAGCATGACTTTGCTGCCATATTAAGCCTTGCTGAGCTGATATCTTGAGCACTTTCTGCAGTCTGATCTCTGCATCTCAGGAAAGACATAGTGGTGTAAAAAGAGCTACAGAGAAAACAACAATTAGGATGAAACAGCTCTTCAATTTGGAGAAGAAGCCAAGGCATTTACAAAAATCATAAAGGCAATGAATAAGATGAATGCAGAACTGTTAGTCAAAAATCCTGCAATACTATATTGAAAATTAGCATACACAGTCAGTATACACAATGAAATTAGTAGATCAGCTTAAAAGAGATAAAAGAGAGTATGTTTTTATGCAGTGGGTTGGGAACTTCTGGAATTTGTTGTCATAGGATGTTATGGAGATTGACGATATCATCAGGCCCAAGAAAGTATTGGGCAATGTCAGGAAAAGAAGGCTCTTAAGTTCTGCTCTCATGGAGCAGATCATTTTGAGTGTTATCACACAGCACGCACAGGACAATCGGGTGATCAGACCCAGTCAACATGGGTTTCTGAAAGGCAGGTTCTACCAGACCAACCTGATCTCCTTCCATGACAAGGTTTAATGGACAAGGGAAAGTCTGTGGATGTGGTGTACCTGGACTCTGGTAAAGCCTTTGACACTGTTTCTCACAGTATTCAGATTGAGAAACTGGCTGCCATTGGCCTGGACAGGCACACCCTCTGCTGGATCAAAAACTGGCTGGATGGCTGGGCCCAGAGGGTGGTGGTAAATGGAGTTAAATCCAGTTAAAAAACAGTCATGAGTGGTGTTCCCCAGGGTTCAGGGCTGTGTCCAGTCCTATTCAATATCTTTGTCAATGATCTGGATGAAGGATTGAGTGCACTTTTAGCAAGTTTGACACTAAGTTGGGTGGCAGTGTTGATGTGCTTGAAGGAAGGGAGGTTCTGCAGAGAGATCTGGACTGGCTGGATCGATGGGCTGAGACCAATGGGATGAGGTTCAACAAGACCAAGTGCCAGGTCCTGCACTTGGGACAAAACAACCCCATGCAGCATTACAGGCTTGGGGAAGAGTGGCTAGAGAGCTGTCTGGGGAGAAGACCTGGGAGTATTGGTTGACAGCCAGCTGAACATGAGCCAGAAGTGTGCCCAGTTGGCCAAGAGGGCCAATGGCATCTTGACCTGTATCAGAAACAGCGTGGCCAACAGGACCAGGGAGGTGATTGTGCCCCTGTACTCGGCACTGGTGAGGCCACATCTCGAGTGCTGTGTTCAGTTCTGGGCCCTTCACTACAAGGAAGACATTGAGGTGTTGGAGCGCGTCCATAGAAGGGTGACGAGGCTGGTGAGGGGGCTGGAGAACAAGTCCTACAGGGAACGGCTGAGGGAACTGGGGTTGTTTAGCTTAGAGAAGAGGAGGCTGAGGAGAGACTTCATTGCTGTCTACAACTACCTGAAAGGAGGTTGTAGCGAGGTGGGTGTTTGTCTCCTCTTGCATGTGACAGGTGATAGGACGAGAGGAAATGGCCGTAAATTGTGCCAGGGGAGTTTCAGATTAGACATCAGGAAAAATTTCTTCACTGGAAGAGTGGTCAGGCATTGGAACAGCTGCCCATGGAGGTGGTTGAGTTACTATCCCTGGAGGTGTTTAAAAGGCAGTAGATGAGTTTCTTAGGGACGTGGTTTATTAAGGGGACAGGTACGGTTGGACTTGATGATCTCAGAGGTCTTTTTCAACCAGATGATTCTATTATTCTATGAGTCTATGATTCTAAAGTGGACGGTACAGCCTGGGATGTGTCCACAAATATACCTAATCCAATGAATCATGAATGCTGGGGACTGGAGGCAGAAGAAATTGAGTACAGCAGACTTACTCTCCCTGAATAGCATTGCCCATTTCCACTTTCAAAGCCTGAGTATCAGGCTCAGTGAGCCACAGATCTGACCATTCCTTATGTTCCTGTAGGTGATTACTTTTCCTGGGGAAAATGTTCCCTATCTCGCCAGGAGCTTAATTGGGGTGCTAGTCATCACTGTGGTAGTTTTGAGCAAAAGTCTGAACTTTTGGGAGCATGTTAGACAAAATGGAAAGAGAACTGTTAATCAGTCTAGAAATGTGGCAAATCCCACAAAGTGAGAACATGTTGTGCAACAACCAGCATGTTCATGGTAGGTTTGATGTATCCCAGGGCTGCCTGATCTTCTAATAGTTGATGAATTGTGGACTTGGCTTTTCCGCCCAGTGATGCGCAGAACAAAGAGCCTGAGTGTACTTGGTACATCAGGCAGGACCACAGGTTTGGGCTTGAAACAAAGGCATTACACCTTGTATATTCAGATTTTGCTTTTTAAGGCAGAAATATGGCAACCATCTTCTTGAGAGGGTATAATCTGAAAAGCCTGTCAGGGAATGTGAGGAATGCTAAGCCTCCCATACAGGACTGACGCGCTCCCCTGGTCTTCAGCTGGCGGCTGAAGTTATGCTCAGTGTGTAGTGAAAAAGCAAACGGGGTAGAGGATGGTCATACTCACAACACAGCTCTTTGGTGCATTTCTTGGGATAATACTCTTTAGCATGTGCTGATCATCTGTTCTGCCAGACGAAAAGGAGGTTGTGAGTATGCAAAGCATAAACCGAAAGCTGATGGCTGCTCAGTGATTTTAGCCATAATGTTAATTCTGCTTATATAAGCTTAATACTTTCTGCAGTAATTTAGTGCAACTAGGCAAAGAACTAAGTCTTTTCTAACTACTGCTGAATGAAAATCAGCAGCACAAACATGTGAGCTATTGACTTAAATATGTTTGAAAATATAGTGTCTGCATTTTTATGTTATTTGTATTTTACTGGGAGAACGCAACCGCAGTTGGTTAATAGAGCGCACTGGGTCCATGGCATTTCACATGCTTCAGGAAACTGAGGGTGCATAATCATTCTGGTACACCACAGTTAAATACAAAGAGCACATTGATTTTTTTGTGACACTTTGATATGTAAGGTATTTTCCTTCTAGTATACTGAAACAAGCTAAAATTAGAAAGGCTTCAAGATATGCTTCCTGCAGATGTATATATGTTATAGTATAGTGGCTGTTTGCACATCAAAATGATTGATTATCAAGTTTAACACTCCTGAAGTATAAAAGAAATGACTACAAGTATCATGTCAAAGCAACTTAACAGACAGGGCTAGTCAATGTCTTGTTTTCTAGGAAGATATATATTAGCTTCATTCTGTTGCTAATAGTAAAGAATTTTGAATAACAGGTCCAGAAGGCAACCTGGGCCATGCTGTCCCTTACATGAGAGCAATTCTGAGCCAACAAACTATGTAAGCAGTTTTCTTCTAACTAAACTCTAAGGGAAATTCATTGGAGAGACATTAAGCTGTTCAGTAATTTTTCCAATACAGCAGTAGTCTCCAGTCAGTGTTTCTGGTCGCCTTTCCAGCCACTTCATGTGTTCACCTACCTTACAAATAATAAAACTTTCTAGCAGTTTTCTGTTTACTGTGAGAATATCAGTGGTAAAGGAGATAAGACTTTTTATCTGCATCCTTTTACAGCTTCAGAAGGCTGAAAATACACTTAAAAATCTGGGAAGCTGAATACTCAGGAGAGTAATTTCTTCAGAAGATAGATTGGAAGTTCATGGTTTGATGTCAAATACCTTGAAGAACGCTTGCTTTTCCTCCAGTTGCAAAGTCATTGCCATGCATACAGCAAACAAGGAAACATCAATTTTCATCTGAGACTCTCATTCTTAATGAATCACTGTCTCCATCTTGTTCATAAGAAAGTAAGGTGCAGAGATGGATGACATGCTTAATACCACAAATCAAGGGTGCTAGAGTACTAATTACACGTGGACTACCTGCTGTGCATTCCCATGCTCCAGAACATAACAGTCAAGGTTTTGTATGTAGTGATGACTTTCTGTCACTGAATATTTTGATTCGGGTTACAAAAGACCTTTAAGATCATCGAGTCCAACTATAAACCTAACACTGTCAATTCCACCACTAAACCAAATCTCTAAGTGCCACATCTACATGTCTTTTATATACCTCCAGGGATAAATGTAGGAAGGAACTGTGCAGTCCTTATCTTAGAGAGACCAAGAATGAATCCCTGAGAACACCTGGAACTGCTTTACAGTGACCAACATTTTTTTAAGGATTGGTACTTTATGTTTTCAGGATGTTTGATTTGTAAAGTATAACATTGTTATCAGGTTTTGACACCAGCTTGTCCAAAAACATCTTTGATTATAGACTATTCAGTTAGCTTCCCTGCACCTTACTTCTCTATGAAAGTGAGAAAATACTTGTAGAAAATTTACAGGAATAAAATCAAAGTATCAATGCACCGATTGAAAGATGAACATATAACTGCATCTTCTTCCTTTGGTAAATTTGTTTGCTTCTGAGTTGTCCATTCCACTTTCTCCTTTGCATTATATCTTCACTGCTTTCCAAAGATTTAATCATTTTACTACTAAGCAGCCTACAGAAGAAGCAGCTGAAGAAATGATCAGCTTTCCCTCTTCATTACTCGTTGGCCTAGATCAGAATTGCACTTGCAAAACGGCTCCTTGGGGATTCTCAAAAAATATCATCTGTGTCAGTGTCTCCACTCTCTCAGAGTGTAATAAGCTTGTATGTACAGACACCTATGTCACAAGCTGGCCTCCAAAATATGTGCGTGTTTACTGTTGTTTGATCAAAGTCAGATTCATACACACATTACGCATTTATTAAGCAATATATTTCGAAGCAGAAAAGAACTTATCTCAGTTTCCTGCTTCGTTGAATAAATCTGGAACATATTCTGAAATTGTAGAAGCTATTTCTTTATGTAAGCAGAAAAGGATGTCACACAGAGTGCCTTCCTGTTAGCTAGCTGTGATTTTGCTGATAGGTGTGGGAAAAAGATGTTAGCATAGGCTGCTTTCTTATCAGTGTAATTCTTCAGGGAAAGGTAACCCCAGATAAGGATTCCTGGAGTCAGAAAACAATGCCAGAACCTAGAAGAACCTTTTTTTCAATTATTTCTTAACTATTTAGCACCTGAGTGGGGCTCAGCAGATCAAAGAACAAAGATAAAAACTTTGCCTGGGAGAGAGGGCCTATTGTTGACCCACCTCAAACCGAGTTACACCCTGTGCAGAGGTGCTGTAGCTGTGTGCTGCCGTGAGTGCTTTCCCTTCTCCTAAGTCATTAGCTCAGCACCCAGATGAAGAGATGGAGCAAGTCACCACACTCCCCAGTTCTGCTGTCCCCACCGTGGTGTAGCAGATAGGAACACTCGGGGAAGATCAACATCTTTGGTCCTGTCAGACATCTGGGATGTACCCACTGCTGCAGGGGAGCCCAAGGAAGCCTTCTTCCCACCATGGGCACCACATCCTGGCAGCTGGAAAGCATTCTGGTTTCAGAGTTAGAATAAAAATTATCCTGTCCCTTCTGCAAACTGCTCTGGACAACGACACTAAGTACCTTAAGCTGATTTGACAGTAGCCCAAGCTGGGCACTTCAGGCCCATTTTCCTCTTTAGGCCAGGAAGACTTCATCTCTTCCACTGCAATCATGTGATGCCAGTCCTGCAAAAGAAGCCTTGGAGGGGTCATTGAGACAGGGGTGTCCCGGTGAGGACAACAGATGACCTCAAGATAGATTCCAGGACATAGTAGAGCTGGGAATGGGGTAACGGTAGCTGTCAAAGCCAGAGCACTTGACTCCCAGCTGACTGCCCATGTGGAGCAATGGCTGCGGAGCTCGTAGCAAAGCATGGTGCTTTTTGCTCCACTGGCTTTAAGAATGGGATCCTGGATGGATGCCATTTTTTTCTGGGGATTTTTTTTTTTTTTACATTCAAGCTTTACAGCGTTTGAGCAGTAAGGCTAGAAAAGAGTTCATATAGTTTTCCGTAACACTGGCTGGAAAAAGCGCGTGTGAGTGTCTGACAAAATCTTACCCCCAGCATCACCAGCTTCTTGTTGGGCAGAGCAGAGGCTGCAAATGAGTGCAGAGCCAGAGGGCATGGTGAGCAATGGTGAAGTCTGCTATTGTCGGCCTTGGTCTTCAAAATCACATTACCTTGATAAAGGTATCAGTCCCAGGGCTTGTCAGGCAGCACCAAGCACACACCTTCCTTCCTTCCTTCCTTCCTTCCTTCCTTCCTTCCTTCCTTCCTTCCTTCCTTCCTTCCTTCCTTCCTTCCTTCCTTCCTTCCTTCCTTCCTTCCTTCCTTCCTTCCTTCCTTCCTTCCTTCCTTCCTTCCTTCCTTCCTTCCTTCCTTCCTTCCTTCCTTCCTTCCTTCCTTCCTTCCTTCCTTCCTTCCTTCCTTCCTTCCTTCCTTCCTTCCTTCCTTCCTTCCTTCCTTCCTTCCTTCCTTCCTTCCTTCCTTCCTTCCTTCCTTCCTTCCTTCCTTCCTTCCTTCCTTCCTTCCTTCCTTCCTTCCTTCCTTCCTTCCTTCCTTCCTTCCTTCCTTCCTTCCTTCCTTCCTTCCTTCCTTCCTTCCTTCCTTCCTTCCTTCCTTCCTTCCTTCCTTCCTTCCTTCCTTCCTTCCTTCCTTCCTTCCTTCCTTCCTTCCTTCCTTCCTTCCTTCCTTCCTTCCTTCCTTCCTTCCTTCCTTCCTTCCTTCCTTCCTTCCTTCCTTCCTTCCTTCCTTCCTTCCTGGAAAGGGTGGAGCTGCTCGTGTGTGCTTCTCCTGGACTCCCAAAAAAAAGAGGTGCTGTTCCAGCTAACTTAGCAGCAACATCTCGGATGTGAAAGCTTGGCACTAACTCAGTGAGGTTTCTTACCTAATCTGGGGTGGAAGGAAGGAAAAAAAACAAGAACATTGAGAAAGAAAATGAGGGCAAAAATCCCCTTTGAGTGAGGTAGCATCTTTTGGTCTTTGCACATGAGCAATTCCCAGTGGTTAACACTGGAGCACGATGAGTTGGAGGAGTTTTGGCTTTCTATGTGCTCAAGTAATTTTCCAAAAGGATGATAGCATTGCTGGATTTTAACGATGCGGTGTGCTGCATTAATATTGGCTACAGACAACTTAAATTGGTCTGGGACTGGCATCCATGTGATCCTAATCAGATTTTGATGAAAGCTGGAGGCAATAAAAGGAAATAATATTCAGCTTCTGGCCAGCCTCCAGCTGTTTTTGGGGCAGCTGCTGGTGTGGCCTATCACAGACAAGTGCAGGAGCTGGAGGAAGCATCTCCGACAGGATCTTGCAGGACCAGCTGGCCAAAATCTGGATGAGGAGTCACCCAGCAGTGCAGACCATGGCAGGTGATGTATTGTTTGGCTGTTGCTGGAGGTGGCAAGGTGGTGAGGACATCTCCATCTGATGCCCAGTACTGGGAAAGGAGAAGGTGGTGGGGAAGGAGTAGCAGGGCAGTTGTGGGCAGGGAAGCTGCGGGCAGGGAAGCTGCAGACAGGAATGTGCTCAAGGTATTGAAGACCTCCAAGATTGGGTTCTAGGGACCACGTTTAACCAGGGGCCCCAGCAAAGGATGTATGTACTGATGTATTTTGGCACTGGTGGGGAGTTGGGGAGCGTTGCCAGTGCAGAGAAGAACAGGACAGTGGCCACAAAACACGGAAGCGAGATAAAATTTGGCTGTATGGAGTACCAGCATCTTGTGCTTTGGGGGCAAATAAGAATTCCTACTACAAGCTGGGAGCCTGTCCTCCTAGGACTGGCACAGGAGGAGAAAGGCTTACATGCACAGTTTTGTCTCCAAGCCATGGGGAGCTGTAACGTGATGCAGGGTTGGCAAAGAGAAATATGATGAGTAGATGTGCTAAGACGCTATTTTCAGAAGCGAAGGAAATACCAAGTAATGTTGCAAAGCACTGCAGTGGCACCTCCTTTGGGACGGGTACTGTGTAATGTTTGAAGCCCTGGTCAAAAAGGATGAATTCACATTGAGAGATTGAGGAAAAGCTATTTGAGATATCAGGGGCTTGCACTGTCTAATTTACAAGAGGAGGAGATGAGAACTTGTTTGGTGTAGACCAGCAAAATTTCCACATTTTCAAATCTGGAATTACAGAAATCACGGATATTACTGGTTGTCTTGTGCTTGGGAATAGAGAAATCATAAAGGTGGAGAAGGACCTTACTTCAGAGGAGGGGAAAATAATGCCTCTTCAGCAGACACACATTGCACATCGTACATTTTATGCCATGGGGAAATGAAAATAAAGCAAGCAGAGAGTATGGCTGTTTGTACAACAGCGTATGCTGGATGTACAGGACAGGATGCCCAGCATGCTGGGAAGCAGTATTGCAGTAAGAGTGTTTCCAGGATCTGGAAATGTCTCTCACCTGAAGAGGGGAAGCAACTGGTGAGGCAGAGAATAACAGGTGCGGCTTTTCCCTGTTGTGACACAGCCAAGACTTTGCAGGACTTTACAAGGAAGCCAGAAACTACCCTTGAGAAACTGGCTATTGTTATCAACCAGGGTTTCACTGGTGGAGATCTGCTACCTAGTAGTACACTAGACATAGCTGAAGAGACTGATTTCAACCAATGCTATATATCCTTCGCAAAGTATTCTATACCCCTTTTCACAGCAGTACATTTTTAACCTGTAGCAATCTTTGCCTGCCTGTTATTATTTCTAATGTCAGCATCATCGTCTTCTCTCAAATAACATGTTCAAAACACAGGTATTTTGGCACATGGTGTCTTAAGGGTGCATGTTGAAGTCTTGTCCCTTACTATTCAAGCATCATGAGAGCCTGGCAGACATTTGATACCTGTTGGTGTCAGCAGGCAATACTCTGAAATGTGTGCTAAGATAATCCTCTGGGAGGTGACAAAGTGTCTTTAGATTACAGACAGGCGCACCCGATAGTCACCCATGGGGTATGCCTGAGTCCCAAAACCTGGCAGCAAGGCTTATTGACATGCCATAGGTGAAGGTCAGAGACTTCTAAAGGGTGGCCTGTCAGGCTGTATTTTTGATTTCCAAATTAGATGGGAAGCCAACAGCAGAAACTCATCAAGTGCTTCGTCCTTGCTTGGTGCCATCAACCAATGGGGTGGCACGTGGGCAGAGGTCCCACCCTCGAATGGGGAGAAGCTGTTCTAGGGGTGATAGATTCTGTGATTCTGTGACAGCTGCCATGTCTCTTTCTCAGCTTCCTCCTCGCCAAAGCAGCGAGTGCCGCTGCAGCTATAAAGCCATCTTCTGCTCACTAGCAAGAAGTCAATGGTACCTGCAATAAACCAAGGTTTCATGCTTATACTTCTATATTTCAGTCACTGAAGGGTCATAGGGTGTAGTAGGAAGGAGGTTGGCTTGCTCATCACCTGTTGAAATTAGGCACTGTTGCAGATTGTGTGGAAGGAAGCAGCCTTGGAAATATTGGTGCAAGGTGGCATTAAGAGACATGTGCCTTCACTATTTAAAAGAGACCTGGCCCTTGTGTTTGGATAAGCCTTTGCCAAAAAATTGCTTTTGCAGGATGGAGCCAGAGGCTCGTGATTTCTTGCTTTTGTGTGATTTGTCTAACCTTGAAGGCAGTAGGGGAGGATTACACTCACCAAGCCCTCATCAGATGCTACCACTGAGAGTGGTTGGTTGCTAAAACCTCAAATTGGGCCAATGGAAAACCACTCACGAACTGTGTGTCACCTGGTAAACTTACCCTAACCTCAGTGAGACTATGAAAACAGAAGTCCAGTAAGACACCATATTAAAAAACACCACCCCACTGGCATGCCAGCTACGTTGTGATTGAAGATGTCAGGCAACTGGAGGGAAAAAGCCTGGCAAAAGAAATTATCTGGAAATAGCATACCCAAGGGGGCCGGGGGAGGCTTTTGTCTCTTGGTGACATGGCTTGCTGGCATTAAAAAAACCCAGAAAACAAACAAAAAAAAAAACCTCAAATGCCTTTTGGGCAAAAATAATGACTCCATCAATTCTTTCCCATGAATTAGATATTTTTTTTTTGTCATTCCCTCTAGAGAATTTCAATTAAAATAAAATGTTTCCCAAAAAAAATGCTCAATTACCTCCTCCTTACTTACCTGAAATTTTGTTAAAAAGAACTAGTTCCTCACTTTCCTGTGGGCACAGGGGCCCAGAGACACCCTCTTTGGCAGGATGTTGCCAAAAAGGCAACTTCTAACCTCAAAAAGGGTGGCAGATGCATTTTGCGTTGTGAGGTATTTTGGGTCTCCTTTGCATCCAGGACAGAAAGAGGAGCAGAGCTGGAGTATGAGAACTGACAAATGTGGCCCCGTGGTGCTTCTGCAGCTCAGCAGTGGAAAGCACCATCCAACAGTGAATTCCAGATTCCCTGAGCCCCTCGGCTGCTCTGAACCATCCGTCTGGAGGATCTACCCTGCCCTTCCCTGCCTTACAGCCTGCCTGTTGCAAGCCCACCAGGCCCTCGTAAATCTTTGTGCTCTCAGCTGCAAACTTTAGCCCACAATTAGCAAATTACCAAGTTTGCTGTTGTTCCAGCCTGGATAATAGCACTATTGATCCATATTTGTAATTGTACCATTATTTAGAGAAAAACTATCTCTGAAGCTCTTGGTCTGGTGCCTCTTGCTGTACCTTGATCCTACAATGCGCTGGTTCTGCCTGTCTTGATGTTAGTGCTGACCGTAATGCTATGAAAGCTTGTGTGAAATCTTGAAAGGGCAAGGGAAATAAGGAAGTAGACAGATGGTTGTTGATTCTTATAGAGTTGGCATAGATGGTGAAACAGCTGACTTGCAGAGTGCGATGGAAAGTGATAGAGGGTCCTAAAATGTCACTTCACATTAATGCGCTGTGCACTAAATACACTGCAGAGGGTATGGGTTAACTTTCAAAATATAGCAGAAAAGTGCTATTTAAAGTTGCTTAGCTATTTGGTTTTGAAATGTTCAATTATTAGAAATCTTCTTAGAAATCTATGGCAGGGCATCAGTTGTTTTTTGTTTTTTTTATTTTTTTTTTAACCCAGGTGTCTTTTTCTATATTAATGAGTAGCATAGTTTCATGATAACCTCCATGAGCACAAGAAGTGCAACTCTATGTGCTTAGAAATTTGGGGGAGGATGGCGTCTGACTCAGGCATCCCAGTTTGATGCTTTAAGTGGAAATGCTGCTCAAACAGAGCTGAAGATGCTGAAGTCTCCGATCGCTTAGAGATTTGATGGTTTAATATTCAAAGAGCAATACTGATGATTCAGATGTACACTTTTCTATCAGGCATTCATCATGCACTGACTGCTGCATGCCTTTATTGAATTTCATTAGTATTTAATTTCCCCACAAAGACTGTTCAGATCCTGGGGCGCAGTGTGTGTACCTCTCGGTAGAAGTGTGGGTTCATCTGCCTGACCACAGCTTTTATGTGCTCTTCTGAGTGCTGGAAAAGAGGTTGGTGGTATTCCTAGCACTATTACATTTTTTAGTCTAGGGACCAGAGAAGGAAAACAAGAGATTGACATACTTAATGGCTGAGACTGTTAGATAATACTGGCAGAAGAGATCTGTGTCCTTAGCGGCTATGCACAGATGAGTGCTCTCGATGGGCAGAGCTGCGCTTTTTGGAGCTGCCAGCTAAACAAACTGGATGACATTCATTTGCTCAGCAAAATGCTATAGGATATGTTTTGCAGTGGTCAAAGTGAGGTCTGCTTACAGATAGAAAGATTTCTTTTTCCTTTCTTAATTACAATTCCATTTCCTGAATGGCAAAAAGCAGAAACTTTATTTAACAGGCAAGAGGAAATAAGGACAGGTAGGTTTATTACTCATCTGCATTTTGCTGTGCTGTATTAAAATTAAAAAATTTGAACTTACCGGCTGCCAGTTTTCCTGGTCTGACCTATTCAAAAGAGGAGCTTGTGGGGGTGCTGACACCTCCATGTCTGGGTGCGCCCAACACATGGTTTCATTCTCTTGGAAGAAGGAGTGTTGAGAGGGAAAATATAAACTAGAGGTAATATAAAATTATTATAAGCAGAACAAGTTGAAAATATCTGCTTTTTTAAAAAAAAAACACCACCAACCTTTTCATGATTAAAAAATGCCATTCATAAAACGTCACCTGGCAAGCAAGTAATGAAAAATAAATATATAAATACTCAGCTGGACCTTCCCATGATACCTGTCTCTTCAAGTTTGTCTTTCACAGGGGAGAGCGGCACAGAGCTAAAGCTAAATGCGCATGTCACGAGAATCCTGGCTGTGGAGAAACCCAAGCTCCATGGCTGCCATCAGGCAGAGCCAAGCCACAGCTGCCCAGGTGCTGGAAGATGAGGAGCCGGGCTTTTTGGCATTTGAGCAGAATCTGCTCCCTGTCCCACCTATTACTTAGTTTGTTTAGTGACTCTTAAATATACTCAGGGTTCCCTTACCAAAGGCGAGTGCTTTGAGTGCCATGAGCACCAGCCTAGTGGACAAAAATATGGGAGATTCTTACCCCATCCAGGCATGCCTTAAGACAAGGGACTGCTTCAGCAGCAGGTGAAGGATAGACTGAGGGCACCAGTTGGTCCCAGGCGGGCTTCAGTGCTGCAGCTCCTCTGTGGTCCCAGCCATGAGTTCTCCTCCTCATGTGATGGACAAGTCCTCAAGCAACAAATTAAAAAAGCTGGAAGCTGTCCATATAGGAGATACAAAGTCTGAATTATCTAATTCACACGGAAATCATGAGGAAGATGGACATCTGGCTACCAATATTCACTGTCTTTCATCTGAAAAAAAAATACACAAAGACCTAATGCAGAAAAAAAAGGCGCACATTTTCTAAAGGATAAATATTTAAAAGGCATCGATAAATATTTGTGGAGCCAGTGGCTTTGCTCAATTTACTAAATTAGTGAAAATAATACTCATCGAATGGAAATACTGTAGTAGAGCAGGGATGCAGGCAGGTGGTTGGGAAACTGTACTGACAAACAAGGTTTCCCTGAAGAAAGGTAAACCAGTCATTTTATTGCAGATGCTGACATGGCAATGCATTATAGATCAGCTCCAGGTTTTTAAAGAAATAGATGTTCACAGAATGGCCTTTTTTTCTCTGTGAAAAACATATTTTTCTTCTTGGAATTCATCTTGAAACCAAGAGGAAACATTTTGAAGAGGAATGACATTAAAAAATATTCCCTTTCTGTTGAACTTTTTTGAATATTCAGTCTCTTTGAAGGTAATAATGCACCATATTTCCCTTGTGGTCCATTTTGTACCAATACCATGCCTGACAGCAGAGTAGTTTGTTGTGTTCAGCTCGATTCAGAGCCTTCTGCTCCAGGAAAAAATGGTATAGGAGCCATTCCTGCTGTGCTGCCCCAAATATTTCTTTGAAAATCATGGGTAGAGGCTAGTGCCACAGCCTGTATCAACCATGACACACAATGACTCAGCAATGTTGTCTTCAATGTCAACTGAAAAATAGATGAAAAGTCTGAAGAATTAAGCAGTAATTGATTTTTGTTTCTGTTGTATTGGTGCAGTTCTGCTGGCAAGTGTGGTCTCATGAGAGCTGGTGAAATTAGGCTGTCCATGATAATGGCAACCAGCAACCCCAGGTTTGAGTCCAAGCTGTGTGTTAAGGTGCTTTGCCCATCAGGGCGAGCATGTAATGATGTGCCTGACATATCACTGAGTTTTAGACATGTCTAACAACATTTATATACCTTTGCTGGCTCTATACAGGACTCAGCAGGACAAATGCAGAGCAGAGTGGGCAGTTGCCTGCAAGATATGCTCACCTTGCCTCCCAGGCTGTTGCAGAGGCCTGCGTATGCAAGCTGTACCTCCTGTTGTTCCTGATGGTGCATTTGCCAGCCTGAGTCCTGCTGAGGTGGAGTGCAGCCCTGCTGCTGGCATGTGCTGGCACGCAGGGTGGCGTGGCCCCATCCCTTGCTCTGGTCCTCATTGGCCATGCAGCTGTGGCATCTGAACTGAGCTCTTGCCCACAAATTCAAGTTGTGGCTTGAGATGTCTCCTTTGTGATGCTTGCATCCTGCAAGCTTTCTAGAGATATGCTGGAAGTGTTTGGGAACTGTTTTCCCTCTGAGAAATACTGGTGTTGCCTTAAAATACAGAGAAGAGACAATAGGAGGATAATACAATACTTTTTGTTTTTTAAATTTGGAGGCTTCAGTGTACTTGGTTTTAACTCAAATTACCTGAAACTTTCCACTTGACAGTCCTTGAGCTACATCAAAAATACGCTATTTGGATACCTTCCCCTTGGCTTTTGCTCTCTCATCAGCCCAGAACAGGAACATGCTGATAATATATAAAAAACCCCACATTAAACTCAGCAGCTCAGAGTGATCCATTTGTCAGAGCCGTAACTGAGTGAACAGTTTTCTGGCGCTGCAATCAAGCTTCATCAAAACCTTCATCTCAAGCTATGAACCAGATAACAGTGCTCAGCTCAATCAGTGCTGAGAAAACATTTGCAGGCTGATAAGGCTGGAAGGGAAGGAGTGGGAGTTACATTAAACCTGATTTTCAATCGTAATTTCCTGGGGATGGCATTCTTGTCTGGGTGGCACCATTTCTTCAGGAGGCAAGGAGACAATGAGCTCTGCCCCAGCTCGCCTTGTCTGTAGCACTTTCCCACAGGGAGGGTGCAGGTGATCTCCATCCAACTCCCAGGCACCTGCTGCCCCATGCTCAACCTACAGACAGCATCCTAACAGCTGGGCTCCATCCCCCAGACCTGCACAGCTCTATGGGGACTTCTGTCCATGTCCTGGGCATTTTGTGATTGCCTCACTATTGACAGATAGAAGAAAACACGGTGCCATGCAGAGAGAAGTGCCTTCCGTGAGGCTTTGCATTTTCCTGTGGAGTGGATGTACCACATAAGCTGTCATTCAATTTTTTATGCAAGGGGGGAATAACAAACTGTTCAGAGTGGGACCACTGAGGCTGGGGTCAGAAGGCAGGTGTTGGGCAGGTAGGTCAGGTGGTGGAGCCACAACTCTGGTTGTAGGACAAAAGCAAACCTTTTGTGTCTGCCCCATCCATTCCCTGCTTCCAGGTCAGGAAGTTGTGTTGGGAGAGAGAAACCCCTTCCTGAAAGGAAATCAGAGCTTATAAGCAGGGTACACACTTTATGGCTTTGCAAACGTTGTGGTCCAGGGTCCTGCACACCATTGTGAGAGTTTTTTTCCTTTCTTTTTTTTTCTTTTTCTTCAAAACAAGACACAAGGCAAAGAGACACAAACAAATTAAAAGCCTCTACATAATTCCAGTTAATTGTGCAGTGGGCAGAGGCCAAAAATCTGCTTTCCTTATTCCTGCAGGCTGAAGCCCTGGAGCATGTGATTTGATTATCGTCATTGTGGCAAGGCAGAGCTCAGCGCTTGCTGCAACAGAGGGCATTTCTGGGGGCTCAGGGGGTCACTGGTTGCTGGGGCAATGCGGTGAGCCCTGGTTGTGTCCAGCCCCTGTCCCTTCAGTCTCCTCCTCATGGAGATGTGCCAAAGGCTCTTTCCAGAAGAACACCAAAATGCTACAGGCAGCATTTGGGAGGCTGGGCTGTACATTTCTGATGGCCCCAGCATTTCATAACCTGCCCTGTTCATTTAAATATGACATGTATCTTAGTTAAAGCCTAAATGGTTTGAAGCCCAACCTCCAGATGCTGAACCAAGAGGGATGTGGGAAGGTCCAGGGGCACTTGAGAGCACCAGTGGTATGCTTTTGTCTAGGGTACTCTGTAGGACGCTGGTCTCATGCTCAAGGAGGGCTGTGGAAGTGATGTGAAGAGTTAACAGGACCCAGACCTTGGAAAACAACCTGGCAAACAGGGGATGTAATCAGCTTAGATTGCTGAGCCTAGCAAGGGGGGAACTGAGGAGCAAGCTCACTGCTCTGTGTAGGTCACCTTTGTAGGCGAAACCTTTGAGCCTTCTCCAGCTGTGAGGCCAGCAGGGATGTGGATGACCAGTGGCTGAAACCTGCAGTGCAGTGGTCAGCAGCACTGGGTCCATTCTTGGAGGGCAGGGAGGGCTGAGAGCTGCACAGAGCCAGGGTTTAGCTCATGCTTGCAGCAGTGAGACAGCTTCAGCATCTTCAGAAAAAAACTTGGGTGAGTTGGAAAGAACCTGGGAGAGAAATGCAGCACTGTGTTAATGGAGGTTATGGCTAACAAGTCCTCACAACAGCAGCAAGGAAATCTCTAGTGCCCAAGGCCCCTGCACTGTGGTCAGTATCAGGCCGCCTCACGTGCTGCATTGATGCAGAAGATATGAGGTCCTTGTCCTGACTTGCTCACAATTTAAGATGACTGTGGGGAAATTTTTGGGCAGCTTATTCAGAAGAAACTCAAAGACAGCTCAATGGCAGTCTGTGTGTGCTGACAGGGACAAGCCTACTCCCCTGAGCAGGAGTAGGCCAACAAAAGCACAGCGAGAAATAAAGAAACACACCCCTACAGTCTGGATGATTAGCTGTTCAGGCAGCTTATCAGTAGAAGCAAAAGTTTTTTCTATTGTTCACAGTCCCTAAGTCAAGCTGGACTTCCTTTCTGAAATATATTTCCTTGTTCAGTCAAACCCCACAGAATGCGGGTGAGAGCTGTGGGGTGGTGACCACTGGTACATGCTGGCAAGGAGGTGGAATGTGGCTGATGCTGGTCCCTAACTCGGGCACGGCTTTGTGGTTTCCCACAGGTGCCAGCCACAACTGAGGTTGTTGGCCAGCTCTTCCCTCCACTGAGCACAGCCACCATCCACTGAGCCTGCAGTGTCAGCTATCCAAGGAAGAAACAAATGGGAGCCTGTTGCAACGAGCACAGTGCTGCACCCATCCTTATACGACTGTGCTGTAAGGTGCAGTGTGGGCTTTCCTCAGCAGATGGATTGCTCTGGGCTCCACTAGTAATTAGCACCAGAAATAATAATGACCGGCGTGACAAAAGGATGAGGATAAATTGGAGGCTTTATACAGGATAAAATGAAAACTTGCAGTCCACACTTTTCAGGTCTTGCACTAAATTAGTGCTGCTGTAATTGGTTATGAAATAAATTCACAGCTTCAGCTGGAATTGGATACACTTCTGGACTCACTGAAGTTCTTCCTCACCATTTGCAAGACCCATTCACAGTCTCATATAGAAATGATTAGACTATAAGGAATTATTTTAGCTAGCAAAAAATCCTTAGCAATGTACACTAAAGAAAATCAGAACACTTCATACCTCTGAATAAAATTGTATTCATGTATTGCTAGCATGCTTTCTCACAAATAAAAAGCAGAAGCTGGTATTAGGTGTAAAAACCCAAAACAAATATTAAGAACACCATATCCTTTGTGAAGATCAATTAAAGAAGCTTTTAAAGCCTGATTGCTGTATTAGCAGTTCCATTAACTGACTTTTTAATACACTTTTACTGATTAACTTTATCTATGTACACAAAATCAGGGTGTGAATGGCTGTGGGCAGCTTAAAATTTTTCTTTACACATGAAATTCTTTGGGAAACTATTTGTCAAAGAGATTTTTGCATGACTATTTGGTCACCAACATCTTCGTAAGTTGTTTCATATTGAGATGTTATGTGCTACAACTGAGGTTCCCCAATCAGTTGCAATCTGCTTTGAAGAAGAGTACGAAGCAACTGAAAGGGTATATTAGAGTCATAGATACGGATTTGCATCAGTAGAATTATAATACTGTAAATAAAGGATAGTAACCATTTTGCTACTGTACAAATAGGCTTTATATGTAATGGTTTTCCTTAAAATAGATTAATCTGCACTGCTATTAATATCTTTAGAGCATAAACTGTGTCCATTGAAGGGATGATGCTGTTGTTTCAATGGAAGTCCTCCTCCTGACTGAAATAAACCTGTTGTAGATTCACTGTAGAAAAATCTTGAAATCTTCTATATGAACATCAGATTTAATTTTGGATTCAAGTGAATAGCCTTGACATTTCCAGTGCAGTCATGTAATAAAGCCATTGAAACATCCCATCCCTGCATCCTGTAAATCAGTCACCCTCTTCAGCTACAAGTGCTTCTCTGCCTTCCCCCACAGCTGTCTTATCTACACATGCATTCAGAAAATCCCAGGGACAAAGATTCTGTTCACATTTTCCATAGCGCTACAAAACAAAACACAGCAAACGTAAACTCAAACCAAAGAATGGCATCTTTTGATGAGTGTTTGCAGTCTGACTTTACCTCTGCCTTCCTTATGCTTGAACAAGCTCATACGTGGAAATATGAACTGTCACTTAGCGAGGCCACGTCCAAGCAATGTTTCTTGTCAGGGGAGATGACAATATAGAACCACCAACGCAATTGGTTTTTCAAGCAGTCAGTTTCCTGCTTAAAGGAGAAAGGCGCAATGTAAATGGGGGTCCTGGGGAAGCTGAGTGTGAGGGTGACTCCAGTTGGGAAGGCAGAAATAAACCTTGGTTCAAGATGAATATCCTGTTCCTTGAGACTCACCTCCTCTTCAGCCAGCTGAGCAGCATCCATGTCGTCTTTTTTTAATTCGATCTAGCCTCTTTTGATGACTAAGGCAACAGGAATATAATAGTTTAAGTATATAATTTTCATTTGATGTGACAGGTTAAAACTATATGCATTTAGAGAAGGTTTAGGTTATTTTAGTTCAATTACAATACTGATTTAGACCCTGAGTCACTCTTTGAGGCCTGACTTTGTGTAGACATATGTTGCCTTAAATTTACTGCTAATGAAACATAGGAACATATTTACTTTACTCTGCTTAAATGCTTGCTGGTGTAGGGGTGGACCTACACAGCATCTGCAATCCTGAATCAGAATTACAGAGAAGCAGATTTTCCTTGTTGTTTCTTCTTTTTCCAGTAAAAATGCTAGATATTTCAGTGTTTATTTCTTCTGCCCCTCCCAGATATTAACTGGTGTGATCTCTGAGCACAATGTGTGCTTTCCAGTGTGTGGAGACCAAACACCTTCAAGTATCCCTGGCTTTAGTGACAGCTGAGCAGGCTAAGACATGCAGAGAAGCAAACTGCAAAAACTCACATAGTAAGCTGGAAGCAGCAACCTCTCACTGACATGGCTGAAGGGAGCAGGAGTGGGTTTATAAGAAACGGAAACACATTCCCATTACAATAAGCTCCTTGACTAGGACCACCCTGAGGGCACTTGGTGAGCGATGTGCTGTGCAGCAGCTGTCTGGGCAGAGATGAGAGCCCCAGTCCTCTGCTGGTTTCCCATTTTCCATGGGAAAATATCTTATGTCCAGGTGGAGGGCAGAAGTTAGCTTGCAGCAACTTTTGTGTGTCCGGTATCTCTTGGACTTTGTAGGTCCAGCTATGACAAAGAAAGTGTTAGCAGTTTCCCAAAACAAAAGGAAAGGACTTATTAGGAACTCAGAGCACAGAAGAGACAGTCATGTGTACAGTGGAAGTTACATTCTAGGTGGCTTAGCTAGTGCTTCCTCTTTAGAGGAAATTAAATCTATCGTGGGCTTGGGTTTTTGCTTTAAAAAAAATTAGAAGGCAAATCCCCATGCTTTTTGGAGCAGTCCTCTGTAGCCAATTTGGAAGTACATATGAACCTCTCCCCTTACGTGTATTTCTCCCACAAAGTAAAAACAAGCAAAGAGCATTTTTTGTGTCTCCTTCACTACTGCTATCCTTCTCTAGCCTTGAAGAAGAGGGGGAGGAGAAAGGGAGCTGCCAGCAGCCTATAGCGATTGATTCCTCTCATTTTTTATGCTGCACTAGAACAACCTGTTTCAAAAATGACAAAGACAAATCAAAGCAACTATTTCCTGCTAGAAATTAAAACTCCACTATTTGTTAGTGGGCACACTGCTATTAAACATGTTGCTTTATCCATAACATTTATTTGGAAGTATTATCTTCTGCTTGAGAATTTAGCCCTTAGGAGAGAAAAACACTTCCATGAAGCCATTTGCTTCAATAGTTGTTGTCATGTGAAACTTTCTGTCATTGATTGCTGTCACCAGGGAATAGTTTGCATATAAAAACGCTGCGCTTCTCCACTTGTACCAAGAAGAATCAAGTGGCCTTGGAAAGGGATGAAGAGCCTTGCCCAGACTTGGACCAGCCCTAAAGCAAAGGCTTGACTATGCCTGGGGCCAAGTGCTGTTCTGAACGCCAGTGTTAGGGATCAAGCAAACACAAGGATCTGAGATGGGCAATGAAGTGACTGGGTAGAGAGCAGAGATTGAGGACTGGGAGAGAGGTGTTGCTGCCTGGGGGTGTATGCAGGGGAGTATTTGCTCCCCTTTGCCCTTTTCACCCAGACGTTGTTCCTCATCAGGAAAAACACTGTGACTTGCTGGGTGCCTCAATGCAGCCTTTTTAGCAGAGGGAGATTTCCTCTCCCACTGGTCAAAAGAAGGCAGTATAGCTCATAACTGGGAGCGTAGAGCCGAACTTTCCCAGGGCTGGGAAAGGCTGGCTCTGCTCTGACACGATTTCCAGCTCCGTGAGCAGAGCTCCTGCGCCTGGGAGGCCATCACCTTCCCCCTCCGCAAAAATATCCAAAATAAAAATCTTTGCAGGCAGTTCCTAACTTTCACTTCCATGCCGATGGAGCCGCAGCGGTGCTGTCCGTCTGTTACCTACGGGAGAGAGGGAAGGAAGCAGGGAGAGGGAGGGAGGAGGGACAGAGGGAAGAGATAAGCAGGGAGCTCAGGTTACTGCTGCCGCATCGCTGCCTTCCCTCGCTTCTCGCTCCGGAGAGACACAGACGATCATGCACCGCCTCGCCCGGGACGGGTGGGCTGCAGGGGGATCGGAGGAGACTTCCGAAAGTGCAGGCGGCGCCTGCCTTTAGGAAGGGCATCCCGCTCGCCCGGTGCAGCTCCCGCGCAGCACGGACAGAGCCGCTGGAGGATGCACTGCAGGCGTCTGAGGTGAGGATGTGCCCGTTTCTATCCGTAACCCCAGGTATGGCCGTGGGCAGAGGAGTCCGTTTGCCTATGGATGTACCGTTGGACCCGTGTCACCGACTTTCGAAACTCGCTGGCTGCCGCGGCTGCCTTAGAAGGGTCAGAGAAGAGGGAGCTGCAGTTGTGACCCTACTTCAAAGATCGAGATCAAAGTAAAGACCTCTCTGCCTGGGAAAGTCACTCGCCCGAGCTCGGTAACACATGGGGTTCAGCGAAGGCTCCCGACTTTAATGCCCACCCTCTGGCAAAAGGCGTGATGAGTTGCCACGCGCTAATCGGCGTTGAGTGATGGACTTGATTTGGTGGTAAGAAGGTAGTTAATAAGTAATCTAATTTGCCAAAGGAGTTAGTGTGTGTTTTAACGCGGGGAAACATTCTGGCTGCCTGTGAGCCAATCTCCAGATAAAGACCAGGATCAGCTTGGACAAACACGGGGCACTGTTTTCCTCGCTGTCCTGCAAGACTTTGGATAAAACACTTAAAAAGAAGACCCATAAAGTACAGGTAAGTTATTAAAAAAGCAGCCATTGTGCCTGATATTGTGCACGTTAATGTGCATAAACACCACTTTTAAAGTCAAGTAGTTATTTACAAAGGATTTACCAGAGTGAGGGCCCCATGGTGGCATTTCTGTTCCTCTGCTTTCTGCCTCAGCCCTGCTAATCAAAAAAGGAGCTAGATTCTCTCCCTCCTGGTCAGCATTTAGCACAGGGCTGAGGCAGTGAGGAGAGCCCGAGTGGGTGTCCCTGGGCTGTTTCTGTCCTGGGTGGGAACTGCATGATGACCAGGAACATTATTCTCCAAAAGTACCAGACTACTTCTTTAATAGAGACATAAATGCAAAGACTTAGTTCAAATGTCATATTGACAGGGGAAGGATTGGATGGAATAGGGTAGGGTAGAGTAGACCTTGTAGACTAGACTAGACTAGATTAAAATAGATCAGTTGGAAGGGGCCTACAAACAAAGGTCCAAATGCTAAAAACCGACTCAGCCAAGAGGCAGCATGAAGTAAAAGAGCTCAGAACGGCACGAGCACTTGGCTTACGTACCCCATGTATGTACTGCCCTAGCTTAAAATAGGGGAAAAATCTGCCTGAAAGATAGCATCCTGGCACATCCTTATCCTACAGTGATGTGGCACGGCTGAACAGCACTCTGTTTATGAAAGATTTGAGTGACATTGGAATGTCTTTATGAGGAATTTTTCTTGTTTTGAACATTTTTTTGTATCATCTGCATAGCTATCTCTTCTATGCAATTATGCTTTATTCGTGTATTTTGATATTGTTGTTTTCAGATTTATTTTTATTTTTCATTAAGATGAGTCCAACATGGAGCACTGCTTGTAAGTCAGGGTCAAATGGTTTGGGGGACGCAGACGCATACATAAAACTTTTGAAGAATGATGCTTTTATACGTCATAGAACCAGGGTTTTGGAGTCATAGCATAGACAGCAAGAGCTTAAAGAAAAATTTTTCTCATTTATTTGTTTATGAAGATAAGAGTGTGGCCATGAGTTGGACTTCGTTCCTGTCAATTGCAATGAACATCATGGGTTTATACAGGTTAAGGCGGCTCCAGTTAATCCTATTATGGACCATTTCTTACCTCTGGTGAGGTCTGGAGCTTGGAACATAAGAAGTCAAATACTGATTGTAGTAAAATAGCTGATTCATGAAGCTGTTCTTAGAAGTTAAATATGCTCATTAGGATCTGGAAGATGGAAGTATTTTAGGAAGAGAGGGAGCATTAGAAGAAATGAGTCTATTAACCCAAAAAGAGATGTTTGGTACACAGGGGTTGAAGGGAAGACAGAGACAGAAAAACAATTTTTAGGCTGAATGTTTGGAAAAAATTACTACCAATATAAGAAAAGGTCCTTCTGGGAGAACAAGGAGGGAGTGCCCCAGGGGCATTGCTATCACCTCTGCCTGTCAGAGAGGATGTCTCTTTGCTGGTTGCCTGCCAGCTTTGTTTGGATTGCCTGTGGAAATAAATTAAGTCAAAACTGTCCAAATATGTTCCTAAAAAGGGCAAAAAGCAGATACACTGGGAGCTGGATTGTAATGTCTGTCCTGCACAGTTTCCTTATGTCGATAGTCTGAACTGTGCAACAGGATGCTTAACAGCCCATATCACAACTGCCACTGCAACATCTTTCTCCTTTCTGGAAAAGGGATCTGGCCTTGCTTTAGTAAGGCTTACATTTTGGGAGGCTTTTTAGGGCCAGGATTCATGAAGAGAATTTTGCAGGCAGCTTGAAAATGCAAAATGATATTTTAAAATAGAAGTAAGTTTTCTTGATTTGGCTAAAGTTCCTGGAAATACATTTCTTTTTGACTCTTTAGATGCAGCATTTCTTTCCTGTGACATTATAGGAGCAGATCCATCTCCTGATAAACTTTTGGAAGTTTTGAGAGCAAAACTGCATTTTGGTCTGAGAATGCTTTTGGCTTTCCCAAGTGAATGTCAAGAGCCAGTGTTCATGGTTGAATGGATGAGATCACAGTTCATCAAGAGCTAATGGTTCTTGGTGATTTTTTTTAATAAAGAGGGAGATGCAGCCTCTGATTCAGAAGATCCTTGTGCCACAAATGCCTTCCCTCTGTGAGAACACCCTTGTCATGATCTTTATTCTCCTTTAGGCATCTGCCACCTGAGTACTCTCAGAGGCAGAACCCAGAGGCCATGTGAACCTCTGTTCTGGGCCATTGCAACCATTTTAGTCATGGAAATCTCCACATCCAAGGTGACAATTAGGTATCTGAACTGGAAAGACTGAGTTTTCTAGTGCACAGGACTCTCAAACGTTTGTTCTTTCCTTAAAATAATAAAGATACATCTTTTAAATTGGTGAATGTTAGGTGACAAACTTCTACTATGCTTATGTGTTGCTTTTGAGCACTACCATGTTAATGTTTTATTAATATACATATGTTGGTGCTGTATTGAAACTCGAGTACATTACCTCTGCAATACACAAAACATGATTGGGAGGTGGAAATGCTGGAAATTTTTGTTTCAAGACATAAAGTTGAATTTTTTCTGTGATTCCTAGGAAAAAAGTTTCTTTGCTTGTTATAGCTATACCCGTGTTTAGGCTGTGTTGGTCATGCTGCTTAAAAAATACTGTTATATGCATATATCTGTATGGATCTGTACTATGTATATATGCATGGGAATTCTTTGGGATTAATATTAATCTAGAGTTTAACATATATGGTGATATGATCTTTTCCTAGTAATATTGAATTCTAAACTCGACTCATTTTTATGCATCATCTTTTTTTTAATTATTTTTTTCCTTATTAAAATCCAAATTAATAAATAAAACTAGCACATTATTCTACAAAGAAGATTCAATCTGCTGTTAAAATTACAGGGTCAATCAGCCAAATGGGTATTAGTAACATAACAACAGTGTATAAGCCAGACAGCATAGTGGGATTTGCAAATCAGTAGCAGTAATGCTCCTTTTCTATCTGTTGTCTAATGGATTGCTTACAGTGTAGGATTTAGAGATGTAGACTCCTGCCCAGGTGTGTGGCCATGGGCAGATGGTTTACCCACTAACCAGAGTCATCTCCCAAGCCATAAAACATGGAGAGCCTTTCCGGAGAGCCTGAGGCTTATTTTAAGCATCAAAAGCACCCTCTGTCAGAGCATCTCTCCCTGTGCACACCCCATGATGGCAGGCCAGGGGTAGCACCCAAGGAGGAGCTGGAAAAGCTAATTCCCTCAGCAGCATTGCAATAAAAAGAAGACAAAATAATTAAAAAAAAAAAAAGAAACAAAAAATGACAAAAGATGCTTTTTCTAAAAAAGGCAAAGTGGCTGTAAACAAAGTGCCTAGCAACTCAGTGCTTAAATGACGGGAACCGAAGGAGAGGAACAATGTCTTGCTTTGACTCACTGACAGACTGACAAGGAGAGACAATCCTGATAGCAGAGGTTGGTGGGAGGTAGTAGAGGGAAAAACTTTTCTATGGTCTGACAGTAAGGGCAGCAGCAGATGATTTTCCCTTGTCCTTTAGCCTTTCTGATCTTGCACCCTTCTTGCCTGATAGTCTTGACATCTGATTTGGGCGAAGACATTGTTAATATACATTACTATAAAACTCCCTCTGAAGTGACATTTTAAAGTGCCAAAAGGGGACATTTAGCATCATCATCTTGGTGGCTGTTCGCATGCAGTTCCTTCAGTTGGAAATGGCACAACTGGCTTGAGAGGCTCTGTGGGACAATGCCATAGAGCACATAGGGCTGGAGGAGCCAGCCAGTGCTCTCAAGGGATGAAGCAAGGTAGTCTGTCCCTGTGAAACCCTTTGTTGCAAATAGACATTCATCACCAGTGTTTCTGGCAGTCCTGTGGGGGATCTCAGTGGGCACTGCTGTTTCTGACAACATCTGGTAAGCGCTGGGCAGCATCCTATTTTGGGAGCAGGGAGATGGCTGAAAGCTGCTGGGCCAGGGACACCCGGTTATTCCTTCCCTGACTTACGGGCTTGAGCTAAGGGGGAAACCAAGCTACCCATGGGATGAACAATTTAGTCTCTGTACAAATGGTGATTTGGCATGTTGTCTTTGAGGGCTCCAAGCTGGTCACTGCTCCTCTGAAATGTCTGCATTTAGGTAAAAATAAATGTTTCCTGCTGTACTTGACATTTTCTTATTATCTATGCAAGTGTAATTCCTCTTCATGTCCTGCTGAGCTTCTGAGAAACCAATTTAGAGGCTTTATTCTGAGGAAAATCAGAAGTTAGCAGGTGCTATTAGTACATATACCAGGACACGTGTTACTTTTGATCGTTAGGAAAGGAAAATGGGAATATTGCTACTGGATTTAACGGTGCAGTATTTGAGGTTCTAAGTCCTCATTGCACATTGAAATTGTGCCTGTGCTTTTGGGTCTGTCTTGTCACAGCTGCTGGTGCCTCTACAAAGCAGCAGCTCTTGCAGATGGTCAAAAGCATTTCAGTTGCTTGTGGTTTGGGTTATTCCCTGGCTGATGTGTGAACTTCAGTGAAAAGCCAACAGCCATTGTCCACTGAACTCAGTGGCATGACTGTAACTTTGCCCTAGAAATATTAAGAAAACTTTATTTCTTTAAACTGATATTTTGGATGTTTTTCTCAGGGGGGCTCTAGACCTACTTACCTCTCTTGCCCTCGGGCCAGTTGCTTTTCCTGATCTGTATGGCATATAGTCTTGATCTCTTGGTGCTGTTTAGACAATTATATTCATTAACAGACCTAAAGAAGGTGTTAGATTAATTTTGATGGAATAAATAGGCTTTGTCACAGGAGTTACCATAGCCCTGTCACTGTGCAACATGAAGGAGTTACACAGAGTCAGTGGTGTGAACAGAGAAAACCTATTGCTAATCTGCTTACCATGGCAGAACGCAGGATGAAGTTCATGCCACTGGTGGAAATAGGTACTCACAATGTAGAGGGCTGCAGTTTGTCTCATGTAAATTATAGACCTTAACTACTTTCTTTTCTTCATATGTTCCTTTCAGGCATGTGTGATGAGAACACTGGGCTGCGGGCTTCTGTAGCCCACGTCACGTGGGCCCCAGGATTTTATGCAAACTCCATTTGGATCTGTGCAAAGCTGTGAAACACCATGCCAGTCAGTTTAAAAAAATACTCTCTAGGACAAGAATCAGGTAGTCTTTTGGCAATGATGTCCTACACGAAATATTTTGCAGTTGGAACAATAGGAAAAAATCTTTGACGTAGTAACAAACTGCAATTTCTTTCTCAGATCATAGAGAAAACTTGTGTAACTCCCTGCAAAAGGATTTTCTATAGAACATGAAGGATTTGTTTTGATGCAAAATTACTGGATGCTGTTCAAAATGACCTTTAGAAAAAAGATTTGTTGCTAGTAAGTCTCTGTTGCTTTCTGGACCACCTCCTGTAGACTTATTTTTCACTGCAGATTAACATCTCCAGGATTTTCCATGGAGATATATGCATGCAGTCTGGAAATCTGGAATTGTAGAGTGTATTGCTTCTCAGATGCAGGCAAAGAAGGAAAGATACAATGACAAATAATTTAGAAACCACAGGCCTTGTAACACCTAACTATGCTCATATCCCTGCTGTAGAACAAGGTGCTTTAGGTTGGGTAGTGATGGTTTTGGTAATGCAGTCACAGCTATGCTCTCCTACTTAAATACAACAGAAGCTGTTGTTCTCTAGCTGTCCTTCATGTATAACCATTCTAGCAGGCAGTAGGGGAGGCAGAGCATTTATCAAGGAAGCTAAACTTGCTCTTCAGGGGTGGAGTGAGAAATGGGACAGGGGCTCAGCATCCCTGGTAACAGCATGATTTAATTCCGAGCTATGCCGAATTAAGTGGTCCAAAGCACCAACCTGTCTGTGTTAATACAAAGTGCTGTTTAACTTTCAGAATTTTCCTAACAGAATCCTAACAGAAGACAAGGCGTAGTCTCTTATGGACAGGGCGGCTGAGACTCCTCTGCTGTCCCTGGTCTGGGAGCCACACAAGCTGATCTGCAGGACTGGAGGTTGCAGTGAGGACTTGCATCTGCGGCGAGTGCCCAAGTCCAGGAAGTTAGCTGCATGGCTCCCTGCTACACATGGCTGGGGACATGGAGAGAGCTGAGACTCCAGACTGGGAATGCTCAAGGTGCAACTGGTGCAATCTGGGTCCTTGTCAGCACTCTCCTATAATCCACACAGCAAATACCTCTGTGGGTCATTGCAAATATTTCATTGAAAATAAGTTCCTACCAGTTCCTGATAAGCCCAGGAATGCTTTTGGTGATTAAACTGATCACAAAAGATGGTGGTTTCTAGCTTTCACACAGAACCAAATGAGACTTTGTTCCAGGAAGTATGTGTTTCTTATCAAGGCCACTTGCTGGCAGTAGTCTGGTACCTGCTGCAACAGGATAAATGTACATACGTGTGATTTGCACACTTTTTAAAATATATTTTAGAGTTTACATAAATTTTGTCCAGGTGTAATATGTGTGTGAGTTTATATACCTGCATAAGGTGTGCTTCCTCATACATGGACTGAAAAAGGAAGACCGTCTGGCAGTATGTTAAGTACATGCCACAGCGTAAGTCGGGAGACTGCTCTCCCAGCTGTCTAGAGCAGGGAATTTTTTAATTATCCTCAGATCTATTACCAGTGACCAAACCCAGAAACAAGTAAGAAGTAAATATGGCCAAGTCAGATTAGTCTGATTCTGCTGAGTATTTCTGAGAAAATTTTAATGCATTTTCATAAAAAAAATTGTTCTCAATTACTTTCTTAGTTCAGTATTTGAAGGGCTTTTGTTTGTACAGGTACTGGAATTCCTGCGACAGAGGAATGTCAGAGCCTCAAACAGCCTTGTGAGAGCCAGTGACAGAAGTCTCTTCTGTGACTATTGTCAACCTCAGAACATCTTCTTTTCCTGAAAACACTATTTTCAGGATATTCTTGTGCTTCCTCACAGGCCACTGAAGAACATGAGAACAGATGCAGAATAGTTTTTTGCATACTCTTGTGTATGTGCATGTGTACATATATGATATGCATATGTATATTCTCACACATTTATATATGTATTTAATTAAAGCAATTTTTAAGTTAATCTCAAACTACTGTGAGTTATACGTATGAGGAATAGCATATTTAAAGATAAAGCTAATTTAAATATAAGTAGCAGAAGAAATGTGGACCTTTGAAATATTTTCAAAATTCCTTATTGAATCATTCCAAAAATACATTTCACCATAGGAGGGATTTTAGTAAACCAGGATTCCAATTCTACTTCCAATTCTACTTGTTTCCTGCTTTTGAGAATGCCAGCGCAAGTTAACGGGTCTGTTCTTATGGGTAAGATGAGCTGGATTTGGTCACAGGAACACCAGGCCAAAATTTAGGATGAACTTAAGCCAACAACACAGAACCTTTGCAATGCTTGGAAAGGGGAATTGAAGCAAAAGAAGGACACTAACATGGTTTTGGGGAGTCTAGGCAGAACATTTCTGGTCAGAAGGCAGAGATCAGATTTCAATGAAATCTACAGCTCTAGAGAATGTAAACTTGGCTTGCTATATTTTCAGATGGGAAACCAGACCCAATCCTTAATTAAGAAGTGGGGAAGCAGAATTGCCCTTCCCCCTGGTAAAAATTTCCCCATCCTAGTGCTCTAAAATAGTAGTTAGTGGACCCATGTGTTAATGGAATGAATAACTGAGGCATTATGCTCTTCTCAATAGGTCAGTTTATGGAGATGTGTAATTTTTTTTGACACTGTGACCGTTTTGGGATTGCTTTGATAATTTTTCTCTCTCAAAATTTATCTTAGGTTTATAACCAGATACACAGCACATTAATCTCTTACAAGGATGAATGAATGACTGTTGTTGTTATTGTTTGGATCTCTTTCACCTAGAAAAAAAAAAAGGATATGGACAACCCCCTTCTTACCTCAGCATGCCCTAGTGAGTCACCTAAACTCTGAAAAAGATGAAACATCCAAATAATCTGAACCACTTTTGTTTTTCCAAGCAGCTGACCCAACGTCAAACATGCGACTCACAGCCCCTCCAGGAAGAAGACTGGGAGCAGTTTCTGGGTCTGCGCAAGAGCCCCACAGGATGCAAAGAAGATGAAGATGGGAGGAACCTGTCTGGGTCTGCCAGTTGGTCAGCGCTTGCTGGCTCTGGGACACAAGCACTTTTCAAACACATGGAAAAATATGGTATGTAAAAAAACCTATTGCTTTTATTCTCTTATGTGACATAGGCACATATCTGGTGCTTCTCCACTGTCTGGCTTGTGAGAGCCCTAATGGGTCGAAGTCGTGGTCTGTAAAATGCTGAAAATGGAGAGAAGGTCCAAAGCATCGATGAACTGGTATCGGTGGACTCACTTGTATGGATTTCTGAGATACAGTGGCTTGGGGGCAGATTCCAGTAAGTGGGAGTGTGAGTTTTATTGCCAATAGAACATCTTGTGGGAAGGATATTAAGAGAAATATGTGTGGGCGAGTGCCCTGAAATAGGTAGCTTTCAATTAGAGATGACCTGGCTTTAAATCCCTATGCAGGGAGTTTGATATACAGCACTGAAAGGAACTAGATATTATTTTTTTTTTTTTGATGTGCCTGTTCCTTCTTCTTTCTTTCAGATGGATTTCAGAAAATTCAGGCTGTTTGTTTGCCTTGTAGGGCTCAGCTGTGCTAGCTTCTGGGTCTTTTACAGCAATTTGACCGAATTTTGTATATTCTGTGAAAACAACCAATATTACATATCTCCCATAGAGACTTTTAGGAGATTTGAAGGAAACTTCTCACAGCTCCCAGATATAGACTGCAATGAGAACCCACCTTTCCTTGTCCTGCTTGTGGCATCCTCATACCACCATGTCCACGCCAGGATGGCCATCCGGCAAACCTGGGGGAAGGAGAGAATAGTTGCCGGCAAGCGCCTGGTGACATATTTCCTCCTGGGAAGCACTATGAATCTCAGCCAGCAGGGTCATATTGCTACTGAAAGCCAAAAGTACAAAGACATTATTCAGAAGAATTTTACAGACACATATTACAACTTAACTTTGAAGACCATGATGGGAATTGAATGGATTCACAGATTTTGTTACCAGTCCAGCTTTGTGATGAAAACTGACACAGATGTGTTTGTCAACATTTTTTACCTCACTGAGCTTCTTCTAAGGAAAAGGAGGACCACTAGATTCTTCACAGGTTTTTTAAAACTCCATGAGTACCCTATACGGAAAAAATGGAGTAAGTGGTACGTGAGTACGGAAGAGTATCCAGGAAAGACGTACCCACCCTTTTGTTCTGGGACTGGCTATGTTTTATCCACTGATGTTGCTACTCAGATCTATAACATTTCAGAGAGTGTTTCATTCATTAAACTGGAGGATGTATTCATAGGACTGTGCCTTGACAAATTAAAAATTCAGCTGGAGGAGCTTCATTCGGAGCAGACATTTTTTCCGGAAAGGATTAGTTTCTCTGTTTCTCGCTTTAAGAAAATCGTGATGTGCCATGAAGTAGAACCATCTGAGCAGCTGAGTTACTGGAATCACTTAGTGACAGATAATCATGGAGGAGTACTCTAGTACCTTCCCTGCATGAATTAACAAGCTGAAATGCTCCACGATTATTTTTTTTCTGAAAGATGTAGGCCTGCAAATCTGCCTTTCAAACCTTGATGCTACAGTACTGGAAACATTTTTGCAGTGCCAAACTAAAAGTCGAAGTACTTTCATTCAGAGATGAAAATTTGTACCATCTTCCTAGTCCCCCTTGACAGATTTCTTCATTTACACCCATCTGTACAGGCATTTAAGGAAAGTTGTTAGTAGCTGTCAGGATGTTCCTCTCCTGCAACTCTGCCCTTGCAGCCAGCTCTGTGTGGGAAGAGCTGCGTACTGGCACAGACTCCTCCTTCAGTCTACATAATTTTTTTGCAGAGATGCAAGAATTGGCCCATGCATTGCCCTTGGGACAACCGTAGGTACTACAGGTCACTTGGTCAATGTGTAAGGCTACTGCATCTACCACCATCTACGTGCCTTCTGCTGAAAATGGTATGTGGCAAAGCTGGATCCATGCTCAGTGGAGTGTCCTCCATAGTCTTTCTATTAAAATGAACTCCAGAGACATCTTTTACATTCGTGCTTCACTTCAATTGCTTGACAGCTATGGTAAAGGGTTTGCCGAGGCTAACTTACAGCGATCTAAACAGTATCTCTGATTTAGATCTTTTTCCCTATGAGGAACTGTGTGTGTAAGGGAGACCTTACTGGGTGCATAAACAAGACAAGTGGGAATATGTGCCCAAGTAGTCATTTAGTCTGGAAGCCTCATTTCTTATTTCATTACCAAGAAAAGACTCATGAAATCACTAGGATGTTTGTAGCCTTCGAATTCAATTTTTACAGGAGGTGCTGCGACAAATACATTTGAGCTATAGGAAGGGAGAAAGGTGTTCGTAAAATCATGCCTTATAAAGAAAAACTATTTGATTTACTTTCATGCATCAGTTTTACCAGCCAAGTAGTATCGAAAGCCTACACCGTATGTGAAATGTTTTTTTTTAGAGAGCAGTATGATTGCTCCTAGGGGAAGATGAGCTGGGAGCTGAGGAGATCTGACACCCACGGAAAGGAGCGAGACAGAGCTGCAGATGGTAGCCATGTCCAACTAAGAGTCCCGATCACAAGGCAGTATCATGGTGATGAGGTAGGTCTATGGTCAAGCCAGCGATGGACAGGCCCTGATGATGACAAGTTAAGGCCAAGATCAGGCCCAGTGAGGGTAACCAGGACCAGACGCTGCCCCAGGATGACAGAACATGGTCTTAAAGTTGAGGGCATATAAATGCTAAATATATGGAAAAAAGAAGGGGAGAGATACTTTATTACTTAGGGATTATTTATTTTTATCATTTCTTTTCTTTTTATTGAAGTTTGTGAGGACTGTCTAGGTGTCTCTTTTTACTTGCTGGTGTCTGAAGAGCAGGTTAATTATTTTCAGCAGAATATGCCTCCTCCTGAAAAGCGTTTTAAGTGTTTTCTTCTGATATAGTGTAACTTGAGTTCATCCACTTATTTTTGAGAACTGATGATGAAAGATATGATGTTAATTTGTTTAGCAGAAGAATAATCTTCTTTATTTTAAGTTTCCCATTCTGAAAATAGCTGTGTATATGATGTTTGCAAGGATATGGCTATCCATGTGGTAGGGTGGGTAACTGGGGAGATGCTTGATTTTCCAGGGAGTGGGCAGGCCAGCTCTGGGTTGAACAGCATCTCTCCACCTCCCATCCCAACTCTGCAGGTGTATGCACCTTTGGACTCAAAGCCCTGCTGTAGTGTATGTACTTTTGCAGTTTCCTTCAGTAGGTGTGACGGGTCAGACAAATAAAGCCTATCAAGAGCATTTTTATCAGTATTCTTTCCACATAACCTGTAGAAATGTCTTTTTGCCATTCATTGCTATTGTACCCAAGGTGCAAACTGACTATTGCTTTAATTTATAGAAAAATGTTGAGCATAAAGGAATGTTTCTTGGCCTCTCCTATCTCCCTCTCTTGTGGTTACGGGGTCTGTGAGCTGGGACAGCATAATGTGACCTAATGTTCATCCTGACCTATTCTTGTTCTCAGTGAAATAATCCTGCAGTCACTTGTGGGTCTAACTTCCCACCTCTGTGCCTGGTGCCAACCTTATCCCAGCTGGCAAGACCACTTCCATGTAGTCCCATGGAGCCTGTATTTCAGCAGAATAACTATAAATTTACATACAGATGAGTTGACTTGTTCACTTCCACCAGGTGTTGAGTTCCAAGAAGTATGGTGGCGCCTGGCTCCTGGGATGGTACAGATGCTGGTCTTCTGTCAGGCTGAGTTTATGGCTGAAGAGTAAAGTCTCCCATTAGGAGATAGTATTTTGGGTTGCTTCCCTGAATGACTGCTTGAGAGTGGCATTAAAATATGTCTTACCTGAGCAGTTTTTGGCTTTGAATCATCGTTAAAAAAGTTATCCTTGAGGGCCAACTTCTGCTAGATGTCTCGACTGTGGTTTTTGTTTTTATTTCAGGAGCATTTCTAATTAATTGAATATCGCTACTAATTGGGAAGAGTGTGCTGTTCTCTGTTAATCATGATTGCAGATGCTACCACTACATTTTTGGGCTAAAGTCATAGCTACCGTACCATTGGGAATAAGGGCCTTACAGGTGTTTTGTGAAACAGTCCCATTCTGGTGGGATTTCCAAGGAGTCTATTCGAAATTTCAAGTGACCCGTACAAGATGCCTCTCTTTTGTTAACTGCATTTGAAATATTTTCTCCCCACTGAGTATATATTGTTAAGCATGTCATAGCCTGCCTATCTGAAGCATTTGGCTTATCACTTCTAAATTCCTGATGAGGACCAAATGAGTACAGGTTGAAATCTTATGGATTCAGATAGCCTGTTCCTCTTCTTTTTCAACTTAGCTTCCCAAGCGAATGCTTTCTGTTGCACATTATTTTCCTCAACATACCATTTTCTTTGTGCTTCCATAAATTAGAAATTGATTTAATAATTCTCTCCATTCAGTAAGCTACTTTGAATAAGAATATAGGAAATGAATAATTAATTACTTAAAATATAAGGTTATTCTGCTGGAAAGGGTAATTTAAGAAAAGTAGATGATTGCAGGTAAGGCAAATTCATTTATTCAAATGAAGCCACTGTCCTAGTCAGTTTACATGTATCAGTTAAACGAATATAGCTTTTGCAGCTTAGGCCTCATATCATGATTTTTAATACAGTCAAAACAGTATTAGTGGCCTTTTGCCAAATTGTGTGCATTTTCCTATAAGAGACCATCACAAAAAGATCAGAAATATGACTAGAACTGTAACCACAATACTGCAGTGTACATATACTTATTTTTAAAGTTTTGTGTAGGCTAATAAAAGAATTTAGGCAATTTTGGAGGAGTTTATCAGTAGAAGTAGTACACTGTCCTAACATTTTTTATGCTTTCTGTGTCAGATGATCCTTAATTTTTTATATAATATATAATAATAATATAATAATATGTAATAACAATATAATATTTAATATAAAATGTGTGATACTGTTTGCATTATTTGCATAGAACAGTAGAATGTTAATCTAACTACTCAGTGTCAGATATTTTAGTAAAGTATTTTGTTACCACAGTTTCGTGTGTTCACTTATCTTTTCGGTTGTGAATGTATTTAGTCAAGTCAGGAGGCTTGCTCTTTTTCCAGTTAAACTGAATAGAATCATAGAATAATCGAATCGTTTTGGTTGGAAAAGACCTTTAAGATCGTCAAGTCCAACTGTAAACCAGCACTGCCAAGTTCACCGGTGAACCATATCCCTAAGTACCACATCTACAGGTCTTTTAAATACCTCCAGAGATGGTGACTCCATCACTTCTTAGCTTGACACTTAGCTTGATCACTTCAATGCTTGATGAAGAATTTTTTCCTCATATCCAGTTTAAATCTCCTCTAGTGCAACCTGAGGCCAATTCTACTCATCCCATCACTTATCACTTGGGAAAAGGGACCAGCATCCACCTCACTACAGCCTTCTTTCAGGTAGTTGTAGAGAGCAATAAGGTCCCCCCTCTGCCTCGCTTTCTCCAGGCTACACAACCCTAGTTCCTTCAGCCATTCTTCCTATGTCTTGTGCTCCAGACCCTTCACCAGCTTCATTGCCATTCTTTGGACTCGCTCCAGCACCTCAATATCTTTCTTGGAGTGAGGGGCCACAAACTGAACACAAAGTTGCAGCCTCACCAGCACTGAGTACAAGATGACAATCACTTCCTTAGTTGTGATGGCCACACCATTTCTGATACAAATCAGGGTGCTGTTGTACTTCTTGGCCACCTGGGCATGCTGCTGGATCATGTTCAACTGGCTATCAACCAATGCTCCCAGGTCCTTTTCCACCAGGCAGCTTTTCAGACACTTCCCCAGGTCTATAGTACTGCATGGGGCTATTGTGAGTCAAGTGCAGGAATCAGCACTTAGCCTTGTTGAATGTGAATCTGTTGAATTTTTTCCCCTTCTCTAAAATGCCTTAGTATGTACACCCTGAAATGACTGATTAGTTTCTCTTCCTAAGGCAAGTACATAATTCCCAAAAAACAGAGAAAGTGATCAAGAATGGGAGTGCTTTCCCACATATTAAGCATGCAGTTCTGCCACATTTTGCCCTTAATGCATTGTCTACACATGGTGCAAAGTCAAAGCCATCTTAAAACAAAACCTTAAGAACAGGCTGTGACCTGAATTCAGAATATTTTTCCCAAGTAACAGGAATGTCAAGTGCAAGATTAGTAAAACCAAAGCAACGGAATTTGTAAGAGACCATTTTAATCACAGCTGATACCTTTTGGAAGATCAAACTCCGACCTGAAATGGTTTTGCCTGTGCCACCACAGCCAGCACTGTTTGATTGTGGCTGACTGGGATGCTCCATGGGATCGGATGGCACAGTGCTGTTCCCCTACCAATTAAAAGGGAAATGTCAAATAACTGAAGGCCATCAGATTGTTTGCCAAACATAAGCAGGTATGAAATAAATACTGTGACTAGAAGAGGTCTCTTTTACTACCGTTATCTTTTATTTTATCTTTTTTTTACTTCACCTACATTTCTGGTGCATTTTGCTTGTTGGTTTGCAACTGGACTTAAGTTCATCAGTTCATTCTACCAATATATTTCTAGAAGTATCTGTAAACATAAACACACCAGATGACACAGGAAAGCATCTGAGTCACAGGACCTAGATATATGCAGTACATAGGATACCCAGCCTGAAGAAAAGATTTCAAACTTGAATTTGCACATGTTCTGGGTGAGTAAATAGAGGTTTTACAAAACCTAGTGATACAGTGGGTTTAAGTCTATCCTTCTAAATAGTTCACTCAAGTACTTTTTTTTCTGAAAAATGTAATTGGACAATTTCAGTGGTTGAGAAATAATCTTGTTGCTGTCGTATGTTTCACAAAATCAAAATGACATTATTTTTGCAGGGAAAAAGAATCCAAGTCCTTTCTCAGAATCTCTCCAACTGAACCCTGTACGCAACATCCATTTCGTTCAGCTACTGACCTAACTTGACCTCATTTAATTTATGATGTTGGGTGCAGGGATAGAGGCCCATGTAAGAAGCTTCCTATTCTTTCGTCACCAAAAGCACTTAGAAATCACAGCCGCCCTTACACTTACACTCTCAGCATACAGCTGTAGGCGCAGAATGTCATAAATTAGTTATGTGGTGTGATTTACACCTCCAGCTTGTAGATATTCCAGGCAGCTCTGTTCCCTTCATGTTTAATTTAATTGTTATTGCTGGAACAGCAGTTGTAAGTAAATGTTTGACTCCAGTACATAAAGGGACCTGCAGCTTTTACATGTGCTTCTGCTAGTAAAGTTTCAACGAGGGAATTAAAAAGAAGAGTGAGTTGAGCTGTGAGGCAGGAGTGGGAGTGGGAGTGAGCCGCGGTGTACCGCAACTTGCTCCTGCCAGCAGTGAGGAGGTGGAAGAATGTGCTTGTGGCTGGCAGGTTGATCTTGGTGCTGAGGGCATGCAATACACCTCTTTGCTTATCCACCCCTCGGCCCATTTTGGGAATCCCATTCCCTTATGCTGAGGCCAAACTCTGCATGCCTTGCAGGTGTAAGTCAAGTGGCAGGAAGTTTGCTGCCAGAGGGCACTGTAACTGAGTGATACTGCATTCTCCAGCTTTCTGAAGAAAGTGCTGCTTGGGATTCAGGAGAAGAGGGGAATGGAAACTGTACCCTATAAACATATCAGGCATTACTATGTTGTTGAGATCTCAGTGCTCGGCAGTTTCCTAAGTTTATTTTGAAAGCAGTTTTATTCTGTACATAAGCATTGCAAAGGAAGCTGCCAAATATCAAAATAAGTTTACCGCTCTTCTATAAAAGAAAGCCACAATACAGCAGTGATCATGAGAGCTTCCATTACTCTGCCACATAAAGAGAAACTGAATATCTGAAAAAAATCTCTGCCAGGGACTTAAGCTCTCTTACTGTAAAAGGGCAGCTTTCAGTCACAGACTTGCTATCATAGATATAGTGCACGGGAGACATTAATTTCTAAGAAAAAATCCCTGCTATTTCTACTTGGCGACCTTAACTGAATGTCCAAAGGGAGCAGTAAGGTGTCAGTCATAAGGATGTATTTCATGAAAATGCAAAAAAGACACAGCTCTTCCATATAATGCCTACTTTTATGGTGATAATCTGCTCTCTCACCACTGCAGTGCCAGTTTGCATCACACCTGCAGGTCACTTAGGGAATATTCATTAATATTATGTTATCAGAGCTGTAAGTATTAACGTTTCTCATAACTGGCGACCTTGAAAAACATCAGGAAAGAAAGAAAAGTTGCATAATTTTGTATTCCCTTGGCAGTTCTGCTGACATTATCAGGTAAGTCCTGTGGGGTTTGGAGCTCTGGGCATAGTGCATGTGTGTATATATCACTGATAGGGATTGTGCACCATTCATCTGTCATGTTCAGAGCTGGACCTACTGAGTATGGGCTGATAGGTGCTGAGCACACCAGTTTTAAAGGAGCTTTGGATAGATTTGCCCTTTGTCTGAACTCTTTGAAGAATCTGGCTGTGCATGTAAAGATCAGGAGGGAGTCTAAAATCATGACCCGAAGCAATAATGAAAAATGTAATAGTGATTATAATGAGTGTAGAAGATGATGTTTACATTTTCTTGGCACGCTACCATACATGGAAAAGTTCTTTAGAATAAACTGAGTGATAACCACAGCAATTAAGCTAACTGTTTGGACCAGAGACAAAACATTTCTGAAGCTAAAGAAAATGTTGCCAGGGAAACTGATGTATTAGAAAGCACTAAAAATGTCCTCCTTAGATGTACACTCCTCCTAACAGGTTCAAAGCTGCATCTTCTTTCATTCTGAAGGATCAAAGCTGCATCTTTTTCATTCTGATAAACTTTCTTTTTTACTTATTGTCACCTAGACTCCATGATGAATGTCTTCATCTACATTCCTTGAATTAAGACATTTTTGTTTAACCAGCTACAACTCATCACTGATTTCAATGCTGGAGAGGAAGAATGCACCTGCCAAAGGGGAAACATGGAATGCAGTTCTGAAGGCGTGCTGGCAGGAAAGTACTGAAGAACTGCATTCCAATTGTGCAGATTTATTAACGCCAGATGAAAACTGTCCATGCAGATAAAGTGTTTAATCCTGTGGCCTCCTGTGTGTGAAAGTCTGGAAGAAGATTATATACAAAGCTTTCCTCATTAAGGGCCCATGGCAATTCTTCACAGAGTTATGGCTTTATAATTACTAGCAACGGAATACTGATGACAAAAATGAACAACACCAACAAAAATGATGAGCCATATTGGTGTTATGTGGATTTTAAGCATTTACACAGGTCTTGATTCACAGTAGTGCCACTTCATGAATCTTTAGGTCAAGACAAAGATAATCTGCCTTCCTAGGAAGGAGATAAAATAGGATTCCTCTGATCAATATGAAACAATTTCTTTCGGTGGGATTGTTCTTAGTTAAATTTTGCAGCCTAAACTAGCACGTTGAGCCTAACTCAGTCTTTCAGACTATGATGTAGTGAAAATAATGAGGCAGGCCTCATCAAAAGGTCACGTATCTTGCCTTCCTTACACCCTTGTACTAGGAGACTTGAAGTGTTATCTCCAGTACTTCTATATTTTTAATGACTGCAGAAAAAATCCTTGATAAATAATTTAAGATAGATGCTTGTGTCTTAGCTTGCTAGCAGTAGCTGATGAGGGGGTTCTGCATGCTGTGGGTAGTCACTGGTTTTCATAAGGATTGCAACTCTTCCGGATGTATCCCCACAGGCTCACTTTTTATCTTTCGCATAATTAATATATCTGTCCAGTAATTCTTTTTTGTTCACTCAGCAAACAGTTTTTTACAAACTGAGGTTTCTTTTAAAATGTGGAGACAAACATTACATTATTGCTTGTGCAACAGAGGGACATTTGGGGTATTGTAATTTTTCACATAAGTATATATGAAGTAGACAGCAAGGACCCCAGCTGGCATTGAGACTTCACTGTTTTTGATGTTGAAAGCACAGATGGGTCTCCAGAGTTCTCCTACCCTATAAAGGGGAAAAAAAGTTGGGAAAATGCATCTCAACAGTCACATAAGTGATAGAAAGAGGAAATGGCATGGCCCTGTTATTTCTAGAGCTTTTCTTCTAGTGCATTTGTGTCCAGATTAAGGAGAAATTTGAATCAAAACTTAAAACTGTGGTCAGTTTTCAATATATGAACAGATTAATGAAAAGATTTTGAAAAGTAAATCTTGTGAGAGAGGGAGAGGGATATATGCATCTCACTTCTATAGCTATACTTCTATAGCTAACTCTAATAAAAATTGTTTTGAATGAGTATCATGCCTTTCAGAGAAGTAAATATTTTAGCAAACAGTAGAGGAAAGGTGTAAGAGCATAGAAAGGGGAGAAAAAAGGAAACAGATTTGGAAAAGTTATGGCTTAGCATCTCTTTGGCCTGATAGACTACTAGAGAGGAATGTCCTGTAGGCATCAAGACAGATACTGCTAATTCATTCACTATGTCGGCTTGTCTCTGACCTTAGTCTTTTCTAGATATTTCAATTCTCTTGTTCTTCACTAGAGAAAAGAACATTATTTTTTTTAATAGAGAGCCTTTGTACTCTTTGTAGTGTTCAAACCTTTTTCAAGCCAGTTTCCATGGGAAAACAAAGAATTTTATTCCTGTTTCTAGTACTGATCTCAAATCAGCTTTAATGTTGTGAGTAAGTACCTTTTCTCTGCTATTTTAATGCTCGCATCCTCTGATCATATTTTCTTTGACTCAGCTAAATAAGCTAATGTACAACATGGAAGTGTACAGACTGGTGACTTCCCCTGCTGTGCTCTTGCTCATTAGAAGTAATTTATAAATGAAGGTTTCTAAATGCTCTTCATTTTCCCTCATGAAAATTTGTCCAATTCTCCTATGAGGAAAAACAAAAAGACACTTATGGCCACAATGACAATGACAGAAATCTTCACTAAGTGACTCTTAGAAAATCCATTTCACTTGGGGCTTCTTGCATGGACTGCCTCTGGTGTATGTTTCAGACTAACACACCCCACAACAAAAACCACTGAGGGTTGCTCCAGCAGTTTACACTGTTTACACACCATACAGAAGAAATTATATGGTGTGCAAAATAGAATTTGGAAAGGTTGAAGGAAAAATAATAATGGGCAGAAATCCTCCTACTCACAAGCAGAAGAAAAAGGTAGAATTGGAAAGAAGTGTCTAGAGAAACTGGAGTGGGAGGTAGGAATCTGCCTGATATGCAGGCTGATGATTCACAGAATTATTTTCCATTTGCATCAGACTGGCAAACTTAGGACCTGATCTTTCAAATACTGCTGAGTGTGGATGGTCCTGTGTGTGCATGATGTTCTCAGCAGTTGGGGATTTGAACACTTTATGGTGCTGTATAATGTCTCATCCCATGCACATCTTAACCAGTGCCAACGGTTTTATTTATCACGATATTACACCTCATTAGGAAAGTCAAAGTATGGAAGGAACTAACAAAGGCAGTGAGAAATAACTAATAAAATATTAATACATGTATTGGTAGCCTAAGCAGCCCCAGGGAAAACAAAGTACTTTTGAATCTAGTCTCTGTGCACCAGATGCACCCAGGGGGGATGATGAAAGCCAAACCAGCGAAAGTGTGGGTGGAGGTGACAGGTATTCTCCTGATGACTCCTGATGGGGTCAAAACCAGAGCAGAATGTAAACATGGGGGTTGCTGTAGGCCACAACGCACCCAGTTCCCACTGGGTGGACTTCAACCAGCCCTCTCTACATTGAGAGTATAGGAATGAAGTGCCTGCCATGGGGGCCTGCAGAGCGGTGCTCGCATCTTGATGTGTGTACGTGCTTAAGGACGTGGCTAATCTCCAGAACGTGACAGACCTCAGTGAGGTAAAGAGATAGGTGATGAGCCTGTGACTAGCAGACTATAACGACACCTGTAGTACAGGTGCAGCAACACAACATCCAAAAGAGACCTTGATAAGCTTGAGAATTGGGCCAACAGAAACATCATGAAACCCAGTGTGAAAAAGCACAAAGTTCTACACAACAGGTGCAACAGACTTGAGGTACAGGCTGCAGTGGTACACTTCAGTGACAGTGAGTAAAAAATCTCAATAAAGAGACCTGGGTGAAATGAACACTAGGGTGAAATACAAGCCGACAATGCCCTGTCACTGCAAATATGGAAAGCAACGTTCTAGGTCACATTCAGAGAAGTGTTGCCAGCAAATTCAGAGAAACTGTTATTCTCCTTTACTAGACACATCTAGAAACCAGAGTGTGTTTTTTGAGTCCCTCAGCTCAAGGAGAACGTAGAGAACCTAGAGAGGGTCCGGTGGCAGGACATCAAGCAGGCAAAAGTCTAGAGCAAGGATGTCAAATTCACGCCCCACAGGCTGCATCCTGCCTTCCACCTTGCTTTATCTGGCCCAGCACCTTGCTGCTACCTGGTGGCAGCAACAAGCTCCTGCCAGTGTGCCAGTCACGTGTGCAGCGTGTGACGCATGTTGCACTGCAGGAGCAGAATGGTAGGAGCTGTGAGTTTGTCACCCCTGGTCTAGAGTGCATCACTGGTGAGGTGATGTTGAGGGAGCAAGGCTAGAGTCAGGCAGAGAAGAGATTAAGGGGCGATCTAATAGCAGCTTAAATCTACATGAAGGGTAATTACAAAGATGACTGAGCCAATCACTTCTTGGTAATGCCAAATGATAATTTCGTATGAGTTTTTAAAGCAGTTATTATCCTTTCCAAAGCATTTATACAAGAAGTTATCTTTATTAATTCAAGCTGAATATCCAGTCAATCCATTTTAACCTTCTACACTTTTTTTTGCTCTAGCAACCAGAGACTGAATCTCCTGATTAGATGTTTTCCCTTTTCTTCTTCTAGCTTTGTTTGGATGTAAATCAAAACACATAGAATGTATTTCAAGAATACTATTATGAAAGTAGGGCTGTATGTTTGTTGAACAAGAGTGTAAGATTTTAGGCTAAAAAAATTAGTTGCTTGGAAAAGCAAGGAAGTAGAAAGAATAAATTATACCTGGTCAAAAAAATTCCTGCAGGTTTCACAGATTTTTAAGTTTTCTAATAAAGAACAGGTTTTGAAATTTAATTTTAGAAATTGATCAAAATTCCCCAAACAGACTGTTTCTTTTCCCTTTGCTGAACTGAACATTTTGAATCAGTAAGTCAGAAATTATCGACTTAACTGTTACCCTTCTTAGTACAGTTCAGGAAAGTCATATGTCCCTTCTCTATGTTTCAACCTTCCTGGCGGATGGACTCATCATAGATGTCTCTTCATGTGTCACATCAGTTCAACTCACTGACCAATGACAGCATGATGTGAAGGACGCAGTTCGGCTGTAAAAGGAAGACGAAGGCTGCAGCCATTGAAAGAGCATCTATCACGAGGCTTTGGTGAATGCACACGACTGTCAAAGTGGTAGGAAAAGTCATGATTTAACTGAGCAAAGTAACACAAAATATTCAGAATTAAATGAAATACTTTAAGGCACATTTTCCTGATGTAACATAAAAAAATCCCCAAAATAAAAACTGAAAGGAGGAAAGCAATATGAAAATAAAAAATACAAAAATACCCACCCCCCCCAGTTGAGACTGTATTTTTCATTAAAAGGTGGAAAACAATTCACTTTTTTCATCAACTTCTTATAATGTTGCACTTCTCAGTAAAGCCCCATTTTTGACAAGGTCCTGAGGACACATGTGGACCTAACCTTCCCTCGGTAGCCCCTCAGGGATCCTCCGTCTTGCCCATAGCCCAGTGTCCCACATTACACCCTGGGGCTGTCAGCCCCTGCCCCAGCAAAGCTGCAGCCTGCATCATCCCTGCTTCTGGCTCCGTTCCCTGGATGGGCCCCTTGACACCATATCATGGGCTTGTTTCCAACCCTGTTCCTGTCTCCTTCAGCTCCTGGACGTACCTTGGCCCTGGCTCATCCCCTCACCCTGTTGGGGGTTGTTGTTGGCAGATGACATCATGGGGTGACAGTGCCCACTGGTGAGGGCACAGCTGGTGCAGAGCCCAATGGTAGGTGCTCCTGCTCTCTGTCTTATAGCTTGCAGCACCATAACAGCAGAACGAGCTCCAGCCTCGGCGCAGGACACTGACGTGCTGACCTGCACAGTTATAAACAGGGGAGAATAAATCCTTCACCTCCCATTGCGTCATGGCAAAGTGGCAGAGCCGAGACGTCATGCAACAGCGCCCATCCAGCTTCTTAGGTTGGGACAGTGTGAAGTTTGCTCCCTGCTTCCTGTGGGACCAGTTAAATATTAACGCCGTGACAGGCATATTTGGGCGGGGGGAAGGGGAGAGGCAATCCTTGCCTCACTGTACCGCGGGGACAATGTCAGAGCAGGCACCTGTCCCGGATCTGGCGGCTGAAAGGCAACAGAGGTCAGGGCTCCTTCCCCACGGCTCCTCAGCCAGCTGCCCCAACGCCTGAAGGAGGTTTACCCAGGGTGAGGAGGGGAGAGCTGGCTTGGAGTTCCTGGCTTTGAATACCACTGTCCTCCTTCTGTGCTCCTTGAACATAGGGTGTGAGCTTGGCTTGTCGTCAAAGGAAAAGCAGTCTCGGAAACACCCTCCTGGCGCCTGGGGAAGCAATCCAGGTAACCTCTCTAGAGCCATTATTCACTTCCCAGCAGAAAGAGCTTTCTGCTGAAAGATAATTTAACCCTCTCCCCTGCTCCTGCCACAGCAGGGAAGCCGGTCCCTAGCTGGTGGCAGTGGGGTGAGTTGGGGTGTTTTGCAACTCCCGTTTCCTGCTGTGCTTCCTAGGGTGTCCCCAGCATCATGGGGTGCCCAAAACATCTTAGCCCTGCTCTGTGCCAGGCTGGATCCGGCTGCCACTCCTTTAAGGCAATATTATCAGTATTATCCCCTGGTCTCTGGTTCGGAGGCGGGAGGGAGCGGGCTCAGAGTAGGGCCATGTGCTTGTGGGTAGTGGGTGTCCCCCCCACAACACGGCAGCTCTGGCAGTGTGAGTCGCCCATGCAGCTGCAGAGAAGGTGAAAAGCAGCTCAGGTCAAATCCCAGATACTTAATTCATCAGCGGCCACAAATCCTGTTTCACCTGTGGATTGGGTAATATTCCCTGGCCTTCTAAAAGTCCATTATGAAACAGACTGAAACAAAATCTTATAGATCCTTCCCCTTCCTTCCTCGCTTTACTTAATCCTAGGCTATTTATTAGTTTTGGCCTGAATTTGGGTATGAGGTTCTAGCAAGTTTATACTTCTCCATAAAATTTGCTCGAATCAGCTTGTACAGTTTTGTAAGTGGAGGTATGAAGGGTGCTGCTGTGGCTGGCAAGGTCCTCTCCAGGCCTGCAGATCCTGCCCTGGGATCTCAGCTTCCTCGAAAAGGACACAGCCCTGGGTTCTGGATTATTTTCTTGCTGCTTTACTTGGGCTGTTTCTCTTTGTATGACAGATAATGTTAACTCTTACGAACTACTGACTGATTTGTGTATGTGCGGAGAGCTAGCAGAGACAGAGCAAGGAGAAATCCCTTCAAGCCATGTACAATGACCCTCCATCCCAGCTACCTGCTGGGGACTCCTCCACACATAAAATGTGGAAATGAGAAAAAAACAAAACCTTTCAAAATGCACTGTGTAAAACCAAACCAGTCTACAAATTAACTCCCCGCCCAGCACTCAGGAGAGAAAATGAGCCCACAGGTTCGTCTTAAAATATTGATTAGTTGACAGGTCTGTCCTTTAAGTTGGCAAGATAAACTGAAAGCCTGCAGACATGGGAAGATGCAGAGCAAGCTGCCAGCTGAGCTGGTCAGGTTACAAATGCTGCAGTAAACTCATTGAGAGCCCCTGCTTAAAGCACTGGACAGTGAAGAAAGCTCTGATACATCTTGATGCTGTAGCTGAACATGCTTGGAAAGCTAGCAAAAATGTTTTTTATTACTTCTGTTAGTGCAGTGGGAAGGGAAGATCTGGGTGTGGCACATTCCTTCTGCACAGTCACCGTGAGAGGCACTGCCATCCACCCTTGCACCATCCCATCACCATTGGTTTCACAATAACTCTACTGGGAATTAATGCAGGGTCTTTACAAAGCTGTTAAATGAACTGCTTGCTTAAGGGCAGCAAAACACCTGGGACAAGGTTTTTGTGATTGGTGCATTGGTGTGGTTTGGTTTTAGCAAAAGGGTAGTTGAAAAAGTACGCTTGTTAAAAGAAATTCACTCAGGGTGTCTCTGTGGTCACAGTATTATTTATGCATTGCACAGAGCTGCCACAAAGAACGCTCCTGAAATCAAAACCACTTTCCTGTTAAGAATTTTGGGCTGGCCAGAAAATTGCACTGTTTGACCTGTGTTCCTTTCAAGAAAAGAAGCTTCAATTTCCCAGATGAGAGCTCTGTAAACCAAGCAGCAGCATCAAACTCTCTCCCACATATTTTGAGGAGGAGGAGAATAATATCACACAAGTGAATCACCAATACTGGAAAAGCAGAAAATGTAGAAGTGAGGTGATGGCTCCCACCCAAGCTCTCTATCTTATCTCTGACCAGAGTGGAGAGCTAGTAGTGTTTTATTTTTGAGTATAAGAGGAACTCTCAGGTTCAGAGAAATAATTCTGGGGACCCTCTTTACACTAGAAGTCTTTTTGAGCACTCAGTCTGGGGAGCTGAGAAGAAATTTGGTGTTTCTCATCTTTGCCCCAAGGCAGGTGAGATGGAGAGGCCAGGGTGGCAGAAGCCATTCTTCCTGCCTGGAGTGGCTGGAGTTACCTCTGTGCAGTAAGGGCCTAAAGGGACTGCCACAGCAATGATGGTACCAGGATCTCTCTGGCAACGTATGAATGTGAATCATAGTTTTGGAGAAAAGCCCACAGAAAATATCAAACCAAACTTTTTGGGTGCAGTGGTGCATATTCCCGTTTTCTCTCCTGAAGGCTGCCTGGTGAAGAAGGCATCAGTTTTTCAAGGGGCTGTAGCAACCCCTCCTCCATACTGAAGTCTGTTTCCCTCTGACTCCAGGGAAGTGGCTGGCATCTTGCACAGTTGCCCTGCCTGACAGTACGTGATGGAACACAGGGTTCATGAGACTACCAGGATGTCAGTGGCAGCACAGAGAGTGCACCCACAATACACACACTTGCAGGCAGCTTAGAGAATTAATTTTTCCAACTGCTTACGATTAACTTTAATGGTGCAGATGGAGTTTCCCTGACACAGTCAATCCTGAAGCAGTAGTGTTGTAATAGCCAAGATGGACTAAGGACATAAGAGATTTAAGGTCTGTGGGAGGAGGTTTCTCTGCTGAAGAAAGCTCTTCTACTTCTTTTAAACCAGTTGTTCTGAGAAAAGTTGCTCCTCACCTTCCAAACCCTCCCTCATTTAATCTTCTCCCCTTGTTAGTAGTATAGGTCACAAAGTCACACTTTATCACAAGACGCAAATCAGCAGCTCATTACCGACTTTCTCGATATGTTCTGTCCTTCAGCTTCCACTCAAGTATGCAGTGACTGCTGGTGGCTTTCTGCCTTAGAGACCAGGAGAGAATGCTCCAATGGAGAGGTTCCAGAAACTGATTTTACTTCCTCTCATCTTAACTTCCTTGCTACCAGGTAGGACACGTTCATAACCTGTGAAATGAGCCACTGTGGGCAAAATGCATGAACTAATTTTAAAGCCACGTAAGTGGCAGTTACCAGTGATATCAGATTGAACAGTCGGTCTCAGAGGAGGATTATTTAAAGTGTTTGAAATGGCTAAGTGTGCATTCCAAGTCTGAATGATCTAATGGTGTAGAGCAAGCTTCAGTGTACAGGAGGGAGGGGTGGGGAGGAAATGGGGAGACTGCCCTCTCTCACTGCCCATCTGAGTGACCAGGGCTGTCCCACATTTCTCCCTCTCTTTGTTTTCATATTCCTCCTGCCTGCTTGGGACTGCTTTTAAGGGGGTGTGTGTAGAGAACTCAATATCAGCAGCTGATTTTGCTTCCAGAAATATGTTTGAATTACCATTTTGCTAGTTCACCTCCAATTTACATTTCATATGCCTGAGTTTCAAAGCGAGTTCAGATAAAAGGTATCTTGGTGGCAGAGCTTTAAAAAAATGTGAATATGAAGTGACTAGCTGGGTAACAGAGACAAGGCTGATTTTTCTTTTTTTTATTACAATCTAGCTGGGGGTTTAACAGGTGTTGAATGGAGGGAGCAGCAGTGGGATGAGAGGGAAAGTATTGCCATGGCTTAATAATTTGTGAAAGGAAACACATAACAGAAATAAATGTTGTTTTCTGAGCAGAGTGGTGTTCCCAGTAGAGTTGTCCAGAGGTGTGTGGTATTCGACAAGCTCTTGAACAACCTAGCAAAGAGGAGTGAACTGTGAGGTGGCAGACTTTGCAGGTGGTGCAGAATTACTTAGGGCAGCCAAATCCAAAAAGAGACTAGGAAGATCTGCCAGAAAATGTCATGATGCCAAGTGAGTAAGTAAGAAAGGAGCAGAAAACATTTAATGCAAAGCACCACTTAACAGAAGATGTCTAGTGGCGGAAAAGAATGGATAACTTGGAAAGAGTAAATTGCTGAAAAAGAGAAAATTTCACCACTTAGTGTCTTCAGCAAGAGAAGTACCATGAAACCTGGCATTTTATAAATCTGCAGAAAGCTTTTATTCTGAATACTGGATATTTTGTTAGCCCTTCTATTTCAAAAAGGACTTATTAGTTCTGAGAAAGACACAAAGTGTGACAGAGGTAATCAAAGGTATGAGGAAGCCTTTATAAGACTGGGGTATTTTTCTGCTTGTGAAAAAAAAGGAACAATAAAGATTTATTGAAATAATTAACTAAATTGAGGTGAATGGTGAAATGGCTATTCACAATTTCTTATAGCAGAAAGAACTAGTGGCAACCAATAAAACTATCAGAAAGAAAGTTTGAGACAAGACAAAGAACGTATTTTTCCACATAGTATGTAAGTAAATAGTAAAGCTTATGGCCTCTTGATATGGGTGATATCAAATTATAAATAGTCTGGAAAAGGCTAGAAACAAATATCATGGAAGACAGATCCATAGATGCAAATGCAATCTTTGGCTCAGGCAGCCCTTAAGTCTCTTATTTTTGAACACGGACAAGTTATAACAACGAAGTCTCAGTTTTTATTTTTTCTGTTTCTTGTACTGTTTTCCAAAGCATCCACAGCAGAACACTACATGTTTTAGAGGATTTCTATTACCCTTCATTAATGCTTTTATTAAAAATGTCTACAGTGGATGTTTTATTGCCCCACCTGCATGCTGTACGATGAGCAGGCATTACTCACACTGGGCCGCACAGCCATGGGAGGACATCCCAAAGCAGAGAGAAGTGTCTTGTGGAGAGTCAAACATTGCTCTTGTAAAAAGTATTGCTACTCTTGGGATGCTGAGAGTCACAAGGCTGGGCGTTGTGTCTAGGCTGCTGAGACAGCTGCATGGCACAGCCAGTTTGAGCATCTCCTTGGGTGAGCTCCACGTGCCCTTTGGCAGGGCTAGCATTGCACACCACGGGGATGACATGCAGTGCAAGGTCCCAGCCTGTTACCTGAATACTGGTGGTGATGCTGCTGCATTTCTCCTGGTTTGAGCACCCTTACCACTGGAGACAAGCGATAGTGCAGGAGGAGAGGCAGTGCAGTCCAGCAGTAGAGCCAGGAGAGGCTACAAGGAACAGCTCTCAAACAGTGATAGAAGAGACGCTTAGACACACCTGGGAGCTGTGGAGGTTGTTGTTGACTACCAGTAAACTGGTATTATTTGACTGAAACATCCTATAAACATTTTTTTAAAAGCCTTGTTAACATAAGCAAACAAGCCCGTACTCTATACAGGCTTTGACAAGCTCTAACCTACTTTCATTTCCCAAAAGCTAAGCTGTAGAGTTTTTGATTTTCGAAATAAACTTGATATGTACTGAAGAAAAATCATATCAAATCCTACACAATTTGCTGCAGAATTGTTGCTGAAGCAGTGACCCAGCGATGAGGCAGGGAAAGCAGAAGACAAGGTGGAGTGAGCAGGAAAATAAAGAGAGAGCGAAAAGAAAAAAAAAGAATTTAAAATTGCAAAAAAATGTAGAAAGCAAAATGTAGAAGCAAAAAAATGTAGAAATCCAGAGAGTAACAGCAGAAAAGGAAGGGAGGAAAGGGGGAATACAGAGACTGAAGGATAAAAGGCAGGGCTTATGGAAGTGTTGTATGGGTGTAGAGGGGGAGATTATTTTTAAATACAGTAATGAGGCTGGTAAAAAAAAGGAATCGTTATGTCAAAAGGAGAAGTCCATCTTGTCCTTCAGTGTTCTACATCCAAATAGGTCACTTATAAAAGAGGAAAGACAGAGTCAGCAGAGGAAAGGAGGGAAGGAAAGTAAAGCAGGCACGTCTCAATGCTTTTGTTGCTGAAATATTCAGCGTGAAAAAGTGGTCTTTTAGAGTTAGTTCAAGCAGGGAATAAAAAACATTGATGATGAAGGGCTAAGGCATTTCTTTGGCAAATTAGGTTCTCTCAGTGTAGTCATCATCCAGGGAATGAGATGTGTTTTTGTTTCTTCAAAACCCTCAGTGATGTGACAGTGTATTTGTGTAACAGAGGAGGGAATAAACAGCTTATAAAAAAGTTGGTTTATATTCTACACGCTGTTGGGAAGGACGGAGCAACTGAAATACCATAAATACTTACCAGTTTAAGCAAACTTTTATCACTAGTGACTGCTTTATAAACAGTTAGTGATATGTCTCAAAGAAGGTGCCCTGACTCAGCTTTGTTCTTTAGAAATCAAAGGGTAATGCAAAATCATGAAGACAGCCTAACATTTCCCTATCACAAAGATGATTCCTAGGTTGTATTTCTTACTGGTTGTGTGCGGGGAAGCAGATGTTAAACCAGCTTTAAGAGCTGAACATGTAATTCCTGTAAAGTGCAATGACAATCTAGCCTGAAGCCTTAATTTGCCTAAAAGCAACCATCTGCAAGGTATTTTTCAAGCAGTATGTAAATGAAACTAGCACTGAAAATTTCTCCTTAGTGCAAGAAGCAAAAGGACTGATAGCACCAGCTTAAAGCACTGATAACTTGGTTTAGATTCCATTTCTGTCATGAATGTCCTCTTTGACCTTAAAGGAGTTACTTTATCAGAGTTTGCATGTGGGGAGGACAGCGGAACGCACTGTTGGTTCAGGACTCCACGTGCTATTGCAGGACAAAAAATAGAAGCAAAAAGATAAAGAGGCAAAGTTAAAACCACTGAAAATGCTTTGGCAGAGGTGGAGAGGCTTATGAAGCTCCTTTTTTGATTGTGGTGGGACTTTGCTGAGATCTAAACAGAGGCAAGGTTGAGCTATGTCCCACTCCACAGTCCTCTTGCCACCCATAGGATCCCCATACAGGGCTTATGGACCTGTTCCTTAGCTCACAGAAGTTAACGAATCATCGTCTGTTGCTGCAGCAGATATTGTTGGTGAAAGATAATGTAGATCCTGCCATACCTATGGACTGACAGAAAATTATTATGTTAGACAAACAAAAGAATAACTGATAACTGCCGGCCTACGCTGTCTTGACTGTCTGAATTAAACAAAAGCAATATTAGCCATGTATTTTTAGAGCCTATGATCACTCATTACTCAAGACTATAATGGAACTCAAAGACGTGACTTCATAGCAAACGATTAATTAACAATTGGTAGTGTACTGAAAGTTGCATCATTTTTTCAGAGACACAGCAAACCGCAGCAGCTCAAGGAAGTAAAGTGTTTGCACAGGAAGAGAAATAAATTGCAAATGCACAGAGATCTATCTGCGTAAAGACGAGCAGTGTGGATGAGTACTGCATCTCTGTTTCATGAGCAACTACATGCATTCTGATGTTAACTCTAAGGAATTTTGTTCATGGCTGTGTCTGTCATCATGGCAGCTGTTTATGTTCACTTCAGCCAGTCAGGAAGAATTCAAAGAAAGCCTAAAAATCAAAAAAACTCAGCATGCGAACAAGTTATAGACACCATAGATGTACTGGGAGTAGTATTGTAAAGGCTGGCTAGAATATGAGTCAAGAAAAAATTGATAATTCAAAGACATATTTGAGCTTAGGACAATGTCACAACCCTGTTAATTTAAGTTATGAATAGAAGTCATGGCAACTGGATGTTGAATACCATGGAAGAGGGCCATATTACATGACAAGTGGTCTCAGATCATCAGTGCACATTCATTAGAAAACTCATAGCTCTGTAAATGATGCCATCCACAGGAAGGGGGTCAATCCCTAACATTCAGAAAGTGACAAATAGAAAAGAGAGGAAATGGCTTTTAGACATTTTGTGGTGTTAACTGTTTATAAAGCAATGTATTAGATTAAACCTAGGGAAGTTGTGGATGCCCCATCCCTGGAGGTGTTGAAAGCGAGATTGGATGGGGTTTTGAGCAACATAATCTAGCGGAAAGTGTCCCTGCCTATGACAGAGGAGTCGGAACTGGATGATGTTTAAGGTCCCTTCCAGCCCAATCGTTTCCGATTCCGTGATTCTATGATTTGATTGCTCAGTTTGTCTCCAAGCTGTTTCATATTTTGAAGCATTTCAGTTCACCTTCACAAACCTGAAGAGAGCTTTGAGCAAAGGCTTGCTGGAAAAAATGAGCCATTCAAGTTGAACAGAGATATATTTTACTGTATCTTATCTCTTTTTTAACTTAATCAGTGGAAGTGAAGTTTGCTTTTCATTTAATGTTTTATAACTCACACACAGATATACTTTGGAGAATGAGGTGCATGGCAGTGGTAACATAACCCAGGAAAGTGGAAAACCTTTGTAAACATTCTTGTAAACATGAGAGAACTCAGAGTCAATCATACAAAGAATCAGGGAGATCTAGGTTTGTACAGTCCTGAAAAATAAAGAATGAAAAGGCTCTTGTCTGTAAATACACGCAGTTGGGGGGGAGGGAGGGGGGAAGAGAGGAGCTATTTCTATTAAAGAACAATTCTTGGAAAAACCTGGTTACATATACACTGCCTAGTATTAAATGTGAGCTGGGAATCAGAAAATTATGTTGACTTTGGTGCAATGAGATCACAGACCCTATGCCCTAGGTGCATTCACTGAGGCTCTGGTTGCAATGTTGTAACTGAGATTTGGCTCTGGTTCCATTAATACAATTATCAAACTTCTCTTTTGTGTGAAACAATACAGCATATTCTCCCCTACTCATGTCAGCTATTGATAGAATGAAAAATCAGTTTTTCAATAATTTATAGTTAATGCATTCATGAATAAGCTACCTAAAATTTACAAAATCTGGGTTGAATGAAACCTTTAAAAATCAGTTTATTGTCTTGAATACTCTTAGCAAGGCAGTAATGGCCTTTTCAGACTTTCTTTTTCCTGGAAAATAATTGAATACTTATACTCAGGCCAAATTCGCAGACACAGAATTTTAATTAGACTGCTATGGACTGTATTACCTAATCGCTGTAATTATACAGACTACAGCCTGGATTGTTAGGGGTAGCACTGGCAGTCCTGGTGCTTCCTCAGCATAGAAGTTTCCCGTAAGTAATGAAAAATTCACTGGTGGGGAGGATCTCACTGGCAGAACTCCTTGGTCTGCAGAGAGCTTGTGAACTCCATCCTTGGAGATATTTCACTTGACAAGGCCCTGTGCTAATGGCCTAACTGTGAAGTTATTTCTACTTGGAGCAGACACTTGGACTAGAGATTTCCCGAAGTACCTTCCCACCAAAACCTCTCAACGCCTCCATCAGAGAGTAAGTCTGTCACAGTGAGGTGTGAGTAAGCACTAGGCCAATAGGGAGCAGACTCAAATTTAGAGGCAGGTGAAGAGATGATAGCAGCTGTGTGGGACAAGAAAGAGCTGTGCCTGGTGGGACATGCGCAGAGCACCGGGTAGTCCCGTGAGGTAGACCTTGGTGACAGCAGAGCCTACAGTGGCAATCCCCTCCCTCCCCCTCCACTCCACCTACAACCAACAGGTCTGTGGGTGGCAGTTACTCAGTGAAGTGACTGGCTTATGAGAGCATACCATTTGTGGTTCCCCAGTACAGGAAAGACATTGGTAAATTGGAATGAGTTCAGTAGAGGGCCACCAAGATGGTAATGGGCTGGAACATTTGTTCTGTGAGGAGCAGCTGATGGAGCAGGGCTTTTTTAGCCTGTAGAAGAGATGGCATTGGGTTCTGTAATGGCAGCCTGGCAGTACCTGCAAGGAGGTTGTCAAGCAAATGAAGCCAGGCTTTTCAGAGTGGTGAGTGGCAGGAGGACAAGAGATAACAGGTGTGTGTTGAAAGAAGAGAGGTTTAGGTGGACAAAAGGAAAAGGTTTTTCCCGGTGAAGACAGTCAGTGGAGCAGGTTGCCCAGAGAAGCTGTGCAGTCCCTATCCTTGGAGGCTTTCAAGCCCTGGCTGGATAAAGCCATAAGCAACCAGGTTCAGTCTCAGACCTTACCTGCTTTATCAGGAGGGCTGGATTTGAGACCTCCTGAGGTCACTTCCAATCTGAATTACTCTATGTCCATTTGGTCAGCAACTCCTCCTTGAAAGGCATCAAAGGCTCTGTCTTTGCTCTGCTGCACATGGACATAGTGTGCTCTGGGGAACTGTGCCAAAATCTAAAGGGATCACAAAGAACAAAGACAAAGAGAAGCAGGTTCTTAATTTCACATGACACTGTTCTCTCAGGTCCTGGTCCTTAAGACATCAATCAAATAATCTCAGTTATTCTTACATTTGAAATTTTGTCCCTTGTGAAGACTAGGGTATATGATGTTCGGTCTCTGCAAAATTCTTCAAGATTTTCTCACCTTTAAAATCATACCCATTTCCCCTAGCTATTTCAGGGACTGTAGTCACAGCTGCTGCTTTAAAAAAAATTCTCTGCCTTCATCCTTCCTTCACTTTCTGCTTGGTAGAAGTAAGTGCTTCTGCCTTCCCACGCACAGGGATCCACCATCTGCCTGGGCAACAGCTGCACATTCGTTCCTCTGAGGGCAACAGGAGGCTATGAGTCTGTTGAGTAGAAAATGAAAACAGAATGCCTTCATCAGAAATCAGTTTTCAGTTCTGAAATATTGTAGCCAAAATTCATACTTCCTTTTAAGGAGAAAAACACATTAATTTTAGCAACTCTGGCTAACAGAAAGCCTGAGAAGGTGGAGAAGGTTGTATGTAATGTATGCATGAGAAATAAGGGAAGAGGCAGATGAATAGGCTAAAGAGACTGGAAGGATATATGATGGGGCTGCAAAAAATCAGTCACAATCTGAAGTATGGAAAGAGGACCAGTTACACGCTCCTTTATTTATTTAAAGTCTAGAAAACTCATGTATTTTCCTATTTAAAGTAGAACTCTTTTTTTTCAGTAAAATGCTAAAACGGCTTTCTAATGAATCAGTGAGGAGAGAAATTTTGGTGTTTCTGGAGTGGAATGAGAAGAGACCAAAAATGAAACTCATCTTTGAAGAGAACCATTTAATCTAAGTTGGAGTTTAAAGATTAGATTGCACATCTCCATCTCTGACTAGGTCAAGATCTTTTAACATCTTTCACCTAAGGATATCTTTAATATATCATATAAACCTCTGCTTCTTGTGTTTGTCATGATGGGCTTGAGGATCCATTATAAAACTGTAGCATTTGACCACTGTTTACTGCTATGGGATCGATGTTTCTCAGTTGCAATGTCAATTCACCATACTTATATCTTAACTACTTGCTGACAGGCATTGTACAAAATGAGATAAGTGTCTTTTCCTGAAATTATCAGGTACTGACGACTGTCAGAGGTGAAGCGCCAGTTCAGCTGAATCAACAACCTCTCCTGATAAATGCCTAAGTGCTTAGTACCCCAGTGCTCCTCATTAGTAATACTGTTTGGACCAGGGTGCCTGGCTTTTTAGCTTTAAATCCTTGGCAGTAGAAATTAAGTCAAAGGTCTTTGGTGGTCATGTTGTTTAAGTATTTACAGAATGTGATTTTTCCTTCCTTACAGGTCTTGGTTTTTGTTATTCTATTATAAATGGCCCTTCTAATGCAACAGTCCTTGCTGGTTCAGAAGCCCACTTCAATTGCAGTGTGTCGTTAGGATGGATAATTCTCATTTGGCTGTCTAATGGAAATCCTGTCCTCACTGTCATCAATTCTCAAGGATCTGTTGAAACATCAGACCGCTTCACTTCTCAAAATTATACCAGTAGTGATATGTTTACTTCGGAGCTGATCATCCACAACACACAGCTGAGTGATTCTGGAAAAATTGAATGCAGCACCCAGAAAACTAATGGGAGCAGCTTTGCATTTCTTTCTGTTCAAGGTGCGTATAGCCATCAACAGAAAGCTATTTTATTATACTGCATTTAAAGGAACCCTCTGATGGATTGCCCAAATTATCCCTGAAAAGAGTCCATGCTCTTGTTTACCATCCTTTGCCTCCTGTCTTCCTTGTCTTAATTTTACTTTCAAAGCAGGTTTCAGAGTCACATTCAGAGTGCCATTAACAGAGGTTTGAATTGCCTTTGTCTTTTTCCCTTACGTCTCTTTTTCTATATTAGATTGCATTAAAGTGCCTGAAGGCCATATTAGGCCCACCAGCAGTCAGTCAAAAATGATCTTTGGATAGAAACAGTATGGATTACCCCATACATACATCTTTATACGTGAACATTCTGCTGTCTTCAGGGCAGATATCCCTCCCGATTTATGACTCAACAATCAGTCTGTATCCAGCTTATTTGAGTTTGATTTAATGGCATGTAGAAGAAAGACTCTCGATACACAAGGCAATACTTTTCATATGATTGCTGCTGCAAGCTACCATTGCCAAGGAATAAAAAGTTTCTGTGTATAAAGCCCCTGTGTATGAGTCCTCTTCCTCCTCGCTGAAGCATCAGTAGTGACAGAGTGCAGTCAATAAATCACGATCTAATCACCAGACACTATCCATTTGTCAAGGGGATGCTTCTTGCAGTGAGAATATCCCATCACCTACCTGTAAAACTTTCCTGTTAAAACCTGAGCATACTTAAAATTTAGAGAGAAACACTTCATTTAATTATGTTGTCCTTCAGCTGGAGATATATCAGGATGGCTGAAAGGTGTAATTTCCTTCTTTTTACTGAAGCATAAGCTGGGACTTATGCTTCAGACATACTGGACAACATACCCATGAAGCTGCAATATCTGCATGTTTATATCATGCAGATCACGTATCTATGTTAATAACGATTAGTTTTGACTTCATATGCCAAGGTATAGCTGTTTCTGGGTAGCAAGATATGATTTAAAACTATCAGTAGGAAAACAATGCAGCCAAATATTCTGAAGGAACAAAACATCTTTTCCCTCCTACAGTTAATGGATCTTTATTCATCAGAAATAGCACCCTAACAGTAAAAGAGAATGAAACAGTTGAAATTGTTTGTGAAGCCTTAGGATGGGCTCCAGCTCCAGACATTACCTGGATGACAAATGACTCTTTAATTGATAAGTCAAGGTACGTTACCCAGCAAAGTCAAGGATCTAATGGCCTTCACAATGCCCTGAGCATCCTAACTTTGACTCCGATGGACACTGAAGTTTTGACTTGTTTAGCTGACATTGAAACACTCCCTTACCCTCAGAATGCAACGGTAACTGTTATTTTTGGCAATTCTACTATAGGTAAGTGAATGTTTATTGTACCTGTTTTCTAAGAGAACTGTGCTTTTTGTTTTTTTGTCTTGAAAAGTCTATTACTTGCAGATCAAGTGCTGTGAGATAAGCAAAGATATAGAATTAAGACCCAGTAGTCATAACCTGATAAGTAGGTAGAGTTAAATTCACATCTGTGAGAGGGCTGGTGGAAGTCTAATGAACTACAAAATACAACTTAGAACTGAGCAAGACAAATGAAGCAGTACATCTACCACTGACTCTTACTATGGAGTCACTGCTAAGAAAACAGGCCTTTGTTCCTTGACCAAGCAAACATTTCATGAACTGAGGTTTTAGATATCTTTGATTATGATCACCTGTCATATGAATATTATTTTTTTGACCTCATTTACTCAAAGCCAAGCTCTCAGGTAAAACTGTTCCCTGTAATATTGAATGTCAGTTTTACTGTTGACTTGGAAAAAAACCCCTGAATTTTACTCTCAGTTTCTGCACACAATCCAGAATAGATTCTATACTAACACTTCAGGCACAAACAGGAAATTGTCTGTATGAACAGTGACCAGATGAAATGGAGCTGTTGTAGTATGGCGTCAATGTCCCCAGGGCTGCACCGAGGCTGACATCTACTTGCAGAGTGTATCATTTACTTATAGGAACTTCTTTACATTTTATTTATCACCAATCTGCTATAAGAAAGTATTTGTACTTGGTGTATTTGTCCGTTACAGAACAAGAATCAGACCATCAAGAGAAGCTGCATATTTGTGGGCCTTATTCCAAAGTCTTCTTAGTTCTTCTTCTTTGCACAGTCTCTTTCACATCTTAGAGGAAAGTAAAAATTTTCCTTCAGCAACATACATCAAATTCTTTGTTGGTGCATTTGTTTGCTTTTTATTTATTGCCTTTATTTAAGGAAATTCAAGGTCACTTTAATCCAAGCTTGGATGTTAGGCAAATCTCTTGAGAACAATTAGAAAGACCTTTGATAACCCTAAGTATTTTTGCTAAGATTGTCAGTATTTTTTGTAATGCTGCTAATCTTTGGCCTCACTGACATCCTATGAAAAAAATTCCATAATTTAACACATTCACAGTCCTAGAAGCTTCATCAGGAAAAAGGGTGATTTTATCTGGCCTGTGCTGCCAGCAAGGGGAACTATCACTACAGATCTGCCTTGCAACCTAACAGAATCCTATGAAAAAAGTTTTTCTTTTCCAGATCGTAACACAAGAAGAGTAAGTAAGACAAATTATCTCCCTGGGGATTAGCAGTGTGTAAAGCAGCCGAGGGAGACAGTGCCAGATTGCCCTTAGGAGTATTTCTCTGTTGGGACTAGCCAAGCACCTCAATTGTCAGGTAGAGCAGTCTCAAGGCAAACCAAACTTGAAGCAATAATTTCATGGCAGGGAGTATTAGGGGTATTAGGTATACTCACATGGCCCACCCTGCAGTGAAATCCCTTTTATTAGTCTTACCCTGTGGTATGGGCAATGCACATGTTACATGGAGTTTTTTGCAGGGGTCTATGCCTCCCCAAGTGTCTTCTGTACAGAGTAGGTTCTCAAATCTCCAATTCTTTTTATGACGTGGTGAACATCACAAACTTCCGTAATCATGCTGACAGGTCCTCTTAATGAAATAATTCTTCTTATGTAATGGGTGAATGCAATATGCACAAAGACATTCTTATGGTGGATTGATGAGAAGTTTAGTATAGGATTTTTGACATATAAAAAACTGAGGAGATTGAGTAACTGTGCCTTTTATTTTAAGTAAAAGTCATTATTAGCTAGCCTTTTCTGGAAGTATTTGCTTTGTAATGTTGCTGAAAAAGGCCATTTCACCATGCTTAATTCAACTTCTTTGTTGTCAGATTGCTTGTAATTACTGACTAAGCAAAATAGAACTATCCTGAGGAAATTAACAAATGCCCCTGCTTACTCATTTGTGAAGTACTGAAGGATGCACTCTCAGTTTCCATAGCTACTCATTGTAAATCAAAAGAGGAGAAAAACAGATGTCATGAAGCACAATTAGTGTATAATCAGTGATTGTGTGGGACCATCATTCATTTCTCTTTGGAAAAATCATGGTGCAGCAGCAGACACTGACAATTTGTCGGGATATGAGAATATCAAGTCTTTAAATTAGAATGAAATAAAGATGTGGCATTTACAATGGAGGAGGATGTATTACGTATATATCACACTTGAAATCTCAGAGCTTGTCTGACTTTTCATATACAGACTCAGTCTTAGCTAGCTGTTGTCAGGAAATAATATGACTAGCTTCAAACATCTAAGGAGTCCTTCTCAAAATGACTGCAATATCAATTTCAGCCTTCACTTAAAAGCTTGAGGAATCAAATTTCTCCATGTTCCTCACAAGTAATACCTGTCCATTCACAAGAATTGCAAACAAAAAATCTGAGCCTTCTTCAACCAGCCATTTCTTTGGCAATGGATGTCCTACCTTCCTGCACCTCTAGATCAATCTTAATCTCAGCCATAGGTGATGGCTCCATATAGGTGATGCATTTTTTTGTCAGCCGCTTCTCCTCCAGAACTACCTCTCAGTGGTGTTTGGTTGAACCACAGATTTGGAAACTCCTGTGGAGTTATCCTGGCAGATGCATTCACAGAGTTCTTCTTGGGAAATGGGGCCCACATTAGAGTCCCTTAGCTGGGCCCAAGCTCTCTTTGGCATCAGTCTTGACTTCATGTGGTCTTTGACCTGAAGAAGATGAAAACAGGGAAACTATCATAAGCCTGATCTTCCTTGCTTTTTAAGTGAGCCCAAAAGCTCCAAAGTGTCCCAAGAAGAGACATGCATCTTTTCTCAGTCTCGTATTTGTCCTGGGTCACCAGTATGTGCCAGGGGAAGTTCCCTTTTCTGCAAACTGTTAGCCCAAGTAAAATTTTGGGCAGGTTTGAAAGGAGCCAGAGGTCTGGATAGCAGCAGAGGATGGGACCTACAGAATGCAGAAGTGGCTTTTTCCACACCAAGCAGTTCATGTAACTCAGTGTGGATTTACTAATGAGGTTAAAAGAGGTTTGATGCTCTCATGCCTTAGTGCCTCTCTCTTGCCTCTCTGCTTGCGTGTTGAGCTGGCAACTCCTGCATTCATGCTTCCTGGTCTTAGCTCCAGTTTATTCTGGATCCTCCACAACTGGGGAGAAACTACAATGCTGAATTGCTGGAAATATTTGTGTTGTATTCTGTCCTTCTCACTTCAGCTCCAGAGATCCTCTTTTGGCATGTAACCTGAACCTGACAGGGAGCAAAATACCTTAGTGTGGCAGCTAGCCCTGAGGTATGGGCCTGTGCAAGTGTGTTTAACTTCTCCCTTTGCATTAAGGTTAAGATTTCCCCTATAGATAAATAGCTGTATTACAGGTTTAAGACATCTTGAAATCCTTGTGGCATACTTTATGGAACAAAATATGATAAAACATAGATATTTGTTGCAGTGCTTTAGATAAAATTATTATGAATAAATTTATCATCAATTGTAAACACAATTGATTACACCTTACAGAATTGACTGCTAGTTTGCAGTTTACTGAGTGTTTTTTTCTCTAATACAAGAAATTAAAAATATGCTGATTGAGCACTAGAATAAGAGAAGGCTGGAACAAATTTCTTAATCATAATGACCTGAGCTTTGGAGAATGTAGACTCCTACCAGAGATTCAAGCTTTATAGGAGATTTTGGTTCTGTATCTTTGCAGTCTAAAACCTCCAAACCCCAAACATATACCCAAGAAAATTTGTAGATAGAAAATATTTACTTAATTCCCTATTACAGGTAAACCAGCAGACAACTCTGGTCCACACATCATGGGAATAGCCCTGACACTGTGCAGTGTCATTCCTTTTCCAGAGGTTGTTAGCTGCCTGTGGCCAAGGAGTCATTGACTGGAACCTGTAATGAGAAAATGGCAATCATAAACTCAGTGCAATAGAATGGGGTTTGTGATGATTGGATGTGTCCAATACCTGTAATTTGCATTGGAAGCTTGCTTCTAAACAGTCAAAATTATTTAGGGGGTGCTTTTCTAAGCATAGCCAAATTAGAAGTGCTTCTGAAATATTTGGTGAAAAATAAAGGGAAGGATGATGTAAAAATCAGAACTAATATCTTTCTTGTATATTCATGAGAAATAAGTATTTTTAAAATTATGTACATGCGGGAGCTCTGTAGGAAAACAAATTTCAGCAAGACACTGAATTATCTTGAAATCACCTTATTTAACTCCATAGATTTCAGAAAAACAAAGGAATAAGTTAATATTGTGAGTATGCTAGTGGTGAAGATGGGTTAGTAGGTGCATATTCCCAAACAGTGCTACTCTTTACAGGTTTTGCTCTTTACTGCTCTTTAAGTGGGTAAGAGATGCACTACCAAGTACACCCCAAAGTCAAACACCTGATGAAATCCTTGAGAGAAATGCCTAGATGATGTTCATCAGAAAATCATATCAACAAGATAGAGATCACCCAGTCACCTAAGGCTACCACAGTGGTTTGAGGGGAGAAATGGACACTTCCTTAGAGCTGTGCATCTCATCCAAAGGGACATATACAGATTTGGCCAAATGAACTGTAACCCAAAATACCTAGACAAGACACTCAATATCTGTAATATAGCCATCTAAATTGAATCTTACCCCTTCTCCCGATCCCCAAAATCTCCAAAGGATGCTATGAGGCACAGTAAAATAAGGTTTAGGTTGGAAGATTTCAATCCCTGCGTTTTTTTTTCAGACCAAGAGCAGCAGTGGGAAAGGTTACAGTTGCAATAAAGAATTTCCATTGGAAACATTTTAAATTCAGGGACACCATCCATAAATACAGAGTCCCTTATTTGGAAAACACATACTCCATGTTTAATAATCAACAAGCAGTTAATAGTTTCTCACAGGAAAGGAAATTATTCTGTAAAGGATGTTTTGAGGATCTGATAGTACACTATTTCTCCATTTAAATTAACAGAAAATGATTACAGTGAAGACAGCAGAAGCACATGGGTTATTGTACTTGCAGTTGTGCTTTCACTTGTTGGTATTATTCTTCTGATCATTATTATTGTGGTTGTTGTACGCTGCTGCTGCCTAAAGAAGAAAGGTAAGTGGACCTTCACAGTTGGTCTATATGTTAAAAAGTATCTTAAATTAGATATAAATCTCCTAGTTATGTCAGCTCTAGTGTAATGCAAAGACCTATAAGCAGAAGTGTGAGCAGACAGATCCTGCCCTTAACTGTGAACAGGTTAAGATGCTCCTTACTTTCCCTTGTTGTTTCTCTTCTAAGTTGGATTCAAAGTAATCAGCAGCCCATTAGTTCTGCTATTCACATTAACTACAAGGGGGCAGTGTTTTTCAGGAGCACATTAATTTTCAGTGGTGTTCAATTCCTGTGCTGAGGAAGCTTGAAGCATACCTTCAGTGCTGTGTGCCAAATTTCCAGCTTCTGTGTAAGCTGTTCTACAGGGATGTTGCACAGTTTTGTAAACTGGGACAAGAAATATGCCTGTGGTAGCTGGACCAAAGTGCATTCTCTAAGAGGAGCTCTCTAATAGGTCACATTTTATTTTCCTGCATTTTAAACACTTTTTTTTTTTTTTTTTTTTTCCTTCTTCCCCTTCAGGAACTACATATCTAAATGAAATAAGGTAAGCTGCACGAAGTGGAGAATTTTTCCTTTTAAATGAACTCTTTCAGGGTGCTGCACAATGGTAAGAGGGATGTACCAGTTTCCATGCCCAAGTGCCCAGCACTCTCAGGACGCTTGGTGATGCCAGTCATAGAACCATAGAACGGTTTGGGTTGGAAGGAACTGTAAAGATCATCCCCCTTGCCATGAGCAGGGACACCTCCCAGCAGACAAGGGTGCTCAAGGCCCCATCCAACCTTGAACGCTTCCAGGTATGGGGCATCCACACCTTCCCTGGGCAACCTGTGCCAGTGTCTCACCATCCTCATCGTGAATAGTTTCTTCCTAATGTCTAATCTAAATCTTCCCCCTTCCAATTTAAAGCCATTCCCCCTTATCCTATCACTAAATGCACTTGTAAAAAGTCCCTTCCCAGCTTTCCTCTAGCCCCTTCTGGTACTGGAAGGCTGCTCTAAGGTTTCTCTGGAGCCTTCTCTTCTCCAAGCTGAATCACCCGAACTCTCTCAGCCTGTCCTCATAGCAGAGGTGCTCCAGCCCTCTGATCATCTTTGTGGCCTCCTCTGGGCCCGTTCCAACTGTTCCACATCCTTCTTTTGTTGGGGATTCCAGAACCGGACACAGGACGACAAGTGCGGTCTCACGAGAGCGGAATAGAGGGGGGGAGCAACACCCACAATTCCCAGCAAGCTGAGAACTCTTGCTCTCACAATAAACTGGGTGAAACGAATCAAAATCCTACAACCTCTGTGTTTCAGAAATCACACACGGGAAGCACAGGCTCCTACTGGAGCTTCCGGGCAAAGCCCCTTGCAGCCGGCTGTGCCCGCAGCGGCCCGGGGCGGGCGGGGGCGCACTACCCGCAGCCGCCACAAGAGGTCGCTGCCAGCCCAGCCGCCGGCGGGAAGCCTTCCCGCAAGCTCGCCGGGGTGTAAGATGGGCAGGCGGGTTAGACTGTCTCCCGGCTCTTCCAAGGTCCGTTTGCGTCAGGCTGATCGGAATTAAATCAATAAATAAAGCTGCCCCGATGACGAGTATCGTGTCCAGCTCTGGAATCCGCAACATAAGAAAGATATGCAAGTGTTGGAACAGGTCCAGAGGAGGACAATGAAGACGGGGCACATCTGCTACAAGGCTGAGATTGTTGAACTTGATCAGCCTGGAGAAGATAAGGCTCCTAGGTGACCTCATAGTGACCTTCCAGTACCTGAAGAGGCTGCAGGAAAGCTGGGAGGGACTTTTTACAGGGACATGTGGTGATTGGGGGGGGGGGCGGGGGTTGGGTAACGGCTATAAATTGGAAGGGGGAATTTAGGGGTTGGAACTGGATGGGCTTTACGGTTCCTTCCAACCCAAACCATTTTATGATTCTATGAGTGTCACCATTTAATCAAGTGATTAGCAGATGCACTTGAGTACAGAGCTGTTGGTACATTATTGCGTTGAGTTGGAATATGTTAGAAATCATGAGCTGATGTTATCACCTTTTAAGATCCTACTTATTGGCACCAATGCGGCTATAGCAGAAGTGTCAGTGGGGTTATTTGGAGGGTTTTTTTCTGAGCTGCTAGGGAGCATTGTAAATTCATACACTGCCTACACTTGCAGGGCTTTTAACTCCCCCTCTCTTAATGAGTTTACAAAATGTTCCGCCACTTTGCCTCACACTGCAGTAATACCTAGTTTTATTAATGGCCTCTTGTGGGGAAACCTTGTGAAGGCCTATTGATAAATTTCCATTTATACAGCATTTTATTTATATGAAACAAAATAAGGAAATTAGGTAAAAAATATTTTCTCCTAAGGAAATGATGCTAATTATGACATGCCATGAACTTGCACATGATTTCTTACTTTGTGATGCTAAATGGATCATTTTAGCAAGTGCAGCTATATAAATAGAGCAAGTCTAAGTTGCTAGGGAATGAGAGGCCAAAAGCAGGTAACACTTGCATATTGGTTTAGCTGTGAACGAAGTGCAACAAAGCCTTTTTGTTTGGATTCTGACTTGATTCTGCCAAAAGCCTTCTGCAAAGGTCAAACCTGTAAAGGTAAAATCAATTGAACATAGAGGGAAGCACCTGCCCAACAGTGGGGACTAGTACAGCCAAGCCCGTGTCCTTCCCAGGATCCTGTCTGGCCAATGAAGGTCTGCACAGTGCTTTCTTTCAGATAAGATGAACAGGTTAGGAATAGGGCATAACATTTCTTTCTCCCTACTTCTTTGAATTTGTTCTGGGCAAATAGAATTATATCTTCATGACAGAATATCTGTTTTTAGATCATAGTAAAGTAAATCTATTTTCTCAACTGTAAACATGAGTTATGGTGCTGATCTCATAAGCATTGCTTATACTCTGAAAATTAAGCAAATGTTTAAGCAAAAACTTGAGTACTGGGATGAGTCCAGGCTCTGGGGATTAGCCTGAATTTAGAAATCCCGTGTTGATGGCTCTGCAAAGTTTTAGCAACTATAAACAATGACACTGAAATCACAGGAATTATTTACAGTCACTTACAGGTTTTATAGATTCAGTGGTTTGATTTTTTTCTTGGAAGGAACCTGCCTGCCATAAAAAGACTTATGATTGTCCAGATTTTGGAAGCTGCTTTGCAGAAGTAGCAAAGAAATAGTGAGATTAAAGATATATTGATTTACTTCCCACATTTATTTTTAACTTGGCTGGCTATCTTTGTGTACCTCCCACATTTTTTGTAGCTGTCTTCAATTTGGCTACTGCACTGACTTTGCTGAGATCTAAGGATCAGATAAAATATATATATATTACAGTATCATATAATATGTTGAGTTGTTATTCCTAAAGAATTGCTCTTGTCTTCTAGCAACATAATGGGTTTCTTAGTGGTATCTAACATGTTTATCTCCTAAAAAAGCCACATAGTCATAGCTGGCTCGTCAGATTTATGTGTGCATCAATAATGCTCATCTGAAGGTCTGTGGACCTGCGAAGTAATTTCTGCTAAAAATAAAAAGTGAATGTAGCAGTTTCCACAAGTATTGCTAACTGAGAGTATTTCCCCCTTTCCCCACAAATCCCTGGGCTGTCATAGTCCTTCCATCAATTTGTATTTGCCACACCAGAAACCTAAGCAAAGATGGACCTGAGATTATTCTGGAGAGGACTCCATGGTAAGCAGAGTTGAATAGTAACATCTCTTCTAGCATAAGAGTTTTAAATAAAAAGGCACTCTTTTTTTTTTTCACAGTCAAGATAGCAGATTACTGTTCTGCAAATTCAGACGTGTTAACTTTAAACAAGGAAGTTCTATCAACTTCACTGTGGCTACGCTCACTTGCAAAGTAAATTTCAATGTGAAAAATTAACTTCAGAGTGTGCAGGTTAATGACTTGGGAGCTAACTGTGGTGTTGAGACCTGACATGCTTTGTTTTTACAGTTGGGTTGACTCAAATTACAAAAAAACTACAAGCTGTCATAAGTGACATAGCTGGTCCTTATTGGGCCACTGAATATCCTGTAATTCACAATTAGAGATTAAAATTCATTTCCTGCAAAACCTATGACCTTCAACAGTCTTCACTCTTGGAAGACTGATTATTTTATTTTACTGCTTTCTGATAACACAACTGATGGAAACTTTCTAAAAAGAATTTCACAGGTAACACTACTTTGGGAGAAGATTTGAACTATGTAATTACTTGGAAAACCCAGGTATATTTTGCATGTATTTCTTTTTCAGAAGTAAGATATGTAATTTTTCTCTGTAGCCTGCTACATAAGAGTTCTCGTATCATGATGAAGTTCTAATCACAAGCATTTTTGTTTCTAGAAAAGTTTCAGCTGAGAATAAAAATGATGGTGATTTTCAAAACAGGCAAAGACACGGTAGTGAAAATCAGGGATACCTTCCAGAGGAACGCTGGAACACAGAACAAATCCCAAGTGAGTCTAAGCTGGTGAATCATATTGTCAAACTGCTTCTCAACACAGACATTTTAGACAATATATCAAGTAATTAAATTAAAGGATTTCACGATACCTTGTGAAAAACCTGTGCATGGTCTGAACCTCTTCAGAATATTTTGGATTTTCTAGAGCGTGTTCCTTTGAAGATACTGAGAAAAGGTCGAAGTTCTTTACAGTTAAATGTATTTAAGTCCTGTGTTGGTTTTTTTTTTAAATGCTTTTTGTTCTTTGAAAAATGCTTTAATACCTTCTAGGGCCACAGATGGGAGTACTGGATTTCCATAAAACAGTCAATTTAGGTGACATTTTGCAGTTGATCTGTAAAAACAAAAAAACCCAGCATCACCAACAAAAAAAGAATTTTTTAAAAAAAGAAAGAGGGAAAGGAAAAAAAAAAGCAGTCATGAACTATGATTTTACTAATAAATTACTAAGGCATTATAAATTCTAGTCCTGAAGCACAAAGACTCTTCAAAAGTAAATGTAAATTTCCACTAAATCGTTACCCACCACTTGCATTTATAACCACGTTATTATCAAAACATTTAATCAAACACTTAATGACATAAAATTATTCTGCAGAGTCTACAATCCAGGCATACATCCTTTTCTCTCTAACAAATAAATTGCGAAGAAATAAGTGCAGTGGAAAGATTTTGAGAGCATGTGACATTGTAAAACGTAACAGTTATAAAATGAAAAGGAAAATTTCGTAAACTTGGACAAATTTATTCTACTGGGTCCTAGATGGGCTTCTTTCCTATTCATTAGTGTGCTGGGTTGACCTTGACTAGCCACCAAGTGCTCACCAAGTTGGTCAATCACTCCCTTTTATCAACAGAACAGGGGAAGAAAAGGAGGAGAATCTTGTGGGGGAAGATAAGGAGAGGGAGATCACTTACCAATTACTGTCGGAGAAAAGAGACTCCACTTGGGGAAGATTCATTTAATTTGTTGTCAATCAGCAACAGAGCAGGATATTGTGACATAAAACCATGTCCCTCATCCCCCTTCTTCTAAGGTTCAACTTCACTCCCAACTCGTCTACCTCTTCCGCACGAGCATCGCAGGGGAAAAGGGAATGGAGACTGCAGTTATTCTGTGATGAGTACTGTCTCTCGTTCCTCCTCACATGCTTCCCCTGCTCCAGCATGGATCCTTCCCGTGGGATACAGTCCTTCACAAGCTTCTGCAATATGAGTCCTTCCCACAGGCTGCAGTTCTTCAAATACTGCAGCATGAGTCCTTTCCATGCTACAGTCCTTCAGAAATGGAGTGCTCTAGCACGAGTCTCCCATGGGGTCATAGTTTCTGCCAGAAAATACGCTCCTGCATGGACTCCTCTCCATGAGGCCACAGGTCCTGCAATAAGCCTGCTCCAGTGTGGGTTGTCCACAGGCTGTACCTTCCTTCAGGGCACATCCACCTGCTGTGGCATGGGGTCCTCCGCAGGCTTCAGTGTGAGTATGTGCTCCACTGTGGTCCTCCATGGTCTGCAGGGTGACAACCTGCTTCACCATAGTCTTCTCCACAGGCTACACAGGAATCTCCACTCTGGCACCTGGAGCACATCCTCCCCTCCATTCTTCACTGACCTCAGTTTATGCTGGGCTATTTACTCACATTTTCTCAATCCTCTTCCTCAGCTCTTGTTCTGCAGCTCTTTTTACCCTTTCTTAAACATTATCACAGAGGTGCCACCAACGGTGCTAGTGGGCTCAGCTTTGGCATGCAGCATGTTCATCTTGGAGCCAGCTGGAACTGGTTTTGACATGGGGGCAGGTCCTGATGTCTACTCACAGAAGTTACCTCTGCAAGCTCCCCCCATGGAAAAAGCCTTGCCATGTTAGCCAACAAGTTAGCTAGAGTTTGACTCACAATGTTAAATCGCGTTTAGCTGTATTCCTGAATGACTTGTGGTTTATGCCGTGATGGATACCGAATAACAGTAGTATTGTATATTCTTGTTATAGGAGTTACTTCTCTTCCCCCAATGTCTTCAAAATTCACCATTCCTGCTGCAGATTTACATGCCAGTTCTGCATCAAAGGTAATTGTAATGCTGATATCTTGACCTTTTTTTGCCCAGTGTGCCTCATACTATACCCAAACATAGATTTTGGGTGGAGGTAGAAATTTATACATCAATTACAGCTGTAATTGGGTAACTGGAAAGATCCCTTCAGCATTCCTGCATGTTTGACTTATAAGGATAGATGCCCTGGATGTTAGCCTCACATTTAGGTAAACGTTTTGTGGGAATAGGAGATCAGGGAGAAACAACCACCCCTTGTATTTGGAATAATTTGGTCTAATAAAGCTTTTGTCACATATCTGTACCACTCAATACCCTGATACATCTTCCTCCCCACCTCCCAGGTTAAAGTTATGACTTCCTCTAGAATTCCTAGAATCACAAAATATCTCAAGTTGGAAAGGACGTGTAAGGATCATTGAGTCCAATTCCCTGCTCCTTGCAGGACAACATAGAACTAAACTATGTGTCTAAGACTGTTTTTTAGACACTCCTTAAACTCTGATAGGTGTTCAGTCAGTGTCTGCACCTTCCTTTCCATTGTTTCTCATGGTTTTCCTCCTCCAAATATCAACTAGCCCTTTCAGCTGGCCAGTGCTGGGTAGCCCTAGCTGGGACAGACTTTCCACAGGTAAAGCAAATAATCTTTACAGAATTCCTGGGATTAAAAAGTCTCCTCCTCTCTCTCCAAAAGCCCACTTATTGCCATTAATGAATTCTTTCAGCCTTGCCAACCAGCGTAATTCTGGCTAGGCTTTTGAGAATTCACCTCTGAATACGTTATATTATAGTGTGGAAGTTTGCTTTGCCCTGGGCATGTAGTGATTCAGTTATATAGGTGCCTTTGCCAAAGTAAATGTCTGCAATGTTTTTGTTCTCGCCAGATGGCAGACTGGAGGAGATGTGGATATAAGGTGGGATTTGAGGTTCCTTTGTAAATAAAATCCAGTGCAGATACAGTAAAAGAATGTACATTTTCTCTGGATAGTTTCTTGAATGTATTTTCCAATTACACTTCCACATTGCAGAAGTTGTTTCAGTCAGGAACTTTACATGGATCTAAAAGACCTTTGTATCTCAGCAGTGGATGGTGGAACTGAAAGCATGAAGTTCACATGCCATCCACCCTGGAGTTTTCCCCCTTTCCACATGGCTAACATGCAAAGAAGCAGGGCTCGGTATTTATTCCTCTATAATTTCTGCTCTTAGCTACCATCTTTCTGAATGATAGTGTTGGGCTCTCTTAGCTTCTATCATAACAGCAATGTGGATCGTAATTTATGCCATATATTTGTAAAATACATTTAGCACCTCCATGATGGTTTTTTTTCCAGCATTCTCTTGGGAAAGTGACAGTGATGTGATTCTAAGCTCACTCCTCAATACAGTGATAACTCATTTATATTTGAAGAGCTATTTCAATATGTGCAACGCAGAAATCTGTCTGGTGATGACATTGCATATAAATAATAGTAGAGGGTGTCTAGTTCTTTTGGCACACAAGGAAATTTAGGAAGTAATCAGTTATTAAAACAATGATCAAAATAATAACAGTAAAAATAATAGCAATGATACTGATGTATTTGTGGCTGGTAATTATTATGTTTGACATTAATTACATGTCAAACAAAATGCTATTAAAGCAAAACTGAAAAGCATGTATAAGAGAACTGAGGGTTCCGTGTGGATCTATAACCCTGAGCAACAGTTTCTGACAGTGCTTGATACACTTAGGAACAGGATTATAAGTCACTGACTATTTTTACATCCACAAGGCATATGGCACATTGAAACCTGCTCTGAGAAGCAAAAGAGCTTCTGTTGAGGATCCCATATCCACTCTACATGCATTTCAGTGGGAGACAATAACTTCAGTTTCCCATTGGTTGGGTGCTCTTTGATGGTTGATGTGCACTGGTTGTGTACTGAAGGGCCATAAAGCCATTTAGTGTCATCCAAAAGGATCCATTTTAAGTGCTCTCAGACAGTTCTACAATAAGAACAACAATTTTGTGAGTGAGGACCACCAGGAGACTGGGTTCATGATGGAGCTTCAAACTGAAACACAAGTCCAGCAATATATGTCAAATGCTAGATTAGATGACCTAGAAGGTCCCTTGATACCCAGTGGCTAGGGAAACATTAAAAATCATTAGAGGCATACAGCATAAAGTTGAACCATTTCTGTCAAACCAGTTGTCCCTGGCTTGTGAAGAAAAATTTCTCCGCTTGAAAAGGGCTTCTCAGTGTATTGTTATGGCCTTATCTTGTATGTGCAGGAGCTGAAAAGTTATGGGATTGTATACAAACATAGCAAAAACATTTCCCAGACAAAAAAGTATTTTTTTTTTCACATTTGTAACCTTTTCTGTTAACTGCATAATAGAGGTTTTCTGACAGAGAGTTGTGTAAATGCAGTCTAATAAAGTTCAATCACTACTGTTGCCAATGTATTGCATAATAAACATTGTGGTGCTCTTTCATTATAATATTTCATTACAATATATTTCTTGTCAAGTAAATCAGATGGCAAGCTATTTAACTGTTCGCTGATTAGTGCTGAATCAATCCACCTGCCTTCCTGCCACTGCATTTTCTAAGCACAGAAAGTCGTGTGTCTCAGTTAGCTTTCTCTGCCTGGGTACTGGAAACATTCCCAAAGTTTTTTCATCTTTTTTCTTCTGGACATTTTAGTAAGAAATAGGGGCTTAAAACCAGGAATGAGTGGAGTCATACAGAGAATTTTTTCCATAATGAAGGAGGTCAAAAAGGGGTGGACAGCAGAAAATTGCCTCTCTTTCCCTGGATAATCAGGAAAAAGGAGCAAATGTCCTTACAGAACTTCTATGGAGGTCAACAAGAAGGAGTGAAGAATCCAGATCCTCCTTCAGGAGCTGAGTGAGCAAGGAACGAGGAGCCCATCTGCTGATGGAAAGAGTCACAGAAACTTAAAACCCAAAGCCTTGTCTCTCCCCTTCTGCAAGGTGAAAGAAGTTCAGATTTCTGTGTCTGGCTTCCTTGGCATCTTATGGGATCAGGATCAAACACAGCAACAAGGCCAGAAAATAAGTGCATATGGGCAAAGTTTGAATGAAGAGTTTTAAAATTAGAAGAAGCTTGTGGATGCGGGGACAAGGTGGAAAGCAGGGAAATTGTACTAAATGATTTGTTGACTTAGAATTTTGCCTGGTCAGAGGTGGTTTTACCTGCTACATTGTCTAATCCCCCCACTTCCAGGAGAAAACTGAGTGTAAAACTTCAACACATGTTGGAGGCATTAGGAAGTGTCCTTGGGTCACTGAATCAACTTTAAATTTCATGCCTTCTATTCCATATGCAAGAAGTTACGTTTTTAAATTATTTGCGAGATTAAAGGAGACTTTGTACCAAACAATTAGTTTCCCTCGGATGTCCTTGCTTATTGACCCAACCAGGTGAAAAGGTTGAAATACCTGCTGGTGCTCATTGTTAAAGGCAACAAGAGAAAACCACTTAAATCAGCTATTGGCCATTCAACTCTTTGGATCAGAAACTACTGTAAAATGTTCACAGAAGATAAATGTTGCCCAGTAATTGCACTGATCAATTCACAATGAAGAAAAGGTTTGCCAAATCATCTTAGGAAAAAGTAATACGTCAGCAAAGAAGAAGGGAGGAGAACTGTGTAAGAGACATTTAAAAAATGATGAATATCGAACCAAATTATTGAGCTGAGAAAAAAATTACGAGCCATTGGAATAGGAGGCGAGGAGCATCAGTCAGGGGTGCTGGAAGGTCTTCGTTCTGATTATATTAGCCAAGAAAAAGTCAAATGGAGAGTAGTTACAGGTTTCTGTTTAATTGCATATTTTGTTACTGTCAGCGACAGGAGGAGAATTATCTTTGTTCCTAGACCCAGGGCTGAACTGCAAGCCAAACGGGTGTTAGGGACCAAAGTACACTTCTCATTCCCTAAAACATTGTGGAGAGCTCCTTCCAAAACCAAAGTGGGGGAACCCTTACCCTAGCACTAGCAGATTCTGGAGCAGTCCACACACACAGTTCAGCCTGAACAAGGGCCAAGGGCCGGTTCTGTAAGGTATGTAGTGCCACCTCCAAGGAGCTGCATTTTTTCAAGTCCGCCTGGTACAACAGGAGTTCTGAGGACTCAGCATCTCGCTGGACTGAGCAATCTCCTACACAAACATCATAATTAACCCATTTAATATGCCATAAATGTCTCAACGGTAAATCAGAAGGCCATTTAATAAGAGAGAGCTAATGCTCATTTATAGTGGGCTAGATTCATCCCTGGTGTAATTCAGTTGACTACAGCACAGCAACATGAGGCTTGCCCTTGCCACCACAGCCACACTCGTCCTCTCCATACCGGAGTGAGTCATGGCTCCGTTAATGGGGATGGTTCTATTTTTGCTTCTTAACTAGACCAAGTGACACTCTATAAACTGGAAATATTATTTAGTTGTGGTTGTGGTTTTATACTGGGAAGGAGATGAATGATGAATTGTAGCTCCATTTATTGCATTGTATATAACCGCTCCAGCTCTGAGGATTGTTTGAGAAGAGAAATCAAGTTATCAAAATCAAATTAAAAGGCCGATAAAATAGAATTATAAACCAATGACAGCAAATAATTTTACCCTTACTCATGAATTGTGCTGTGGGGTATGTCATAGTATAATATTCATTAGTCAGCATACCTTGATTAAGAGAACAATAAATATTGATGATGTAGATCTAGAAAAGACAGGTGCAGTTTATAGTATAATTTTTCAAAGTTTCTGTGGAAGAAGGGGAAGAGTGAAGTTATGTGGGTGGGATTAACCCACAAAGAAATGAGAAGGAATTTCCAAGCTGTGTGTCTATTGATGGACAGGGAAATGTGCTGAGTGTACAAAAAGCTAACAGGGTAGAATCAATTTGCTGTTTGAAGCAATGGTGCATTCAAATTAGTTTGAGGGTATCCAGAACTTTTAGGTGGGTGTTTTCCTGTAAATGAAGTGAGTTTGGAATGAGAATTAAAAACTGAGGGGAGCGGTTATAATAACCTTCAGAAACAGAAAGCTATGCCTCCCTGATTTTTTGTTTTAACATTTAGCCAAATGTGTGATGTATGCAGACACTTTTGGAAGTACTCCTACTACATTAATTTCAGCAACTTGTGCTAATAGAGTTAGACTTGGATTTTTTGGCTGGCTAATAGCAGGCAAAGCCTTCAGTTTATCACACATTTCCACAGCATCAGTGTCTGAGGAGCTGCCATCTGTTAAATCAACTTAAAGATCAAAGCCCTGTTTCATAACGCCAGATGTATGTTCATCATTCATATGACTGATGTCATATGGGTTGCAAAAATGACTACAACATGCTTGTAATAGCAGAAGTTCTTCTTTCATTGACTGAAGTTCTGTATTCAAAACATCACTGAAAGATTCAACCCTGAAATCAACTGATACACACATTCATTTTACCTTCTGATTCATCCATGCATTGCTAGCTCTCGTTTTGTCTGACTGAAGAGCTGGAAAGATGTCTTGGACATCTGTTTCCCCAACCAAAACAATAAACTATGCAAATCTTTTCCCAGTATAACAGTCCTTTTACTATAATCCCTACAAGAAGGCATCCTGGGCAGATGACAAGTCAACAGGCAGGCTTTGAAATGCGTGACTGTCAAATACCCATAGTTAAGTAGGTGCCAAGCTGACAGTACAAAGAGATTTAAAACTATGTAAAAAAAAATGCTGACAATATTGAACCTTACTGATAGAAACAACCACCTTAGAAATTTGCTACTGTAATGTTGGGCTGTGCAGTGAAAAACTGGAGCTGCATTTTTCGCCTTCAATGTGTAAGATGGGATGAATAATGAAACCATTTCTTTCTCAGACTAGGACTGACAGGACTAGTAGAACACTGAATTAATCTGAAGAAGATGTAACTTTGAAACCCAAACCAAGCAGAAGTTCTTACAGCTGTAGCATATCAAGTTTTAAATATGAAATGGGTGTCGTGGTCTTACTTATCTACATTTTGGTTTTGTAAGTGTTTTATCTGAGATCTCCTATAGCATCAGAAAATGAGTTAGGTTACTGAGCTAACAGCAGGCAGCCAACATTCCAGTGAAGTTATATCCAGTGACCTGCAACCTCAGCGAGGCTATGCTACTTCAGAGAAAGCTTCACAGAAAATGGGCCAGTCCACAGCATGAGTTCATTGAAATTCATGAAATTATTCATTAATTTATATCGTAGCACAGTGAGGAATAACTGTAAGTAACCCAGGACATTTACTTTAAAGCAAATATCTATGAAAGATGCAGCAGGGCAGAGGAGAACTTGGTCATCATGGGCACAGTCTTCACCCCAGGAGCAAACTTGCTTCTTCATTCCTCCTTTTGTGGTGAGGAGAAATGGCATGATAAGGCAGAGGCTGGATGGCTCATTCATGCAGATGGGATTTTTAAAGCAAAAGAGACACTCGAGCTACATTTTCCCCAGGGCGTAATACAGCAGTCCAGATACAGCTGGTGTAAGTCCTTTCCAAAATCACATGCAAACCAAATTCTTATGTAGTATTGCCTACTAATAGCCATACACACTGTTTTTTGGCCACATTACTTAAAGAAATTTCTGATGAATGTCTTTTTTTACTTAAGTAAATCTGAGTGCTGTACAGTATTTTTGTTCAAGACCTTCTGTGAAATACACTCAGCCCAGTATTTTGCCAAACATGACATTCAAACAGTGACCTCTTTCAGGAAGTTTCAGAGAACAGTCTTCAATGTGGTGTTCTTGGACCCCCTCTGAAACTTTCTAGTTACTCAGCACACTAGCTAGTTCAGTGCACTTTATACTCAAAGGACAGACATCTGGGAATACATGCTTTCCACAAACATAATGCTTGCCTTTCAACTTTTTCTCAGATTTTTTTTTCCATTCTACTTATAAATTTGTTATTTTTGGTGGGAGCAGTAGTAGAAAGCTTCTCAAAAGCTTTGTCCTAGTGAGAAAGCCTGCCATAACAGATCTGTAACTGAACAATCAGGAAATGCCGAACAACTGTTATGCCACAAATAGAGCAAATCTCATCATGTATTAATCTCCAGGGTAACAGAGACCAGAGAAAACTTCTGATGTTCTCTCGAAATGAATGACTGATACCTCTGTTGAGTACCAGTAAGGTCTTTGGGCCGACCTGCAAGAAATTAAGTGCAGAGAGAGATCTTGCAAAAGGTCTCTTAGGAAGAGACAGTCAATCCTGTTACTTCCCAGAGCACCTCTCCTCTCTGCAGAAATAAACAGTAAAGAAGAGTAAATTTAGAAAACAGCAGTATGTTCTAGCAGCAAAACGAGGTGGGGAGGGGGAAGAAAGAGAGTTGTGTTTAAAACAGGAGGCAGCTGTCTTATGAAATGTTTCTAGGATAGTTATATTTATCCCATGTTTTTTTTTGAGGTGCTGGGACTCATTAAATACCAGAGACATGTTGTCCACATTTGTTATCTAACCATTTCCTCTATGGCTTATTCAATAATGTATAAGTACCAAAAGCATTATTTAAGATGCTTAATTCTGGAAGAATACCAAGGCAGTACAGATTGTACATTGTTAATATTCCAGAAACAAACTACAAGAAGATTGGTCAATAGTTAGGAGCCAGCTTGGGCTGGGAAGAACAGTGAAATTTCCACTCATTTACAAGGGCTTGAGACTAGGCAAGGAAGGTGCAAGGAACAGTGGCCAGCAAACAGTGTCTACTAGGAGGAAGTTAAAACCAACACTGGGGCTGACCACAGAAAACCATTCAACTGTAGTGTTTCATTTAGGAATCATTCCTTAGAGCTACTTTTTAATTATTTTATTATTTTAATTATCTGTGTGAGAACACATTTAAATATCCAAAGTGCATGTTTCTTGAAGGGATTTAAGAGTGATTTTTTCTTTGTCTTTTCTCTGCAATGGTATTTGGCAAAAGCACAAAAATAAGTAGGGCTGGAAATCCACTGCACTGATTTCGAGTTAGGATAGGGTTTTCAAAACTGCTGAGCCCTGCACTGATGCTGCTGAGGCTGGTTTGAAAACAGGCTGCTGTCGTGGAAGTGGAATCATGCCAGTCATGGGAACTTTAAAAAAAAACCTGCCTTGGTTAAACACCAAGACATAAGAGTGATCTTTCAGGTATATGAAATACTATTGTCCTTACTGTTGCAATTTCTAATGTATTTGAAAAGCAGTGTCAGATGTTAGATTTTTCTTATAGCTTAATGGGTAGTTTAAGACAACCAGAGGAGAAACGCCCAAAATCATGTTTTGTTTAAAAGTAAAGACTGCAGAGACCACAAGAATTTCTGAGGTAGCATAAGACCAATTAATGAATTCTCAGAACTGCCCTCAGTAGGTTGCATGTGAAGACTTTATTTTGTTCTGCTGTTCATCCTTTCTTTGTATTTTGATATTTGGTGGGTTGTGGATGACATTTCATTTTGGCATAGTGCTTTGGGGTGAGAGTTTGGCAGGTAACCTCCTGCTTTTCTAGGGTTTCTTTTACTTCTGTGACTGCTTTTACTTCCCTCTAGGTGCGACCTCAAAGACCTACTGAGTATCTGATCAGCCCAAAGAAAATTAGAAATGTGACACTTGTTTAAGATGTACTTCTCCAGGAAATTTCTCTATCAGACATGCTTTACACATTTGGATGGCTTCCTGCAACAAAGAAAGGTTAACACCAGTTCTCTCAGTTTAAGCTATAAGTTATTTTTCTTCTTTTTTCCTCATGTAATGAAGTAAAATTGCAACCTTAATAATGTAGCATGTGATACTTTAGATAAATAGTGGACATAATGACAGCCTTAACTTCAGAGACAACAAATTTGATGGGACTTTGCAAGAAAAAGAATCCATGCTTTGGGTCCCAAGGAAATCAGCAAAACTCCTATCAAACAGAAACAATGGGCTATGCACAGCAAATCAAGGACTGGAACTGCAAGATATCTATTAGTTCAGAAGAACTAGTTAGTAATAACACTGGTTATGTACTTTATGTAAATCTGATCATCTTGAGCTTACAGATCAACAATATGTTTCAATTTCTGTTCTGTAACAAAATCAAGGGAAACTTTCATGAGGTCTGTATCAAAATTTCTAACAAAACTATCTTTGGATCAGATATTAATTTGTTTCATTTCAATACATTCTTTTGTTAAAGGTATTTGTCTTAAACCTGATGTTCCAGTGTTAAATAAAAAACAATCACCCATGTGCCAAAAAATTCCTATTTTGATTGAAATGCAAAAATCTTAAGCTGAAAAGTATGGATTTGAAACTCCTGACTTTGAAGAATTTTTGCTTGAATGATTAATGTCTCTGTTGTACTTGTGGGTCGAGTTTCGCAGCCAAATAACCTGGGTCATCACAAATGGTGGCTGTTGGCATAGAGTTGATAATGACAATGGGAAATGCACCTTAACTACACAAACTTGTCAGTAGAGCAAATGTGACATATGGACCCCATATGTGCCTTCCCCATCTAAAATTTATGATTTCTAGCTGAAATATCATCTGAAATTTTGTATTTCATAAGAAAAAGTCCAGGCTTACATTTTTTTTTGCACAAAGGCAAACTTCTTACAGAAAAACAGGGTATTTTCAGTGTACTCATCTTTCTACCCACGCAAAGGATTCTGAATTATTCAGTGTTTTGCATGTTAATCTTCCGTATGAACCAATGCAAGTACTTTTTGAGTGCTGAAACAAGCTGCTACATAGAATTACTTTCAGTGATAATCTGTGCAGCAAAAATAAGAAATTCAAAACTTATCTCAGGAAAAAGAAGTTGTTTTGCATGTTTAGCATTTGATATCTCATTAAATTGTGACAGATTTTGCACTGCTAGTCATATTTTCAGTCAGTCTGTCAGAACAAGTCCTCAGACTGATTCACGGTCTGCCACGTGCAATTGTATACAAAACTGTTTCAAATTCTGGCCATCTACATACTTTCTGTCTTGTTTGGCTAAGGAGGAGCTTAGAAATGTGTTCCCTGAATGCAATTGTATCAGCAGCATGATGTGTCAACAGCTGTAGTGTTACACAGGGAAAATATAGGCAATTTACATTGTGGAATATCCGTGTTTTTTCCCTTGAAATAACCATGCACTGAGAGAAACATCTACTTTATTGTGATACCAATATTGCTATTGCTGACATCCTACTGGTTACTACTGTATCTTCATGCAACCTAAACACAAGCAAATATCGACCTTATTAGAGGGATGTCCACTGCATTAGAGAGATAGGTTCAGGGTAACACCAGCCTGTGACTTGGGGATAAAAATCATGGACCTTTGGCTTTCTGTGTGTGTGCACGGTTAACCAGCCTTCTGGTTGTCAGAAAAGTAACCCTACAGTACAAAAATGACAATTGCACAGAGGCAGTGGTTTTCCAACAGGAAATGTTGATTCATTGCAATGTTTTGTGAAAAGGAATCAAACTATAGTGTTCTTTATCTTAAAGGCCTTGATTTCAAGCTTATCTTCAATATTATTTGGTATCATATCAATGCAGACAACCTAGAACTGAAGAAAATCTTTTCTCCAATTGATCTATATCCTTCCACGTTAATTAAAAATGTTTTTGTGTTGAGGACATGGGCAAGATGACACAATCCCTGAGCCTAAAGACTGACTCCTGAGTCAGCCGTATGGTGCCTTCACTGCTGGGGAGTCCCGAGTCAGATTTCCAGGCTGTGCTACCTTGCTCTTGAGGCCCTTCAGAGGACGCTAGTAGTTCTTCTGAAATGGGTTTTCAGGCTGTGGTTGGGCAAAAGCACCTCTTTACACTACTGCTGAGAGAATGGACTGATGTGAGATCCTGAATCTGGGAACCGTGTGGGAGTGATGTGCAGAAATTTCAGATGGAACTCATTTCAGGTGTCGCCTTTCCTTCTGACAGCTCCAAGTTGTAGCAGTCAGATATTAGGGGCCTACAACCAGGTCCCGCTCCAGCTGCACTTCCTACCTGGGAGCTGGAAAGTGCTCCAGCGTGCCACACTTACTTACCTCCAGGACAACTTGCCAGCAGACGGTTGCCAGTGGACAACACACAGTAGCAACAGGAATTACACCCCACTGACTACACATCCCAATGACTCAAACAAAGGTAGGTTTTTTGAACAAATAGGTACTACAACCATGGAAATGTGCACATTAACTATAGTCTGGAGCTATTTTCCTTCCTGCCAGCTACAAGAATGAATCCCACACAGCTATAGTATACTCTTAACAGCATTAGCATGAGGTTAAAAATTCCCATGGTGTCCCTGAAATTTATAGTTGGGGTCTTTATATGCTTCCAGATTTGTTTTCTTCAGGCGTGTTATACAGCCTGTATATCATCTCCAGTACTAGCTGTTACTTATGTTTGCAAATAGAGCTCAACAAACAACAATACATAAAATACAGAGACAATTTTTAGCACACAGGGAATATATTATAAAATATGCAGACACTTTTAGAAGACACAGTAGACTAAAAATATTGAATTGCAGTCAGTTTATGGAGACACCAATCTTTTGTACACATGCATATTGATTTATTATTATGACTTGAGGGACATTTTAGTAATCTAGAAGTATCTGTTTTTTTTTACTGCTCACAGACTCTACACAGCTTGGTAGTATAAAACCTTTCTACATTTCCTTACAAAATGTTCTGATTTGAATTCCATACATGTATATGCTGGAAAAAATGCATTGGAGATGAACAGTATTTCATTCTACAGTGAGGTTTCCTAAAGTTGTCTCACTGGTTTTAAGTTTCACATAAAAAAATCAGACTTTGTTACAAAGCCACTTAAAAATAGCACTGTTTTCATGTGGAGGTTTCTTTTTACAATGAAAGAGCACCTTAGGTTTGTGTGGGCTGAGCAGAATCAATAGATGAACTCTTACTGAAGGATACTCACAATATTGAGTAAACATTTGGTTTTTTACAGGTTTGATTGAATAAAATCTCTATTTTCAGCATTTATTTGGTAGAATATATAATACGTGATGCTGTTAACATAAAATACACCATTCTCAAGTATTTGGGCCTCCTAGTGACAGAGGTGTTACTGGCCTCACTGTCTATTTCCTCACAAGGATCCTGCATAAAACAGGAAGGGCACAGCTTCCTACAAGCTTCCCCAGCAGAAGTTCCCGTAAAAGCAGAGGATGGTCCTCTCAAAGTGCTGCAGATATCTCATTACCCTTTCCTCACCACCCAAATACTTATAGATTTTACCTATCTAAAATGCGGCCAATCCACAACTCTTCCCTTCCTGAATATCTCTAAATCCCACATGCACATTCCCAGAGATGCAATATAATTAATCCAGTGGCCTCAAGGTAACTGTGTAATTAAAATAAAGCAACCAGTGTGCACCAAAATGGTCTCATATGGTCAAACTGTAATGAAAAAAAAACCTAGCTGTCATTAAGAGAACATTTCTCCCAAAACACCTTTGGCATCTTAGTATTCTTTTTCAGAACAGCCTCCAAAAAAACCTTTCTAAAGATGAGGCTGAGAACTGAAATTCATAAATTCACTTGATATGGAGGAGCATGCTCTTAGATGTGACTTTTATGATTAGACTCTCCTCCTACTCACCACGATCTACTCTTGTTCCCCAGGCTATAAACTACCTGTCTCTTCTTCCCCCTAGGTGACAAACAGCTTCATTTAACTTCAACTTTCTGTGTCTCTCACTTTCCTCCCTCTTTACCATCCTTTCTTCTCCACAACTACCAAAAACCTTTTCTTTAAACAAAGGTCTTATTGATACGTACCTAATTAACATCTGAGCATTTGTTCTCAGCTTGTATTAGCTCTGCCAATCGCTGCTTCTAATTCAGACCTGAATAAGGGCTTGCATACCTTGAAAGTTTGTCTTATATTATCAGTAATACTGGCTGATACAATAAAATATACTGCCTATACCTGCAGGCTTTCTCTGGCCTATGCATTACATGCCAATGGCTGTGTATTATTTCCATCATCCCACCTACAGAGACTATGCAAATCTCAGCTAACCATCTTTAGCTGATATTGGGAGAAACTGAAGAAAGAAAGTGTCTGGGTTTTGGCTGGGATCATGTTAATTTTCTTCCTAGTAGCTGGCAAAGTGCTGTGTTTGGATTTAGTACGAGAATGATGTTCATTACACACTGATGTTTTAGCTGTTGCTAAGTAGTGCTTACACTAAGCCAAGCACTTTCTACTTCTCATGCTCTGCCAGTGAGAAGGTGCACAAAAACCTGGGAGGGAGTATAGCCAGGGCAGCTGACCTAAACTGGCCAAAAAGAGTATTCCATATCATAAAATGACATGCTCAGTTGGCCAAGGAGTGATCACTGCTCAGGGATGAGCTAGGCATCAGTTGGCAGGTGATGAGCAATTGCACTGTGCATCACTCATTTTGTATATTCAGTTATTATGATTATTCTTTCTCTTCCTTGGCGGTCCTATTAAATTGTCTTGATCTCAACCCGTGAGTTTTACTTTTTTCTGTTCTCCTCCCCATGCCACTGGGAGCAGGGGGCAGTCAGTGAGTGAGTGCGTGAGTGGCTGCATAGTGCTTAATTGCTGACTGGGGTAAAACCATAACAGAAAGAGAAGCCAAGTCAGGTCCACACTAACATGTATGCAACAAACCTCCTCAGACAGTGAGACAGTTAACTGTGAAGGTGGGATTTAATAGAAGCACTCTGCATTGCCACAATCTGTAGCTCTGGAAAAAGTTTCTGCCCTTCTGCCCTAGGGAACTCAGTTTTCTCATTCTGCTCCCTGTTCTCTGTTTTTTGGAGGTGAATTTGGTAACATAAAAAAAATCCCTTACATTATCCTAGAAATCACAGCTTATTTATATAAGATTAGTACAAATATTTAATATTTAAATAAATATGGATATTTGCTGGCTCAGAGGAATACTGCAATAGGCTATTCTTTTTCAGCTCAGAAAATTAATGTCTGGGAGCTTCCAGTGTCATTCGGCATTAGCTCTCATAGCAGAACTAACGTCACACAGATGATATTTATGTTGTTTATTTTCTGCTGTGGTATGATTACTCCCTCAAATGAGGCTTACATTAAGTGCTTTTTTTTAAAATCATGTCCCAGCAAAACACTCTGTTTGTTTTTGTTTTGTGGAAAGAATGCTAAAATCCCAGGAAAACAATACTGAGATGTTTTTATTAGACAAGCCAACCAGATCCATCTCAGCTGTGGCTCCAACTCATTAGCTTCCCATCACAAAAAGCTCAGGGGCTGCTCTGACCTTGAATCAGGTCATCTGTGCTGTTGATCCCTTAGTCTTGATGATTTTCTGGTCAGATCCTGATGCTGTGGTCTCAGCTTCACTTTTTTGGACCACGTGCTTATGCAGGCTGGGTCTCTCTGCTGCAAACACCAGTGTTGCTACCACACATTTCAGACCTACTGTAAAAGGACGAAGGGATATTTGTGGCTCAGACCTCCTGTGCCATGGCTGACAGTTTTTCAGAGATGGTTGCAGACCAGCAGAGTAAGTATTCGCAAGGTGCTGTGAGCTATCAGATACTGGGACTCTTTTATACCACTTTTCAGAGACACAGAGTCTCATTTGGTTGTTACCCTATTGTCCTTCCAGAGGACAGGCAATGAATCCTATTTGCTGAGACAAAACATTTATTTGCTTTTACAATAAAGCCATACAATTCGTTAAAATGAACACTATACCCTTTAGGTTTGTCTCAGCACTTCTCTTGCGTGTGGCAGAACCGATGCAGAAACTCATAATTTTCATGGCAATTGCCAGTCCACACTGAAAGAGTTGCTGTGGCAGCAATTCCAACTTGAAAATTAGCTATGTGCATTCTGTTTTGTGTTACTTTTCACTATAGAGCTGTTAGACACAATCCATGCAAAGCAGAGAATGTTTTGTTTAAATACAAGGAAATTTAGCAGCCATTTTAGTGGATAGCTGCACCTTGCAAATTTGCAAGTCTGTTCTCTAACCCTCTAAACCCATCCTTATTAAGCTCTATATTATCAGCCAAGCCCTTCAATGCTGCCTGTGAGGAGGCAGTACCTCAAACTGAGCTCAGAAGAGACTTCTAAAATGCCATCACTGCTTTGGAGTTTCCAGCTGTGGAATGAACAACTAAAGAGAACAAAACAGACCCTCTGAGAGATGCAGTGTCTATGGTGAGTCATCAGAACTTATTGGGGAGGTATCTGAGCTGGCAGAGGAGTAGTTACTTTCCTGTACTCCTTTTATCCAGGGAGCAAGGAGCGAACACAGAGGAGTGACAAAGATGGGACTGCTGATCACCAGCAGGGCAGTCTGACAGAGTGGAACAGAGCAATATACTTTGAAGAATAGGTGTCACTGCAAATCAGATTAAAATAAGATTAACTCTTTTTTTTTTTTCCCTAAAATTGTATAGGGTGGTGACATTATGGATTCTGGCATAGTGGGGCTATAGCTGACTTGTGCAAAGCTTAAAAGCAAGAGGCAAATTTTTGCAATAGCACTGCACTCCTGAGGCATAACGTTACTCTATTTTCGTGAAGAACACTGGAAAACGAACATCTCCTGAGGATAATCTACTGAAGTGTCAGCAATATAAAGAAAAGACCTAATTAGTGATTACCTTTTGTCTTAAGAGTCTAAGAATTGTGACCTTGAGATTGTATTGTACAACCAAATTTGAGGAAACATAACTTTGCATTAAATAACAAGTCATGATTCTTCTTCTTTTGTTCATGTAAAAAATTTGCAGTGGGGCAAGTCTATTTTAAAATTAAAAGACCTTTCTTAATGGGTAGAATTTAATGGGCAGCCACTCATTTTTTCACATTACAAGGCAGCATAAGTCTACCAAGCGGTCACACAGGGAAGAGGGAGACAAGACATTTCTCTTTATTAACCTGTGCGGATCAGTACAGGAAGGCTGGAGCCACTCACTACTGTCACACTATGGTACGACCCCTAAGCAGAAGCCTAAAGAAAACTTGTTCTGTGTCCAGAAACCTCTTTGGTGCAAGTACCTTCCTGCTGAGCAGCTGCAACAAAGCTGACCTATGCGTAATACTTAAGCTGCACTATGCAAATAATATTTTATTTCTCTCCAGAAAAGTTTCCTTTTCCTCCTTCTTTGCAGACAGTGAGACTCTTTTCTCCCCCTCTGCCCTCATTTTTTTGTCACCTCTCATAGCTTCACTTGTCTAATCAGGAATGCAAATGCCTCAGAGTAGGTGCCTTGACTCTTCAGCTGGCTGTGAAGCTCTGTGAGCAGCCACATGGCACTGCAGGCATAATAAGGAAGAAAATCTATATCCCTTTACTGTTAGTGGCCAGACTGCTGACAAATTTTGCCCTGCATTGCAGATGCAATTTAATTATTGCAATGAACCCAATCAGAAATAATTAATGAAGACTTTATAGTGCATATTGGGAAGATCATCCACCAAACCAGGGAGGTTTACTTTTTTCTCTTGCAATATTGCTACACTCAGCAGCTTCATAGCTAATAAGTTACACAGCCCTAGTTTCCTTAATTTCAACTGCTAATCCCTTTGGATAGGAGAGAGGTAGATGCAATTAATGTCAGATGTTTATGAAGTCATCAATGCTGCTCTGAAATGGAAACTGTAAGAAAAGCCACAAGATATGGTTACCAATGTTACATTACTTAAGTCACTCCTTTGCTTGTATTTGTTGCTTTTGCTGCTGGTTAAGGTTGGCTTAGCAAACACCTATGTCCTTTGTAGCTGCAAAAATTATAAAAGTTGGCAGTGAACAAGTGTGTGACAGTGCACACCACGTCTCATTTTCTGTGTGTTTATCTTCCAGGGAAGCACTGCCTTCAGACACTTGTGGGTCATTGACCAAGTTAATTCAAAACATCAACAAAATGGCCTATAATTGCAACTATTTACACATAAGTGCTAGGGTGTAACTATACCATTTTTCCTACCACAGGTGTACAGTGCAGAATATTCAGTTCATGCTGCCTGAGTTGACGTTATGTTGGAGATTTCATAGGTAAGACTTCATTGAACTCAGTTTGCTCCTTTCACTGTGTTTTCTGCTTCACAAACACAGTTGTCAAAAGAATATAATTGCTAGCACAGGGTTGTTGTTTTTTTCCTGTCAAGGAGCAAGAGGATTTTATGAAGGCTTAAAGATCTAAATAAAAGGTCAATTGGCGTAATCAACAATTGAAATAATTAATCTGTTATATGCTTTCAGTTTCATTACTCAATCAACAATTCCTTCCCCTGGGTCAGAATTGGCATTTCAGTGCAAAACATGGCAATTCTCAATAGTCAGGTATATTTTTTAATGTTCTTTATGGCCAAGATAATTTAAAACACAAAAAAACCCCTCCAAAGGACATGTGGTTCCTTTATTCTCTTGGCATCAATTATGTCCTTTAAAGGAAATGTGTATAATGGAACGAGTGGCATAAACATCTAATATGGAAATGGACTTGAACATGGATGTTTATGTGCTTGCATATCTTGTTGCACTTGTATTAGTTGAAAGTAGCAAGAAAGATATTCTGACAATGCTCTTACTCAACAGTCCAAAATAGTTCCTCATCTTTTGCAGAAATGAGAGAGGAAGGAGAAGAGGGACAGGGATGGAAAGTCACATTTCAGCAGCAGAAAGCAGAAAGAAACTGATTTTCTGCTGTTGTATACCAAACTCCATTCATTTGAAACTATTGTGTTTAAAGATACTCCACTGAAGATCCTCTGGAGTTACTGAGACAAGATACTGGCCTGTTCTGCTAACAGCTCTCCCGAGAGCCAGATAATGCATTACTTGATTTCCAGTTTTATACGAATCATAATTGCCTTTTCCCACTGAACACCATATATTGTTGATATATGGTACATAGGTCAGCAATAGTATTTTGTCATTGCTTTTTAACACAGAATTTAAACATGTTCTAAACAGATAAGTAGGGAACTGTTTACAGATACAGAACTGAGAGTGTAATTAGCCATCCTGCTTAATGAGGTATTACTGGGTATCACCCAAGAGCTTGAGAATATATATAAAATATGCTTTCACCTACTACTTAGTCCTTGCCCTTATCAGTGCCTCATCAAACTGAGCTCTCAAAAACAAACAACAACAGAAAATCCCATTAGGAAATAAAACTCCAGAATTCATTAAATGTCTTGAGTAACTTGTACAGGCTAGTGAAGGACTGTACCAGAGGTCTAACATTAGGCAGCCCTTGCCCTCAGGCCCTGGATTCAAAGGTTTTATCCCTCCCTGAAAACTCTAGCATACTTCAAAGCCCAAGAAGTGCTGTGGCCTCTAGAGGTGCACCACAGAGGTACATGCATGGGGAGAACGGCACACCCTTGTTCTGATATAATTCCTTATCTGAGTAACTTCACAGGCTGCTTCTTCACTTAGCAACTTGTGGCTGAGTGGCAGTGAGGATCCTGATAGTATGCATTAGGACTGCTGAGATATTCCTGCAAAGGCAGAAAATGTGCTACAGATAGGAACAACAGTTAATTTATTGTATACCTGGAAGCCCTATTTACTTATCTGAAATTCAACAAAAATATTTTTGCATATTTAATTCCATGCCTCCTCACAATATAGCAATGCATTGTTGATAAAGACAGTAGACATATATGCAAATGCTCTCCAGGCTCTACATCAGAATCCCTTGCATGCAGTGTCTCTAAATTTATATCAGACTACATTTCCTCATGCAAGCTGGATTTCACAGCTGTTCCTGGGGCAGCATAAGGATCTCATTGAGATCTCTCTCCAGAGATTCCTTTTGAACTAAATTATTCTTTCACAGTATCACAATATCACAAGGTTGGAAAAGACCTTTGAGATCATCCAGTCCAGCCTATGACCCAACACCAACACCTACTTGTCGTTTAAACCATAGCACTAAGAGCCTCATCCAATCTGTTTTAAACACCTCCAGGGACCATGACTCCACCACCTCCCTGGGCAGCACATTCCAATGGCCAATCACACGGTGAAAAATGTTTTCCTAATGTCAAGCCTAAACCTCCCCTGATGAAGCTTGAGACCATATTTGAAACATAAAACAAGGGTAGATAAATGCTCACCAAGATGGCAATGTTCTCTGTAAAAGAAATGAGCAAGTTTTGGGCCTTTCTTGGATAAGAGCTGTGTTATTTTACACTCTTCCCTTCCTCAATATCAGGTGAACTCCTCCATTTGCAGTTGCATAAGATCATTAAAGTTTCAGCTTCTGAAACTTTAAATACAAACTAAATATTTAAGAGAACCTGGGAGTAGGTTCCACTGACATTTACAAACTCCTTAGAATAATTTGTATAAATGAACCTACTTATTATTCATAAAACAAAATACCTGAAAAATGTAAATCCAGGATTACTACTGAATTTTGCAGTTGAAATCAGAGTTAGTCCATTAGGGCCATAGCCAGTACTTCATCATGCTGCCGAAGTCCACTGTAGTGCCTGAACTGCTCTTAATTGTCTCAAAATTATTCTGTTTCTAATCATTTAAGGGTCTATTGGACTTTGTTTTAGTGAAACTATAACGTATCAGGGTAAACGCTAAACCCCTCCATACTTAATTACAATAAAATGGCACAGGGACAAACCAAATATAAAAGAATGTATTAAAACTAACTGTGCTGGTTTTTAAGTCCTAAGTAACACAATGCAGCTATTTTTAATTTCTGTGCAGCAGCAAGTGTTAAAAAAGCTACATGTGACCTAGCTTGCATTTTGAAGAAGGAAGATAAAAGAAAAAATTGTAAAATCTGCACAGTGCCAGACACAAAGACCGTGAGGTTTGAATTAGGGGGTCCCATGGCTTGGCCTTGTTCTCATCTTCCCCCTTTGCCATCTATTTAAGGTTGTCATTTTTTGAGGAAGGTTTTCTGTGCCAGCCCTTAGGGGTATACCCACAATGGCTAAAAAAATAGCTTAGGATGCCTTCCTTTCCCTCATCTAACCAGAAAATTAAAGGTGGGGTGAAAGAGGAGAAAGAGAGAGAGATATATTCCACCAGGAAATAAACCAGGGTGGTCAGTGAGCCTTGTCCTGAAATTCCCTTGATGAATGTTGTCCTGAAATTCCCTCAATGAGTGTTGTCCTGAAATTCCCTCAAGGGAAACTTTTACTTTCATGGTCTGCAGAGAGATTCCCCAGAAGCCCAGCCCCTAGAGGCTCATTTTCTGAAAGTTCTTTGGAAATACCACCAGGGAATCTCTACGGTGAGTAAAATGGCACTGCAGGAAGTCAGAACAGAGCACCACGTCTCTTTTGTGTTCATCAATCTATTTTAGAGTTATGTTGACCTTTACAAGAAATAACATCTCAATTAAAGACCCTGGGTCAGAGAGAGAGCACTTTCTACCAAGGATAGAAGGTGAACAGGGCTCTCAAAAAAGTCATCAACCATTAAACTAAAATATTACCATTAACCCATAGGAAACACCTAAACAAGGTGTGACTGTTGTTAATATAGGTGAAGAAGAAAGATGGAGGAAACAGAACCAAGCATTTCCTCTCTTATAAAAGTGATCCTTTTAGTAAGGAGTCATCCATTCACATCAACCAGCTAGTAGCTGATTTTATTTCCATCTCCATTTTATCATTTCTTAAGATGAAAATATACAAATAATTAATTTAATTCAAAAACATTCATCTAAATTTGCCAAATCTATTCATCGGCTTGGGACTTTAGATGCTGAACACACATAGCTGTTCTTTTACTACGTACTTTATGTCTCCTTTCCTTTTGCACGCCTCATACTCCTCTTTTAGCAAACTAACCATTGGTAAAAGGAGAGATTTAACTCAGTGGCACAGAACAGGCTGTATTAAATTGCTTGGTTTGGGGTCTCTGAGAATGTCTGTTACTAAGTGGGAATTTCTAGAAGCCAGCACAATGTGTCTTATTCTGTTGTGCTTCATGTCTCAGAAAATAAAAGTGCTGATCTTACATTTTCTTTGAGTAGCTCAATTTCTAAACATTAAGTAAATATCTTTACCTTGATAATTGTAACAGAACACGTTTTGTGAATAAATGAAACGTAGAAAATAAGCCTAGAAGGGACCTATTGAAGTATCAATTCCATGTCACGCTTTCTATCTCTAGCCAATGTTATATACAGTATTGATATTAAACAGCTTCATTTAAAAATCAGGTATATTAAGGGTCAAAGGGCCCCAGAAATTTAGATTGAGAACTCCAAAGCTTCACATATTGATCCACAAATATATTTTAAAAAGATGCTTAGCAATAGAGACAAATCCTTCTTTTTCTTGACCTTCCTATTTGTGAGTCCTAGCATTCATAAGGTTTTCTCTCTTCAGCTAGCTATTCAGTCTTGATCCATGCTCTAAGTTGATACATTCCATGCAGAAGAGGCAGGCTCCTGCCCTCTGAGAAAGTGAGTATTGCATGATGTATTTGCATGAGGGAAGAGCAGAGATGAAGTAGGTTCACATTGGTAACCTCATTTTGACAGCTGCTAATTATGGGTCACTTGACCTGTCAACTTTAACTTCCTTTTACTGGAATATGTTATGTGTAACTACTATCAATAGAGCACTAAAATGGTTTCTAGGGCAAGGGGAAAAAAGGATTTGAATGCCTTGACTTGGTCTTTTTTTTCCTGTAAAATGTCTGGCAGAATTCACGAGTGCTACAACACAAAGATTAGAGATGGTTTTGAAGCCTCTGCTCTGTCTAAAGTTGAAAAACAAAAAAGTACAGAAACCATTCTGTACTTCAGTTTTATGCTGTTATATAGACCAAGGGAAAAAAGGTCCAAGAGCTCCAGCTATCACAAGAGCAGTGCTGGGTGGTGCACAGTGGAAGGGGTCTTCTAGCACTACCCTTCATTTTCAGTCAAAACAGCTTTCTGCAGCTGGAGTAGGAGAGAAGACTGACCCATGAGCTTCATGCAGAGGTTAATACTGGCAATGGTGTAACCTTTGCAATACACTTCAAGCCTTCTGATGCTGGGAATCTTCTAGACCCTCTTTCTGAACTGAATAAGAGTTTGGGGAGTACACAAAGGGGGAAAGACTCCCTGACCCCTGAACCCTCTGCAGTGGTCAAGAGCCAATGAGACTTTTTTAGAAGTCTTATTTCACCCTGACATATGCAGGGTGCATACATACTTAAATGTATGTGTCAATATACAGCACCTAATGCTCTCAGCTTGTACTAGAAAGAAAATCTTTATTTCTGTTAGGTGCCACTGAGATTATTTTGTGGAAAGATTTTGATTTTTCCTTTTTTTTTTTGTTTAATCCGAAGAGCACAGAAAGAGATGCAAAGTCACTGAAGTAAAGTAAGGGTAGGAGTATACTTCAAACCTCCTTATCTCTCCGTACTGCAAGTTATAATTGTGGATCTTTTTAAATTCATTAATTCCTTTGTCTGCACAGAGATTGAAAATTGTTAACAGATAATTACTATGTCTTTTTACCTTTTAATTAAAAAGTTAACTGCCATGGGTAAGTGCTAAGTAACATCTGAATGCTACTCATTTGCACATCCTCTGACTTCTGCAATCAAAGAGTCAAATCTTACAACACTCTTCAAGCTTTGAAAGGTTTAGGGCTTGGAGTTAAACCTAGAATGTCCTTTTTTACACCAAGGTTAAGGACGCATCTGTGAATTACATCCATCAAGATACTCCGGCCAGACTGAAGAATTGATAGTTATATTTGGGTGAATAGTTTTTTTTCATGATAGAAGATGACTCAGACTGTACAGTAAGTCATGTCATACAACTCTCCAGAGAAAAGACTCAATTTTTCCAAATTATATTTGATTTTTTTTTTTTTTTTGTGACACCGACAGTGATAAGATTTTGTTGGAACCATTGACTCATTTCTCTTGCATAGGAACAAAGGTTAGACAGGAACAAAGGCTCTAATGCCCAGATCTTCACAGGTATTTTGTTGCTTAACTTCCCACAGCCATTATCTTCTTAATTAAAATGTAAATAGACATGATTATGGGAGTTAAGCCTGTGGAAACTGTCTTTTTTCTACATTTAATTTTTTTTTTTTACTTAGAAAATCAGCTGATATTTATGAATGACCAGTCACATATCACACGGTCTCTAGGGCTATGCTAGTTAAATCTACTACTATCAAGGAGCAAACCAAAGCCTGTAATTATAGCATGTTCTCTGTGATTAAGGTCACATTCCAGATCTCTTTCTGTTTCCTTTTCTATTCAAAGGCATATATCTTTCAGAAATGAAAGCTTTCCGCTTGAAATCATCATCCTAGGTTTCATCTGCAACAAGGACTCTTTTCTTTCAGAAAGTTTGTGTGAAAATGTTCATTCTCTTTAAAAATTCACAGTGTATAACCAGGAAGAGGCATAGGTTTAATTTCAGTGTACCGACTGCAAGTACTGTGAAATGTCAGGTTTTGGAGACAAAGTCAAAATTCAAATATATTCAGAGTGGCTCTGCTCTGATAGAATATGGAACGCCTTTCAAGGCACAGTCATATTTTCATTTTGATTTTTTGGGGGTTATTTTGATTTGAATCAAATTTTGATGGAAAAATATAAAAGCCTAAGCCATCATCTTCCCTTGCACTCTGTGTTACTGTCTTTTCTGAAGCAATTCTGTAGCTAACCAGATTTCTAATAAAACCACTTCACTTAATAGATGCCTTCGATTGTGGGAGTTAAAGTGAAGCAAGACTGTGCAGTTGTGTGTCATTGCCAATTACAAAGAAAGAGTGTACAATCAGTTCTTTTGAAGCACATGTGCAATACACGACTCTCCAATTAAGGATTGCTTGGTCTTGCAGAGAAGAGCCATCTCTGGTCCCCTTTCACAAGTGAAACTCCCTGGAAGCCTGTGAGCATTTTCTGCATCAGGATCCAGCTCAGATGCTCTCCTCTCTGCTAAATCTTTCAGGTAAGTGGGAGTAAAAGCAGTAAAATTGCAGTCATATGCCAGCAGACAAGATTGAACACATACCAAGTGCAGACAAGATTAATAAGAAGGTGGTATTTTAATAGTCAATTTTCAGGATATAACCGCTCTTGAAAATAGATTAGCTTAGAACACTTTATTTAGCTGTGCACTTAAGTAATGTAAAAGCTGAGCTTTGGGGCATCTAAAGGATTGCTAGAGGGTAGAAAGGCTGCCAGCAAAGCGGTACTTCAGAACTAAAACCTTGTGCCATCAGACAGTATAAATGACAGAATATAAATAAAACAAATATTAGGGTTGCCCTCATTTTAAGTTCCTTTTGAAAAATTCAAGTTGCAGATGTATTTCCAGAACTTAAGATACATCAGACTATGCTGGCTCATAAATTAAAATATCAGATCTGAGGATGTACCCAAGATTAGGATTTATCTGTGCGTCTCTGTGAGTGTGTGTATATTCAAGAGCTATTCAGTTCAGCAGGTCTGCGCTAATAAGTAGGAGAGGCCCATAGCCCAGTTTACATCTAGATTGCTTTGGCTGGCTGTGGAACTTTTCTCCAGCATATGTTATGTCAGCCTGGGAGGCAGGAAACAGGAGAGGCAGAGAGAACAGAGGCATCTCTGCAGGTGAAAGGCTTTCACTGGGGAGAGGGGAGTCCTCTGCTCACTCAGGAATCTGACTGAGGGCAACTCATTTATCTTATACTGCGACCAGGTGCTGCAATGTATACAAGTTATAACCAGAGCAGAGAGTTATTGCATGGAGGACACTGCCATACCAACAGTGTAATTTCTCTAGAAGAGACTTTGTCTGGTGCTGTATTTGAAAAGAGTAGCACTTGGCTATGAACTGAAATTTAACACAGGGCCCCAGGAAGGTCCCCCAGTCTCCTCCACGTCTCCCACCAGCTGCTCCGGGCAGCTCATTCCTTAAAATGCAAGCTTACATCAATCCTGTGCCCAAGTACTGAATTGTAACGGCAGGGATGTCCTGCTATGGGTGGGTGCTGTAGCGAGGGCACAGGGCTGAGTGTTGTGGGACCTCTTGGCTTCTCCAGATACAGGTCAGTGTGCTCTCCTGTGTGCCTCTCTTGAAAGAGATGAACACCTCAAAACAAGACAAAAAATAAAAATATTTTATGTTCCCTGCTGAATCTAGCGCAAAGAGCCTTCTTTGCTAACGTGCTTGTCTGTGCACAGTGTACAGTGCAGTACAGTCTGGATTATCACCATGAGATTTTCTGCTTCAATTTGACATATTTTGATGGTAAAAAGCAAGACCAATATGACTCCTATCAGTGTCTATGGAAATGAAAAGATGTTTCTCTCAGGGATCTGTATCATTTACTGTGTGATTGCGAGCCCTTTGGTCAGAAATAATCCTTTAATAGTTTGTGTCAGCGTTGTGCCTTGTACTCATAAGCTGACAGACAAATGGCACTCCTGTCAGAATATGAATACTAATGCAATGAACCCACAATTACTTTTCACTGGACAACGTTGCCACCTCATAAAAAAGCTTCTTCATGGGCTGAACTTCATTGTATTTACTTTGGGCCTTTACACGGTACTGACACTTCTGAAGCTGCAGATCAAATTGCTACTCGCATACAGAACTCTTGCCATGCTTATTGCCCATTCGGTCCACCCACAACAAAAGCTGGGACAATTAATATAAACTGTAAAAAATGCCAGATGCTGGTGGAGGTCCTGGGAATATTGCCATAATAGAAGAGGACCAAAGATGATATTTTAAATTTCTCCTCTTTTTTAGTAACCCAGAGAAACCTCAGGGAAAAAAAAACGTGGAAGCTCTGTCCAGACTTCCAATTCATGAAAAGTAGAGTCCCTGTAGCATTGCAATCCCAGGTTGTGAATGGCAGGATTCACACTTAGCCTATACTAAAAAATGATACATCCATGCATTTGGTGAAGTAATTCTCCAACCACCTTGTGCTGTGTACTGTTTTTTAAAGAAACTATGCACATTTGCAAGAACATCACTGGCTCAGCTTAAAGAAAATCACATACCAGTTAAATAATGCCACAAATTGCAAATTGCAAATACAGCACAGGGCAAAAGAAAGTCCTCCTGCTGCTGCTGGATCAATGCTGCATGCATTCACATAATGCTGCCCACCTGTCTACTTTCCTGCAAGACTGGAATCCCAGATATTCTCACTGAAAATCAACACCATGAATGTCCCAGTAACCAGCTTATACTAGTCATCACATCAGCTACCGAGAACTGCACTGGCTCTTATTTGTTAGGAGCCAGTAAGTTTCTGTAGAACAAGGATAAATCATGATATAACATTTTATTCCTGCCCAGAAGTCAGGACAGCAAGTTTCCAAGTTGATACAATAACATGTTTGTCAGTCCAAGTAAATGGATATGAATGAATTCACAAGGCAGGCAGGTCAAGTTTTGCCAAATCAGGAGCCCAAGTGAAAGAAAAGGCAGTGCTCTTCCTTCTTCTTCAGAGATAATTAACCTCCTTCTTCACTGAGGTTTCAAACACCTGATTTCAACTCATCTCCTGAGCTTTTTCTGCTTTCCTAGCACCCTGAAGGAAGCAGGATACAAACCATGCACCTACCACCCTCTTACTATCAACCCTTGCTCATCTTGCATCCCCCCCCTGCAATTTCACCCTTTTGTTTCATACTCACATCCACAGCCCTATGCAGGCCCTGGTAAAAACTCCATCTACGTCTTTCTTATGACTCATCCTTAAGTACTGAAAAGCCTCAGTAAGATCTCCCCAGAGCCTTCTCTCCTCTACACTGAACAACCCCAACTCTCTCAGCCTTTCCTCATAAGAGAGGCGTTCCAGCCCTCTGGTCATTTTTGTTTCCTTCTTCTGGACCCACTCCAATGGGTTCACGTCTTTCTTGTGCTCCAGAGTCGGACACAATACTCCAAATGGGCTTTCATGAAAGCAGAGGGGAAGACCTTTCTCAGCCTGCTGGCCATTCTTCTTGTGATGAAGCCCAGGACATGGCTACATTTCTGGGCTGGGAGCGCACCTTGTCAGCTCACGTCCAGATTTCATCCCTTAAGTACCCTTAAGTCCTCTACAGGACTTCTTTGAATTCCTTTATACCCCAGCCTGTATCAATACCGGTGTTGACCTAACACAGGTGCAAGACCTCATACTTGGTCTTGTTGGACTTCATGAGTCTCATGTGGGCTCACTCCTCAAGTGAGCCTTAGACTCCTGTCTAAGTCCTGTCTAAGTCCTTCTGTACGGCATCCCATCAGTCAAGCAAATTATCTGCACAACTCATCTTGGTGTCATCTGGCCCTCAATCGCGCTGAGTCATTAATGAAGATATTGACCAGCATTGGTCCCTGTGCAGAACCTCAGGTAACACTACTCGTTACTGGTTTCCACCTGGATATCAAGCCATCAACTGTAACTCTTTATATGCAGCTATCTGGCCAATTCCTTATCCATCTAACTGTCCATCCATCAATAATGTGCTTCTAGACAGAAAGAAAGTTGTGGGGGACCTGTCAAAGGCCTTACAGAAGTCCAGAGAGATGAGATCTGTAGCTCTTCCCTTGTCCATTGATGCAGCCACTCTATTGTAGAAGGACACTAGATTTGTCAGGCATGATTTGCCCTTAGTGAAGTCATGTTGGCTCTCTTAAATCACCTCCCTGCCTTCCACCATATGGTTTGACATGTATTCCAGGAGGATGTGCTCCATGGTCTTACTGGGTGCAGAGATGAGGCTGACTGGTTGATAGCTCCCAGGGGTATCCTTTTTGCCCTTTTTAAATATAGGTGTGATGTTTCCCTTTTTCCAGTCACTGGGGACTTTGTCTGACTGCCATGACTTCTAAATATGATGGAGAGTGGCTTGACAATTCTCTCAGGACTGTAGGATGTACCTGGTTAGGTCTCATGGACTAATGTACATTCAGGTTCCTGAGGTGGTTTTGAACCTGATCTTCCCTTTCAATGGGAAGGACTTAATTCCACTTGTTCCTGCCTTGAATTTCAGGGGCTTGACAGAAGTGAAGGAGAGTTTACCACTGAAAATCGAGGCAAAAAATTTACTGAGTGCCTCAGCCTTCTCAGTGTCGGTTGTAACCAGCTCTTCAATTTTATTTACTAGGAGAGATAATTTTCTTTAATTTTCCCTTTCTGCCCAATGCACTTGTTTAAGCACTTCTTATTATTCTCCACATCCTTTGGCAAATTTAGTTGCAGCTATGCCTTAGCTTTCCTGAACCCATTCCTACATACCTGGGCAGCATCCTTATATTCTTCCTAGGATACACATCCCTGGCACCACTACCTGTGGAGCCTTTCCGTCCTCAGGTGGAAGAGCCCAGCACAACCCTGCTGGGCAGGAGTGCTGGGAGGAGTGCATCGCCAGGGAGAGGCCAAGCAGACATTCAGGCAAGAGCAGACTGAAGGCTGTGGCAGTGGTGAGTGCAACAGGATGACTCCATGTGCCTCTCCACCACTGAGCATCTACTGATGGGTGGTACAGGAAGGTGAAGCTGCAGTGCTTGTGCCTCTGCAACTCAAAGGGGAAAGATATTTTCCGGAAAGGTCTCATAAAATTTATTTCACTATCTCTATTAAGACTGCTCCTGAAAATAGATTTTGATGAAGAAAAGAGGCTGCTGCAAGGAAGGCCCTGGAAGTGGAAAGGGTTGGCAAGCTTCTCAAGCTCTCCAAAATAATGTGTTAACTTTTTTATCGATTTGAGAAAAATTTGAGGCAGTCAAATGCATTCCCAGAGCAAATTGAATCTATATTTCTTCACAATACATGAGTCAGAGCATCTGAGTATGTATTGCCAAGTATAGTAATTATGCTCCATTGGAAGATGGATGCTGGAGTGCAACAGCACATCGACCTGGACAAGCTGGAGAAGTGGGCCTGTGTGAACTGCATGACGTTCAACAAGGCCAAGTGCAAGGTCCTACACCTGGGCTGGGGCAATCCACAGTTTCAATACAGGATTGGGGATGATGTGATTGAGAGCAGCCCTGTGGAGAAGGACTTGGGGGTGCCGGTTGATGAGAAGCTCAACATGAGCCACCAATGTGCGCTCGCAGCCCAGAAAGCCAACTGTATCCTGGACTCTATCAAAAGCAGTGAGGCCAGCAGGGCGAGGGAGGGGATTCCCTCCATCTAGTCTGCTTTTGTGAGACCCACCTGGAGTACCGTGTCCAGTTCTGGAATACCCAACGTAAGAAGGATATGGAACCCTTGGAACAAGTTCAGAGGAGGGCCACGAAGATTGTGAGAGGCTGGAGCACCTCTGCTATGAGGACAGGCAGAGAGAGTTGGGCTTGTTCAGCCTGGAGAAGAGAAGGCTCCAGGGAAACCTCACAGTGGCCCTCCAGTACCTGAAGAGGCTGCAGGAAAGGTGGAGAGGGAGTTTATACAAGAGCAAGTAGTTCCCCCTCCTCCTATGACTACTTGTGCAGGTGGTCTCATGAGAGCATTGTTTCGAGTTCTGTAACCCAGTCTGTGTGCATTAATTCACATTTCCAAGCTACCTCCAGCACATAGTATTTGAAGAGCCTCTCCCACCCCAGGCTGGGCAGCAGTCCCTCCCCAGCTCCTAAGCTGAAGTAGATGCCTCCCTCGGAGACGGTTACTTCCTTCTGCAAGGGATGCTCCGGGACCCTCCAAAGAGCAGTGCTCCTTGCGCCGGAGAAAGCAGCAGTCACTGTTTTCTGAGGACGAGCGCTCACCGAGGCTCCTGCCTCAGATCCCTGCCCGGTCCACCGAGGAGAAGGTGGAGGCGGGTTCCCAGCTGTGCGCTGCACACGGATCCCCGGGGGCGCCCGGACTGAGGAGCCGCCCCCGCCTCCCCCGCCAGGGGGCGCCGCTGCCTCTCGGATGCGGGGCCCGCGGGCGCGGCGCTCATTGGCTGGCGGGGGCCGGGTTGGGCGCGGGACGCCGCTTCTTAACGCGCGGCGCGGGGCGGCGGGAGCTCAGGTGCCGGGCGGGTGGTGCGAGCTGGGCTGCTGTGAGACATGAGCGAGGTGAGCGCCCCTGGGACGGGGCGGCGGGCTCGGGGTGGGACGGTAGGAAATTAGGGTCCTGAGCAGCCTGGTCTGGTGGGAGGGGTCCTTGCCCTTGACAGGGGGCGTTGGAGCCAGATGGGCTTTAAGGTCCCTTCCAACCCAAACCATTCTGCGATTCTCTAATTCTATGATTTGATCGTTGAGTTGGTCTTCAAGCTGTTTCATGTTTTGAAGCATTTCAGTTCACCTTTACAAATCTGAAGAGAGCTTTGAATGAATGCTTGCTGGGAGAAAAAAGAGCCATTCAAGTTGAATAGAGATATACTTCATTGTATCGTATCTGTATTTCTTAACCAGTGGAAGTGAAGTTTGCTTTTCTCTTAATGTTTCTATGATTGTATTGCATATTACTTTGCTGAAAGGGTTGTCAGGCACTGGCAGAGCTGCTCAGGGAAGTGGTTGAGTCAACATCCCTGTAGGTATTTAGAAGATACACAATTGTGGTGCTTAGGGGCATGGTTTAGTGGTGGACTTGGTGGTGTTAGGTTAGTGGTTGGGCTTGATAATCTTAAAGGTCTTTTCCTACCTAAACACCAGAGCGTGGGCAGCACTCTCTTTGAATGTAGCTGTCCCCTTTCAAAGGGCAGCTGGTTGCTTCCCGGGCTGGGAAGCTCTGCTGTACTTCCCAGCAGAGCTGGTGGACATGAGACGTGTCTCTCTGCTGGGTGGTGGGTCTGAAATACATAGCTACTGTCAAACCCGGTTTTCTGATAACCAGGTCTCCACAGGTGTGTATGCTCCTTCAAAGCATAGAACAAGGCAACATTTTGCCCTTTGAAGGACTATGCACACCAGTGGAGAGTCATTTATTTAAAATGCCTGCTAATTTGAAGATGTGTTTCATGCCCTCCTATGCACAAAGAAGAGTTTAGTAAGTTGCGTGAATGTTATCTGCTAGAGCTCATGGAAAAAATGCCCTGTTTGTAGTTGGATGCTGATGTAAACTTTATAAATAGTGTTCTGGGAAGGATTACAATTAAGGAAAAAATGTAAATAGTGCCAAACATGTAAGGATCAGTTGTACCCTTGTAAATAAATACACTGAAGATTTTTGCTTGCGCTTTTATTTTTTTTGCAGTGGAAAAATTCTCTGGGGCAAACAAGTATTTTGGTTATTGAAAGTGTCATCAGGCAAGATGACTACTTGATAGTGTAGTCAGTTAAATGCTGGGCAGGTTCAGCTAGCAGATCTCACATCCTGTAGTGCAACTCTTTCTTTAGGAATCAGTAGACACACCTGTAATGACACCTTACCCAGCACCTATTTTGGAGGCTATTTCCTGTAAGAAAAGGCCTGCTACTTCATTAACGAATGGGTATTCCTTTCCTAACAGCAGAAATAAATTAAGAGTGACACCAAGTAAGTTCTGACTAGTTGTTGTGCGGGTGTTACTCTGCTGTATCTTTACATGAGGTGTAAACTTGAGAGTAATGTAGTAGCGTGGTCTCTAATTCAGGGATTTAAGAGAGGCTTATGTCTTGGCTTGTAGGTCAGGCTAAATGGGGAAGCAGAGGAAATCCTCACTGTGCTTTTCTGCTGCTTGCAGAGATCAGGTAGTCCAGGTGTAATGCACCAGGCTCTTTGTGACTTCTCCTTGGCTGCTGCCTGTATTTGTATCAACTCGATAGAGTTCATGCAGTGTGGTTTTCTTCTGCAGGCACTGTCTCTTTGCCACCCAGGTGAGCTGGAGTTTTCTGTGAGATGCAGCAACAATTTTACTGGTCCTTAAAGATAATGCTTGAGGAAAAATCTTCTGATGAGGAGTAATAATTGGGTAATATTGCTGTACTTACTATACACTGTGCAAGGCACTCTTATTATAGTTCTCTGCTGGATTGTATTTGTTCAGTGATTACTCCTCATAGTTTGAAATAGATTGCTTGCCTTTTAGATTTTAGAAGTCCCAATGAACATCAAGACCATGCCCCTTACCAGCACAGGGGTTCTCTATTCATAATACGTTTCCTTGCGCCTCACAGAACAGTGTTCCTAGGAAAACCTCGGAGATGGAAATAGCTCTTTCTCTGGTGCAGCACAAAGCCCTGTACATCTGACACTTAGCACTGCACTGAGTGTCTTCCATGTTACTGTCACTATCATTCAGCTGACAATATTGGCAAGTTTATCACTTGACTCTAATGAAGAAAAGCCTCCTTGCTGTTATTTGCATTTCAGCTGGTACTCAAAAGATGATTCTTTTTCCAAAATGCAGATAAAAGCAACTGGACCACTCCAAACCACCTCACTGCAAAAGACTGTTGTTAAAAAATGAGGCAAAAAAAGATTAGCAGAGTGCAAACTGTACTTAGACATCTGTTTCTATATTTGGATGATGTTCTCTGGGGATTTCACTTGTAATGTTGTAACTGGAAAATATTTTTATTTTCTTTCTTTTAATCTGCTAGAAAATCTGAGGACAGGGTGACTGAAAAGAGGCTCAACTAGAGCCATCAAAAGATTATCCCAAATAAAATGGTGTTGGGAGGGTGGAAAGGTTTTTGCTTTATGTTAACAATTGGCATGATTTGAGTGGAGCTTGAAATGTGGTTGCAGAAATTTCTGAAGAGAGCTTTTGTGTCCCTTGAGTTAGTTCCTGAGACTGTGTGGATTCGTATTTTCCTGCTTCAAGCAAAATAAACTGTTTTCCTGTTTAATGGGCAATGATAACCAGTCTTCTGGTGGAGAAAACTGAACAGGAAGCAGCATTCATCTGACTATAGTACTTTCCTATTTTCTAGCAGCTAACTTCTTGAAAAACAAAACTTTTCTACAGAAAATACCTGTACTTCTTCCTCTGCAATATTTGTCTAAAAATGTGTTTAAGGTGCTTGGTCTGCTGGGCAGAAGTCTGACCCTGTAACTAGTTAGAGGGAACTTGAGGTATAAGAGTATCTAGTAGCATTGCAAAACATGGCTAGTGCTTCTTGGTGCTTGATTTTGGGGGCAGATAGGTCAGTTAATTTATGGGGAGCTTCTCAGGAATGTCACTATATAGTGAAATGCATTTTTAGGTGTTTAAGTAGCTTTGAAAGTATGTCCTCAAATAACTGAGAAGCCTTTTCTTTAGGTCTGTAGGTCTTTTATTTTTAATGAGACTAGAGAGAAGGACCATGCTGGAAACTAGGCTGCTGTCAGTGAGCCCCCATTAGATGCAGCCCTTCTTCTATTAAACATCTATGGTCACATAGGCTTAACTGGGAGAAGTAGTCTTGGGTGATGGACTCAGACTAATCCCAAATCGCTGCTCACAGACGGTAGTTTTACTAGTAAGCCTCTAGACTTGCAACTGGCATAAACTTGATTCACCACAGGGAATCCTGTCATCTTATCAGTAGTTTAACTATCTGACATGTTGCAGATGATACCTGGTCATGGTGACAGTACTGCCCTGGTATGAAGGTATACAAGAAGCATTTCATCACACAAACATTTTTACAACAGTCGCTACCACCCTGGCCTCCTCTGTTAAATGACTCTGGCTGCCATTGGGAATCAGGTCTGGATTTGTGAAGAAGCACACTTGGTGTTGCAGCCTTGGATGCTGTTCCAGTGGTTCAGGGATGAAGCGCGTGTGCAAGGAGTCAGAGTTTAAAATAGCATTAGCAGAGTGCATTTATTTCCTTTTACATTAAAGAATCAGAATGGTATTGTTGGGGTAGGAGAGGAGTTCAGCTTTAATGTGTTATTTAGGTGACTGACTTTGGAAGAGCTATTTCGGAAATCTACCTAATCAGCCCATATGCCTGAGGCACCTGCGATTTAAGAACCTGCGTTGGAATAGGAGGGAAGTGCTGTACTGATTGCCCATGTGCTGATGCTCACCACTTAAGGCAGGGTTTGAGCCAGCAGCTTTGTGTATTTGAGTAGCAGCCTAGCCCAGAGAGTAGCAAGAATGTTCTAGCTTCTTTTTTTTGGAACAGGCATCAAGCAACCAGGCACATGAAATTTTGTAAGACAGAAGAGGAGAGCTGTTAGCGGTTTGAATTCCGCAGAGTGCGTAGATCTCTTAGTTGAGGAAGCTAAGAGCTGGGGACTTGATCTCTGCATAAATGTAGGCAGGTTTTTTTTTCAGGTTTTGAATACAAAGAGAGCAAGGTAGTGTTTTACTTCCTTGAGCTACCAGAAACTCTTTCCCTTTGCCTTATGTTGCCTCTGGGCTCTTGAATTCTGCAGCAGCTGCTGCATGTGTCCAGCTTCAAAAGGATCATGAAAAGTGCTGGTGTGGCCAGTAATAGGGGTATGCAAAGCATTCACTGGAATGAGCTGCAGACATCTCTGCAGCCTAGAGTACTGAATCTTGGAGCTCAGATCACCTTCACTGAGAGATACTCAGGCAGCCAACTCTGCAAAGATGGAGGATTCAGTGGAAAGGTAATATAGCCTAACAGTAGGGTCAAAGACTTTCTGAAATTCGAGCTTCACCAGTCTGGGCTGGGAGATGATACTAATCATCCAAGGCAGTCTCTGCTATGGCTGTTTTCAAAATTGCTAATACCATATGGGCTGATGGTTTGGGCATGGCCCTGAGCTGGCAGAGTAACATAGGGTGTCTGCTTCCCTGCAGGCTGAGGGAACACCCGGAGCGTGTCTCTGTCGCTCTGGACAAGTATGGTCACCAAGAAGCTGTTAAAAAGGAAGAGCATTGCTGAGTATGAAACATCGGGCATATGTGGAGGCTTCTGCCTGAAACTGTAACTGCTTCAGGTAGTTAAATGGGAAAACTGGCATTCTTTGGCTGCTCTCCTGAGTTCAGTTGAATCGGTGCCACCAAAATGGTATTTAGGGTCTTAGAACAAGATGTATTTAAACACTGAAGTGAGGCTTGTGCGCTGATAATTCTGATGGCACTAAATCAAAGAGCTGGTGTTTGCAGGGGGAAAATGTGGGATGTTTGTTTAAAGGAACTCTTGTTCTCTTGTTTGGTGCTTGCAGTCCTGGCGGGTGTCTGAGCCAGCTGGTTGTCTAGGGAGGCCCTTCTGGATGCATTTTTCAGATACTGCTGTGACCCGCAAGAGGTCATAACCACAGTAGGTACAAAACTGCATAGATCTAAGAAGTGCAGCAAGAACATGGCAGGGTGGAGGAGGAAGTTCTGCAGCTGTTATAGGGTGGGGGTGGGAAAGATAAGACATGAACATCAATTTTTAATTTTAACTCATGTATTTATTAGCTCAGTGGTAAATTGCAGCTGAAAAGAGGAGGAAGAAGGGAGAACAATAAGTTTTAGATCTGTCACTTTGCCTACTCCTTCCATCAGTGTGGTTTCAGTGGGATCAAGCATCTTCTAAAATAGCATTTAGAAGTGATCTTAGAAATTGATCTTAATTTGGTGAAACTAGCAGGCATACTGTTTAGAAAGAATCACGCTGGTTTTCTTGCAATGTATAGAACGTCAATAGATTCAAATAGTACAGCACTTCAATGGAGGACAGTTAGCTTTAATAGAATGTTTCAGATACCATGTTTCCCAGTAAAAGAGTAACTTAAAGCAAGAAGACCTGCATTCATGAAACAGGAAGACTCCAACCTTCATACTGCAGAACCTGATAACAGAATGTAACTTTGGGTTACAAAGGCATGTTAGTTTCCAGTCTAATGTCCCTAAATTTGTAATGCATAGGGAAGTTTATCAGCGTCATCTTTGAAGAGTTTCTGCATTAACATGGTCATGATGAAATGTGATGTATAGTAGCAACTAACATCAAATGGAGCAATGGGTGGCCTTTTCATTGAAGGTTGCTGGGTGTTTATTTATTGATTTGAATAAAATATTTGATTTCCAGGACACTATTTGCTATTGTCAGTCTTACTTTTTTGGGGAGTGACTTGGAAAATGTGTCTCAGTGTTTCCATGTTTTATCTATGTTCTCCAATTTTGCTACAGAAGAACCTGTAATAGAGTGGTTAAGTATGGACACTGGATATATAGATCATGAGCCACCTACTTCTTGGCTGAAGTGGATTGGGAAAGGTGGCTGCATGCATCGGAGCAAAGCTATTCCTTTATTCACCCTCTGAGTTGCAACAGAGCCTTAAGTTAACTGAGACATGTAACACTTTTTTTCTGTGCAAGGCATAGGATCTTCTTATGAAGATGAATAACTCACATTCTCCCTCTTTCTAAGAAAAGATGTTCTGTTTCTTTTTCTTCAGTTGTTTTGACATTGATTTTCTAAATAAAAAAAGACGTCATAGATAAGTAGAAACTAGGTCAGATCATAACTAACTAACAAATCTTTTTCCCTTCTTCCTCTACATTTAATTGATAAAATCAGTATTTATTTATCTTATGGAAATAGATGGAAGAGATATACTACGTATGCCACCTATTCTTATTAGGGAAATGGATGGCGATCTTGATGGAGTAAGCTCAGAGCAAGCAACTGCAGGAGAGCTGCAATTGTGAAACTTACTACTAACAATGGGATTTTAGGCCACAGTTTACCCCCCGCTCTCCATGTCTGCTCCCTCTGAGACCAGACTACTTGTAAGTAAATGGGGCAAGTGTCACATAGGCCAGGTCTTTGGCTGGTGCTATGTCGTCTGATCAATTCATACCAAGTGGGATATAGCTTTATTTATGAACTAACATGGAAATGGGAGAAAGAAGGACAAGCTTAGTCAGAGAAAAAATGAAAATTGTCTGCCCATATGCTTTGAATATTAGTTATAGCTGAACTGTCTTTCCTTTTAAAAAGTACTTTACAGACACTGAATGTTCTTATGTTCTCATCTTGGTATATAGTGCATGAAACATGACCTTTAATGGTGGTGCAGCTGAAGCTGAGTAATGTGATAGTAGACAGAATGGTGTTAGATCTCTTTTGTTAAAGCTGAAAGTAAGAAACAAAAGGGGAAAAGAAAAAACTCTGCAAGGTGGTGTCCTTCTGTCTGACTTTGGAGACTTCAAAGATTCCTGGACTGAGACAGCAGGCTAGTGAAGGGTGACATCAGGTATGGGGGCTTGAGATTTTCTAATGTGTGGAGAGACAGAGCTCTAGCTATGGCAAAATGTATGCAAGTGTATATTTAGTGTCTTTAACACAGAGTCTTAGTGTCAGAATGCCTGTCAGGAAGGTCTAAGCTGTTCTAGCGCCAACCTGATTTGCTGCTCCTTGGCTGGCAGGTTTGATTCTAGCTATGCTGTGAAGCCTGCTGCTGGGTAATGCCAACAGGACTAGAAAGGTGCCATAGTAAAACCAGAGAAAACTGAACCAAGCGTTTGGATTATAATGGTTTAAACTTGAAAGGGATATGCAATGCTGTGGAGCGTCATGTTGAATCATAGTACAACATGAGTCTCCTAATAGTGAAGGAGAAGAGGGAAGACGTGTAGGGATTCTGGCTAGCTGTACACACTGGTGAAGGTCTATTTGTAGGGATTTTAGATGCACTTTTTCTGGGAATGATGGAGCATAAGTAAGAAAATACCCAAGCTAGTGCTGTCTGGAGCAATCCTTGGAAATAGGACAACTTCATGCTATGTTAAAGCTTGTCAAGCTTGACAAGAGTTAGCAGGGTCTTCTGGAGTGAATCAGTGAGACAACTGGAACAGTCCTGTCAAGCCAGCATCTCCTTTAGGAGCTAGAAGGATTGCACGAGAAGCAGTTTTTCACAGAAAGTGCCTTAGTTTTGTAGGGGGTAGAGGAGAACTCTCAAGGAAACTAGGGATCTGCACAGCTTCCAAGTCACTGCACAGCTTCCAAGTCACTGCCCAGAGTGCTGGAAAGCAGACAGTACTCATTGTTAATGCATGGAGATGTTTTGCACCTCCATGTGTCCTCTGTGACCTGGCCTTGCTACCCAGCAGGTACCACTGGTCTTGGCACCTGGATGTCAATTTGCCTGAGTGATGCTTTGTTCTCTATGAATCTGACACTAGAGGGATTAACAGGTATTGAAATAGTAGTTGGCAGCATTCTGTCTGCAGGAGAAGATATATTTCAAGGAAAGGACTATCAAGATCATGCTAACTCCTAAATTGGAGATGAGGCAAAAATGAATAGATCCGAGGACAATTTAAATTTTTTGAGGATTTTGTTGATATTGGACCTTTTCCCAGTGACACTCTGGATATGAAGTGATTTGTGAGAATGTTTTGATAGCCATAGCACTTTATCACAGTTTGGCTTAAGTGAATTTGTTTCTGATCCAGACTCATTCAAGGAATCTGGGTGCCACTACCACATACTACTGTACCTTTGTGTCTACTAAGAAGCTGTGTGTGCTTCAGCAAAGCCATCAATAGACAGTAGGGTGAGGTTGGAGTGATCAGATGAAAGTGCCCTCTTCTACTAGGGAATGAATGAGTTGGGCTTTGGATGTCCAAGGTGGAATTCTTAAAAGGGATCCAGATCAGCACAGACTTCATCAGGCAGATGCAGCATAACCTGATGAAGGCAAGAAACCTGCCTGAGATGAACCAGAGTATAATGCCTAGCTAAATGTGAAATTGAAAATGCTGAAGCCCAAGTTTGGATGGGGCAGTAGGGACATGGTAGAGACAGAAAAACAATTCTCAAAAATCACTAGCATGTCTTTCATTTGAATTCTAGAGCTTTTCATTCCCTAACTTGAATGTTCCAAGTAATGGGATTCTTTCTGTCTCTCTCCCTTTCTCTTGTAGAAAATGCACTTCTTTAAACCCACAGAAACAAATTATTTTTGTTTTAAGATACTGTTCCTTGAATTCCAAACATGCATTAGTAAAATGTGATGTAAGATGGAGACCAAAGTTGGAAACAACTATAAATTTAGAAGCATTAACTTGGTAGCAATGAGGCGGAGGAAGAACATACCAGGCAAGAGGGGATGACTAGACAGGCAGCTTTCTGCAGGTGGTGGAAAAATGAGACATGTGGCTTCATAGCTGCTTCATACATATCACTGCTCCACTCAAATCTGACAGATACACACTTACTACTGGAAAAGGAGGCAAACACATTGTTGGCTTGGCACACTTTAAAATGCAGGTGCCAGCACACATGTGCTGCAGTTTAAGCAGGGCAGCCAAATGCCTAAGGCAGGCCGACTTCATGCCAGTTTTAGTTAGCCAGTCAGACTTGTCTAGCTATCACTTCTTTCCTTCAGCATATTTTGCAAGCTACTGGACAGCACTAACATCCAAGACAAGCTGAATGAACCTCTCAAGTAAAATTAAAGGAGATTGTCTCTGTTTCACAGGACTTTTATTCCGATAACTGCCTTGTATTTTTTGCTTGAACTAAAAGCTTGGTGCATTTCCATCCTGGAACTGGACTTAGGCATCTGCAGATGCAGAAACATCGGTAGCAAATGATCTAGCATTACAGTGTAAACTGGAAAAAAACCTCAAACCACCAAAGTGCAAATTATCTGTATTCTAACTATCTTTTGCAATCATGCCATGTAAACCTTTAATAAAAGTTTTTGTCTGACTGCAGTGTGTTGGGCAGCACACAGCTGGATCTAGGTGAATGCTATTATCTGCTTTCTGCATGAAGCTTGTAAGGGAGCCTATTTTCTGTTTAGTCATGGGAGGGATAAGTTAGAATACTAATAAAATGATTGCATGACTGTTTTCTGGAGGGGCATATTAGGGTCCTTTTTTAATGGCATTGAATGATGGTTTACTGTGGTCATGTGTGAATAAGGTGAAAATGTCTAGTTGGGTAATGTTTTTCATTTCATATGTACAAAGTGCGCAATGGAGCCTGATACATGATGGAAGAGTGAAGGCAGAAGGAATGACGGATGACTACTTGAAGTGGAGGAGCTTTCAAGTTTTCATTGAACTTGAATTGGAAAACAGTTCTGTGAAGGGAGAGCATTAGAAACAATATGGGAGAGCTTTTGCTGAATCTACCTGAACGCCTATGCCCTGGAATTACTCCACGGCTAGGACACTGCAGGAATTGTATAGCATTTAGTCTTGATGCGGGTAACCCAGCAGGTCTGTCCTGGGGCTAGGGAGCCTGGGAACTATCTACAACTACTCAGTGAAAATTGCTTTCTTCTCTGTTGCTATTAACAATGAAGTTGATAACAGCATCAATTTCACTGAGCCACTGCAGGGTCCTGGGAGCTTCTGATTTATGGAAACAGCTATTTTTCTGCTAGCTCTTCGACCTAGCTAGTGAACTGGCTTTTCTGCATGCTGCATATGAGGATATTTGATTGCTGTCCCTGATTCCTGATGGTCAAGGTGACCTTGTGCATCACCCTGTCCATTTAGCTTTTCAGTATGACAGGGCTGTTTCTAATCGCTTGACTGCTGTTTAGACTCATAGTACCAAGATAGCTTTGCTCTGAACTGCTTCACATTTTGAACACAGCAGTTCCCCCCTAAAGTCTCCGCAGGTCTGTTCTGATACAGATTTGAACAATGAGGGACAAATCCTCTGTCAAGCGAGGTCCCAGTTTGAGGCAGATTCAGCAGCCGATTCAGGGTTCCCCTCGCATGAATCTCCTTGTGGCCCAGAGCCAGAGATAACAGGTTTGCGTCATCTCTCTGTGGAGCCCCTGGGAAGGGTGCCTTGCCAAGACTGCAGCACGCTTTCAGTCCAGTAATTCCCCTGCTGCTGGAATAGCCCTAAAGAAGTTACTGTCATAACTGCAGATGGCTGAGGGCCTGCTCGGAGTTGCTCTCTGTGACAAGACTGGCTGCCCAGGGGTTTGAGAAGTAGAGTAAGTGACGCATAAACATCCTTGCCACTTCATTTTGCTCTTGTTTTGAAAATCAGAAGGCTTTACCCTAGGGTAAAGGCAGAAAGTTCCTTTGCATGGCAACTTGAAGTTGCCATAATTAATACCTTTGAAAAACCTGGCTAGCCAGTTACTAGTGCAGTCTAATGGATGGTAATAGCATCTGTTTACTTCTGGAGTCTGTAGGGAAATAGGAAGAAAGTGGGATTAATTTTTTTAATTATACAACTGGAAAGAAAACCCCAAATATGCCAACGGAAAAATGCCGGAATTTTTGCAGTCTGGGAAGAAGCAGCCTGTTTTAATAATGATGGCCAATATGATCAGATATGAAGCAATTTGTCAGTGCGGAGTTTTGCCATTAATAACACAAGCTGTCCCTTGAAGACAGCCTCTAACTCAATTACAGCTGGGTTTATAGCTCAGTGAATTGAATTAGCCTAAACTTCAGAAGGATCTGGAAGAATGATATATTAAGTAAATATATCTTACTAAAGCACCATCCATAATCAGTTATATTATGCCTTAGAAAGGGTGCTGACTCTTTAATGGCTTAGGGAACTCTTTCTGTCTGGGGATGTTAATATTAAAGGATACCCAAGATATAGTTTGAATCCAAATGCTTTTCCCAGATTCCCAAGGTTCTGTTTTGCTCCTGATCAGATGCCACAGTCAGTTGCCATTAACTGTCTGTATTGCCTGCACAGTTAGCCAAGGCTTATAATTTGGGTTGTATGGGTGTATCTGTGTTGGTCCATGTTTTGCTCTGCTGCAGATTAAAGATTGCTAGGAGAAAATGCAGCATCACAGGGAGATACAGTATGCTATGTTTGATACTATGAAGCACTGACTTGCTCTGATTTTCAGTTCTGAGGAAAAGAAGTTGCAGTGCCTCCTCCCCATGATACTGTCTGTTCCATTGTCCTGATTTGTGGATCAGAGACATCAGCTACATTACTGAAATGATCAACAGAAAAAATAAGCAATGTATTTTTTTAGCTGTATCATTTCAATGATTGTTTTCAACACAGCTCTACTAAAGGTTTATTTTTATCTTGAATAATTTTCGTGCTCTGATTTTCTGTATGACCTTGCAAACAATTGTATCCAAACAAACCAGGATTTAGGAATGGCAAGGTGTGGTTGGATTGGGCTAGACTAAGAAGCAGGAGTTCTTAAAGCAGCTTTCCTGCCCAAAAATGCCCTTTCTGGAGCTGTAGTGCCAGGTCTGATGCTACCAATAGATTAAGAAATAATATAAGAAAAAAGGAAGAGACCACCTTAAGAAGCTCAGACATTTTTAATTTATGTCATCTGGCTTAATCAATTTTTATGTAATTGAAATATTCCTCTTGGGTAACCTTGATGTTTCCTCTGTATCAGTTTTCACTATAATCAGGATATGGGCTGTATTACCCATATCCAAATGAGAGCTGAGATAATTTCTTGGCAAGTGGTGTGAGAAGGCTTATTCTGTAGTTGATTTTTATCTTCTTTGCCCTTTGCTAAACAAAACCAAACATGCAGTTTAGAGAAATTCCACAGTACCATGTTGAGGTTCCAACTCTACTCATGCAAGTAATTTTACTGAACTGAAGGCAACTATGTGTCCACATATGAGTTACCCCCATAAATAAACCTTGCAGGATCAAATCCTCAATTTCCTGAAGAAAAAGAGGGATTACTTTTCATGGCTGGCATGGTAATTAACAGGATTTGGGAAGTACATTCTTGCAGTTACTTTCAAAATTAACTTCAAAGATTCTATTAATCCCTGCCTCAGAAAAAAAAAAGTGATTACAATGTCTTTGGAGAAATATCTGCTTGGTAATGTTTTAATTCAAAATATACTAATAACCTAAATATTAACCAAGCTAATGTTTGTGCTAATTATGTTGATTACATTTGGTGTTGGTGCAAATATTCTGTTTAGAACATGATAGTGAATCTGAATACAAAATCAGCAGATTCTCACTGTGCTGATTTATAAATTACAGCCCAGCATTGGCAAAAGTGGGGCACAGTGAAAATTCTTCTTAGTGCTATTAGAATATTTAAAAACAGCACTGTAAGTGGATTTTTATATCCCAGACAGTTATTTTCTCTGCCCATTTTCAGATGCCTCCTTATTTAACCTGAAAGTGTGCTGAGTGCTGTAGCTCTGTCTGTGTATGCTCAGAAGTGCCTGTTCTGAGGACTTACTGCAAGCCAAAAGCTGTGTCTGGACAAAAGTGAACATATCACACCTCTTGAATTAAGGCAAATACTCGAACTCTACTAACACTTCTGCGATTAAGGCACTCTTTCAGTTGGGTGGAGTATGCATTTTGCGTGGACATGGAAATAAAGTGTGTTTTATATGGATGATTACCACATTGCAAAAAAACCCCAAACCCACAAACCCAGGAGCAGGGACTGCAACAATGTCAACTACCCTGAGAAGCCCCAGCTTCAAGGTTTCTCCTTCAGTACCTAACTGCTTTTTCTGTGCGTGGTTGCCCAGTGGATTGACAAGGGGGCCAGGGCTTTCCACCAGCGTGGCTCCCTATGGTACCTCATGGGAGTTGTGGGTTCACCCTGAGCAAACAGTAACTAAACCTGCATGTCTTCCTTCCTGGGGAAATGCAGCAACCTGGTAGACTGTCTGCCTTTTCATACAGGCTGCAGCTTGTATGGACAGCTATACCTTGACTATTGTGCTTTCCTTCTGTGTTTGAAAGTAGTTTTTAGACTTAATTTGCACCATTGTAAATGGCTGTCAAAGATGCAGTGCTGAGGTCCAGGTTGTCTTTTATAGAAAGATGAGAGGAAATGGCAAAGACATTGTGTCTTGACCAGATCATTGCAATAGCAAAAACCAGACGCTGGTCCACAGTGAAAGAAAACAACCTGTATTTATCTACAGCCTTGTTGTTAATTTCTGACAGATATTGCTGTGGTTTCTAGGCTGACAATGTGTATGCGTGTGCAAGCTCATGTGCCTTCAGTGACTATAAAAGTCAGAAAACCAGTGCTGGTCACTGTACTAACTTTTAGCCACTACAGTTTGATACCCATAATTTCATTTCAGCCCACCTGTAGAGTTTTCATTTATTAAAATAGTTACAGGAGAGCCTTAATAAAATTAACGCAATCAAGAGCTAGTCAAGTAGAACACTGCTTAACCCATGAAGATAATTACAGAAATCATCAGAGTGCCAGAGATCATTTAGTTTTGACAGCCAGTGTTGAAAGATGGGTTCTTGGCACTCTTGCTCTGGCAATATTATGCTGCCTTGGCAACAGAAGACATCCAGAAAACTGGTTGTAGAGTTCTCCCCTTGTGTAAAGGAGTATGCAGAGAAGGTACAACATAGGCATCCTAAAGAACTGAGATCCCTAGGGTAAGAGCAGCCAGGGCAAAGAGGTAATCTCCAGAAAACTACTTCTACCAGAAATGTAAACTTGGTCATAACCAGGAGTGCACTCCTTCGTACAGAAGTGTACGTTGGTAAATATTTTTCCTTTGTCAGGTGCCCAGAAAATGTGGCCTTTTTCCTTACAATGTTTTTAAGAGAAGTAACAAACACAAAGAAGAAATACTGGTTAGAGGTTGTACCTGGTGCTGTTACCTTAAATGTGGGCATTGAAGGACACTTTCATCTCCTAAATGTTCAGTAACATGTTTATAAAAATGTGGGGAAAAAAGTGGAGGCAGAAGTAGACCAGCAAGTAAAGTTTACTTGTGTAGCTTCTAATGCAATTTTCATTACTGTATTCAAGTTTGTCTGGAGTGTTTCAGTCGTGTCTGCAGATGTTTTTTAGGTGACTAGTTGTTACTGATGTGAATGAACCTGTATGTCACAGGAGTTGGTCTGGGATTTGTCATCTGGCTGTATTGCAGGCCAGTTGTGAGAAGACTTACAAAAGGAGAGAATGAGTGAAACAGCAGAATTTGTGCATGGCTTTCCAACAGTACACTTTATCTCTGCAGCTGTTCATCTTCATGCTTTTTGATATATAATTCAAGAAAATACAGTGGTGCTAAAATTCCAATCCCATTATTTAGAGGCCAAGTATCCCTTGCAGCTTCAGTAAATAGAAAACTTTCTGTCACAGCAGTGTAATTTTTCCTCCTCTTCTCATTTTAACCGTAGCACAGTAAATAATTTGGTATTAAGAAGGACAAAAAATATTTGTGTTTAAGAGTGATCTTTTTCACACTTAAATGTGAGAAATGCTGGGTGCTATAGTTTCAAGTCAACACACAACATTAGAAAGAGGTTGTCAAACACAGCGAAATAAATCTCTGGTAAAGAAATTTTAACCTAATAAACCACATTGAATTCTGCACAATGCAATCCACTCATCCCAGATCATAGCTGCTTGATTCTTGGCCCTGCTTAGATTTTGGATCTTCATCTGGTTTTATGTACAACTTCTTCTTCACAAGAGCATAGAAGAAAAGCAATTGCAAAATTCTCATTGATTTCAGTGGGCTCGCTTCATCACATTATTATTTTCAAGTGGCATATATGCTTAAAGCACTGCTCATCCTAACAGCATTGCATGTGTGTCAATGAAACTTTTTGTCCTGAGTTGAGTCTACACGGAATCTTTTTGCTACTCACTTTACAGAAACTTCCTACAGTTTCTATTCTCTTAATTTTACCCTTGGGTTCCCTTTAGTTTGTTGATGCAGAAACAATATACTTTTGAAAATCTACAGTGACTGCTTTACTGGGATCCAGTCTGCTGTACCTTGTTGACCCTGCACTCAGATGAAGGAGCAGTATAATGTTATTTCTGTAAGGGCCCATTTGTCAAAGAACTTTCTGGCAGTTTCATGTCCCTTATCTTGGGCTTTCTGTGTCATCAAAAAACAATCTCTCTGCCCCCAAAATTCTGTAATCAACACCTGACTGCAGCCCCTAACACTGAAGTACTAATTGGAAGCATAACTGAAAAGGTCAGGCTATTTCAAGACAAGAACAGAATGTTAAGATTAAAGGCAAAAATTAGGCTTGGGAGTGCAGGAGGGGCTAGACAGATAAATAACTGCAGTAGCTTTTCTACTTAACATCTTTATTGAAAAGTCCCCCGGGCTGCAAATTCACTTTTGACCTTAGTTTGTACACCTAGGGGACTAATTAAGTACAGTTTTTCATACCACATTAACTAGCTGCTGTGCATAGCACTAAGAATCTAACAGGAAAGTAAACCTTTTCTTTTTGGGATTTTGGGCATATGGCAATAGTTCTTTTTCCTCCCTCTTCAGACAAATTGGGAATGACTTTGATTTTGGAGACATTTTTAATGATGTGCCTTTGATGTTCTATAAAACCACTGAGTTAAAAATTAATATAACCCCAAGCAGTCATAAACTATGTTTCCTCCTACGCAACATAGCAACAAAACTGTTTATCCTGTTTGACTGTGTAATCATTATGGTTTTGCACTCATGTTTGTTTTGGTTCTGGTGTGTCTTCTTCAATGCCTAGTGGAAAGTTTATTCGGTGCTCCTGTTCTAGGGCTTGCCTTAGAAAATGCTGGAGAATTTTAGAAGTTGTCTTTGAATGAAGCTGGCTAGCTACATGTTATATGAAACATTAGATTGCTTTTATCTTTCAAAAAAAATATGGTCAACTTAGACCTTCTATTTAAAGACAGACCTCTGAAATTAATATTGTTTTTCTTGTATTTAGTTGTTTTTAATTTCATCTGTTGCATCTGAGGACAATATCTGTTACATCAGCTTTTGGAGTTTCTTGAAAATACCCCTAGTTACTCTCCTTATGTTTAAGCCTTCTTGTGCTCTGAAGGCCACTAAAAAGCTAAACTTTATTTTGCATCCTGTGTTAGCATCATGAGTTAGCATCATGAAAGGGGATGAAAGAAGCAAGAAGCTCCAGCTGCTAACAATACCAGCACCTTGAAAATGTTTTGAAAAATAGATCCACTGAATGTGTCGAAATAAAAGGCTGAAGGCTTTGCAGGTGGATGATCACATTTTATATGGCTTTGTCATAAGTTTCAATGCCTTGTTAATGAGAAACTGACTTTCAAATTCACTGCCCTCACTTGGAAGACTGCACTGTGCTTCCAGATCAAAATATGTCTCTAACTGAAGGAAAGGCTATCAGAAGCTTATTTGGCAGGCTTTCAGCCTTCTTTCTGTATATGTCCCGTGGTCACCAGTCAAATGAACAGCTGTACAATACTTAACCTGATTTCAAACTTAAAGAAAAACCTTGACCTCATGAATAGAAAAACCTTCATTGACCAAAGCCAAGTTTTTATTCACTTTCTTTGACAACTTTCCCCTCTCCCTGAGGGGAAATCCAGGACATTAAATAAGTGCATGGATCCATATTCCAGCACTCTATCAATAGCAGAGTGAACCTGACAGGTATAGCCTAGGGAGGAAAGACAAGCTCTCATAACAGCTAAGTAGCACAGCCTGAAACACTCAACTTGGAAAAGCATTTAAACATAAACAGAAGGGAAAAAAAAGCAGTACAGCTACTATTTTATTGATGGGAAAAATCCAAGGTTTTCTGAGAGGAGGTCCCAGTAAATTCACACTGAAATCTAGTTTCAAATGTGGATGGAAATTAAAATATAAAAGTATTAACTGAACTTAAAATAAAGACATAAAAGCTAATAATTTCAGCAAAACTGGTTGTTGGGTGGATTTCTTGATTTCTGGGCATTGGTGGCTTATGCTTTTTTAAAAGATGCTTATCCCTTTAGAATCTCATTCTTTGTTATTGGCCAATTTTTCTCTTAGGCTCTGAGGCTCAAAGGAGAAACAGATATATTTTAATCTTATGGGGAGACTGTAGCTGTGGTTATAGACTCAGAGTTGTTTTCTCTAGAGATGCTCTGTCTCATTGTGTGGCGTGAGATGAGGCAGAGCCAGTAGAGCAGAGACTGAAGTCTGCTGTGAGGAAGATGAGAAACTGCACCATTGGCATATGGATGCACAACAGACCATATGTAGCTCTTTTGTATCCTTCTGAGAGGTTTGAAGAAGTTTCCTCCTGGTTTCTGTAATAAGAGTGCACATGAATATTTGGTACTTATGTAATGATTAACTCCATCTACACGTAGTATCCTCAAAATACAACTACTATGGTAGGTGAAAGACAAACTAGAGTAATAAAAAAGGTTTTACTCTAGAATGCCTGATTAAATACCTGAAGGTGAGTATGCCAGTATGAATTTAGATAAGAGAATTGATTTAACTTCATATCTTGGCACAAGCCATTTGGGTTGCAGTGGAACTGTGGCTGTTAACTTTCCTGATGCATGATGTGCCACCTCTGATAGCTGAATATAGCTGGATTTATTAACTGAAATTCATATTCCTAGTTTTTCACGTGTACAGCCTTAGAAGATAAATTCTGTAATCTATTTCAGTGATACACACAAGTATGAATTTCCTATGCAAAATTATGCAAAATCTACCATACTAGTTTGCTAAAATACTTTAACTCTACCTGTGAGATGCTGCCTCTGGGGGGTGCTGCATAATTTCCATAGGGACCATTCCTAAGCTAGGAAGTTACATGGTAGTGTAACCACATTAATATAGCTCTGCCACTGTCAATATTTATATTTGGACTGCACTGGTATTTGCTACGTGCTATTTAATGAAGTGGTTTAAATCAGTTTTTTGTGGAAAAGTCATGAGGCTGTTCTTTGGATCAAGTGAAGGTAAGTAGGAAGTTCCATCTCTGCTTGTGAATGAATTGGAAAGGTGAATTTTCTGGCCAAAGCCAGGTCATAAGAATAAAGGAGATGGAGGCACAGCAGAGACCCAAAGAGCTTATACTCTTGTACTGCTGGCCTTGTGCTGCTGGAAACATGATTACGTATATCCCATCACTAACGTGATAATGGTATACAGCTGCATGCGTAGTTATACAGTGTTACCTAGATACCTGTTCTGACTACTAGGGTTTCAAAGCGACTTTGAGGATCAACCACTATCCAAGGTATTGAAAAGAAAATGAGCTGTAACTGCTAGTAATTCCAAAGGGGAAATGCACATTCAATTTTGTATTAACCACTTGTTTTCTTTTTCTTCCACCTATCAGAGACAAGGAACCGGAGCTACAAATGGAAAAGACAAGACATCTGGTGAGAATGGTAAGGGTAGACTGTTTTTCTTGATGGAGAATATTGAGCCAAATTTAGCCAACACCTTTTTTTATAGTGAAAATAAATATAAGGCATCAGCGGCCTTGGTTTCATATCTTATCTTTTGAATGTGTGTTAAAAACTGGAAGGGATTCAATGGAGTTGTTTCCTTTATGTTAGTATGTTCAAATTGTCCACTAAAGTAGACATCTGATTTTGAGCTTGTACTATGGTAAAAGGACTCTGTAGAAGTCAGTGCAGATGGTAATGAGGCTCGTGTAAAACAGTGTTAAGTAGAGGTAAAAAGGATACAAGAGACCAGGCTGAGTATTGTGAGCAGCTGCTACGTGAATGGGGAAGGTGAACAAAAGTAACTAGTTACAAAGGACTTGCTCATAAACATGGATTCTGTGGTCTGATCCCACCTGATTTTTAGACCAATAACTAAGATACCAAAATTAGAATTGCATAGACCTCATTTGAGTGACGTTAGAGACAGATTATGGATGGAGCAGCTCACATGGCAATACCATATAGCAAATAGGCTTTGTACTTTGGCACTCCACAAGTGGGGAATCTGGACTCGTGCTCCATCGCTCTCAGGGGTGAATCAGTGGCATTTATGGACCCTAATAAAGGGGCCAGTGGGAATCAGTTTCTGCCTTGCACAAACAATGCTAATTAGAAAATGATTATTTTTCTTTTTTTTTTTTTTCCTAAAGAAAGAAAATCAAACTGAGTTCAGTGAAAACAGCAATTGCTTTTAGGCTGAAATTTCATTTGATTTCCTATAGGAGGTGGAAATGCTTTGCACAGAAGTGATAAATTTCTAGAAATCTGGTAACCATCATAAATATTTTTTCAAAGGAAAATATTTTCATCAGCTTTACTTACATGCTCAGCTGAATACAAAACACCATAGGTTTGTAGACATTCACGAATAGGGCAAGGTTTAAACTATATAAGTATGCTGTCTGCTTCTGTTTGATCATCCAGTTCTAAATAAGAGATGTGTTCTGATAGTCCATCCCATCTACTAGAAAGCAGGAAGCATGTAAGTCTCTTCACTGAGAAGCCAAGTGTTTTCCAAGCTGAGATATTTGAGCAGTTGTTTTGGATATGCATTTTTGTCTTTATGCGTTGGTCTGAACTCAATTTTTGTGCTCTTTGAGACAACATATCCTAAAGCATTAAGGGACTTCTTTATGCTTAGATTTCCTATTACAGAGAGGTGACTTTCCCATAAGGGCTGTTTGCATAATGTTACAGTATCTGAAATCCATAGATGATGTTCCCAATATGATTAAGCACAAATTAGAGTGGAAAAAAGAAATAAATATTTTGGCTTGTTACAGTGTCTTGAATTAGTGAGAACAAATGTACTCTGACAGCAAAGCCATTTTACATTCTCAAGTTAACAGGAAAGGAAAGCAAAGAAAATTATGTCAGCCATTTGGGCAGCATGGGAAGCATGTTTTTCTCTTTACTGTTTGAGCACACTATGAACTGAGCTTGTTTTCCTTGAATTCCTTCACAAATAAAATTGTCCTGTTGTCGAGTTTAGCTTAGATTTACTGATACTGCAGCCTTTCTAAAAGCAAATTCTTTTTTTTCTCAATATGAATTTTGAGTGAGAAAGGGCTGCATCATTAATTCACAAATAAATGTGATTCTAGTAGCATAATTTTAAGTATAATATAAATATGTGGATGTGCAGTTAATCTTATACAAATAGATACCAATTATTTTTTGTAATAAAATTATAACAAAAAACCTGTCACCTACATAAAATAGAGGAGCGGCAGGGGATATGGAATAGAGTCCTCTGATCTCCCCAGTCCACATGCTTGCATGAAAATAAAGCAGAATAAGAACTTTGAACCTGAGATTGAATTATAAATCAAAGAAGCAGAAATGTATAGTTCTTTGTCCTTATTAGTTCTGTAGTTAGAACTCAAGCAGTAGTGATTTATTCCCCTGAAAATTGGGGTGTGCTGTAGATCTACATACACAATATAAACCCACTATTACATTGGTTTTGGCTAGAGAAGTCTGTTATCAGCCTCTTCTTCAGATGTTTGTTTCCCTGTAAAGGGAAACTTTCCCTCATGTTGAAAATGAGTGGGTAGAAACTAAGAACCCTTTCGTCTTAAAAAAAAAGGAACAAAAAAATCTTGGACCTGTTTCTAGGCTAGCTCAAAACTGGAGAAAAGAAATCTAATGACCATGGCAAATAGCATTCTCCCTCTTTGAAGACATGTATGGCGTTGTTGTCACTGCAAAGCTTTCAGGGAAACAAAATCTCTGAAGATTCCTTTTATAGTAGTGATAGTTTTGGTAGGCATTTCTGAATGCATGCTCCTATTTACTCATCATTACTTAACAGCATTATATCCTAAGTTGTATTTCTTTCTTACCACCTTGGCAGTGGTGTCTCTTAGCTAACCTCCCTTCCAGTGGAGGATTTTATCACACACGGAATGCAGGCTTATTCCCACTTTCTACTGAACTTGCCTTGCCTCATTCTAGTGTCCTTGCTTGTTGGCTCAGGCGAATGAGCAATGGAAAAGACTGAGCTTCAGAGAAGCCAGTAGTGTGGAGCAGTGATATACCACAGTGCAAGAGTTTGTGATAATGAGAGAAGAAAATCCCATACACAGACTGTACTGGTTGTCATATTGATGAATGGACTGTTGTACCTACGTGGGATCTTAATTCATCAGCAGTTATCTTCTCTCAGCTGGCTGGAGAGCTGCCTGGAGGAGAGGGACCTAGGGGTGCTGATCAACAGCAGGCTGAATATGAGCCAGCAGTGTGCCCAAGTGACCAAGAAGGCCAATGGCCTCTTGGCCTGTATTAAAAACAGTGTGATCAGCAGGATAAGGGAGGTGATTGTGCCCCTGTACTCGGCACTGGTGAGGCCACACCTTGAGTACTGTGTGCAGTTCTGGGTCCCTCAGTACAAAAAGGATATTGAGGTGTTGGAGCGCATCCAGAGAAGGGCGACGAGGCTGGTGAAGGGGCTGGAGAACAAGTCCTATGAGGAGCAGCTGAGGGAACTGGGGTTGTTTAGCCTAGAGAAGAGGAGGCTGAGGGGAGACCTCATTGCTGTCTGCGGCTGCCTGAAAGGAGGCTGTGGCAGAGCGAGTGTTGATCTCTTCTCTCAAGTGACAGGTGATAGGACAAGGGGAAATGGCCGTAAATTGTGCCAGGGGAGGTTCAGACTAGATATTAGGAAGAATTTCTTTACTGAAAGGGTGGTCAGGTGCTGGAACAAGTTGCCTAGGGAGGTGGTTGAATCACCTTCCCTGGAGGTTTTTAAAAAAAGGATAGATGAGTTTTTGAGGGATATGGTTTAGTGGATAACGGGTGCGGTTGGACTTGATGATCTTAGAGGTCTCTTCCAACCAGAAGATTCTATGATTCTATGATTCTCAAAATTGTCTTCAAGACTGCTAGGTGGTAAGGTGTGGGGAACGAAGGTCCCTCTACTCTTTCAGAGTGCTGTTCATTTGCAGACAGGGTTCCTCTCCGCTATACTTCATATAATACATACCACCACATCTTCAGTTTTATGCAGCAACAAGCTTTGTAGTTCTTCAAGCTGTATCGGTATTAGAAATACTGAATAATCACTTCTTTTGGAGTAACTCTCACACACTGAGAGTTTTGCTGTTAACCTTCAGTGACTTCACTGGATGCTGGTCAAGCCCTAGATGACATTTGTCTCTCTTGAACTTTTAGACCAGTTGTATGTTTTCCTTTTACAGTTTGTGATCAAAGTTAGATGGTGATTCCCATATTCCTAAGGAAGAGTGTCTATTGCTTTGCAGTGTGCTGTCATGGTGGCTAGTGAAGTCAATGGAAGAGGTGCTGGTAGCTTCAGGGGGCACTGTATAATACTTTTTCCATCCAAAACATACTATATTGCTGTCAGGGAAGCCTATATAATTTTATTCTGTTGTCAGAATGGAAAGAACAAAAATGTTACTGGGAGTAAATTATATAAACTACTTTTCCTGAGAGAAATCTGGTCAAGGGACTATTTTTAAATAAGCACCATCTGCAAGATTAACAGTAATACTATGCATACAGAAGCACCTGTATAAAAACAGCTTGTACAGTTCTGTGTAACTGTAGCTGCCATAACCTCATTGGGTATTGAAGGACCTCAGTCTATCTGAAAGCCAAGACATGCTTATTTCTGTATATGATTAAGAACTTAACTTGTGAGCTCTATTATATAATGCTGTTCTCTGTGGTGGAAAATCCCAAGGGAAGGCAGCAGGACTATCCTCATGCACCTCTTCCTGTACAAATCTGCCTCGGTCTGGTAGAGTCAGTGTGGGATAAGAAGCTATAACTTCTTTTTTGCTCCACCTGGTTTGATTAATCTGTCCTATCATGTTTGCAAATGTATCCTAAAAAGAATGTTCATATAGTACTATTTTTACTACCTTGGAAATGTCACAAAGTTCCTTTGTAAGTTAACACTTGCCACTTATTCTGTTTCACATTGCCCTGCATTTCTTTGCTGTGTAGTTTTTAAGCTGGTATCACACAACCTACTCTTTACAACCAAACACAACTGGCAGGAAAATAATTGCATCAGAACAAATAATATCTACCTTCAAATTGATAGATGTCACCCTTTCTTCTGAAAGTACTTAAGGCATGAGATTATTTATTGATATTTGTTTATCATTTTCTTGGAATACCAGTTTTATCACCTAGCAATATGTATTTATAAAAGCAAAATATGTGTTTTCATGTGATGAATTCCATAACTTCCTGGGTCTGAGTGAAATGAAAATGAGTAGGTTTTGCATGAACTTACATGTAACGGTCAATTAGGGCTACCCAATCGCAGCAAAATGGTCAGTTATATTGAAAAAGTGAAGTGCTTCCTTTCAGTTTCTACTAATTCTCAAACATTTGTCTTTTCAGTGTGTGATCTTTCTTGGGGTGATCAGAAAACTATAAATTAATAAGTGCTCTGCATTTGTTCCTCTCCATACTGTACACCATGGGATGTCCCTACGCAAGGGTAAAGAAACTAGTGTTAATAAAGTAAATTCTTATCTTTTATATCTAAAACGGGGTTATCTAAACTTATTTAGATCTGAATGCTTCTCAAAAACATGAAGAGTAATGGTAAAGAACTGTGAAACAATCATGCACGGTGGAATAGAGACCTCTGTAGTAAGCTTTCCTGGTAGAGGGATATGCATCTTTCAATGTAATCAAGAGTCCGTTCACCCACTTCATCTACTCAAGGAGTTTGGGAAATGCTGCACTCTGTGCACATTCACTCAGGAATGAAGAATCCTGCTAGGTCCGACAGAGTGAATAATCAGCTTCAGAGTTATTTATGCAGAGCTCTTAGCTTAATAGAGCTTTAATTCCTGACTAGAGGCCAGGATCATTATTGTAGTATAGTCTAATATAAATATCTGTTTAAGACTTCATAATTAATTTTCCACTAATATTCTCCAGTGAATAAGTAAAAATGTACTGTTTATGAGAACAGCCCTGCAAATAAACTTGTGGAAAAAAGATTTTGAAAATGGAGGGAACACAAGGCAGATTTATATAAATATTCCAACAATCTCATGGAACGTGGTTTGCTCTGTCTGCCTAGGCCTAGAGGTCACGTTCTGTAGTCACAGGGAAGGACAGTGACTGAGCTGCAGTATTGCTATGCTTCGTGCATTTTCTTTTCCACAAAACATTGCTTGTGTGGTAAAAGATGAAATAGGTCTTGCAAAAAACTGCTGAATCAATGTTAAAAAAAAAACAAAAAAAACCCCAAAACCCTGCCCTTTCAGACTACTTCTCTCTGATATTTTGCCCCCATAGCACTAATCAGAAGTTAGAAAGGAGGGTATTTTATGAAACTAATACTGAGTTGTCCTGGGTATTAAGTTGAATGTTTGGAGAAAAATGACCTGCCCTCTTGTCTCTTTTCACTATGGTCTTCTGCTAAAATTCTGTTGTCCCTTATAAGTTGTGCTTCATAGAATATGATCTCCCAGATATTAATACAGTCTCTCTTCTACTTCTTTGCATCTATGTCCAGAGCCCAATTTTGTCCCATCTCTTTGGTATTAGTGGAGATTTAGGAAGTGAGATGAGAATTTTCTGTACCTCATCTCCTGCTTCTTAAATTAAGAAGTCTGTGTCTCAGCAACATTCCTAGACATATATGCAACCACTGAATAACAAAACACTTTCACAGAGCCTAAATACTGAAGGGTTTCAATACTCAGCATAGTTACATAAGTTGTATTTGGTCATGTACAGATCACTCAGGCTCAGAAGAAGGTGTAAAAATCCTGTGTGAACTCCAACACTATGATCTGTAGCTGAGAGTGTTGCAGATGAGAGGAGAAAAATTCAAAGTAAACAATTCTAGACAAATCCCATCTGAAGGCATAGATATGCATGGCAAAAACCACTGCAGACGGTCTTATCTGCTGAGTCTCATTTTAGGCACTTTCTTGTAGCTGCCTACACAAAGTTCACCCAGAACCAAGCCAAATATGTCTCTGGTCACCTCCTGGCCTGTTTATTTGCCTTTACCCAGACTGGTCTGTTTATCAAGGAGTCCATTCATCTCTTCAGGCAGCCAACATGCCTCAGCTAAAGGCAGATCGAGCCTTTAATAACAAGGCTCTTAAATTGTTCACAGATCTTCCCTGGAGAGGATGCTGAAAGGAAGAGAGGGAAATTATACATGAATTAAATTTCCTCTCCTAGGTGCATTTCTGTTTCTTGAGGTCAGTGATAAATGTCAGTCCTCTACAGAGGCAATGATGACGTTGAAGGATTGTCCACAAAATAATTCATATCAACGACTTTTGAAGTTTATTTAGCTACAAGAACTTTTAAAGCAACATTTTTTATGTGTATTTGAGAGCCAGTAGACATGTTCTGTACTGAAACTTCACCTACCCCCACACGTCTGTACGCAATGTAGTGGCCATCTGGTTTCACGAAAAGGATCCTCTGGTCGAGTTTAAAGTAATGAGTATACTTAACCTTAAGTAATACTTGTAAAGGAGCAGATACTGTTCTTATTCTCCTGTTATCTGTTGAGTTGGGTTTGATACTGTGCATTGCTGCTGCACTTCGTCTGGTCATGAGAAGCTTTCGTTTTTAAATGTTTAGGCTGAAGCATCTTTAGAAAGAAAGTATTAACTAGCAGACCCAGCAGCGCTCATATAATCTGGCTCATGTCCTGTCTTTGGAATTCCTTGCAAGTTTTCTTTTTGTCATTTATAACTACTCTTATGACTACCAAATAAGTCCATCTACTGACACACAGGCTATACCATATGCACATGAAGGGTGTCCGTGTTTATGTTGTTATATCAATATTAATTACGTAGCTTTTTCTTGTACATTGCTTTGGGGTTTTCTTCTCTCTGGGACTGCACTGGAGAATAAAAAGTTGTTTCCCATCTGAGGAAAGAATACCAGGAGAGAAAATTAAACGTAGAAATCCCATAGGGGAAAAAAATAAAGCCGAACAGCACAACCATAGAAGAAAGATTTCAGCTTTTTAAACTCACTTTATAAGGACTTATGTTTTGAAATAACTTCATATTTTTATTTCTCCTTTTTTTTTCCTCTTAGAGGAAAAGGTCCCAGCTAGCTGGCACATTTAAGATGGAAAAACCCTTGGTCTTAACACTACTGCTGCACAAATCTGTCTAGGTACTTACATGGTCCTCACCACTATAATAACTGAGTGTCTTGCAAGTATTTAAAAATAGACATAACAATAACAATTTTTGTTGTGGTCCATTTCTTTCTTTCTTTCCAGCCTGCTAGGAGAATAACTTGATTAATTTATGGGATCCTTGTTTTGCACACAGTGCCTGCACGCAACTTGAGCAACTTGTGTGTCTGCTTGTCTGATGCTTCCAAACTGAATGCACTGGAAAATACACCTTCATTTCTGAAAATGTGAGAAATGAACATGTGTATAAGTGTATGCACTTGCCTATGGTCACTCATAGTCTGCTCCTTTGCACTGTTGCAGGAGGTATGAATTAAGTAGAGCTGCAGCATTCCTGCAGTATTGAGCTTAGAAGCAGCTCAAGGAAATCTTTATGAATTATGCTCGTTTGTAACTTAGTCCCAGTAATTAATAGAGGATCACAGCCCCGTTGTTAGATGATGCACTCACTCCCCCAAGAAACATTACTGTGTTGTCAGGCCAATCGGGTTAGGTGCACAGAGGAGTACTGAAATTACCTGAAAAAATGGAGTCTATACCTATAAAGGTAGAAAAGGTAGATTAAGTCTGAGAATCAAGCCTCTCAAGGATACCCATAAGGATGTTGACATGTTCTTTTGTCCTTGGGGATTTTTGATATTTCCATTGACTGTGGCTTGTTACACTCTGGCTTTGGCTTTTGTAATGGCTAGTGTCTGCCTTTAGATGACAGCCACCTCTTCCCTGTGTCAGCTTGTTTATTTTTTTCAAAATGACAATGATTTGGATCCATCTTCTTGCAGCATTGGGATCCTGGCAATTAGAAGGTTCCTGATTCATTGTGTGTTTAATACATGAAAGGTGGTAGGAACCCTACTCCTTTTTTGAGAAGCTGGTCTGTAAAGGTCAGGCTAGGTTATTAGGAAAAAAGTGAGCTGTAAGTTAAAGAAAAAAAGAACAAAAAGCCTCTGGTGGGTTTTGCTTTTTAGATTACTCAGATATGCTGGAGTTCCCGTCAGGTGTTAATGAGGAAAGGCAGAACTGAAATTATGCTTTTGACAAGTACCATATTTCTTTCGGAAATCAGTCTGTAATTATCAGTGTTCTGCCTGAGTATGCACCAGGGAGAATGAGACTTCTTTCCATGACTGGCACGTAGCTGACATGCACTGGCTTGATTCCACAAATGTGTGCTCATTTGAAAACATGCTGTTATCAATACTCTGAGGAATATTTAGTTCTGCTTTGCTGCTGGTAGGAACCCAAATAAAGGGCCTGAGACAAGCTGATCTCTAGATAACACAAGTAAAACCGATAGTCTTACCTCTGAAATGAATCCATCCTGACATCATCAAGGATGGTTTGAGGCTGTATCAGGACTAGAGTCAATGGTAGCATATTTACATTTAAAGTACATGGAGCTGGGCTGACTTGCATGAGTTGCAGATCGATCTTTACATGTTCCCAGACTCTGACAATAGATGATTAAAAGGCTACAAGAGGCGGATGTAGCTCAGTAACATGTTTTTTTAATTTAGTGGAAGTGAAAAATGAAATGGGAACATAATCAATGCACAACAGTGGTTACCAGGATTTACTGTTGCAGAAACAGGACTTTTCTTTTTGACTGTACACACATCTGCTTTACTTCATACAATAGGCTTTTGGTTTGTACTGTCATTTTTCTTTTTCAGAGACTTGGTTTTCTAAAATAAATGAAAGTGCTTTTCTGCTTACGAGTTTCTTGTCTGTTAGTAATTCTGTAAATGATTAATTATTTTTTTCCTGAAGGCTTTTAAGCGTTTAATTTGTAGCACACAGCTGTCTTAATGCACTTAGCTAGATGTCCAAAATTAGCTTGTAATTTGGTGTTATCAGAGTCCATTGTGTAACCAGGCACTAGAATTTAGAACAGTAGGGGTGTTATGGATGTGATTAAAATTTGGTCCTTAGGTGAACTGGTGACCAGAACAGAGCAGTTAAAACTGCCAAAGGGATTAGATGCTACAACATGAAGCGGCACGACACCACACCTTCACTCTTGGTGCTCAGAATAGATTTCAGGACCTTATGTGAAGTGCCTAGGTTCCCATACAATGAAATAGAAAGGTGTCTAAAGGTGAGACTTCAGCCCATGTGTATCATGAGTTCCTATGCTGAACAGAAGCTGTTATGTTAAGAATAGTAAACTGTCTATCTCTACAGGTTAGGGGTGAAATTCATCTTCCCTGGCTGTAGATATGTGCCTATGCATGAGATCTAAAGCTCTGATTATTGGCAATAGAGTAACATTCTTTTTGTGACTTCATTCTGATAAGTATCTGCTTCTCTGGAGAGCCTGGTATTTACAGATCCTAATCTGATTTAGGTATAAAACAGCTTCTGATTTGCTCAGCTCTATCAAGACTGAGGAGTCTATCTCTAGAGTTAAGTGGATGCTCAGCAGAGTTTTTCAGGATGCCAGTTTTGGACCTGGGCATTTTATTTCTTAATCCCATCTCAAGAACTCCATTTAGCCCTGGTTGATCCTGGTCACCCCGTGTGACCAGGATCCGATTCCAGCCATTTTCTCTATGGAAGTCTGAATGTAAAAACATCCAAACATTTTTCCAATATTTAGCTAGGATACTGGAATTGATGAAAGCGTTTGCTTTGGTCAAGCACACTTGATATTGGTTCATTTTTTCCTCAGACCACAATGGGTTACAAATAGGAAAAATGTGTATTTTCCAAGGAGGATTTCTCAAGAAAAGAAGGAACTTGGATAACACCAGAGATGGAAAAGGCATTTCGGGAAAATAGGGCAGGGTGCTTTGACAGCTCCTGGGAGATCCTGTGGGTAGTCCAGAAACTGGAACTCAGCTCTTCTCTAGGGCCTCACAGTAATGTTATTTAATTGTGGATGATGAATGAGTACTCTAATGGCATTTTGAGTATCTCATCTTTCATTTTATTTTATACCTAAACTCCCCTGAGACTTCTGGTTGACTCTAGGTGGGGAAAGCATGAATTATTTGCTGGATTTTAGTGAAACATGGGCACTTCAGTGACCAATTTACTAGCTCCTCTAAAAGCTGCTAAAAACAATGGACATGTACAAATGTATTCATTAGCACGAACTAATTAAAATCCAGGCTAATAGCCACAAAAACAATACAATATTGTAGGATTTAGGAATTCATTATATATCTGTAGTAATCCAACAGTAACTATGCTGGCTCTGCAGTTTCTGATCCAAGTTACTGTTAGAGAGCTAAGAGTTAGCCTTTTTGGATTCCTAACTGTCTTTTTACTCTAAGTAATTTCTATTGTCATGGGTTCTCCAGAAGCACACCCTTCAGAGTATGCATTGCAACAACTCTTCCTTTCAGAAACAATGTGTATGATGGTCCTTTGCCTGAACATCTTTAGTTTTATTGCACAGGGGTGGTGCATTAACTTCCAGTGCATTGTGACTTTGGCATTCTGAAGTTTGAAGCTTAGATGAGCCTTAGTCAGTACTTTCCTTTGGTTCTGTAGGTTTCTTAAGTGCTTGTTCTGTTTATTTTTCCTGCTTTATATGGGCACAATTTTCTTCAGCTAAATAATGCTGCACTACTCTATGTAAATGATTTTTACTAATAATTTTCTATTTCAGTCTTTTTTAAATAATTTAATTATCATTAAAATTGGTAGCAGCTCAAGAATTTGATGCTGAGGTTTCTATAGACACAGCAGAGAAATTCTGCCCCAAGTTTCTGTCAGGACGCAAAAATTAACTACAGAGAAAATTCTGGGCTGGATTCTCTGTTTTGTGATAGATATGGTACAGCTTAGCAGAAGGGTTGGAGGGAAGAGATTAATAAAGCTTGAAGATATGTTTCTTCTTCTGGTCATTTTACACAATTTAATGATTTCATGGAGTTGAATGTAGGTTATCAGGTTTGGTGCCTTTGGGAAAAGAGGTGGGTGCACATGTAATGCCATACCTGCTGTTATGTTTGGGCCTCATCTTGAGGTATGGTGGGAGTGCGTATACCCCCAACCTGGCTTGTACAAATGGCTGTTCAGACAGCGCCAGGGAGAATAAGATGCTTTCTTCTTTTCAGCTCAAATAACTAGGGGCTAGAACCTGTATAGAGAAGGACATCTAGACAGAGCTGTGGCAACTGGATTCAAGGTAATTTGGCATCCTGAAACAGCTATCTCTTGGTCTAGCAGCCAATAGACTAATTACTAGCAGACAGTGCAAAGCACAGGTGTGTTATGATCTCATCTAATGACATTGTTCATAAAACAGGCAGCTGTATTTTTCACTAGCAAAGATTTCTTGGCAACCTTTACAATGAATCTATTCATAACTAAACTCTGTATCTTGCGAAGGCTGTCTCTGGGAGGCAAAGACCTGTTGTGTTGCCTAGGAGAAGCCCCCAGAAAGTGTTTTTGGCTTCTTTTAGCAAAGAAGATAAGAAAGCAAAAGGAAGATGTGTGTCTCTGAACCTTTTTATAAATGAGTGATTGATGTTAGTGGAGAACACAGACACAGGCTTTGCCAGTCAGTCATGAGTCCTCATTCTATCCACCAGCACCACGTTTTCTCATCTCAGACCAACGTAAGCCTTTGGCTTAAGTTCCTTTCTCTGTCAGATTCAAGAGAAAGAAATAGCTCTTCTAGACTATAGTGGAAAGAAATCTAGAGATTAAGGATCCATAAACAATATTGTATGTAATTAGCACACCGGCAGACAGGCCTGTGTCATACACCCAGTGGGACCAGGTGCAAAACTTAGAGATATTCTGCCCATGTCTAGCAGGTTTGATGGACCTAGTCTGCACTAACTGTTGGACATCTTTGAAACTGTGGGCCTATGCCAGAGAAAAGTGTCACAACTGTTGATTAAGTATTTATGGTAGTTAACTGAGGGACCACATAAATAAAAAGCAAGAGTGAGTCATAGGATGGAGTCCTCTGGAGGTCTCTTAGCTAAAACAATTCCATTATGGAAAAACATCAAAAATAAATTCTAGTATTTGGCTATTCTCTCCATTCCTCCCATGCCACAGGCAGACCTCATGAACAACACAATTTAGAGGCTGTTCTCAGATGCAGCAGAATTAGTGTAGATATTTGGTCTTTATTCATCATCTTAAAAAGATTACTGGTGCTAACGCTAGCTTTTTTCTACTTCATGGTGGACTGACTGAGGTCCAGAGTGAGTTGGAATTAGAATACTTCATTTCTTCCTTTTATTAGTTCTTTTCTTTTCTTTTTCTTACAGTAGAAGATGCTACACACAAAAACAGTGAAGATGCATCAAGGGATACTAGTGCTTCTTTGTAGTTTCTCCCATATATATCTTTGTGAGCTTGTAACTCCCTCTCCATTTGGTTCTAAATTTCAGGTTTTAATGAACCTAGATGTAAGTACATCCAAAACTGCTGTTATTTTTGGAGTGGATACTATGCAAGATCACTAAGTTATTGATTTCCTCTCCAAAGTATAAATAGATTCAAATTTACTTAAAAACTTGGCATGGAAAAGTTTTATAACTGCCATGAATCTGACCCTAGTTTCGAGCTTCACACAACTCTTAGGACATCATAGTAATTTTCTATGGCCGTAAGTAACTTTCTCCAGGATTATGCAGTACCACAAAGCATTCATTGCAGCTTACCATTTCAGTATAATTGCTGAAATAGTGAGTGGTCAGCCTAGACCTGCCAGCCTCCTCTTCCAATGTCATGGATAAGTTTTGTTGCTGTAAGTGATGCTGTCTGAATGTGACAAAACAGCTGATAAGCTTGACTAAGCATGCCAGAAAACAAAACAAGAAACAATATAGGCTTTCAGTTCAGGCAGTTCAAAAGGTGTTCCACCCCTCCAGTGGCTTGTTTCAGGAGGAAGTCTGATTGATTTGCTTTAAAAAAAAAAACAAAACAAAATTCTGGTTATTGCTAGTCAGAAGAGGTTGCATATATTGAGGTACGCAGCAGAAAACAGACTTAGATTCTTAGCTGGTGCAAATTGCCATAGCACTTCTGGTCGTGATCTGTGCTGGTTTATGCAAGACCCAAGAAGCATTCACTAAACTTTTAACCAGTCACAGTCTTGTGTAAGTAGATAGTTTTATGACTGTGAGACCCCTTACCCTCACAGGAAATAACTAAGTGTTCCTATGAGAGAGGAGCACATAATGCAGTGGGAAGCTCTGGGGTGTTTCCAAGCTACTGGTCCGCTTTTCCAGGCAGGCAAGGCTACTGTGATGGGTCAAGTTAGTTGTTTCTTACCTTCTTCCCTTCTTCATAAAAACTGAAGTTTTCTTTTCCACAAGCAATTTTTTCTCTGGCTTGCTTTCTTACTGTCTCCCTGTGTTTCTAACTCACTCCTCATTCTTTCTTCTACCCTAGAGAATTTCATCTCTGTTCAGCACAGCTAGGTCAAGTGCCCCTTCTCCCTCTAACTAGTTTTCCCTCTTATTATTTTCCCAGGCAAAGTTGCAGTTTGGGTCTTTAGTAAAGAATATATGTTCACCAAAAGAAGGTTACTGACTATTGCTCTCGCTTGGAGTCATGGTTGACCCTGACCCAAAATCTCTTATTTCTCTCCAGTTTCACAAAATATTTATTATTTCCCAGACTGGATTTAAGCAAGGGCCAGGTGAATAGGTAACAAAGAAACACCCGAAAGAAGAGCACCACATTTAAGAAAGAGACAAAGGGGTCTTTAAAATAGCAGGATTGGAAGCAAGAGGCTTATAATAGTTATGTGTCTGCCTTATTAGCTTGAGAAGGAAACAAGGAGTAAATATTGGTTTTCCTGATCAAAAGAGAAGAAAAAAAAATAGTAATTAGTCTGTTTACATTCAGGTCTAAAATTCAAGCAGTGAAGAAATTGAGGTGGGTTTTAGTGCAACAGGGACTAATTCTGAGGTGTGCTATCTACTGTGCATTCTCCATATGCCAACGCTTGCAATGTCAGGTAGGGATTTACGTCCTAACTTAAATCCTTCGTTGCACTAACCCAGCTTGTGTTTTCTGATGCAGAGGAAACGCATGAAATTTTTAGTCCTTCTAGATGTTAACCTTGTAAGCTCACAGGGCTTGTAATCCTGAGAAACAGGGGAAGGAAAAATGAATTTATATAGATTAGAAAACATGGGCTGGACTAGCGATCTGAGGTTGGTCAATTGTGTGTGTCAGCTAAGATGGTGTTTCTCATCAGTTTTATTGACAATCTGACATGTCTAGAAATCCAAATAGTGGATTAAAGTGCTTGTCAAAGCTTAAATTCTCGCAGGGGAAAATTTTTTCTAGAGAAGTTTTTAAATGAGTAGCAGAGTTAAGTGCTAGAGAAATTCTCAAGCACAGAATATGTTTTTGTCTTCCATGTAACCATTTGAAGTGACTGAACTATTTTCTATTTTTCTGAGGTTAAAACATCAAGAAATAATTGGCAACTCTCAAAACAGCAGCACGCACTCTAGTTTTGACCCCTTTTAAAGATTTTCCTGCTATCCATAACTTTTTTATTTCAATTAGTTTACATCCTTTTACTCATATTACATAGATTTATTTTGTTCATTACGATCTGCACTGGTGGCAAGGCCAATTAACAGAGCTACTGAACTAGTGGTTAATAGCAGTCTTTTCAGTTGTACACAGCCTTGCCAAAATCCAGTTGTTTAGGCTAAAATTTGTCATGTTGATTGCTTGCCTCAAGCAGAATTATTTTGGAAGGGTTCAGCAAAGTCATTCCAGTTTCTGAAAATGAGACTTGAACAAAATGCTAGCATGTCTAGCAATTAAAACCAGGTTCTAGTGGCCTTTTTTTTGACTCTTTTGAGTCATTATCATTTTTCACAAATGTAAGATTTGCCATCTGGGATGTGTCTTTTCTATCTTCTAAATGGCCAAGTTATAAAAGTTTAGAAAGACAAGTCTTATGTTTGCATGTGTTCAGTGAAGCAGTTAATTTTTTTTAATGAAAGCTCAACATCACTGAGCCAAATAGTAAACACTAGAACAATTAAACCTACACTGTCTTTGCAAGGCTTAAGGAAATTAAAACTTTCCCTAAGTGCTGCCACATGCATATATGAGGTACAGGAACTGTAGCCCAGCAAGCTATACAGGACCTGTATACAGGAAGCTATAAGAAACAAACTAAGAGCATGGAGGTGCCCCTTCTGTTTCCAAAACACCACAGTTACTTAGGAGGAAGTATAGCTACTTCCTTGGAACCAGATGGTCACAGAAGCAGGAGCAGGTAAGTAAAAGCATGGAAAGATGGAATTCAGTAAGTCTCCAGGAATCTAGAACCCAGAGTATTAGGAAAGGTTTGATACTTTGGGGCTGGAGGGAGGAATATGAATTGGCATGTGAGAACTGGAGGAGGCCAGGAGCTGGCTAGTGTAGGGAGGGACTGGACTGGAGCAGGGTTCTTGAAGTTAGGGAATTCCCTGGTACAGTTTTGTAGACTAGGATTAGCCAAACAAAACCAGCGTTATTGAGATATACTGGGAACCATGCTGAGAACCTGGGCTGGGGAAGGCATGAGGCTAGCCCTGAGTTTATATAGATGAGGTGTAACAGAAATAGCCACTATATCTGAAGACATCAATGAGTGATGAAGTCCCTGAGCCTGCAGCCCACATCTTCCATCATCTCATTGTTCCTTTCCTGTCAGCCATATGAAACCCACTGGCAAAATAGGCAACTCATCTCATTTTATGCTGATTCCTGTAAAGGACAACAGCCTACTACTATTGTCAGTTACAGTCTTCATTAAAATCAGGTCTATGTGGTGGATCTAACGGTTCCAAGCAGTTGTGCTGAGGAACCATGTGGGTGTCCATATGTTATAGCAGACTATATTTTTTTTTTTCTCTAAATCTAGGAAACACAATGTGCTCCTAGGACTATGAAAGTTGCAAAGTCAAGAATCTGAAACAGGATTTCTGAAATTAAAGTTGTCTATGGAAAATAACTGAGTTAGGGTTGTTTAGCCTAGAGAAGAGAAGGCTCTGGGGAGACCTTTTAGCAGCCTTCCAGTACTTAAAGGGGACCTACAGGAAGGTTGAGGAGGGGCTTTTTATCAGGGAGTGCAATGATAGGATGAGGGGTAATGGTTTTAAGCTGAAAGAGGGTAGACGTAGATCAGATATTAGGAAGAAATTTTTTACTGTGAGGATGGTGAGACGCTGGAACTGGTTGTCCAGGCAACTCCTGGATACCCATCCCTGGAAGTGTTCAAAGCCAGGTTAAATGAGACTTTGAGCAACCTGATTTAGTGAAAGGTATCCCTGCCCGTGGCAGGGGTGTTGGAACTGGATGATCTTTAAGGTCTCTTCTGACCCAAAACATTCTATGATAATTATGTGATGATATCAGTGTAGTGTGTTGTTTACTAACTTTTTAATGTTCGACTTTGCAAACTTAATATTCTTTTAAGGTAGCTTTATGTGTGCAATAAACATATGACTGAAGCAGGAGGGAACCCTTTATTCCTTGGCCTCAGTTAGATTTTCATGTCAATTAGACTGTCTGGCACTGGACTTAATAACTCTCTAACTGCAATTGCAGCACTGAGCTAAATCAATGCCCACACTTCCTGATAAAATTGTTTTTTAAATAGTAGTTGTTAAAAAGCACCAGGTGAAAACTTAAGGTAAAGTATAAACAAAGGTAGAATGAATAGGAACCCTTCTGTTCTTCCAGACAACCTCACATCAAAAAAGCTTGTGACTTGTTTTGTTTTAAGATGGTTTTATGTTTTATATTTAAAACATGTTATATTTAAAAGCAAACAACTCCAACACCTTCAGAGTTTCAGGAAGACCTTGTGAATCTACAAGAGTACAAAGTATTTAGCATAGATTTATAGCTAAGAATTTCTTTTTGAACCTTGCTGAGGTTTACAGTGCTAGCGCTTTCTAATTCATTACCTGGAAGTTGTGTGGGGTTGCTTTTTTACGTAATGTGTTAGGATGAAGGATCAACACCCACTCCGAATTCTTTTAATTAACAAAACAAACCAAAAAAAAAACCAACAAATGAATGGACATGTGTAGTGACTAACTGCCAAAACCCCAGCACAGCTTAATGTAATTTCTTTGTTTTGCTGTTGCTGTAAGTCTTCTCAGCACAAGACAGATCTATGGGGCACAAAGCCAGTCACAGACATACAGGGGAATATGTCGCATGCAGATCACCATTGCTCTTGCTCCCTTTTCCCTCCATTTTGAGGTGATGTGTATTGTAAAGGTGAATAGGGCTGCACTAAGGGTACTTTAGTAGGAATGGTTGTGTGTGAACCCTGTTAGGTGGGATTGCCAAGTGAAAGGAAGTGCTGCTGGACCAGGATGGGAGGGAGAAAAGGGATGACAGTCCTTTTCAGAGAAGGAGGAAGCAGGGAATGCTCCAGGTGACAAAAGCAATTTGTTGCAACTCCAAGAGCTGGAAGGCAGCTTGGGTGGTGGGACAGTGTGGTATGTCATAGCCACCTCTTTCACTGGCACCTCAGAAATGTGCTGTGCTTCAAGCATGTACAACCTTCTTTTGTGTTCTGAATGTACTGTGTGCGTTTAAGTGCATCATCCATCAGGATAATGAGACCATTTTCACTTCACTACTCAATAACCTCCTGATATAAGTAAAGAGCTAGGATTGTGGGCCTACCTTCTCCTTTCACTGAGACTTTACTGGAAAAAGCCATACTTGCTTCTGCCAACATCAACATTTTGAAAAAAAAAAATATGTAGATGTGGTTAATCAACACGTAGGCTACAAAAAGGTGGATGCTCCTTCCCCTTGCTGCATGCCTGAGAATAAGCCCACTGCATCCCAGCCTTAATGATGCAGATTTTAGTCAGCTGCTTGTGAGAACATATAATGGAGTTCTTATGGGAGAGCAACCCCTAGCCCCTCTACCCTTTATCTCAAATAGCATCAAGTTCAAAAATGCATGTTGCTGAGTCAGTTCCTTGGACCTAAAAGGTTTGGAATACTATTTTTTTTATCAGATGGGGGGAAAAGGAAAAACAAAAAAGTAGAAGCAGGAGTTGAAGTACTGTTTAGTGCCTTTTGTGCCTGACCTTGCTCATTAATCTCTGCTACTTTGAAAAGGATTGGAAAATCACTTTACCCTATACCATCACTCCTCACTCAATAAATACGGATACTAAAGTCAGGGATGAGAAATCCCACAGGGCCCTGGTATTGACTTGTTAGAATTCTAGGCTCTAGCCTCCCATGTCTAGAAGTAATGAACAAGCTGCTGAGAGGGACACGTTATCCTTCTGGATTCATTCTCCAGTCTTTTAGAGAATGTATTCGTTGCCATTTTTACTCTTATGCCCCATGTATCAATAAGGTCTTTTCTATTACTATGTGTGAGAAAATTTGTGGCAGGGCAGAGCTATGCTCGTGTTCTGTCTCAGAACCAATAGTCTATTAACTTCAGCCTCAGTTTCTACGTTAGGGGAGGGGAAAGGATGACAAGGATGTATGGGTGATGGCTGTGCTTCTTTTATTAAGGCATGATGAAGCAGTAACTTTTGTGCTTTGGCATTTAAAGAACATGCACATACATTTGTCCTGTAAAATCAGAATTCTCTACTGAGTGCACATCAGCTGAGATTTCAGTGCAGAAGCCATGCCTCCTCCTTACTCCACAGGACCCAGGAAGGAAGGAGAGGGAATTCATATTCGGTAACTGTACTAGGTGGAAGTAGTTATGGTTTTCTGTGCTTTTCATGGAGACTGTAATATCATGTCAGTGGGAATCTTCCATGGCTAGGTTCAGCAATGAGAAGCGTGGCTAGAAATACGTTTTTAAAGCTGCTTGTCTTCTCCTGCACATCCAGTACATCTGACTCGCCCATTTTATTCTCCTCCTCCTTGTCTTGGTCCTGCAGTCAAGTAATAGTTGCCTTTGACACATGCTGGGTGCCATGAGGTTCCTTTGAGCATCTCCACTCTTTAGCAGAATGGCAGCAGCTATCACTTGGCTCATTATTAGCTAAATAGCAGAGCAGAGATTTGGTGTTTGCAGTAGCTTGCAAATTCAATTATAGTTCTCACAGCAACTGTCATTTGGCTGATTGTTCATATGAAGAATTTGATATATTGCTTGTCATGGTGTTAACTATAATCCCTTATTAAGGAAATATAGGGAGTCTTACTGATGTACACTTAAAAAAAAGAGTTTTGAACAAGAAATAGTCTCTCGATAGCATGCAGATGCACATACATGCACAAAAATTCACTATTCTTGAAATAAAATTGAAAAGATAGAACAGGAGGCGCTGATATAAGTTTTTTTTTGTCTATTCAACTATATATTTATAAAAAAATAAATGTATGCAGACTGTTCAGTCAGCTCCTGAGGGAACATGAGAAGTTCGAAATCAATTGCACAACTGGAAGCTTCACTGGCAATCTCAGCAGAGGGAACAAATGTTCATTTTGACCCTCTATTGAAGGTGAGCTGTACTCTTCTTGTTGGCAATGGGATGGAAACACAGAGTAGTGTGAGAGGGTATGCCTCTATTTTATTTTCTTTCTTCTTGAAGCAAATAAGATTTTAGCTGCAGCAGTTTCAGTGTAGTGCTTTTCATAAGGGCTAAATAATTTATTTGATGACAAAGAATTTCATGTGAAATACGAAATTCTACAGTGGATGGTTCAGGTATCACTCAGCCTCAGCGAATGTTATTCATTTGATTAAGTATCAATATCTACATCTGAACTAGTCACCCTCAACTCCATCTGTAGCTAAGAGAGAACTGGATAATATAGGAAGAGGGTAAAAGGGTGAGATTCATACTATCCTAAAATGTCTGCCTAAAGTAGGCCAGATGAATTGTACCCTTGGAGTGCCTATTTTTCTCCACTGCTTTCTTTCTAGAATGAGCTGCTGATCAGCTATGTGAACACCTTCAAGGGTTTGAGGTTTTATCCACAATTAGACTTGATGATCTTAAAGATAATTTCCGAACTAAATGATTCTATGACTCTAAGTTAGGTTTGGTGAATATTTCTAGGGAATTGGACAGATTTTAATCTAATTTTTTATTTATTTTTTGAACTGTTAAGCCTACTGAGCTTCTGCACAATGTGTAACCTGGCTTTCCAAATGACTGTTGGGTCAAGACAGCCTGGAATACACTGACAACACTCTCCAGCATATAATTCCCTCTCATCCTGTTTCAGAGCTGTATGGCCAGAAGATCTTCATTTGTTTTCCCTTTACTACTATTTCAGTGCTGTTGTGCATTCTCCTGAGGTGGCTCTCCCTTCCTGTGAAAGGAAGGCAGCCTGGAGGGGAAATAAACTTATAATGTGGCTTTTTTGTGTTCAGTGGAGAAGTGGTAAACTCAGTTTAACAATTCTGTTCAGATAACAGCCCAAGCAAAAGAAAACAGTGGAAATTTCTTAGAACCCTCTTGCAACAATTTCTTTACTTTATGATGGAAAACTACAGCTGGGTAACTGCTTTTGGGAGTCTAAGACATTAAAATTCTGTACCTTTTTTTGTGAGATAATTTCACTATATAGAACATTTTAGTAAGACTACTGGCCAGACTGCCTCAATCCAACACTACATCTGATTGCTCTTGTAGATGTTGGAGCAAAAATTACAAAGCCAATTGATGCAGGAGCATGAAAGATCTGCTGGCAGGCCAAGTCTCAGGGTAAATCGGTGTCTGTCAGAATATGCTGGTCTTTTCTCAGACTGTGACTGAAGTACCTTAGAGCTGCACCAGACACCTAAGGTTTATATCTTTCACATCTCTGGGGCTGTATTGATGGGACATGTTTGGTTTTATAGAGGGGTGACAAACTTTCTTTCACCAAATACACTGCCAAAAGAATCTCTTAGAACATGATTGTTCAGCTCAGTCTGTGGGATTCATCAGGTACCCTGTGCCAATTTCATTCTGTCTCCAAAAGCCTCCAGGTGCTTCCTTGGGCATTTTTAACCTTTCAAGCTCCACTTCTACCTGCAAGACCGAGAGAATGACCCAGCTACCTCCACAAGCACGCCCAAGCTGGCATGTAGCACCAGACGTTAAAATACCATAGTACATACCTGTATTAAAGCAGTGCTTTTGTTGTGGTGAAATTGTACCAATGTAATTATTTTGTTACCAGCACAGAACAGTGCCCATGTTCACGGAAATAAAAGTTGCAGTGTTTGGACGTAATTTTAGTTGCTTGTTTTTTTTTTTGCATTTAATCTGTGCAGTAAATGCTTCTTACAGATTAATTTATTTACAAGGTGTTTTTTGACATCATGTGAAAAGGCACAAAAGATACTGAAATGTCTCCTTTGCGTAAGAGTGTAATATTCAATGGGGAATCCTAATTCCTATATCTTGCATTGTCCACTGCTCTGTATGTGGTTAAACACTATGTAGTTAAAACCTGGTGACAGATGTTACAAGAGGAGAATATATTCTCACTGTGACTTTCCAAGCTCTCATAAAACAATTTTCATAGAGTTACTGTGGAAACTTAAAATAGCTCTCTCATTAGCTGCTAAAAGAGATCTGCTAGTATACAATGACGCTTAGATCCTGCCGTTGTATTCCACTTTGAAGATAAGCAGGGCAAAATCCCACTCTTCGTTTTCTTCATTTTGTGTGTGAAGAGAAACACCCTCTGACTCCATTCCACTGTTCTTTTGATTGACTCCTCTACTTTTTCTGATTGACAGGTTTTCCTCTACAACCTATGCCATCTTCCCCAGCTCATCTCACATTGGCAGTGCATGAATTTGAGCCCCCTTTTCTGCTACTTCTGTGTGGCATGTTGTGATCACTGCCATTTCTCTGAGCTTATTCCCTAGCTACTCTTATAAACTGAAAAGGGTGGGGGGGGAAGCATTCCTAGAACATACGCTGTTATGCAACACAAGGGTGGCAGTATCACATCGGAACTGAGAATCTGTCTTTTGCATTTTCATTACAAGAGCTCTCAGGTGCTGTTGGTCATCACAATTTATAGCAGGTGCCAGCTCATTTGGAGTCAGTTCCCTAGCGGTCTAGAGCTACAAAGTGTTTTAAAGTGCTGGAGGCTATACCTCCTTTAGAAAGGAAGATGGTTTAAAGCCTTTTATCTGATTTTGATGCAAAGTGACACAGCATAGCTTGTATCAATAGGGCTATACTCTTTCAAAACCACAGGGTGTTTTCGTGCACCCTGCCTGCAAGGTAGGGTCCTGGCTGTGCTATGCAGCCACAGGGGCCAGGCAGGAAGAGTCTTGGCCATGGCAGTAGCTTTGCTGAATATTGCATGTTCTAGAGAAGCCGTGGATCATGCCTCAGCTGTACTGTGGCCTTGGGTGGTGTGCTGGTGTAGCCATAGCCTGGGAGGCAGCCTTCAGAAACTACTTCTGCTGTTATTTTAAACTTTATTGCTGAGTACACTTTTGTAAAGGTCATAGTACTGACGGGTGTTGGAGGGGGAAGAATCTATTGTTCTGCATTTGTAACCACATTAGGGTTTCCAGTTATGTCTTGGTGTGCCTGAACGCTACCATAATAGGAAAGTAACTGATCATATATTAATCAAGCAGTTGACTAGCCAGGCAAGAGGATATGTTTCTTCATGCACGGCTGAAATGCAGCTCTTTCCACAGTCAAAGAGCAAAGCTGTTTAAAGGCATAGTGTTTACTGAGGAAGCGAGAGCTGGAAATTGCGCAGGAAATTAAAAGCACATCATACTGATTCTCATTCAAAACTTGGCTGGGACATTGGGGATCACATGCATGCAGCTGCAGAAAAAGACTTCCATATCTTTGGACTGAATTTGTGAAGAGGATCATGGCACTGTCTCCTGGAGAGAGGATATAGGGCTAAGTGTATTATCCCTGCTGGTGGGGCATTGTTCTGCAGTGACAGAGGCACCTGACTGTGCCAGCACTTGATCCCCAGCATCACTTTAGTTTTGCTCCCCAAGGCTTCCACTGCATTTGCCATTCAGTATAGCATTCTGCACATGAGGTTTTAGGTAGTAAGAGATGAGATTATACAGCTAGGATGGCCATTTTAATTTGCTGGGTTCCTAGTTGAACTTTCACAAAGTTTGGCCTGCAGGTAGGGATGTAAATTATGGCCTCTAGTTTCATGCCCAGAATACCTTGTAGATCCCCATAAACACTTACATACCTATGTATGCATCAGTTATGCATTTTAAGCCATTTTAAAAGTCTGTAAGTGATATATTAATTATTTTGAAGATGAGGAATCATTGCTTAAATAACATTAGCATTTAAAGAAGAACAATATTTGTCTTTGTGTTAGTTGTTTGGCAAAATCAATTCATCTGTAGTTATGGGCTACTTGAAAATACAAATTTTGTAAACTGAATTTTATTACCATTCCTTTCTGTTTCATTATGTTTCTCCAATACACATAATTTTGTGCTACTTCGTTTATCTTATGTCAGAAATAGTATTACTGCTCTCCAATGTTATTATGACTAGAAAAAAAAAGATTAATCCAACACTTCAAAAGCCTCATGCTGAAATAACATTTTTAAAATCATAAAAGAACAACCACTATTTTCTACAGCAAAACGAATATTTCAGATCCAAGATAATAACACAAAAGTAAAGGTCAGTTTGAAGAAGAAAGGATTCTGATTGCCTAATTAAGTCATCTTCTTTATACCAAATCGTAATTCACAGTCAAACTGAAAGATGTTAATTCTTTTCTGGCTTTCTTTGAGTGATATTAAGGGGCCACTCGGTGTGGTTCAGATAAAAATAGCTGTTACATTTAATCTGATCACTAATGATAACCTTTATTTCTTTTCACACTGTGCTTTTGAAGTCACAGGAGACTACAGATCTCCAGAGTTTGCTTGTCAATTTCAGAGATGGTTGCTATGTGGGTGTTACACTTCTCCAGCACTTACCACCTTCAAATAACTGACCATAGAAAATTAACACCCTTGTACAAACCCATAAATTTCCCCACTGTCAAATCCCTGTGTACTAACAATGAAACAGAACCAGCAACCTTTGACTTTGGAAGGTGGCCCTTGAATGTCTGAGTTCATTATGGAATGAAGAAACAAAAACCACTGTAGTAATGTAGTCCTTGTCACAAAATGAGTATCTAGCCCTGCAGCATTTTTAATGAATAGGAGGAAAAATTATTGTGTTATTCCTGACCTAATTAGAGAAAATTTCTGTCCTTAAAAATGAAGTAGCTGAACGTTTGAGTTGGATTACCTATGTAACAGTCAGATAGCACATAACCCATTGTGTAGCTATGAGTAGGAAGGGAAAGAAGACAGAATTTCTGTCTTGCATAGTCCTGTGGTTGCTGCTCAGAGGACTGAAGTCATTGCACTGTCACACTAAGGTAATTCCAGAGAGGCCTGATACTGTGTTAGTATTACGTTACCGTGTTGGTAAAGCAAGTAATTACCATGTTCCCAGGGATTCAGGTCTTTTGCAAATGATCACCAAACTGGATATTAGCCACTAGTATCACAAGAACCAATAGCTTTAAATTACTATATCCATCTAGAAATGTTAGATGAAAGTTTTGCGTTGTGACATCAGGAACACGGATATGAAAAAAAGGAATCTCTGAGAGGATTGTGCCTAGACACTAACTCAGGAGGCAGAGCTAACAGAATGGCCGATAGTTCCTGATACAGTAAGGTCATTCTGAACAATGGGAATATTGCATCATTATCGTGGAGTCTGTCACTCAAAATGCATAGGTACTGTACTAAAGAACTTCCATCAGCCCACTGTGCTATAACAGGCTCCTTACATAAAGAGTTGTCTTTGGATCATCCCATCACTGGAGGGGTTCTGAGATAAAGTCCTCACAGCAGCCTGTCTCCTGAGACCACAGCTGCAACTGTATACACTAAGTTACTGAGATTGCAAAACCAGTGCAGTGCTCAAGGCTCTGCAAGGTGTTTGTTTGTGATACCACAGACAGTAACAAACTGTAGTTGCTGAGCTGATGATCTCAGAGAGGCCTCTGCTTGGCATTTCATTCAGCAAAAGAAATGACTAGGAAATAAATAAAAGAAGGCAAGGTCAGATTAATGCTCTTTTCTGCATACCAGTACCACTTCTTTTCTTCTCTTGGGCTTGGGCAACATGCGCTCCCCTAACATTGGCATCTTATCAGCTGCCTTGTGAAGTGAGAGTCTGCTAGGGAGCAGCAGGGTGGCCAAAACAAAGGCTCAGAGCCAGCCTGCTGGGTAATGTGGCCCTGGCAACTGGCAGGAGAGTTTTTCTTGTTGCAAAGTACTGTTTCCTTTCTTCAGCCATTAGGTCATATGGTGTTACTTTTCCATAGGCCATATAGTGTTAGTTTCCTCATCTTCCACTGAGGAAGAGGCTAGATTGACTCCCCTAGAAGAAGATGAGACCCTATCTCTCACTACCTCACCCCTCAATTGAATACAGAGAGAGAAAAATAGTCATATGAACTCTTGGCTTTCAAAACTGGTACTTGTAAGGAGTTAAATCTGGCCTCCATACACCTGAGCACCCATATGTTTTCTCTAGCTGACTGGTTGCTTTGTGGAGTCTAGTCAGATAAAATGACTCTTCCCATCACATAAAGAGAAGGATAATACTCCAAGTGAATGTCAGCATCCATGAGATTCCTACCCATTTTGGTCCTCTTTAATTAGGAACTGTTCTGCTTCGTTGGACAGACTGGTGTAATAGCTTGGGATCAGAGTAGCATAAAGATTGACACAGCTTGAATGATCTCTTGAGCAGTGGGAGGTAATGATCCTGCCTGAGGCAAAATACGGCTTTCAGCATGTTAGAGGGCACTGTAATTCTGTTCCACACTTCATTTAGTCGTTTTCCAAATGCTGCAGTTAAGCCCCTAAAAAATGCAGTATTTTTATGATTATATTCCATCTTCAGTATAGTCACGTAATTCCTGTTGGATGTGGGCCAGGTGAGCAGGGATGGAGGATAGCACTTAAGACATTAAATGCTAGTTAAAGGCTCCAATCCATGCAATTTTTCATGCTGAATGTTTTTTCTGAAGGTGGCAAGTAATCTCTATTTCATCTGAAGCATGGTAAAATTCTGAGAATAAAGAATGAGTTCGCTTTTCCTCTAAATGCATCCCACCAGCTTTTGCCCTTCCATGCACACTTTTAGGAAGGACTGATCTGTTTAGCCTTGTTTAAAGGTCACAAAAGACTGCTTTAGGCTTTTGCTCCGTATTGAATAAGCAGTGTTTTCTTTTTCTAGTGTTGTCATAATTCATTTTACTTTATAGTTGAAAAGTAAATGAAAGAAATAGCTGAAGGCATATTTGTGAATAATTACACTTGGACCACATTTCTCGAGAGTTTTCTGGGGAGATCTCTGTGTAAGATTTGATTGTTTTCCTTGTTACACACAGCTTCATTATCCATCCAGTGTTTGCAATGGATTATGAGGCACTGTAGCAGATTATGGAGACAGCCTTCTAATTTTTCATCTGGAAATGGAATAATTAGATCTTTTTCAATTGCAACAATGTGATACGAGCTTTCAGGATGTTCGATTGGGAAAACAGCTAATTAAATGCTGTTTCAGGCTCTCCTGCTGGGATGTCTGTTGCATACAGTGAAGTAAAATCTGCAGCCTGCATGTTGTCTCAGTCTTTAGTCCTGCAAAGTAGTCAGTAGAGCCAGACTAGTGCTGGGGGCACAGTGTACTCCTTGTGATGGTGGGACTTAGCAAGCAGTTGGTGTTCTGCTCCAAGGAGTTCATTCCACCACAACTCAGATTTGCCTGAACTGACACATGGCCAGAGTTGGTCCACATTAAATGGATGATTTTGAAAAACTCCTCAGATACTAGACTGTTCTTATGGCCAGTGCAGGACTGTTGGTGTGGGATTGTTCTGTTCACCTCCCCTGTTGACGGTCCTTAAAGAATCGGTGTTGTGACAGTCATTCATAGAAAATGTTTTAGGAAGAACTCCAAGTAAATCCACTCCCAAAATTTAGGAAATAGCCCATCCAGCATTTTTCAATTTAAAACAGGACTCTTAAAAATATAAAAATACGTCCCTGTATTTCTATGTATTTTCTGTATATTCAAATGTTAATATACCATACCTGTATTTAGAAAGATAAAGAGGAAGATGGGTATAGGGAGAAAGAAAATACAATTATGTCATATACATGATATATGGATGATAGATGTGTTTATGATGTACATTATGCATATGTTTGTAATCATTATATATATTTCTATACCATCTATAAGCTAACAATGAATTTCTTCATTACCCATATAAATGTCTTGGCTTTTTTAAGCACTTTTAATTTTTTAATCTACAAGTCTATGTCATGGCTGAAGACTTCTCATTGTATCATTTCTCCTTAGAGTAGTGAATAAGAGAAATACAGGAAGAATTCATAAGGAATTTTGGGTTTGGTTTCAACAGGAATGGATCAAAAAAATAAAAGGAATTCAGATAAATCTTAAGACATGGTAAATTATTGTGGACCTTCAGGTGTGGAAAATTTTTGTAGTACAATTGGTTTTAAGGCAGCCATGATGATTCACATCAAGCAAAGATTAATTGGCGTGGAAATTCTAGAGAAAAATTATACTAAATGCTGGGTTTTCTTAAATTTATGGAATCTTAATGTGAGATTGCTGAGTCACTACTGCTAAAACTTGACTGTAATAGGAAAGGAGTTGTACAAGCCAGATTTCCTCAAGAGGTGGGAAACCAATTGTGTCTATTTATCCGTCCATCTAGCTTTCCCTATTGACATTTCCAAGGGACAGTAATTAACTGCTGAAAAGCTAAAATTGATGCCTAAACTCCGCTTTTGTTTTCTACTGTTAAGACTGAAAGCTGTGCCTAGTGAGTGGCAAGGGAGGAACCTAAAACTCAGAATATTACCACGAAAATTAAAATCATCAAGCAATGAGAAGTCGTTAGTCTCATCAAGTTCAAAGCTGATTAAATGCTTATTACATTACTGGTACAAACATTTTTATAAAATGTTTCTCCTTAAGAAATGAGTATTTCTCCATAAGTTATGCTTTTCTCTTTAGAATGAGTTAATAGCAGCCTACTAATAAGAGGAGAGATTCTGACACATAGACAAGTAAACCAGTTTTTATTTTCTTGTTACTGATACCACAAAGTGGTTTCTGTTAGAGCTAGCTGATCAGGGCATCGATTTTTTTCAGTCAAAAGTTTAAAATGAAATGCCTGTATTTATTCTGACTGAAAATTCCTAGTTTTTACAAGATTATTTTAAGTCTCTTTTTGTTTTTTTTTCATATAAAATGTTGCAATTTTTTGTCTTTGTTCCCTTTATCCTAAATACCAAATCAAAACCAAGCCCTCACCTCCAAAATAACCACAAAATCATCATTGTGAAAATAATACTAACTTCTGAAATTTGATTAAAAAAAATCTCTGTTTCTCTGCCGTATACACAGCAACGTGGAGAAGATGGTATCTGGCAATAGGAAAATTTTCAAAAATCATTCTTGTTATATTTATTAGTTTAGGAACTGGTACAGTTATTTTGGTTTCTTTAATAAGCCACTCATATCATAAACTAAGGGAGGGTAGATTTAGACTGGATATAAGGAAGGAATTGTTTACAGGGATGGTAGCAAAACACTGAAACAGGTTGCCCAGGGAGGTAGTGGAGGAGGCCCCATCCCTGGAAATACTTGTTAGATCGGATGGGGCTCTAAGCAACCTGATTGAGTTAAAGAAGTCCCTGCTCCTGCAGGGGGTTGGACTAGATGACCTGTAAATGTCCCTTCCAACCCAAACCATTCTGGAATTCTGTGATATATTACAGTATATCATATGGCTTTAATGGGAGAATTCAGTTTACTCCTTGGCTGTGTCAACTGCTTGTGAGCCTAAGAAGGTAATTTCTGACCTTCACCTCCCTTTTGCCATGAAAAATAAGGCAATAATTTATTTCTCTACATAAGGTTGTTGTGTTGCTTGAATAGTAACACAAACCATGCAGATTCTTGGATTTAATGTCTGTGGAAATGTGACATAACATTGGAATTACTTATTTTCGTCCATAAAATGTTCATTTTGCTAGCTTGACTTTTCATTATACTGTATAATCAAAGTTTTGGTAAGCTCTCAGGCTATTCTTCCTTTTCAGACTTTCTCTTTCTCCTTACATTTTCATCTTTCTTCTTAAATGTTCTTCTAAGCAAGATAAAATAATAAGTGAACATTTCTTCTACGTTAACATCGCTGCATTTATTTGGTTATTGTAGTTAAAATGAAGTCAGTGTGAAATATGCCAGAACCTCCCCTTTAAATACTTGCCATTTAGAGTGGATTCTGATCTTAGAAAATGGACACACAAAAGAAGTTCTGGGTAAGAATAAGAAGTAAAAGCAAGAAATACTGCAGGACTCATGCTACAATCATAAAATACTATCCCTGTGTTCTACTGGGAAGGAGAGAGAGAGTGGGAAATAAATTTATTTTCATTTTAGTAATACATTGAAATTGTTTCCTTTGATTTGCATTAACAGTACTTGGGGATGAGCACTCTTGAAGCATTAATCTCAAGAGTGAAAAGCCAAGTGGTTCAAAATGGGTGAATTTTCACTGCTGTTTTAAGTAGAGCTGTCTGCACGCTCCTGGCATTATATTCACTGCAGGACTGGGATACAACAATTATATAAGTGAGTTTAACAGACATGGCTATAGAGAACAGAAACTCAGCGGTATGATGAGGTTAGTGGAGTCAATGTGTGTTCTCACTTCGTTAGTCCACGCAGATTAGGGCTGTCTGCACAATGAGGGCAGAATTTTTCCCAGGGCTGCACTTTTAACACGTAGGTGGATGAAGCGAAATTCAGCAAAGTCAGCTGGTTTGTCCACATGGAGAATGAATGTGTTGAACCAAAAGCTGAGGACTGGGAGTAAAGGAAGGCAAAAAGCCAAGGACTGAGGCTGAAAGGCAGTAACAGAGCCCAGAGAGAAGGAAAGCAGCACAGTGGCAAAGAGATTGAACATAAATGATTCAAAGGGGAAGAGTGGTGAGAGGGATGAGTCAGGAAACAAAGTGAAAAGGATGGAAATTTACCTTAGAAAGTAATATCTATTTCTCTAATACAGGATGTGGGATAGGAACAGGGTCTTAATTCCTGCTTTGCAATGTTTTAAGTTGCCTTTGCTTTAGAGTAAACATGGAGATGTGAGTAACTTCTACCTGCTGGGGGGCAGAGGAAGGTCCTTCTGCCCTCACTGTTAGCTTCTTGGGCAGGAGAGGTCTTGCTCAGGCATCAGGTGATGCTGGTGACTGCTGAGCACCATTTGAATGTGCCTGGCACCACCTCAGTGCCTGGCTGCAATGGGCTGTCACAACTTTGCTGTAGGGAGAGGGTGAGGGATTTGTTCAGCTGTATTTGCCAAAACTCGTCACAGGGTTTTTTTTTCTGAATATGCTCCCCATAATCACGACTGTGTCTGTGAAGGAGAGGTCACTTGTGCTGTCCAGTGATAATCACTGTTTGAAAAAGCTGCTGATGTTTTGTTTTGTTTTTCTTTGGGCAGATGGGCAGAAGAAGGTTCAAGAAGAATTTGACATAGACATGGATGCACCAGAGACAGAGCGGGCGGCCGTGGCGATACAGTCGCAGTTCAGAAAATTCCAGAAGAAAAAAGCAGGGTCCCAGTCTTAGTAGCTACCTCACAGCTTAAAATAAAGTAATCCTGAAATGATTAATCAAGAAAATCAGAAATAACGCAAAGATGCATGTATAGAAATTATTAATATTTAAAACCCCATTGGCAGATAACGAACCATGAGCTTGTGTGTGACTTCATCCCAGGTGTTTCACATCCATTATCTGCTGTAACTCACTATTTTACTCGATGTTGTAATAAAAAGTTAGGGTGAAGTAATTTAAGTGTCTGCCTTCATCTGTCTTTTCGTATTAATCCAGCAACCGCAGCGTTACAAATGAACCCAGCCCACATGACTGTTTTCCTCTTCACGTAAAGCTTGGAGGCATAACAGCACCGTATGTTACAAGGTTTTTGCTGAGGGATGAGAACACGTCTCAGCCCTGCTTACCTCATTTGGATGATTCCAGCTGCCAGCCAAATGTGACAATAAAACTATTTTCTCATAATGAGCTGACAGTAAAAAGTTTTAGACAAAAACTGGCATGAGGAGAAGAGGTGTAGGAAGCAGTGAAGAAGGGGGTATTTGTCTTGCAATTATTCCAATAAAGTGGCTTAAGTGAGGAAGTTGTTTCTGTCCTACCTCTTTGCATGATAACGTTCAGAATTACCCAACCTGGACCACATTGACTGTTATGAGCTGCTCTTTTCATATTATTTTCAGTATTTGATGAGTAAATGATAACAGACTTCCTGTATCAATTTTCACTGTTCTGTATTTGAATTTATATAAGCTTTTTCACTATATTAGCCCAGCTTTTGATTAACAAAAAGCAGCTACAACATCTGTCTTAAATTGGGAAGTATTTCTATATTATCCCTGTTGTCAAACAGTAACAGGCTAGTTTCAGACTGGATCTAAGTGAGGATATTGCCTGGCTTCAGACCTGATCAGGAATTGGCTGCCTATATAGTACACGAGGAGGGATCAGAAAAGGTTTAAACAATTACATTGTACTCAGAAAAAGGAGCTATTTAACTTGAGCAAGACATGCATTACACAAAGACATGTAAGAATATCTCATCCTCTTCTTGGCTTCATTTGCAGATGTGGGGTTCCAGTAGGCATCTTTGTCTCTAGGGAAATTGGAGACAAAAGTGTTTTCTGAAGGGCTGGTGTTTGCAGTGATTCTCCAAGAAGGCAGCATGAGCCTCACTTCCAGGCTGACGGAGGCAGGTATGTTGAGTGGTGACAGCCTGCCTGCCTTTAACTGAACAGCCTGGAGTTGAGACTCCTTCAGGTTTAAGAGATTCCCAGATCTGCCTTGAGGGATTTGTTTCCTACTCTCCTAGCTCCCATAAGAGTACTCTGATCACCAGGTCAAAGGACACGTGTATTAGTCCCCTCAGGCAAACAGAAAGCTACAACCATGGAGTACGAATAGAGGGAAGGATCTTCCATTGGTGGCAATTGCTTCGTATGAGAACCCGACATAGCAGCAGTACTTAAGGAATGCAGAGGTGTGTCTGAAAGGCGGCCTGTGGGACTGCAAAGGGAGGCCCTCCGCCTTATGCAGGTTAAAGCACTTACAATGCTGGGCAACCATGTAGTTAAGAGCCCAAATGTAGTAGTGGATGATAGGAGCTCTGAGGATAGAACCCATTGAAACCCATAGAATCATAAGGTTGGAAGAGACCTCTGAGATCATCGAGTCCAACGATGCCTGTCTCCCTACTAAACCATATCCCTAAGAAACTCATCTACCCATCTTTTAAACACCTCCAGGGATGGAGACTCCACCACCTTCCTCGGCAACCTGTTCCAATTCCTGACCACTCTCTCAGTCAAGGAATTCTTCCTAATGTGCAGTCTAAACCTGCCCTGGTGCAACTTGCGGCTGTTTCCTCTCGTCCTGTCGCTTGTCACTTTTGAGAAGAGAGCAGCATCCACCCCATCACAACCTCCTTTCAGGTAGTTGTAAACAGTGATGAGGTTTCTCCTCAGCCTCCTCTTCTCTAAGCTGAACAACCCTCAGAGATGCTGAGCAGAGGAAGACTTACAGATCTGTAGGCAATGTAGGAGGCATGTGCAGTGATGACATATGAGGTGCTTAATAAGCACAGCAAAACTGGGTAGGATTGGACAGGGCTTTTTAGATCTCAATTTGAGAATAAACATCTAAATGTTCCCCAGACCCTGCCTTAGGCACCTCTGTCTCATCAGGTCCTGGCCCACATGATTTACCTGAACATCACCTGCAAAGTCAGAGTTCTCCAAGCTGCAGCTCAGTGCTTTCACTCTAGGAGCATGTTTAGCAGCATTGCAGCATTGTTTCTCAACATTTAGAAATTTCACAAATAAACCTCAAATAACACTGCTGCTGTTCTCAAAGTGCGATTTGCGAAGGCTGCAGATTCCCCACTTGTCTTTCACAGAGACTGATCAGTATATAATACTAGCATAATAATTTAATAATTTAAAAATTGTGATGAGTTTGGACTGTGTTGGTGCCATTTTGTTTAGATAGACATATATCTGTAATCAAGGACTGCATTTGCATTCTGCATTATGTAATTTGGAATAGCATGAGCTCTGTAATAGCTACTTAATTGAATAAAAACTATGGGTAAGAACTAGGCTTTTATATTTGATCTGACTTAAATTTCCTACACAACAGGAATAATCATATGGTTGGGACACAGAAAACAATTACATTATTGAAACACAGCAACAAGAGCTTCTAGTAAATGAGTTATAGCTCTTTCAGCAGTAGGGATATCCTTTAATGTGAAGTTCAGAGTGCACCATACAAATACAGCCTTAATACATAGTGAAACAATGAGGAACTAGTGAATTGGCATGAAATTTGGATTAATTGTGGCTGCCCCTGTCAGACAATTTTCTTTTTATGAAGATGTTTTTGCAGCACAGATTCAATTCAGGAGAGGAGAGCTTTCTTGCTCCTGAGTCTTGGTTTTCATTGATCCTCTGGTCATATCTGAGGTCACAGTTTTCAATTTCCTTTCTTACCACTAGCTTGTACTTTTCAAAGACCTATCTGGATATTGCTGAGGTGACAAAAGATGTTTGATTCAGCCAGGAACTTCACTAAGATGGATGAAAGAGGAGACTTAAACATTCCAGGTATTATAACTTGTGGTCACTCACTGAGCGCTATAGATAACTGGCACTACCTAGCTGGGAGTAATCAAGTCACAGAAAGCAAAATTTGAATTGTGTGAATATCTTTGCTGATAAACCAAAAGTTCCCATAGGTAACATGAACGATTATTTGAGCAGTAGATTTTGCAGGAAACAGGGTTATTGCTCCCATCACATACGCCCACAGCCTCCCGAGACACATCCATACTGCTTTTGCTCCAAATTACTGTCAGATTGTCCCAAAAGAGAATAACCTACAGTTCAATGATCAGAACAATTACCTGAGCCTTAGAAATCCTTTGTTCGCAGTGTTGCCTGGACCATTAAATAACCTGTAAAAATAAACTGCAAAAGAGACTATTAGAAGTAAGTGAATGCCATCAGAAAGCACAAGAATGTTCAAATGAGGAAAACAGAAGAGGTCGTGTATTCTGTCAAGTTAAACACAGAAAGGCAATCCAAAGTCAACCTGAGGCTTGCTGAAGGTATGGAGTTTTTAACTGAAAATTTTTTTCAAACACTCTTCAGACTGGTAGCCTACTGGAGATTTGTGAGGATGTGGGGAAGTGGAGGTCTTGCAGAAAGTAGAAATGAATCTTATAGAGGCTTCTACAACAGGGGTCTTTTTTTGTAATATATCAACCTGAGAAATTCATTGTCAAACTGAAATGACAGTAGAAAAAGATTTTGGTGTAATGTGGCAAAATTAGTAACAACGGATTGCCAGGACTGGATGAGGTTCAGCCATGTTTTGTAGAGGAGCTCAGATACACAGCAGCTGCGTTGCTCAACCCATTGCTTGAGCTGGCCTGAATAGGCAGTGGTGAATTAATAAAGGATTTTAGAAAGGGCTCTAGGAGGATTCAGAGATTTACAAAGACTATCTTCATTAGGTAGCTCCAAGAAACTGATATGATGTTATACAACTGTAATATGTCAACATCAGTCTGACAGCAGCTGTGATTCACAAATATGCTGACAGTCGCTGATGCAGTAAATAGGTGGGTAATGGTAACCCAGGTGCACCTGGATTTTCAAGAAGTTTTAACAGGAGTTTCATGAATGCCTCTTAGAGAAGTTAAGCAGTCTGGGAAAAAATGGTCAGATTTTCTTGCAGAAAAACAACTCATTAAGAGACAGGACCTGAAAGGGTGAGATGGTGTGTCCCGTTGTCACAGGAGTGAGGTGTCATCACTGGGACTCTGACAGCATCTATCTTGTATGATGTTCTTAAAAGTCACTTGAAAGAAGAATGATGAAAAGTGAGGTGACACGTTGTATTGGTGTTTTCTACATAAAGAAATCCCATTCTTTGCTGCTTAGTTTTACAGGAGGCTCCCTGAGGGAGAAAAGGGCCATGTCAGGGCCATGACTGATGGCCCTGACTGCCCCTGCCCATCCATGGGGGTCCCCTGAACCTAACAATGGCCAGGACCCCACATAAAGCCCCCTGGAGCTCCCCTACCCTGCCGAGGGCCCAGGGTGCCATAGCAGCTCCCCAGTGCCATCAGTCCCAGTGACACTGAGGGCCAGTCTCCACCTCCCCACAGCCCTGCCCTGGCCAGGCATTGCCCTACAAAGCCGGGCCCACCATAGGGCCCATGTCCTGGCCTTGGCTCATCCCAAGGGAGGTATCCGATGCCAAGGGCTGGAGCTGTCCTGGTGCTCCCTGGCTGCCCTTTTTGTGGCTGAAGGTCTTACTGTCCTGGCCCCAGGGAGCTGCCAGCTCCACTTTGCTCTGTCCACATTATGGGTCTATCCTTCCCCATATCCCAGTGTTCCTCCCAGGGAGCAGAGAGGGTTGTAGATAGCTTTTTGGTCTTATGTGTGGAGGTCATATGCCCCTTGGAAACAAGTAATATTTCCCTCCCCTGCCTTATTTGCCCTCAGACACACCCGAGCTGCAACACAACGCAACTCAATACCGTGCTTCAAACCCAAGAAATTAGCAGGATCCCCCGGCAGGTCCAAGACAAGTGCAGGTGGATTTCTTGTGACAGGGCACGCCACCAGGTATCAGCATCTGCTCTGGCCCCAGCACAATGCCTCAGCTTGGGACCTGCTTGAAATTGCTCCAAGGATGTTGGCTGAGCACAGCAGCCAAAATATGTCAGTGGAAGCATCTGCTGAAGTATGCAGTGGAGGTGGATGAGTTGAAGGGAATCCTCTGAGAAAAAGAGGAGCACAGCTGGGAAAATAGAAAATGAAAACATTGCTGAAACTTACTGAGCCACCTGAAGGTGATTTCTCCTTGACTCAGGTAAATGACTCCTCATATCTGGTCTGTTTCAGTGCTCACGCCTCAAAGAAGCAAAGGCTCTCCAGTGCAAAGCTGGCTGCTGCTCTGAGGTGTTTATGCAACACGTTGAATCCTACCTGCCATCCAGTGCTTCCCAAATTCCAGTCCAAAGCCCACTGTATCCCAAGGAAGCATGCAGCATCCCCCTCTACCAGTAGCTCCTGGTGTTTCCAAGCAAGATGGGCAGTGTTGCCAATGGCCTTGGACCCTGATCTTCCACCTCAGAAGACCAGCTGGAACATGTCACAGTTTTGCCTTCATGAAAACCAAGCTTGAGTGTGGAAGAGGGAGGACATGATACTCACTCTGGCAGTATACCAGCCCATGTTTGAGACACGGGGTGAGGTGCACGCCTCGCCTTCAGTGATGCTGCTCTTGTGTAGACATAATCAGAGGCCTCTGCATTTGAGAGGCATCTGAGGTGTCCTCTGCTACCCTCAGTCATTACCTGCCAGCTCCCATTTTAGACTTGGCAGCTGGCTGTGGAAATTTCCAAAATAAAGTCCCAGCAGTTTAGCTGAATCACCACTGAAGGCCATTTGAGGGCAGGTTCCTTAAAGTTTCCTTAAAACCCAAAAGCTAACAAATGCCTTGCAGCAAGGAAAAGCTTCCTAAGGTGTCTCCTGACCATCAGCATTTTGCTGTGAGGTTTTGAGACACTCAGACCCCAGTGCCATCTCAGTGCCATAACTGTAGGGTGATGCAGAAATGCCTTTATATACATTACCGACCATTTACTGCTCACCACAGTTTTGATCTGACCCTAAACCTTTTTGAATATGTTTATCACAAGTCCCAGGTAACTGGATAGGCCTTGTCTGGCCCATAATTTACTTGCAATACTAAAGGATACAACAAACCTCAGATTTTAATCATGGTTTAACCTGAACTATGTATTCTTTATTCAATATTAGCTCTATATAGATGCTAAAATCCTGATGGGAAAAAATAGGACAGTGTATTATTGATATTATTAAATTATTGTTTAGACATCTATGTCCTGTAAATGTGCAAATGCAGATACCCTTCCCAATCTGAAATCAGCAGAACTGATTTGTGTTGATTTATAGTTTATATGCTCAAGCTTATCTTCACAGTTAAAAGATCTAGGAACTTATCCTAAAAACATAAGCCATGCCACTTTTAGTCCCTTAAAGGCTAGTCACGACTGAGATATTTAGCTCAACTCTTAAACTGTGGTAGTGACTTTTAAAAATTTTTTTTTTAATCCCTAAACTCTCCCTGACAGATGGTCTCCTGCCTTTTAGCATCTCTAGTGATGGTGAGGGTAAAACCTTCCTTGGCAGCTTGTTCCATGGCTCAACTTTTCTTAAAGCTATGAAGGTTGGTTTGTACTTAACCTAAATCGCCCTTCCTGACATTTGGATTAATTTGTTCCAGACCAGCTATACACAGTTTCCCTAACCTTGTCTTGTAGGTCTACTTTTCCAAACCTTTTCATCATTTTCTGTTATTCTCCTTTGAACTCTGCCAATTTATCTGCGTGGTTGAAATGAAATGCACCCATCCAAATGAAACATAACTAGTGCCAAGCACAGCAGCATAATTATCTCGACTCTTTTACAAGTGACAATCCCCTTGCCACAAATTTACATAGCTTTTGGCATTTTTGTGACAGCATTATTTTGTTGGCTTTTAGTCAGAATTGATGTTTCCTATGAATATAAAGCCTCTCTGTGGTCTGTCTGTCTAGTCAGGATTTTCTCCTTTGTTTCTACAAGAGACTATATTGGCTGTAAAACACTTTATTTTATAGTCCCATTGCAGCTCTGAAATACTGGGATGATATAGAAATGCAGGTAAATGTCTTTATTTGCAATTCTTTGACCTTCAAATGGCACAAGAATTGTAATTGGGTCAGATTTTCTTTTGTGCTTTCCGCTTTCCTATTATTAAATTATTAAAGCAAAGTGCAGAGGCTTCAATGATCTCTAAATCAAATTTTTTGGAAGCTCAGGAAAGGTTTCAATGACTTTTTATTTTATTCTCAAAAGTTATCTTGCCTTTACTTGTGGTGACTAAGTATTTGATAAGAGAAGTCTGAATATCCATATCTAAAAAAAGCTCTTGAAATAAGCCTGAGGACTCTCACCCCTTCTCAGTGCGTTGTGATTTAATGCAGTTTTACAAAGGCCGAACTGATATTATTACTCACATTGAGTAGTCGTTTCCACCATAAATATGCCCACTGAAGTCTGCAGAACAAATGTGACAGAGGGAAGGTGCACGGGGGGATGATCTGTTGGGCTCATCAAGTACTCCAAGTACAGTGACTTCCCATAGTTAAGTTCGTAGCTTTGACAAAATGTTTGTCTTTAGCTGTTGTTATTTCTTCTTGGGAGCCAAGTCCACATCTGATGTAGCGAATGATATAAAAAAATAACCACAAGATGGTGGCAATGATTAATAACAACAACAATAACAGCTACAGAAAGGGGAAGATTTACACCTGATGTCAATCAGAGAGACTTACGTCTCTCCCAACCACATTAAAATAGCTCAGATCATGCACACAAGCCACAGTGACACATTTTTTTGTGTGGCAAGGGCATACCTATAATTCTCCTGATGTGGGCAAACTTAGTTTTTGTGGTGGCAGCAAAGTGGTTCCTTTTGGCAGCAGGGACACTGCTGCTTGTGCCCCTGATTTGCTGTGCCCTTGCCCAGTATCAATGCAGTCCCACTTTCCCTATTTCTGCACAGGTGACGCAGGGCTGCCTCCGAGTCATGTGTCTGGTCTCCACTTAAATACCACATGGAGTTACACGGGTCTGCTTTCTAGGAATATGTTTATTTATTTCTTTGTTCTTAATTGCACAAAACTCAGCCCTGTCCTGCACAGCCTTGAGGTGGGGCTAGCTTGCAGGATAATTTGTTGGCTACTGGAAGTGCACATCTGGCTGTGCAGCTGGCTGATCTGAGCAGGCAAGCTTCATTAGCAAAACACCAGGCAGGCCAAAACTAAGCACCAGCGCTAGATCATTTAGTTTATCATCAGCCTGTGGTGTCAACACACTCCCCTAAAGCCCAGAGCAGTCCCAGCATCAGGCACTGCTTCTCCAGTCCCAGCAAGTGGGGAAGAGGACAAAGTGACACGCTGGTGAGAGATGGTATCAAAGCATAAAAACAGGGGTAAGTGAAGGGTTTTGCTGTAGTGGAAAGGGAAAGGTGAAGGGGACAATGCATTAAGGAGGAGTTATAGGGTATAGGCAGAGAATTACATCAGCAAGGGTGGGTGGATGGGGAAGGGTGGCAGGAAAAGGAGGTGACTGCCTAATGTTGAAGGGCAGGAGCATTTAATTTCCCACTCACTCTTTTGCTGATATAATGAATTACTTATATATTTCTCATTCAGTTACGTAAAACTAAACAGTGTAGTGTTGTCTTTAGGAGATACCTGGGCAACATTGCAAGTACTCAGGCACTGCAATGTGTTCAAGTTATGCAAGGCAATTGGCAGACATTTAGGGATCGCAGCTGTGCTGTCTAAATTCTGTCTTAGAATTAAAAATAAAAATCTCAGTATTTGATCAGTCATCCTGTATTTTGCCCTCTAGACTTTCCCTTGACATATGGTACCTACAGTCTCTAGAGAGCATCTGAAACATGTCTTGCATCTAAGGCTTAAAAAGTGAATTGAAAGCCATCATATTTGGAGAAATTAAAATATTTTTTCAGAGGGAAAGGCAATTTTATTCCACAAGAATATTCCCCTGATCATAGACACTTCTTTACAAAGCCTAAGTTAAGGTGATCTATTGTTTTTGTCTAGTAAATGAAAATGGTTAAAATATAATTTGGAAGTAGGTAAACACAATAGTCATTTTCCACTCAGCATTAGCTAACATCTCAATGGATATTAGACCTGTGTTTATTGAAAGATGGGTTATTGCCTGGGACATTGGGATTTTAATAGAATGGAACTTAATCTCCAATTTATTGACATCTGCTGCATAGCAAAAAGATGGATGATTATTTCTTCCATTTCTGCTCCTTTCCAGTATTATTGTGCAGATGGACACAAGGGAAAAACATGCATTATGCATCATTTTCTATATACTTTTATAAAAAAAAAAGTAAATAGTCATTTCATAGTTAAAGAAGCACTTTCCATTAGTGTAATTTTTTCTTGGCATCAGAGAGCCATTTTCTCCATTCTTACATATGTACCTGAGTTAATGCCCATCATCTGAATTAAAAATCTTTTATCTTGATTCTGTACATTGAAATTTTAATCCGGCAAGATTTGTAGCCAATAAGGCTAATTTAAATAAGTAATTAAATAAGTAATTTATTGTTTATAGCTGCCAAAGCTTCAAGATTAGGACGAGCAACAAAGAAGACAGCAGGAGAGTAAAAGTAAAAACAGTAAAGGAAAATCTGGAAGTATCCTGTGAGAAGGGGAATTCTCTTGATGACATTTTTTGCTTGCACAGAAACATTTCTCCTTTGAAGAAACAAACACAAAATGATAAACAACCCTTCAACATCTCTTTTTCATCTGCACAGCGTTCTTTCAGTGCCAATGCACAGTCAGAGCTCTGGCTCAATTGTATACCAGCGATGTTCAGCTGCTGCACAGAAAAGCAGGCACTGGAGAACAGCCCTGGGTGCACCAACACAGCTCACACTTTATTTCTGCCCTTAAATTCTATTTGCATTGCATATTCTGTTTGCACAAGCAGCCAGCAGTGCGGAGGAGGGGGCTGGGCTGCAGGACTGCAGGACTGCACCACGAGTCAGAATGTGCTGCATAAAGGTGAGATAAAATTATTGGATCTGCTTTCTCACTGCTAGTACTGAAAGTTATCACCTCAAAATGCATCACTCCGTGTCTGTCTGAGATGCTCCTAAAGCTCAGCCTACCCCACAGCCTGCTCTTGCTGGGGGATGCAGCATGCCTGCAGGTACAAGTGGGCAGCCCATAGGCAGCTTTGGTGAGCTGTATTGCCTTCCCACACAACAAGACCTCTGAGATGATGGGTGACAAAATGTGTGTGTGGGGGAAGCACTTGCTTCATTAAAAGGGATATTCATCAGAAAACCTTGAAGGCATCACTCCTTTACAATGCACGCCACTACAGAGCAGCAGCCCACTTACCAGTTCTGGAGCATCCTTCTAAATGTCTGGAGTTAGAACTAGTTTTACTAGCTGACAATACGTACATGATGGATCTAAGACCTGCAGAACACCACTGAAAAATGGTTTCTATCTTAAGAATACAAATACATACGGTCAAGGAAGACACATTTACACAGAAAGTTGAATTCTCAGCTGCTACAAGACTTTCAGGGAGTGCTTTCGCTATTGTGGCATGAACAGGCAGGCACTTGTATTGCCTTTTTATTTGTCCTAGCAACCAGATTGTACTCTCTCTTTTTTTCCTGCTGATTTTTGCTAAAGCATTCCTAGATGAAAGCTTTTCTGTTGATACACTGTGTGTGAGGCTTGATTGTGTTGCTAGAGTCGACTATTATTTTAAAAAAATATATTAAAAGGTTACTTTTATTTGTGCACTTTAGGCTATATTATTCCCTCTTGTGAGTCCATTTTCATGTGCTCTGTCAGCAGTGATATTCTTTAGGCAGGATGATTAGTCAAGGCTAGTTAATTTCCTTTACTTGTCTCTTCTCTGACACAAACTCACCTGTTGGTTTCCACTGAAACCATCTTATCTTTTGGCATTTAACAACATTTGTATTAATTATCCTATTGAGGTAAGTATTATTACAAAGGTTACTTTTAAATGTGATAATTTCTGAAACAGCAGTTGCAATCATTTGTGTTTTCTCCTTACAATACCAGTCAAACTAAAACCAAAGCAAGACTTTCCAAGCTTATGTAAAGCTAGACAGCCCTTCAGACTGTATTTTTGTGTGTTATTAAGTTTACTGAATTCTCAGGGGATGAAATTTGCAGAAGCAAGAACCATTAAAGTCATTGGCACTTATGCACTTCAGTCTCCTGAGTGCTTTTGCAAATCTTTCACAGACTGTGTAAATGTGCTGTATTCAACTGCAGCAGTTCCATGATGGATGGGGTTTCTGCCAAGCAGGGAGATTTAGCAGCGCCTCTCTTAGTAGTGCATTTCACTGCTATTTAGCAAGCTCTCACCTAAAGCAAAACAAATATGACTTAATTTGCACCTGCTTCCAATTATTCACAAGCCATTTATAAACATAGCTGCAGTGACACCTGATCGCTTTTTGATATGTCTATTGCATCAAAAATGAAACCAAATAAATTTTGTCTTGTTACATATCTGTATTTGTTAGCAGTTGTGCAAGATTTGCCTACAAGGTGACTCCTCAGAAAGAACCAGTATTATGGAATGGATATTTTCCTCACTACTGTTTGAATTAATCTCAAAAGTGCTCCATGTCTTGAAAGCTCAGAGCAGTGGTGCCTATAATTTCTGGCAGGTGCGATAGTGTTGCTGAGGTACAACTACTACAGACTTTTTATCTGGGACTGCAAAGTGCAAGATGAATGGCAAGTGTCTGCATTCATCAGGGAAAGAATACAGCAACCTGGTAATCTTCATGCCTCTGAGTGTGCTCCTGTGGATGCCCTGCTGGCGTCTCTGCTGTGATAGAAATGGCTGAGCTGGGCAAGAGAACACGTCCTTCTCAGCTTCTGTAGTTACACATCTGCTCAGTCAAATCCAGCTCTGAAGCTGTACTCCAAGGGAACTGGACTTTTCCTGGTGCTGAAATTCCCTTTTCGTGGAGGGCAAACAAAACTGAGCCATTGCTTATGTCGGTCCTGCTGTAGGCTTCCATGGCTGCAGCAATCCACCTTCCAATACTGCCTTGAAAGTATCCAGCCTCTTGCTCCAGCAAGAAGTTCACATTGTTTTGGTCCTATGGAAAGAGCTCCTGCCTGAGACAGAGAGGAGTTTATCCCACTTCCAGATGGAGTTGATCCAATCCATTACTCCTTCATTATTTATATAGTATCTACATTTGCTACAGCAGTGCTTACATTGGAAATGCTTATGTGATACCAGATGTAAATAGTTAATAGATTGGAAAATCACACTTAATGGAGACTTGGAAACACACCTAATAAATCCATCAACATCAGAGGCCAGGCACTGGAGGTGGACTACTTGCAAACTAATTTCACCAAAAAAACCATAAATCAGTATATGATACTTAAGACATCGCTTTTAATGAGATGAGGTTGTTATTACATAACCCAGGATATTTTTGACTTCATAGTAATTCAGGGATTTTCGTTGTACACTCAAAAATTGGTTGGAAATACTGAGAAATTGACAATTTTTTAGAAAAATTTTTCCTCTAACCTGAAAAGAAAGAAGGAAAAAGAGCTCTTTGCTACAACCCGATGCTATGCTTTGCTGATTAACCAAGACCAAATACTTTAAAGAAATCTGTTTCTCATCTATGTACAATCAACCAAATTAATTGATCTAAGAGACATGTATTTCTAAATACCCTGTTCAGCAGAATAACCATATTATTTTCATACTTATCACAACATGAGAGGTTTTGTGATGTTCTAGACAAGTGTACTGCTTCTCTGCTTCTTACCTTGGTAACAGCTGCATTGCTAAAATAAGAAGCAAATCTCAGTCTCTGGGGTTAAAAGTTCTTTTTTTTTTTTTTTTCTTTAAAGTGTCATTTTCAGAGTCACGGAGAAAACACTATTTCTCCCGGAAAAAATGAGCAGCCATCTTTTAAAACTTTACTGACATGTTGATGGATGATTGTCTTTGTACTTCAGTAATGGAGCAATCTAACTCAGGGTTTTCTCTGGGCACTGCGCTATAGCCCGTGGCTTTTTTTCTTGGAACTGTTAGCATTTAGTAAAGTCAGAGTGAGAAGAAAAACATGGCAATATCTTTTCTTAGCTATGGTATTCAACTTCAGACCTTACAGGATTATCTAGTTAAGTTCATTAACAAAGCTGTCCATCAGAAAACAGGTTATTTTCAGCTGTCTCCTGTGGACTAATGATCAATTTTAAAAGATGCTAGATGTGAGATATATAGATATGAGTTCAGCTCCTGGCTAGCACATCCACTGTTGTGTTTAGCTATATGTATTGCCCATGGGGATACAAACGTGTACATTTTAAAAATTCTGGAAGACAAAAGCATTTAGATTCAGTATTTCGATGCATACAAAATCTGAATTTCACATAAGAGCTCTAATAACTCCTCATGTGCAGGTGTTCAGTTCTTTCAAAAATGTGTGCATGACCTTTAAAAGAAATTATTCTTTGGAGAACCCTCCTGAGTGGGTTATTTCTGCTTTACAAATGAAGCTTAGTTCAAGGTCCAGAGGAAGCTAATGGCAAGTATATTCACCAAGCAGTCATTTTCTCTAATTGAATTCCTGGAGAGGAATAGCTAGAGGAACTACTCGCTGATTTGTTTGCTTTGGCATCTGGCTGAAGAGAAATGAGTGACAGAGATATTTCTCTGGTAAAAGGGGAACTACCTTGGGTGAAAGTATGGGACAACATGAATAACGGGATTCTTTAGAGGAGCATGGTTTCCTTAGCATACCAGGATTTTTTATTTCTGAATTTTCCTATCACTGTGACATATAAGATTCAGTTATTATAAACTTCACTTCCTTGATTCAGATATTATGTAAGTTCAGTATAACTGTAATGCATATTTGTATTTCATAATCATTTCTTGAAACTTCTTTGCATGTGTGAGCAAAGCCTAAGCCTTAAGGGATTTGATACTTAGCATATTTCAGCAATCTGGCAAGGTTATCTTTCTGATGATATATTTGAGTTAGGAATTTACACAGTAAATGCCATAACTATTAAGTGTGAGAGAAAGCTAGAATTCTGAAAAATTAAGACGTTTGAAAATAGAACCTGACCTTCTCTGTTACAGGATTTCTGATGCCCTCCATAACATACATATGCCCTTTACTTATTATTTCAGTTCTCATCATACAAATAAATACAAATCAGAAATTTCCACCTTTTGCAAATGCCTACAGCTTTCAAAGTCACGTTGTTCCTTCCTTCAGAAAATGTAGTTCAAATCGTGAATAAAAATTTTCCTCTCAGAAATTGGAATGTGAATTCAGCTATTTGAGAACAAATCTGTGGCAGTGAATTAAATAATTTTACATATTTTTTAAAAGAAGAGTTACTCTCTGAACAAGTAATTTGTCATCTCTTCTTTGTTGTAATTTAACCTTCAACTAACGCATTATGTCAAATTTCAGCACATACAGAATGAGATTGTTCTAATTTTAAGATTGTCATAGTTTTAGTATTAAAAAAGCAGCGTTCTGCATGTTCAGCATCTTTAAGAGGCTTAAGAATTACAACTTAGCAAATATAAACCAGTATTAAAATGTAATTTTTCATATCTGCAAGACATTTTAAGTTTCTTTGTGCTTTCCTGTGCAGAGTGAGTACTCTGTGCCTCAGAAATTCCCAGTTGTCAAGGCTGGCATGAACAATCTGCTGGTAGAGAGGGAAATGTGATGGAAACCTCCTGCCCAGTAGGCTTTAAAGATAAAATGATGTCTTAGAGAAAGCATGCTTGCTGTTTCTGCAATGCATGAGATAAACAAGTGTTCAGTAATTCCCTTTTGTATTGCTTTGAAAGCATACTGGTTTCTTCAGAAGTCAACTTTGGTGTTATCAGCTTCACATCATGGTATGTTGTCCAACTACGGACAGTTTTATGGTTGTATACTATTTATATTTACAAACACTGCTAACGATTCACTTCAGTCTTGAAAATATTTATGGAGCCCTGTTCTGCTTTCAACTATTTGTATACCGAGAGACAAATGTAAAAAACATTTTGATGTAGCTTTAGCTTGAGTCATCAGTAGCCACAGAAAAATCAGCTCTACTCTTTTCAACAAGTCTTTGTTTACTTCCTCAGCTGAAAAAGGAGCCAGCATATTGCTGATAGTGCATGAAATACACTTGCTATCAATGTCTATTGTTTTAAGGTGTGAAAAGTTTTGGAAAACGACCTCATGTCATTGTCTAAATACTGATGAGAACAAACATGGACTAGGCCATTGCTGCAACAGTCATAATGCCTTCTGTATTCACACATTTCTAAAAAGCAAAAAATGGTTTTAAAATTGTTCTCACAAGCTCTGCTAGATCTGTATTGATGAACTGCTCTGCAGGCTGCCTTGCAATTAGTCCCTGAGATTCAGTACCAAGCCAAGGAATTGGAAGTGGCTTCAGCTGAAGCTGATTTCTATTCTCTCCACTGCCGTGCAAAATCATCCATGTAATCACTACAGAAAGTGCAATGCCTTTTATTCTTTTTGGAGGTGTAACTTGCCTTATTACCACTACTACTGCAGTTACTTTTATAGTCACAGTACATGAAAGGATGTAGTTTGACCAGCTGATGTAAATAAATCCTAGCTTCAAAATTAGACCATGGTTATTCTGACTGTTCCGCTTCCCTTGTGTGTTGGACGAACAAATGGTTCCAGATGCTTTGTCACATACAGCCAGTATTTATTGCCTGGGAAAAAAAATAAAAAGTCATAGAATAAACTGATCATCAAACGCTAAGCTACAGTAAAATACCAAAGCAATCCTAGCCTAGCCTGCCAGAGTAGAGCTAGAAGGTGTTTAAGTAAACTGCAATCTTCTGGAACAGAATTAAAATTTTTGCTCTTTTGAGTTGCAGTTGGCATGGTGGCTGAAGGCAGATTTATGTAAATGACATGAAAAAATGAAGACCCTTTGTCAGTAAGGTGTAAATTTTTTATGGTAACATCTTAGGATTTGCTCTCAAGCAATGGCATCATTTGGGGGGCAATGAAGCAGTGAGTGGTAGCCAGCTCAGCCACTCAGACAGTAGTGGCAGGTGGTCGAAGCTCACACCACCATTCTCTGGGTAGTCCCAGATCTCTGCCCCTCTCTGGATGGTCTTCCAGTCCTCCATTAGCTACAGCCTCAGCAGTAAGGTATGGCAGAGGCCTCTAGCAGCTTTGTCTCTGCTCTTCAAGGTGATGGAGCCTGGGTGGCAGTCTGCAAAGCTCTGGACTGGATCCTTGCTTAAGATCCCACCAGAATGATGACACCATGGATGAAAGCCCAGGTCTTGGCATATAGTATAAGCAAACCTCTTTCAGCAGCGTTTATCATTGATTTGGCTCCTTTTCCCTTGCTCAGATGGCATATGAATAAAATAGAGGGTGGTAATGGGTGGTCCTTTATAAAAAGATGGCTATAGTCATTCTATACAATGCTTCTGGAAAGGATTCAGATTTTGAGTGTTTGTGGTATTTTTTTTTTCTTTTGGGGAACATCTGCTCACTAGAAGTGTTTTACCACCTTGGAAAACTTTTTCTTTTGTCAAATGTGCTGCCTACAGGGAACAGAGACCCCTGTCACCTGCTTCCTTCTGCTACGGAATTTCTTGTGAGAGGCAAACACTCCCTGCATATCTGAAATCAAATCCAGGGCAGGAAATCTGCTTCCTCTGGGGCAGAAAGCAACTCCCTTTCTTCATTAACCCAGTGTGTGGCTCTTATTCAAGATTGCTGATGCAGCATATAGTGCACCTACTTAAATAACTTAATAGAGATTGTCTTGCTGTCCCTCTTTTCACAAGCTGTTTGTTGAAGGATGACCAAAGGGAAAACACTTTAATCACAATGCATTCTGACTGATTTTCAGTCAGCATACTTCCATCACTTCAATTAGTAACCTAGAAGGGAGAGATGTTGCATTCACATCTATTGAGATACTCTTTACATCAGTTTATTCAAAGCATTTTTTTTTTTAACATCCATCCCCCATTTTACCTTCCTTTGTTCTACTTCCCACCTTTAACCCTCTCTTGGAGCACACGTTACTTTATGATCATGGTTAAAATTCTCAAAATCCTGCCAGAAAAGGCAAGTGACAGTGTTTGATGAGACACAGCAATCAGTCGTCAGATGCCCTTCTGTCTGCATAAGCAGGAAACTTTTCACAATTCAAGTTTTCTTATTGCCTAAGCTAGATAAAGGCCATGAAATGCTAATGATAATGCTACAAGCACATTACTGCCTTTTTAATTTATTTCAGCTAACTTCTGTTGATGGCATTTGGGTAAGCTAAACTGCCAGTTGAACTGAATATGTTGTGCAGTTCGACGTAAAAACCATGCTGGAAATAGATCTGTATTCAGAGGCATCTAATTAGGAAAACATCATGATAGTCAAGCAAATGTTTTCCAAGGCACTGCATCTGTGCACCATGAATCAATTGCATAGTCAGATTGCAATATTCATTTTCCAGGTCGTAAAAGCCATCTAACGAGAAAAACATGCACTTTCAGCCTGCCTGTGTGAAAGAAAGAGCAAACCTACGGTTTTGGTGATTAAGATTCTGTGTTTAAATTTCTTCAGTGAAATAAAACAATAAGGAAAGTAAGAAGGAAATAAGAAGGAAAATGTGCAGAGCAGGCTATAACAGGAATCTGTGCAACATTTATTTGCTGAGAATTGTGGTTTAAAAATGACGCTGTTTGATGTGCAGGTACAAATACTATGAACTATTCTGAGCATACTAACATGTGCCCCTCTCTTTTTTCTCCTGTTTTAACTTGTGTTTGTACACATGCACACATGCATATGCATATACATATATATGTATATACAGATATATGTACATATACATATATAGATGCACCAAAAGAAGTTTGGCTTCCTCCTGAACAGTATGAATGAACCAACACTTTGGGGTTCAGCTTCTCTGAGATCTGATCTTGTAGTCTTGGTACAAGTTACACTTGGGGTAGGCTGAGCACGTAATGTAAGGGAGAGTCTCTCCTATATATATAAAGTTACCTAGTCCATGATATATTTCTCCTTCACTGTCTTTCTGCATCTTGTTACTGAAGGGTATAAAACTTTCTACAAAAGTTTTAAAAACTATTAGGAACATCATTAGCCAGTAAAACTCGTATTCAAAAATAAACAAGAAAATAAGAAACATCTAATGGAGTTTTCTTATATATGCCAAAACTAATAGCTACTGACATTCAATAAAAATTGGCTAAACTATTTTCCAGTGAAGTACCAAGTTTTGGATAAAATAACAACAAAGATTATTTCAGAAACTCGGCTAAAATACAAGTGTTCATATTTTTACATGTATAACATTTTTCTTGGTTAGTACTTGTGGAGTTTTTCATGTAAAAATTTAAAATACTTTGAAAGCATCAGAAATGCTGTAGAGTGGTTTTTCTGTGCTTCTAAAGTGTTATAAAAGTCCTTAAGCATCTATGAAAACTCTTTCTCAAAAAAGTACTTGCTTCTAATGACTAAACCTGACTAAAAATAACTAGTCCATCAAGCTCAAAAGAACAAGTAATTTTATTCAAGTTCACTTGGGGATTTGATTATTCTTCTGAAAATGGTAAAGAACGGCAATCTTGAATATCCAGGCAGAAAAATAGACTGGTGTCTTAGGTCTGCTTGGTTTCTCTCCTTCAAGAAAACAGGTATTGCCTCTTTTCTTAGAGTAAGTATGTAAATTCTGGCCTCTTACATCTGTGGAAAACTGCTTTTCAGGAATAACTTATTCAAAAACTCACCACAGTTCTGATGTAGAACAAACGGATCTTTAATGGTTCACAGTCTTATTTGTATATTCATGCTAATGCGCATTTTTTCGATTTAGGAAATAATTGTGTGTTAATCAAACACTCCAATTAGCTTCAAAATGTAATTATTTTAGGAAACTAGTTTCCACTTATTCTTGATGAGATTGAGGGAAGTACCATGTCTATTATGGAATTTAAAAACGCTATATGTTTTCATCTACCTGTCCTAGCCCAGCATACCAGTTACAGCTGTAGTGCTTTCCAAAGGTCACCTGCTTATAAAGGTTAAAAATCCTGACTGGCCATCATTCTTTAGAAATAAACATACAAGCTAAGCGGTCACTGCAGATTCCACTACTTAATGCTAAACATAATACTACTAAGGTATAAGAAAAAATGTGGGAAAAATAAGAAATGAAAACGGAGAATTTAAGCAGGTATTTGGTCTTCTCTCTCAGCTGATATGAAGAAAGATGTCCTCACCTATATTCTTAGTTACAGACACGTGTGCACACACCCACTAAGCATCCTGTTTTGCTACCTACTGAAGCTCTTTTGAAACAAACTGACCAGTAATTTAATGCTCCCAAATTCTGCAGTTACAGAGGTCAGCCCAATGCCAACACTGATCTTAAAATCTTTCCACAGACATTTTTTGGACTGTCCTGCTGGAAGAAAAAAAGGAAATTTAACAAATGTTTGTTGTCACAGTTGGAGAGCCCTCTATATCTTTAGTCAGATAGGAACTGATGACGGTTCATTGCATATTTTACTTATTTCTTAAAAGTATCAGTAATACAAAACATATCGGAACTGGCTTCAGGGACTCTGGTTTTAGGTTTTTTTTCTATTAACAGTTCAGTTATAAAGTGTATTTACAGACCTTTTTTGCCCTCCATTTAATTATTTTAGAAATATCTATTATTTGCTGTCATATTTTAAAGAACACGAGAAGGGAAGGAAAGAAAAGAGGAACCCTAAAGCATTTCCACATTGTTATCCATTTATTAAAGCACTTCAGAGTGGTACTACTCATGCATTTTAATGGGAAATCCTTTACAAAGAGTACTGGCCATACCGAGTTAATGGGAGGCTTTGCCTGGCAGACTTCACAGACTGGACTTCAGGCATACCCTCATTTTGCTTGGTGATCTGGAATTCGTGGTTGCAAAAACTAGAAGTTAAAAGTCTTTCTGACAAAACTAATAAGGCTCTGAGAGATTGAATTACCTGAGAAAAATTGGCACTATGTTTGCAGAACTGGTATGTCATCTTCTGCTGTCTTTCTTTGCTGCCTTCTCATATTTTCATCTACTGTCTTCTTAGCTTACTACATAAATAAAACAGTTGTGTTGTATCTGTTTCCCTTAGTCTTTAATGAAACAATTGATGAACACCCACACCCACCGGGTTATTGAATTTATTTATCCTGAAACCTGTGAAGAGTGTGCTTGATGTTCTCCAGCTGCTTTATACTAGCTCAAGTGAGTTCTACCACACACACTGTTGAACAGTTGAGTCTTAGGACAGCTAGTGAAATATGACTTATTGAGATACTGACCAGGACAAAAAAGGTGTGAAGGAGAGGGTGAAGCACCTCTCCTGACTTTGGAGTGTAGAGATGACATATAATGGTTGGCTATACACTCATACTTACATTGTCACACGTGAACATTTCACCACTTGTATAGAACGTATATGTAATCCCAGATATAAAACTTTGTGCCCCACAGTCACTGGTGTTTTACAGAATTGTCAGAGAACATTTTTCTTTATTGAGGCACTTCAAAAATAAAACATTGCAAATTTTTTTTTCACCAGGTGCTCCCATTTAGCCACTTTCCTTCTCCAAAGTTCATTTTGCTTTGTGTTAGGTTTCCTCTAGTAGATGTTTTTGCTGATAAACCCGCATTTTTGTCCTCTAATAGGACACTTAAGGAAGGCAACAAGATTTGGGAAACCGCTTTGGCCTATCTGTATTTAAGCCAGATCACAGTAATGCTAAATGAACTCCTTTTAATAATTCACTGCAGCAGAATCTGGTTTTCTTTTAGCAAGCTCCTACAGAACTAAAAAGGTGTTCAGCTTTTAAGCTTCATCTTGTAGAGCTGATGAATTGCTCCCAGGCTGCTGTGGAGATGGTCCTCCAAACTGGGCTGCCAGAGAAAATCTCCAGCATCTTCCCTCCCCTTTTCCTCCTAAGATCGAAAGTGCAATACTTCCATGCCTTGTGCCAGCAGCCCTGATACAGGAGGTGATAAATCAAAAAGGCAATTACCTGTGTAACTTCCCATTATAAAAAAAAAAAAAAAAAAAGCCTTTCACCTATGGATGGACAGATTTAATTAAGCGTTCGCTCCTCAGTCGCTACGGACAGTAGCAGATCTCAAGCCTCTGTGTACTCACTGAACAGAGGAGTTGTGTTATGCACTGCAGTGTTTGGGATTGTGATAGGACAAACAACACCCAGAAAAATGACTGTAGTTTTCCACAGATAGGCAATGGGGCTGTTTCAGGCTCGGGTGGCATGGTGCATCCGTGAAGAATCAGCAGTGTTTGTGTTCAGCTGCGATAGCCCTGTTGTAGCCAGAATGGACTTGATTCTAGATGAAGTAAGGTTTGCAGGGAAGGAAACAATGATTTGTTAGATTAGCTCATATAAAAAAAGGTGAAAAAGACAAATTTGGGGAGGACCTGAGCCCTGAAAATGACCTGAAAAATGACCTGGAAAATGACCTGGAAAAAATACATGTACCTGAAAGCATGCCTGGTTTTCCAGCCTTTGGTCTAACAAAAGATATTCCTTATGAACTTTACCTCAGTTATGTTTATGTAGAAGGTAATACATTACCTAAAACCATTATCAGAATTGAAGACACACTGGCTGTATTACAAGCATATATTAATACAAACTTGTGCATACATAGGTGCTTATTACTGATACATACAGTTGCAAAACCATGTATGTATCTGTAGACAGATAAACCTCCCTCAAATAAAACAGAGGTGGAAGACAAGTTTTATCAGTAATGTAAATCAATATAATATCATCAGATGGAAAAGGAGTGGTATTCAACTTTACTAGCTGGGAATGTGGCCCATAACGAGTTCTCATTATACGGGACTCAGAAGGGAAGTAGGGATCTGTCTCTACAGGAGATGTTTGGTGAAAGACCCTTCTTGCAGAAGATGTAACTTCTTTTAGAAGCTTTCTTTAGGACGGAAAAGCTGTGAACAGCACCCAAACCCACAAGTGTAATGAAAATCAATATAAAAAGTGGAAATTAGTGTCAATTAGGATTAGTTTCATGGGATATTCTCTTGTGATATACAATCAAATATCTTTAAAAGCTGTTTTTTTTCCATCAGACAGATGCTGTTTTGGTTCACTGGGGTCAAATTCAGAATTTGGAAGCACTTATGAGCAGCCACACAAACACTGCTCAGGTCTCAGAGGAGGTAGCCAAGAAGAGGAAAGAGAGGACCTCAGTAAACAGTTATTTAGATTACACTGGTTTCAATTTGTCAGCTGCACCACCACCAGCAAGAAAAAAGAAATGGAAATGTCACAAAAGATCCTAACCTTTAAAATGTATGTGCGTTTAAAAAAAAAAAAGGACCTCAAACCTAGCACAAAGCCATGTGTATGTGCCAGCCTGCAGGAGTGTTTTCAGCCTTCAATGACTTCACCAAACCGCAGTGCTGCTGCTCTGTAGTGGTACCTGACCTTAGGAGCATGTGTGTGCAGGCCAGCATCAGTCACTTCTCCTGGAGTGTCCCCAGAAGGGACCAGCAGGTCCCACCAGGAATAGGTTTGCCCTCACCGCCATGTCTGGAACACAGTACACAGGAAAATCAATCACTGCCCACCCCAAACCCAACAGCTAACAGCATGACCACACCATCAATTTTTAATGACAGAAGTGCACCATAAATACAGTTTTGTCTTTGCAACTGGAAAGTGTTTTGGCTGCACATGTTAGGGAAATTCCTGTGTTTCCCCTTTCAATTTTTTTTTTAAGGAGATTGCTCAACTGTTTGAAAAATCCTGATTATATCTGACATCTTATGATGTGGCCAGCACTCTTAGTTTATGAAATTCCTGGGATGTTTTCTGTATACATGAAAATGCTATTTGGAGAATGAAGACAGTAGAATAAATGCATATTGGAGAAGAACCTACTGACATTCTGGACGTATTCAGATAGCATAAGGAACTACCTGCATAAGGAAAACGAAGTGTAGAAATCATGTGGTAAACAAGGTAGTAGAAGAAAAAAGAAGAAATAGTAGAAGAAATACTTGAATTTTTTTTTTTTAAGGAAGTGAACTTCACTAGTTTTTCCCCAGAGTAACACACTTTGTTATAAGTATTTTCTTTTTTAGTTTTATTTTTTTTTTCTTTTTAAAATGATGCATATGTATTTATTTTCAAGCATTCTGGGGAATATTGAAAAGTAATTGACATCCTTCATTGTTTTATTTAAAATTAAAACTAACACTTCTTCAGACAGAATATACTTAGGTTTGAACTCAGGAGAGCACTGTTGGTTGAAAACATCAGCTATAAAAATTATCTGAAAGTCATAAAAATATCATGGTGTTCTTTTCAAACAAGGTCATTGATTAGCAAACATCAGAAAGCTCTGCGCACTATATAGCATATCAAAATAAAACCAACTTTCTGAAGTTGGGAAATGCCAGAATTAGATACCCCTGCAGTACTAATGGTACTTTGTCTTCTGTGATGAAATATGTTATGACACAGGTTTTGACTTCATAAGCCTATATCCTCCTCTCCCCAGCCCATTCCTACTTCCATGAATGGGAATTACTCCTTATTTTCTTTTACACTACCTGTATTTTATTTAAAAGTCACTGTACAGAGGCTGAACTAAACATAAAACTATTCATTGGCTCCCTGGAGATTTCATGATTTTAATTTCATTATTTTAATTTCATTTCATTTCACAGTGTCACCAGGATTCAAATGTTCCACAAATATTTCTGTTTCTCAGCACAAGGTCACTGAGAGATGAAGTAGCAATTACCTGCACACTTTATCACAAGAAACTGAAGTACACCTGATTTTTGGGACCTCACATTATGACCATATTTGGAACATATTTATAGCATTATGTATATGCAAAGCTGAGGTGTAGTATGAGAAGTGGCTGGATAGCAGCACATGTTAAACTTAAAACCAGAAGTTTCCCAATGGCCCACAGCAAGGTGTGCAACTGCAGAGCCAGGGAAAAAGGATTTCTTTTTCAAGTATGTAAGTATTTGTCTCCTTCCCAAGGATCAGGAGAGAAAAACTTCAGTGCTTTGCTGTTAACAACAAAGAGGAAAGTGGGTTCTTACAGCTGAGGCACTCCAGTTTCAAATCTGCTCTCACAGGCAATTCTGTTTGAAATCACAGAATAGTTTAGTCCAGAGGAGAAGGTCCAGCACGTCTCAGGTGATTCAGTACTTGTTCATTCAAATACAGAGTAGCTCCAAGAATGGAAACGCCATCGCCTCTCTGGGCAATCTGCCACCAAGCTTGGTTGAGCAGAAGAATCAAGCCCTCTGTGAAAAACAATGAAACCTGAAACCTTGTGTCTACGGAACGACCTTGAAGAGAGCATCTGATCCCTGCAGCCTTCCCTTCCTCATAGGTGTGATGGGGGGCAGATAAAGCATTCAGGCTTCTGGCTTATTTAGCTATGCTCCTGATACGTGCTGTAGAAGTGCCAATGAAAGACTATACCAGCAGCTTTCCCTCTCATGAGATTACAGCTCCTGAGTCTTGAGTACTAGAAATGTTGCTGTACCCTATTCAGAGGGAAGGGTTCTATCTTCTCAGTGCAAATAAGATTAAATGAAAAGCTCAGAGATATCTGACCTTAATCTTCAGCCATCTTTGAAGAGACATCATGTCACTGTCAGAGCCACAATAGTATTTGGCACTGCCACTGTTACTAAATGCTGAAGTTTTCAATTTTGATTAAAACTGCAAGAAGTTGAAACTGTATTGTCAAACATCATCTTGACACAGATATCAGCTGTGCATAATTTTGTCTACATGGCAAGACCTAGTGAATTTGAAGTTGTGATTAATTTTCCCAAGATCTTAGCTCTTAGTCTTCACCATTTTTCTTCTCTGAATGGACCCTTTGCTTTCTTTGTTACTTTTCTATCGGCCTGTGTCTTTTATCCTAAAACCATACTAAAGATTTTGGGACATCAATAATTGCAAAATGTAGGAAAGATTTTGCCCTGTCAGACCTGAGCATATATTCGCAGAATATTCTAGGCAGAATTCGAAGATGAGTTTCTGTTATCGAACCGTGTAAGAAACAACTAAATATATTGCTAGGTAAATGGGCAAGAATTGGTCTTTTCTCATGTGGTCCAGGCTAATGTTCTTCATTGAACTCTAAAGATGGCTTCAGAGTTCACATGCTGGAAATTGTTTCATTCGCATACAGCTAAGGTGCTGTTTTGCTTCAGGCAATGTACTTTTTGTTAGCATGTTTGGAAGTTGCCCCAGGGCCTGGATATACCCTGATTTTCATGGATCTTGAGCTCTCTGAGTTCAAACATCCCAGTACCAGCTGATTGTTCTGCTGTTTCAGCTGCCGATCAGTTGAGCAATTGCTAATTTGCATGGCAAAATTTCAAGCTTCTTTCACAGCTTAAGAAATGCTGCAAGGAACCCTCACTGAAGCACTAGGCAAGTTGTTTCTACCCTGAGCTTGTTACAAGCTAATTTCATCAGGCCTGCTGAAATCCAGTCCTTGTCCAGCCTTGTCCTTTTTAGAACACACAACACAGGGAGAGCATACAAATGTCATAATCATTGGATGTGGCCAAAATGCTTTCTGTTCTTCAGATAATGGGAGTGTTGGAAAAGCTTTTATTTCCCTCCCAGAGTAGAGAAGTGAAATGCACAGCTTCAAAACAGAAATTCTGAAAGGTGCCTTTCTTTATTTCGTAAGGAAAAAATATGGTTATGGGTGGTGGTTTGGAATGCTTCCAGGCAACTGAGGGAAGCTGCCAAGTTCACACAAAGGGTAGGGATCTGCCCTGGTGTTGGGAAGAGACTCTCGAAGCTCCACCTAGAAGATGAATCCCCATAAACCTCTGTTAGACCATGAATCTGATAGAAAGAGGCTACCAAAACATGGATGGCATGGGATGCCCTGCCTTGATTTGAAAGAGAATCATAGAATGGTTTGGGTTGGAAGGGACTTTAAAGATCATCTAGTGCCAACCCCCTGCTATGGGCAGGGACATCTTCCACCAGACCAGGCTGCTCAAGGACACATCCAGTCTGGCCTTAAACACTTCCAAGAAGGGGGCATACACAGCTTTCCTGGGTAACCCGTGCCAGTGTCTCACCATTCTCAGCGTGAAGAATTTCTTCCTTAAGTCTCACCTAAATCTTCCTCATTCCAATTTAAAGCCATTTCCCCTCTTTGTATCACTACATGCTCTTGTAAAAAGCCCTCCCCAGGTTTCCCATAGCCCTTTCAGGTACTGGAAAGCCACTATGAGGTCTCCCTGGAGCCTTCTGTTCTCCAGGCTGAACAAGCCCAACTCTCTCAACCTGTCCTCATAGCAGAGGTGCTCCAGCCCTCTGATCATCTTCGTAGCCCTCCTCTGGATCTATTCCAAAAGTTCCGTATGGTTACGTTGGGAATTCCAGAACTAGATACAGTACTCCAGGTGAGATCTCATGAGAGCAGAATAGAGGGGCAGAATCCTCTCCGTCACCCTGCTGGCCACGCTGCTTTTGATGGAGCTCGGACACAGTTGGCTTCTGGGCTGTGAGCACACATTGCTGGCTCATATCCAGGTTCTCATCAATCAGCACCCCCAAGTCCTTCTCTGCAGGGCTGCTCTCAGTCACGTCATCCCCCATCCTGTATTGAAACCGTGAATTGCCTAACCCAGGTGGAGGACCTCGCACTTGGCCTTGTTGAACCTCATGAGGTTCACACAGGCCCTCTTCCACATCTCGTTCAGGTCTTTCTGGATGACATCCCATCCTTCTGGTGTGACGACTGCACACCGATCTTGGTGTCACTGCAAACTTGCTGTTTGTACCATCAATGAAAAATATTAAACTACACTGGTCCCAGTATGGACCCCTGAGGGGCACCACTTGTCACAGATCTCCATTTGGACAATGAGCCATGGACCACTACTCTCTGAATGCCACCATCCAACAAATTCTTTATCAGACTCAGGTAACTCTCATTTAACTATGGCCAACTGATTGATGGTCAGAGACCAGGCTGTTTTCATGCTGGATGATACTGAAAATGGGAGACTGTCATGAAAATTTTGCCTCTACTGAGCAGTGTTCTCCAATCATAATGCTATGCTCAAACACATTTATTGAGACCAATCATAGTCAGAAGCAGTAGTATTTTGAACAAACATATTCGTAATGATATTGACAGTTTTGGCATAAAGCTTTCTGCATGTTCCTGTGGAGGCAAACACTGACAATCTCCATATCTGCTCTGGGTGCCACGTATGGAAATGGATGTATTTTTGCTGTTCTGTGCTGTGTTAGGAGAGGATGGAGCAGCACTGAATACAGTTCCCAGGGAGCTCCTCTTTGCATGAGTGTGTGAAAAGTGTTTCATGGCTGTAAAGGGGAATCATGGGCTTGCTGTACATTTTCAAATCTATGCAAAGCACTTTCTAGAACTCAAACTTCCTCCAATTCTTCTTCTTTCCTTCTAGAGCCTAGTCAGTGTAAATGACACTGTCCACTTTGACCTGAGCATTTGCCCCTAAAAGTCTCTGACTTGTGTTCCTTTGCTTATTAAGAAGCTTAACTTCTTTCTATGAGAGGTAAAGAGTAAAATACGATGTTATTAAAATAACCAGGAGATGCTGTCTCTTGGATAGGACAATATTACTAGATGGTGGGCCATAAACATTTAAGATCTGACCATGCACTCACACACAGCTAAGACAAACACTTGAGAGTAATATGACTGGAAGTGGCTGACTGCATCTTTCCCTGCTCCCTTCCACCAAATAGAATGCAGTGGTAGTGAAAGCATTGTGGTGATAGATTTCACGTTGACATTCTCTGTGCAGATAACAAAGAGTGTGTGTGCATATGGGTACATGCGTGCGTGCCTGCATGCTGTGATCATGGATAATCTACTCACGGCACAGGTGACAGTTGGCTCTGTAATGCCAGATTTATCAGAAATAACGTGCAATCCCACCTGTTCCCAGGGCACCAACTCTCTCTGTTTGGTCTGTCAAAGCACGTTCAGATATGCTGTACTCACCCTGGGCCAGCAAAAGGTAGTCTAAGCCTCAAACAGTCACTAGATTTTGCAAGTCACCCATGAGAGCAAGTGCACAGTCAAGTGGTCACGTCTAGTCTTTCTTAGCTGCTAAATCCCAAGTCTTTCTCATGAACCTAGCTTCACACTCTCTCTCTTCCACCCTCTCTCTCTTCCACCCTCTCTTTGAAATGACAGGAGAACCGCAAAGTTATTTTTAACAGTACCTCATCAGTTCTGTGCTGCCTATTGTTTTGGTTCACTGCTTCTCCACCTGAGGTAATTCTGTTTATAAATACTGTAAAGGGTTCACCTTCAAGGATGATGATTTAATTAGAAGTGCAAAGAGGTATGGCCCAATATGTCAGAGGCTAATGAGCAAGCTCTTGTGGTTGGTGGAGAGAAGCTTGCCAAGATATCCATTAATTTTTGTTTGTGTAAAACAAAATACAAATGTAGCAACCATTTTAAAAGGGAAATATTATCAGAGTCCAGGCAAGGATAGCAGAATAAAATTGATGGCTTTTTTTCCTTAATCTATTTGTATGTAGGTTCAGGTCTGATTATGTAGTCTGCTATCAACTTTAATTAAGCTTCCCCTTTGCTCCTGCCCTTGGGGATTAAACATAATTTGTTCTGTAGGAAAGACAGGTAGTATGAGCTCAGTGTTTTAAAGGCCAAATTGATTTATGTTACATTTAATTTAAATTTCCTTATGGAAGCACATAATTTTACTTTTACTAATGTTGGAGCAATTACACAGAGGTGAAGATTCTGGTACAGGGCAGAGCCATACAGCCCTCTAATGCTTTTCTTCATGAACAAAAGTATTCCCACCTTATGCTTTTGGAATAATGCTAATTAAATCCAACAGAGTCCCAATGAGCTCCCACTTCCCTAAGAGTCGCTGGGTGCCTCAAATGTCAGGCATCAGCACACTGGTGTGCAGAGGCAAGGACGAGCTCCAGTAGATCTGCTCCCACTCTAGTAGACCTGCTCCTATCTGGGAACAGAGATGAGGTCCTTAAAAGTACCAGATCGTTTACCCTCTCCAGTATAACAGGAGCGCTTTTCTCACCACAAGAATGATGTGAGCCCCTGGGAGGCCTGGGAACCGTAGCCCTTGGTAAGGCAGGCATGTCAGATGCCATAGGCAGGATGGATGTTCAATTTCAAGCCTCTGGACTGAACCTTATCCATCGGAGTTAAGCTCTCCATTCTTGAGGCTCTGAAATGTTTGGGAATGGTCTGCAATGGATCCAAGGGAGCCCTTGGTTCTATTTGTCTGGCTTTACAGAAACAGGATAGCGGCCACCTCAGGAAGGTCACACCCCACATGGTTGCAAAAGCGCAGTATGGGGCAGCATCAGTGGCCAGGGCAGTGTGGGAACCACACCGTAAGAGAGGCTGGGAGGTGCCAGAGGTGTTGCCAGTAAAAATGAAGGGAAAGAGATGTTTCCTATGATCCAGACACAGCTGCATTAGTTTCTTCAGCTTTGAAAGCTGCTGAAAATCAAGGGCAGGACAGGAAGCAAGGATGTAACGTGTGAGGGGATGGGAGAAGAGAGAATTTTCAAGGATCATCCATAGACAGGCTCTATGTGGATGGAAGATCTATCACAATACATGTTTCAGTGTGTGCTTGGTATTTCCAGGTCTCTAGTTGCAAATCTCCCTTGCCTCCCCCTGTCCCCCAAGGCCTCCATTGTACTACAAATAGCACTGAAACCACTGCTTTCTCTATTACACTGTTTAATCAGGTTGGTTATGTTATCCCACCAGGACTGGAAATATTAAAGAACGCATACCGGAAAACCTTCAGGTGCAAAAATGTAGCTTACCTACAGTTTTGACTATATTCTCAAGGGTTTTCACCTTGTTTCCCCATTGTGCCATGTATTTCTCTACTGTCTCATGATTATGTGATATCCTTTTATGAAGCACCTGCCCTACTTCCTTTCAATTAAATAAAAGACACCACAGGTTTGAACCCTGGGGTTATTTTTATGCCTTCTGATGGACCCAGAGAATGAAGAGTTGACAGTTTAAGTGTAAAACCAGTAATTTCCACAATTTACCTCAAAGCAAATTTTTTTGTGTCAGTAACATAAGAGATGATTGGTTTTGGCATTACCCTTCTGTGGGCAAGGTACAGATCACCTTCTTTCACACGTGGTCCCAGAGATTTTGAAAGCTTATATAAGTATGTATTTCTCATTTAAAAAAAAAAAAAAAAGTCACTGGCTAGTGCTTAAAAGAGCCAAGAAGAGGTTCGTGCAGGGTAGGCAGCCAGTGTACCAAATGCTTCTGTGCTGAAGGCCTGCCGGAAAGTTTAGAGGGCCCTTGTCAACCCTGAAAATAGTTACAGATCCCTTTTTTTGTCAATTCTAGCACTTTCCTGCCCTGAAATCCTGATACAAAGGAGAGTAACATTGATTGTAATAAAAGGAGGGATAGTTCAGAAAGTATAAAAAAAAATCCCTAGGGAACCACACTGTATGACCCCCCTGCAGCAGTGTTAGTGGTGTGCGTTGGGCTGATGCACTTCCTATAGAGGCCTTTTCTTTCTGGGTAGGTGGTGAGATTCCCCTTGGGAGACTCAGGCAAGCCCAGAGAAAATTAATGGTGAAAAGCACTCTCTTTTCCCTGCTGGAATGCCTCACAGTCAACTGTGAGAGCCCATTAAGCAACTGCTATGACCCAAAATAACCTAAAACTATGAACGGGCTGTCCAAACTGTGTGCTTATCTTTCATTTTACTTTTCCTTTAAGAGAGCTTCCTTCTCTAGGAGAGCTTTTCAGCCTACTCATGAATACGGTGAGCTGGCAGAGTCTGCCTTTCCAGCTGCACACTTTTCCCCCCTCTTCACCATTCGCATCTTCAGACCCCACTGCATCGCCCAGAACACCAAACCCAAGCCCAACCAACCAGCTCCCAAAAAACTCCTCATACCTACCTGGCTGTGCACATAAAGGGTGTTGAGAGTCAAAGTCTGATGACACTCACTGTAAATTAATTTAACTCTAGGAACTGGGTAGAGACCCCTTGCCACACGGCCACCTGCAAGTCAGCGATGGGTATCAACTCCCAAACTACCTGAGAAAGTGGTAAAGCCAGTTGTATGAGGTTCTCTACTCTGTGTTTGTCCCAAATACTAGCCCATGGTTGCTTTTTTTGTTTGTTTTTTCAACTATGTTATTTGATGCAATAATACCCCACCTTGCTCACAACTCCTAGTTATGGCTATGCTATGGAGCTCACCTGGTTAAAAAAAAACAACTGACCAAAAGACAGACAATTAAGCAGTCAAAATTTCTTTGGTTCTGAATAAGAAAAGCAAGCTCTAACCTAAAAAGGAGAGGGAAAAACTGTATGGAGTTTAACATAATTGTGTTAATTAGACAATTTAAGTAAAACAGTAATGGAATAAAGAAGGATAAAAGGGTTCTTAGAGAAGGCAGGAGTGAGGGAGTCACTAACTCATTTGAGACAAAAACGGAGAGTTAATTACTATCTATGAATCATTAAAGGGTTAGCTGAAGGTGGGGCATGGGGAGAAGTACGATGAGAAAAAGAATGAGTCTCTCTAAGGAGGTATGATTTTTAGTAGACAGAAAAGACAGGGAAGATTTTTAGTTCTTAAATTCATCTTTTGAAGTAAAGTGTCTTATCACCCTAGGGACTAAGAGGCAGTCACAGTCTTGTGTGAGGTATGATTGCATTCATACCTTGATGTTCCAGTACTTTAGGGGTTGTGTTTAGAGTTCTTAAGCTGATGTCAATTGTTGTTTTCACTTACATGAGTATTTTCCAAGAGGGTATTTGGTGCAATGGGGAAAGTCTATCATATACTGGGGTGCAGACATGTAGAATCTATGTATTTGAATGGTCCTCTACAGGCAAGTGTTTTAAATGGTGCTGGTAGAGACACATCAGCGCGTTTTCTTTCATCTTGACCACTGCATTCTACAGGGATTTGACTGCTCTCAGTTGTATTGATCTAAGAAGACATTACTTCTAACTCCAACCTTGACTAGAAGAGAGTAAGACAAGCATTTCCTTAAAACCTCTGTTACATATTTAACTAGCTCTACTTCTCCAGTGCTGTTTGGAAAATTAAAAGCCAATAAAGCCCCCAAGCCAAGGGGACCATACATATGTTTATGATTCCGCGTACTGAAGGGCTGGCTGGATCCAGGGCGTGGAGCCATGTACCCTGCAGGTCTATGCCTCCTGTGTTAAGACACAGCACAGTTCCACTCCAATTTTAAACATCAGGAGACTTGCCATGAATTTCTTTGAATATGGGGCCCCCAAAGGCATCTTCACTTCATAAGGAGGATGAATATTACCAGGCATATTGAATAGAGATGAGGAGGAGGTCTTGTTAAGTCAGGGCTGGTCAGCGCTTTCCAGACTGTCAGCCCAATGAAAATCTAGGGAAATACAGAAGTATTGCCATTACCAGCAGTCACCAGGAGTTTAAAATGTATTTCCTCCCTACATTGTATGCTTATTCTTATCTGTCACTGAAGGCAAATTTTGGTGGGGAGTGCTGCTACAGGATCCACGATCCCTGTGCTTGGAGGCAGCCAAGAGCCATGGAAACAAATGGATAACCATTATGTTTTTATTTTTATTATTTTTATGGAGGCAAAAGGTTGGGTGTTGTTGGAGTTCGGAGGCTGGGAAGTTGCTTGTTTTGGGGTTTTTTTGCTGACATCTTTTTTTTAAAATGTGCTTTACCACCATATTGGTCAAAGAAGCAGACTAGACAGGAAATGGCTCCTTATCTGAGTGACATGTCTGCGAGAAGTACCTACCTTAAGGATGTCTTCATTTGGCTTCTTCTGAAAGACACTTCAGAACTTCAGGCTTGACACAGCTAAGAATGCAAGTGCAACTTGATTCTTTTCAAGACACTTCAGTACTTTGCTAACTTAATGCTCTTATAACAACATAATTACGTTAATAATAATAACGAAACAATTATACATATGTATATATAACTGCATTTTTCTATTTTAAAACAATTTGCATTCAGCGTGGGGCAGGAACCTTTGAATTAGCAGAGCCCATACTGTCACCAGCCAGGGAAAGTGCAGGAGGTGCTCAGATTGCTCAAGCGTACAAAGCTTTATTGCTTTCAGATTCCAGTTAATATTTCCAGCCAGCGTTGAACAGTGTGTTCGTGTTAGCACTAATCTGGGATGCTCGGCACCATGTTCTTTTGGTCAGGGCACACAAAGGTAGCCAGAACACACACAAGGAGGCACTTAGCAAGGCGGCTCAAATGTTGTTGTGTTAAACCCATGAACTGTGCTATTCAATCAATCATTTATGCTTCGTATAAAACAAGAAACGTTACTTCTCACGTATTCAAAAGATGCAACAAATATGAGCTGACAGCTCCCCTACAAAAAGATATTTTCCTCTCAAGAAAGACACATCAATCTTAGATCTGAAGTAACTTTTTACTTCCCTTTCTCCTACTTCGTGAAAAGCTGGTTCTGCCCCCTGCCCACTCCTTACGTAAGCAAATAATTTCTGTGAGTGCTGTTCCCAAATGGACTAAAGATCCATCATAGGGAGGAAGTAAAGTAACATCAACACATTTCTTCTGATCCAAAAAATACTGAAGCCGAATAAAAGCCTCCTGGTGGCAGATGAAATGAATGCAGAGTCCCAGGTGAGTTTAATGCAGAGCACTGGAGACTTGCAGCATTCTAACTTTCTGCTCCATAGCAGTAAAAAAGCTGTAGGTAAATGAACACCAATTTTTTTTTTAAAGGTATGAACCCTGCTTTTGTTTTCTGCTCAAGGTAAAAGAATACATCGTTAGGAACATGGTACTGAAATGGTTATTACAGTTAGGGAAAATCAAGTACAGCAGAAGGCGATGGAAGCAGACATCACAAATAAAGGCAGAAGACCCTTTTATTTCGCATAGACAAAATGCAAAGAGTGTCTCATTAAATTAATATTAAAAAAAACCCAAATCAATCCCTTCACTCCACTGACATCACTCATCCTAATTAACAACAAAAAAGGAACAATCAAAGACCCATTTCCTAATTTAAAAAAAAAGTGCAAACATGACAAAAGACTTTTGTTTTTCCAAATCAATGTTCCCGTTGAATTCACACATAAGGTGAGATTTTTTTTGTGATTTTTTTCCCTTTTAAATTTTTGTCTGATGGAACTTCCAGTTAAAATGTTTTAGTTAAGTCTTCATGCACTTCGTAGAAAATCAGTAAAAACACAAACGTCTGTGAAGATCAGAAAACTGGACTCTTTTACCCAAAATTCAGATGTCCAGTCAGATGAAGCTCACACTCAGACAGAAAAAAAAGCAAGAGAGTCTTTGCACTGTCTGTCGTTCATATTATTATTTTTTGTCAAATATTTTGGCAATCTTCTTCTTTAATTATAAATATTGGAATTCAATAAAAAAAAGGTAGCTTTCATTGGAATTTTTTTTCAATGTAAATATTTACAGCCACTGTCCAGCCATGCTCTTTTTGTTATACCAGGGTGTAAGATTTTGCGTAAGGATTGTTTCCTTTCAAGTGACCCCGGGAGTCCAGCAGGGATTCTTGGGAGCTGCTCATTTTGGCTGCCTGTCCTAGCTCAGCTCCTTCTCGCTGAGGTAATGTTGCCACAGCACCAGGTTGCCATGACTGTACTTCTCTTGTGGAGGACGTCTCCATGGGAATTGGCTCCAGGACAGTGGGGCGCTTCAAGGTTCGGCTTTTCTGAGGCTCCAAGCAGGCTTGCCCCAAACCCAGGTCTCTGCTTGTGCCCTGTACGCCACGGTTCAATAAAAAGTCCATCCTAAGGTAGGGTGGCAAATGCACGAGATCACCTGGGGAGGCAAAAGTGAAAAACAAGTCCTTAATTATGGTCATGTGCTGCGTTATGCTCAGCTACTGGCTGGGGGAATCAAGTTAAACGGATTTGACCACCAAAGTAGAGTATCAGTCATCAACCCAGCTGCAGCATTTATAATTGATGTATTGTTTGTCACAGAACAAACAAACTTCTTTTTGGCAGATCCAAAAGAATTCACTGTTAATATTTGTTTTTATAATAGAAGGACTACAATGAGAAGAGAGATGTGTTTTACATGCACTCAAAAAGTGAAGAGGATAAACTGAAAAGACTGGGAAGTTTTTCTTAAAATCCTAAGAGAAAACATCTTGGTTTTCATTTGTCAAAACTTGGAAAACGTGGAGGCCCGGTAGATTTCTTTTTATTGTTTTCCATTTTGAATGAAAACCATTACAATTAATAACCCCCAATCTAGAGTAGAATGACCAAATTATTTAAAATGGATGTCTGAGAGTTAAGGCTATAGTTTTAAAGAGATTTGTAAATAAACCAGAAAAGCATTCTTGGTCTAATATAACAACATTTACCTGCCATCCACAATCACTGTGCTTAAATCAGTAGTGATTTTTTATCACTATGGCCATCAATATGCTGCTGGCTTGTGGCAACAAAATGCATTGGGGCTGGCATCCTAGCTCTTGCATCGACCTTCCCTTCTGTTTTGTATTGTCAAGGAAATCTCTGATCGTTATTTCTCCTTATTTCTGGGCATTTCTATGTGATTCTGTTGACAGCAGCCTGCTCAGTCTAGAGGATTTGCTTTTGCAAAGCTACTGAGTTCAAATAGGTGCCTTGGACCTGCTGTCTGGAATTAGTCAGGGGTGAATGCTACCTTCCACGTACTCGTACATGTATTAGACCTGCTGCAGAAATCATCTTATTTATTCTTTCCCTGCCTGTTAGGCATTCATGAAATTGCTTTAAGGAAATGAGAGGCAATCATGCACATAATGACATTCCTCTACAAAAATATTTGATGGTGTAAACTCACATATATATAAAGCACTGTTCAAGAACAATACTTCCCCTTCTTTACAGACCTCTGCAGGTATATCGCTTCCTCTTTATGGCTGATATCAAAACTATAGTCTTATCTACAGACAGGGTGCATCCTGAATGTTTAAATTAGAAGACTCCTCGCACTACTACACCTGTGTCTACATGAGCTATTTAGAGTAGCAGAAATTAAGGCTGACCTGTGCCAGTGGCATAAACAGTAGACCAGGAAAGCACTTCCTAATAATAAAACAATGTACAACAATTTCATTTTTCCTAACCAAGCTAAAAGCTGTCCAATGACCTAAAATAAAACAGCTCCTTTGCTTTCTCATATAAGTCAAGGCACTGCAAATCTTACCTAAAAGACTAACAGCATCTGCTCTACCCAGAATTTCAGGTCATGGACAGAGAATTGCTGAGAAGCTACATTTGGATAGAATCACTCTTTTATTCTTATAGAAATCCCCCCAGCACTAACTCCATATGTTTTATTCTAGCTATGTCTCCAGCAGAGATACATGGTACCCGGTTAACCCCCACAGAGTAAGAGGGGCATATCTGGAGATTAGGATGACATATGCACCATGGCAACGTTTATGTAAAGTTGGAGACAGAAAGGGTTTGTGCTTATAATCACACTGATTGCCACTTGAATAATGAATTGTGGTAACATCAATTGTTTTTACTCATTTACCACATTCTCCTACAGTACCTTTTGTGCCAAACACTTTCTGCGTATGAGACCTATTTCAGCTGAGACAGCAACATAGCTGCCACTGGGGTGAAGTACATCAGGATGTGGACACAAAAACTGGCAGGCACAGGCAGTCATCGACTCACTCCATGTAACTACAGGCACTAAAGTGAGCTGCCTGTGGTTACACCCGTGCTCCCCAACAACTTTGCTGCCCGCCTGGCACCCAGACACCAATCCCCTGGGCCACACAGTTATTTTGCTTCTGAGTTCCCTTTTGAACCAAGTCCTTCAAAATAAAGCTCTGGGTGCAATTTGCTCCAAAGACCATTCCCTTTGGGCAGCAAGGAGGAGACAGCCTGGATGGGAAACGCTTGTATCACTTGCTCCCTGTGGCTGTATCTCTTCGTAGCATTGCAGAAACCTAAATAAGGAGCTTTATCGCCACCCACTCCTCCCCGTAGGGAGAGATACGAGCACCTTCAGAGCATGGAATTGGGTGCTGCTGCCCCTGCCTACTGTCTTTGCTAATGAAGACTTGCTAATGAAGGTGGTGAGAGCCTTCCTTTGGCGGCCTCAGGTGGGGGTTATCGTTGTGCAGGGCCACAGTGAAGGCAGGCATCAAAGTACACTTCTGAGATAACAATAGTTTCAGGCAGAAAAACTTTGTGACTAGCTACAACACCAAAGTAACACTTTTCCTCTTGTCAGGAGAACCCAGGGATGTTCTGAGATTGCTGGTGTGAGAAAGCAAAGTTTCTCTCGCACTCCCACAATTCCCATCCATGTGACACAGTGATCCCCCAACCCCTGCAGAAGAGGACCAACTTTCTGCTCCTGACCTCTATCCCTATTTCCTGCAGTAACAGACCTTTTCCCAAAGGCGTCTGTCGCCCTAACACCAGCTGTGACTGCCTGCTGCCTGGTAGCACAATGCCCACGGTTTTGTTAAGACCAGCCAGGTTCTTTCTCTCTTACTGCTTCATTTTCTGTTTTATGGGCAATGATGAAGCCGGAGCATGGCTTATGGGCAGTCCCCTGTGGTTGCCTTCAGTATCTTAACACATCACTACTTCTTGAGAGGGACAGATATGCATAGACTGTAAAAACGATGAGTGTTGAACTTTACAGAGATGAAGGTTCATTTTCAAGCTGATTTTTCTTATCTGTAGGTAAGAGCTTCAGGCTATGTAAAGAAGACCTTTTTTTCCTCCCTACATCTACGCAAGAAAGCATAGTCAACAATCTGTGTACACTATATAGTCATTTTACTATAATTTTCTAAATGTCTGGGGGCAAAGTTCCAGCAGGACTGCAGTAATGAGGAACCAGAGAGTATAAATTTTTCTACAAAGTTTGGATACGTGACAAAATCTCTGACAAGTCTTACACAGAGCACGCATTATTTGATATGATGTACAGATTTTCCTGTCATAAAAAAAATGCCAGTGGTCCTCCTCACTTGCAAGAAGCAAACAAAGCAGATTATTAAAATCACTGGAAAAAAAATTTTGGGAAACTAATTTTTTTCTTCATTGCTAGGACTGAAAGACTCTCACAGGATGAAAAAAGCCTTTGATTTATAAGACCTAATGTCTTTCTGACACGAAAACAGAGTCTTTGAAATATAACCACAGGGGTTCACTTTTGCCATTCCTATATCAATTAAGAACGTACTTTTGAGAAGATTAAAAGCCTCTTGCCGTATCTATGGAGTTGCTTGGGAAGACTTTGGTTTTCATCCTTCCGGTCACAAACATATATAGACGTTTTTTTGGTTTCTTGATATTCAGTTGAATGATAATTTTTTTCAGGCAAAGCATTATGAAGTTTCAGGATGGTTCATTGCCTTTGATGCTCTAATTACCTCTTTTTGGCTGTGTGTGTGCCTTATTAGTAATGAAAGCAAACCTTTCAAGTGCATGAGCACTGCAAATGAGCATGTTTAATAATTCATGCATTTTGGCTGAATTAGTACAAAAGAGATTCTATAACTATATTTTTCTGATGTATTTTTAAGAAAAGGGAATCTGCTGTATTTAGAAACACTGAGTTTGTCCACAAATAATAAACATCCAGTAAAATCTGAATGCAGCAATTTTAAGCCAGAGGTAACTCAGTCTTTTTTTTTCTTTTTCCTGAGCGGCCAAGCCTGAATTGTTTTGCTTGTACATTTAAAAGAATGTTAGCGTCAATAAACACTTGTAAACAAATGCTAAAAGTCACTTCTTATGGTATTTACCATAAGCTACACATTCTACCAAAAAGGAAGTATTTTCTAATGAATGCAGCACTGAGCAAAAACTATTTACCCTTGTTGAAGTTCAACTAAGCTGACATAAAATGTTTTGCAAAAAAAAAAGATATTTTTATCCTTCCTCTGGATGTCAGCTTCAGGTACAGGAAGGGTTGTGATCTGACAGGCAACAAGGAGGGAAAAATTCTGAAATTTTATTCAAGATAGGTATGTTGTTTGCAGAACTAAACCAAGCTGAGATACATTCTTTTTGTCCCCCAAAGATTTGCCTCAAATCTCTTAAAAATTCCAGAGAGCTTGCCTGTATTTTTGCTTTCATCCGCTCCAGAAAAATGTAAGGATTTGTGCTATATTCAATACCGAGATGATCACAGACTGTAAAAAAGATGCTTTTAAGAAGTTGCTACATGAGATATATACGCATTTTTTTCATGATTCATAACTTTTAATAAAGCAAAAGCAATTTGTCTTCACAATGCTCCAACACAGGATACCCTCAGTGATGACAACTGCCTGGTGATTGTCAAGATTTTGTTGCCATGTGAAGGAAATTCCATGGTATTTGAAAGATTATTTTGGAAAAGTTTATAAAGTAGGACTGCTGACTACGATAGAATATTTTATTTGATGAAAGGTAAGAGTAAGTCTGGGTGAGTTAGGCATTCACACATAACGCTTGAATAGGCAAGTGGGTAAAATAAGCCCTTAAAGATATCTCTGGCATAATCTCATGGGATAAGAGATCATGCCAGAACTGAATCCAGACAGTTCTGTTAGCACAGGCAAGGTGCCTTTGCAGATGCAGTTATGGCAACTTATACATCTCTTCATGACATTGTGCAGTACTGGGGGTGTGCAAGTGCTGGCAAAGAGTGTCACTGTGCTGGGTATCTGTTGGCTTGGCCTGAGTTCGGAAGGCGAAGCACTGACGGGATATCATGTTTTCCTCTTAAAGGAAGCAAGGGAGACAGATTTGCTGACAGATAGCTTTAAGTTCAGGTTTATGCTGATTAAAAAGTTTAGTGGGGTTTTCCAGCTCACTAGCGCAGTAAAAAAATCAATGAAGCTTTTGCTGATACCCACAGCCTGTTCTTCAGGAAAAAGACTGCCTATAGGAAAAGCTCATATTAGAAATGAAGAAAGGGTGGAGGGTTTGCAAGGCCAAGGTGGGAGGTTTGGTAAAAAAAGAGCAGAAGTGATGTTCAGAGGTCTATGTCACTTCAAAAAAACAACACACCATTAAAAGCTAGCAGGCAAAGCTGTCTTAGCAGCAGCTTCATCTGAAGCCAGACTGATAGCAGCAATAACATTTTTTACAATTGCTGCTGCCAGTGTTTGAAACTGGCTGGTGCTCCCTCACGGCCCATCTTCTGTCCATGCATCCTGCACTGAACCCACAGAACAGTCTGCACTGCACTGCAATCATTCCCACACCAGCAGGCTCAGTCAGACCTGCAAGGCTTGCAGCATTCTGCAACGTCAGATATAAATACATTTAAGGAGCAATAAAGCCAATTCTTTGGTTACCTTGATCCTGTGTCCTGCTTAGACAAGCAGGAGGGTAAAAAGGATCAGTCCTGCATCTGGCCTGGTGGTGCCTCAGTGAAGAGCTCAGTACTGGCTCTGCTCTCCTGCCTTGTTACCTGGAAAAAGTGACCGACTGCAAAGGGAAGTAAGAGGATTTCTTCCAGATGCAGTCATTGCTGCCCCAAAGTGAGAGATGAGCAGCTGCTTCCAGCAGCCAGCTGAGCTTCACGGTTCCTTACTTGCTTCAGCATCCAGTTGAAGTTTCAGCTGGATACGTGTTGGAAGCTTGGAGGATAATGAAATGAAACAAAGCAACAGGCAGGTTTTAACTTATGTCTGTGGTTTTGGTTTGCTTGCTTGGTTGTTTTTTTCTTTTTTTTTTAATTTTTCCCCCAGGATCTGTTCAGTATGGAACTGCCTTTCCAAAGCTTTGTTTAATAATTATTTTCTTGTAAATGTTGCAGTCAGTTGCCAGAACTGAACAATAAAAAAGTTCTGAAGGATGCTTTGAATAACAAGGCTCTACTCTCTAGAGCCGCTATTGATCAGTAATGGAAATGGAGCTGAAATTTCCCCATGCAAATTACTGACTGCGTGAATGAATGGGAACCTCAGCTCATTCTTGGTCAACAGGAGCACACCATTAGCAAATTTAAGAGCTAACAGACTCCTTCTGAGCCAAATGTTCAATACAAAAACTGCATTTAATAATTATGCAGACCTCTAAGGAGATTCAGAATAAAGGCAAAAGGTCCAAGCACTCCTTTATATTACAGTCTCAGCGAGCAGTAGAAGGGGAGATGAAGGAGGGAGGCAGCAGGGCTCAGCTTTCTCGTTAGTGAAGGAGCCGCTGAGAGAGCAGGCAGGTGCTCTTCCCTTCTTCAGAGTAGCTTCAACCTCTGCTTCTCTGCCCAAGAAAAATGAATAAAACGCTCAGCATTTTGGAGATGTTTTTACATTGACTGAAGGCCTAATGCTGAACAAGGTCAACAAAGTGTCTGGGTGCCTTTCAGCTGCCTGTCAGTTTCCTTTTGCCATAGGGGCAATAGCCGCAGCTCTGCCCTCCATGGCTTTGTGACTCGTGCCACGGCATCTTTTATGCTTCTCACAGTGTTTTGGAAGACTACATAAAATCACATCTGTATGCTGCTCATATTTGTGATCATTCAGATAGGAAACAGCCAAAACACTTAAGAAAAATATGCCAAGTTTCCCATTTCCAGCCAGAGAAGTCAGAATTCCCTATCACCCCTGCAAGGCTGTACTTCATAACCAGCAAATTTAATTTTTCCATTAAAACTGCACCCTCGTAGATAATTTGAAGAGCTATAATACTTAGTTAAACATTGCATATTGCAGTCTGATATAACTGACATTTTCATAAAAGCATTAAAAATACCAGCTATGTTTTACAAAACAAAATAAAAACAACAGTTGCTGTTGACTACAATCATTGGAGCTATCTCTTAAGAAACAGAAGGGCATCAGTAAAACTGTAGTTTGGGAGCCAAACTTGCTACTGGTATAAATCAGAGTATCTATATTGATTTAAGCAAGACTATAGAATGATTTATACTTGGAGATGATTAGGTTTAAGTGACTGAAAATGAGGATTCCAACAAATGTGGATCAGTTTTTTAAAAGATGATTCATTTTGTTCTTTAGATTTAAGCATTCTAATTCCGAGAAGAAGTACTTAATCAATGTGTCTTAAAGCAAAAGCATGACTGCCATAGTTAAACTGAGATCATAAATCTGTAATCCATCAACATAACACACTGTGGATCAGTCCAGCTGGGTGCCAGGAGACATGATTATCGCATTGTTGCTTACTCCTTAAAGGTTTAGTGAAACAGGACTTGAAGCACATTTTTAGTTCGTATCTCTAAGCAAAACTTTGGTCTTTCACACAGTGCTGCACTTTTTAAAGGCCTGTCAGATGCTTCTTATTTTTTAGAAGTAAATTTAAGGAGAACTGACATCTTTTTAAAGGTCTCTTAGCTGGTAAGGAAAAACTTATTAACCTAAGGGGCCAGGTAAGATTTTGACTCTATGGAGATGCCATGTAGATGTTCAGCCTCACAGGGCTGGTGCACCTGCAGAACTGAGACCTTCCTGTTTTGACTTAATGCAATTTCTAAGCTATAAAACCTTATAAAAAGGATCTCACTATGTAAATCAATATGCACTCCAAAACTAAAGCCAGAAAAAAATGTCAATAAATAATGAAATGGTGATAGGCAAGAAAAGTACGGGAGATTTCGCTTTTCTGTTTTCACCTTATCACGCAATCCACTTCGTACATTTTTAAGGATGTTCTGAGACAGTGCTTTCCTACCCACTGGTTGAGCAAGGAAAGCTGTGCTGAAGCTCTCACTCAGGTGCCTCTAGTTAGCAATGCTGGAGTTTTAAGATTTGTTTGCTGTGAATGGAAACTGTTCAATTATACACCACTTCAGGGTTAAATCGATCGTGACTCCAGGAAACTGGCATCCTTCACGGATTCATTTCTGGGATATCTTGGGTGCCTAGATGCAGCACAGAGGCCAGAGAGGCGATGAGTTTGAACTGTATTTATGGTTCACTGAAATCAGTGGGAGCTTCTCCGTTGACCTCAACAGTCTCTGCACCATGGCCATAAATTCACGGCTAAACCTGACTGTGCCAAGGCAACGGGTAAGCATAACAGTCTACTAATAGTTACAAGGCGGTCAGGCTACAAGAAGGAAACAAACATCTTTGTTGCTCCACTGAAGATATATTCATGGATGGATTACTGTAACTTGGTCTCCACGTCTCCATATGTCCATCAGTTTGACTCACCTGAGTGACGCTGACAAGGTGTATCATTGCATTTTTGTTAATTAATACACCGGGATCAGAAGTCCAGCTCTCACATTTAAATTAAAGAAATATGAACCATACTGAAACAAATTCATATGTGCATACATCTATGCTTTAAATGCTATAAAGAAGTTCTTACATGGATCGCAAGGACTGTCACTATAGTCAGATTAAGAATGTACTGTTAAAAGTTGTTTCTCTTTCTATTTTACTTTCAAAAAATAGCACTTTTTTTGCAGATAAGATTTGGTTTACATTTTCTGATGCCTTTAGATCTTCTATAGATCTCAGATTACATGAAGGCCCTGTGGCACAGAGGAAATGAGCAAAGCCTGCTGTGTGTGAAATCAGTTAAAGCAGTTAACAGCAGTAAAATGCCTGCAAGACAGTAAATGACCGCAAGAACCTGACAGCGAGGCTAGATGAGTTCTTGCCTGTATAGAAACAACTGCTTCTGGTTACCTTGAGTTGACTGAAAGGCCACGCATAAAGCACATGCTATGTCTCAACACTATCAAGTGAAATGCTTTAACATTTTGAAAATTAAAATGGCATGAGCAAGCCAAATCTAGTTTTTGTAGCAGTGAGGTTTAAGATACAGATTTCTCTAAAAATCTGTTATTCTAATTGCATTTGACACCACATCTTTTGTTTGATTTAGAACATTTCCTGGGAGTTTTAGCAATTAAATATGTAATGACTGTAAGAACATGACAGTAGCTAAAAGACTACTGATAAATGTCCTCCTTGCTTTAGGCATAAAACACTCCACTAACTACAGTTGAATCTGATGCTTCTGAAGTTATTTTAATAGTTGTAGCTGATGGAAAAAAAAGACCACAAAGCAAATAATCAGCTTTAGAAAGATGAAATTAAATTCAAATGTAAAAAAAATCTCAGTTTTAATACGAAAGACTGTTGGTAATAAAAAAGGTAGGAAATTGGTGTTCTTGAAAGGGGATTTCCCTTAACATGCAAAGCGAGAGACCCCACAGTATTACAAAGCAGCACTGTTGGGGATACTGCATTTTTTTCAAATCAACGTTATTTTTGAAATCAAAATAACAAATAAATTAGATAGATAGCAACAGTAAAAGATAATTGTGCTACTCCATGATCCTACTAGAGACCCTTAGGAACTGGTAACAGTTATTTCTCTCTTCTAATAAAAAAAAACCTAATAAATCTTCCTAACACCAGTATTACTGACTCTGGATGACCATTGTAAAAATTGTTTAACACTACTTTTCTCATCAATTCATTGAATCTAGCTCTCAAGCATTTGTACATTATCTGAAATGCAATTTTCACATTGCAATTGTGCTGAAACTTTATACTTGTAAGCAAACAGCTGCCCTATTTAAAATCATGATTCACACTGAAAGTTTTCCTTTCTGATTTCATAACATTATAGGTTCTGATCTGAACCTGTTTAGGTTCAATTTTGTTGACCTAGCAAGGCTAAAAAACTTGCAGTGTGAGCATTCCTCTCTGTAAATCCATCAGAAAAATAATGCAAGCCAATGATTTTAAGTACATAGTCAAGACAAATTAAGCACAGAATTAAATGGTTTTCATCCCTGCAGAACACTCAGCTTTTTAGAGCAGAAGGAGAAAAAAACTCCTGATATGCCATAGAAATAAAACCTGAGATCAGGTAAAGGCAATTTGCTCTCACCACCAAAATGCCATTTCAAGAAGCAAGTGGTACAGTCTGTCTCTTTGTGACATGTTCCTAGTTTTCCAACAGAACAATGGAAAATAAAAAGTATGTGTTACGGGCACAAGATAATTTAATATATTAACATTACAGATGCTCATCTAGGAGAGTAATTTCAGAATCTGGCATGTAACTATACATACAAGTAAGTTAACATTCATGTTAAGAGTATTTACTAAAGTTAGAAACATAGAAGGGAAGGTATTTTTCCCACTTCCAGCTGTTCTGCCTGTCTTGTTATTTTCGCACCTTCTTATTTTGATTTGTCTCATTATATAGTTTTCTTAGAATTGGGCTTTGGTCACCTGTTGTGAAGTCACGATGATGATTTTTTCATTTCATATACTTTTATATACTTTTTATATACTATATATGGTGTATATATATATATATGTATATATTTCACTGTATTTGAAATCAGACAGTGCAAATGTAAAACTAAAAAAATAGAAAAATCCATATATTATGATTTTCTTACTTTGCTGTGAGATTCCTGAGAAAAAGAAGGTCAAATATAGATCCCCCCCGTATCTTCAAGAAATTCAGTTTGGATCTGGAAACCGTGGAACTGTACAATTCTATTTTCAGTCAATGTTGAATAATATAATAGGTATGAGAAAAAAGAGGCAAAAGGTGAGGTGAAGACCCTAAGTCAAGAGCCACAGCCATTACTGAATCCCCAGTGGCTGAATTTGTATCGGATTCAGTTACTCCTGCAGTTTATGGAGCTCTGTCAGCAACTTTTCAACAAAAAGCAAGTCTCTGAATAGCCCCCATCACTATGTCACACTTGTGTACATAGGGTAGAAGAAGGAAATAGCTCCTTCACCCTTGAACTCATAGATCAGTGGAAAACAGTTCACATCTTTTTATCTCAGGTTACAGGGCTGACACTGGAAATATACTGTACTTTCTATTACTGCATGTTTCATATTTTCCTTATTGTGCTAAGCAGCTTATTTTTAACTGTAATGACTGAATACAGGAAAAGAAGATTTGTGTCTTGACTTGCGTGCTTAAAACAACACTTATGCACTGCAGGTGATGTCCAGACTCTATTTTAAGGGACTTTTGAAAACAATTCTTTAATAAAATATTTGCGTTCTGTAGCTTAAGGCTTGTCCTCAAGCTAAGACTTTGCTGTTAAAGTCTGCAGGATTAGTCAAAGTAGCAAGAAATTTGTAAATTGGGTCAAGAATGCTAATGAAGGCATCTTAAATACCAAAGAAACTTGATCATTCAGCAAAGCTGGAGAGGTTAACTAGTGTTCACATTTCCTCTAGTAAATATGCAGTAGGCTTAGGGCTAGATTCAGGCTGCTTGACTTAGGTGCCCAATGGAAAAATCCAGACCAAAGAAGTGTCAATACTTGCTTACTGGGAGTTTGACTGAGAACAGTCCTGTCCTCTCCTCTGGCTGCTGCGAGAAGGTGGTGGCTGCTGGCTGAATCTCCTCTTCTGGGAAAGAGAGGCTAAGCTCATGCAGAGCTCATGCATCAACAGAGCCAGGACAGCAGGAGGACAGCACTTTCAGTGGAGCAAGGGCTTAGCAAACTGATGCTCCTGCTATGTGCAGGTGTATGGATCAGGGAGAGCACTCAGCATCCGCATGGGGAAACACGGTGTCCTTGCAGTATTCAGGGCTGGGAAGAGCTTGCCTGCCTGCAACTACATTTTCTCTCCACCCACGTGTGGGTTTCTTTCAAACTAATAAACTAATTCCGTTCATCAGCTGAAAGTCTGTAGAGGAGGTTTTGAGATATAAAATCTCAGGGTGTTTTAAATGGATTTCAAAAGCTCTTAGTCTGGTATACCCAGTGAATGAAATCTCTTCTCAGAAAGTGTATCTGAGATGATTTTAGGCCTTCAGGGTTTATATAATGTGATCGCCAAAAAGGAATGGAAGACAGATTGTGAAAATCAGACATAAGGTAGACAAGACACTGTCCAATACATCAAGTCAAGGTAACTCTTAAGGATAATGTCATAAAATCAAAGAGGTTCTTTTTAGCACTCACTAGCATCAGAGAAAAATATAATCTAGGGGGTCTGAGTTTTACTGTAGCCCTGTGAAAGGGAAACCTCTGCAAATAGCAAAAGAACTGATGAAACTTTCTAGATATTTCGTATTCAAGCATTGGACACATATTATTTCTTCCAAGCATTAATTTCATTGCAGAGAATATGCAAGTAAGTGCTCTGTCCACAAATAAAAAAAAAAAGAAAGCACATGGGGAGCACAGAAATGTAAAACTATTTCCCAGTTAATAACTGTTCTTTTCTCAGGCACAATAATTTAGGAGTAAAGAGAGGAAAAAACCCAAGAGGCTTCTTGGCTGAGGCTATTACTGAGATTTAAAATCATTATAAGGGGAATCTATTTTTAATAAACTGCTACTGCAATGTTTACTGCAGTTAAGAATAATTGTTACAGTAACTCAATTTTTGGTTAATGTTTTTTTAAAAAGAGACACATTATTAGAAAACTTTTTCAACATCTACAATTATTTCTTTTCCTTTATATTACAGACTCTTTGACGGCACAGTATGAGGTAGGAAGACAGTGTATGTCTTTCTAATTTCTGTCCAACCAAGTTTTTGAATGCAAGATTTGAACAACAGTTTTGAGTGATGATGGACTGCCTCATTTGTCAACCTCCCAGGTTAGTTTTGGGTAACAAATTTCCAAATATTAATATGAGAAGGTGCCTCAGTTTTGATATGGAAGGACCTCCAGATGACTGTTGAGATGATTGCCCAGTCAGCCTGCCCCTTGAGGTCCTGATCTTGCTAACCAAACTTCTGGTAGGAAGGAGAACAATACTCATAAGTACAAACTTTGGGGAGTTTCAACTTTGAGAAAGATGTAATTGTAACAATGTATTAACAAGATTTTTATACCATGAAGAATTTTAACACTGCACAGAGGTTAGGAATTGAAGACTCACTTTTCTAAAGGGTGTGATTTATCCCACATGTTTAAAATACTGCTGTGCTATTTCTTCTGCTCCAATTTTCTCTTTTAATATGCCTCCTAGGATACATGACTGCTCTGGTGGTTTACTGAGCAATGTTACCATCTCCAGTGGGTCAGCTTCAAGACCTGCTCAGATCAGGTCTGCCAGCTCTGTAAAGCCCATGAAAACCTGCACACAGGTCTGCGTCTTTCATTTCATTTTCTGGAACCTATGCAGAAGTAGCTGTTAAGCAGCAATTTCAGTTTGATTAGTGGTTTATAATATGTTATTCTAAAAGGAAAAACAATGATCTTATTGTTGAAGCTGAAGAAAAAACTACAAATAATCTCATTGTTTTCCAAAAATCTGTCTACGGAGTTGTAAAGATCAGAAAGCAAGGATGCATAAGACATACTTTCAAAACACTGAATGTAAGAACTAAATTAAAAAATATTACTTCCCTGTTACACTTCCTGTAGCTATGACCTTGCAAAAGTTTAAGAAAAATGCAACTCCTAAAATACTTTTTACTGAAGACAGTTTAATAACACCTTCTTTATATACTTGAAAGTTTTGGCCTAGTGTCAAGACAACGATGTCAAAAACCTCTACAGCTGCTTGTACAGGCAGCTAGAAGTAGCCTTGTGCTTAAGAAAGCTGATTGATATTCAAGGATCACCTCCTCCAAGTTCAATGAGCAGAAACTCAGGCAAGAATGCCAGGAGGCCTGCATGGATGAAGAAGCACTTGGCAAAACTCAGAGACAAAGAGGCAGTACACAGAGGGTGGAAGCAGGCAAAGGAAACCTGGAGCAAATACATAGATCCTGTCTAAGCATGCAGAAATGCAGTTAGGAAAGCAAAAGCCCTGCTGGAGTTGAGCCTAGCCAGGAATGTCAGAGACAACCGGAAGGGCTTCTGTAAGTATATAAGTGAAAAAAAAGAAGGCTGGGGAAAATGTGTTCCCACCACTGAATGGAGCAGGGAACCTTGTGACACAGGACATGGAAAAGGCCGAAGCACCAAATACCTTATTTGCCTCAGACTTTACTAGCAAGACCTGTCTTCAGGATCGTCAGGTCCAAGAGATCAGTCTGGAGCAAGGAAGATTTACCCTTAGTGGACAATATTCAGTTCATGGAATACTTAAGCAAACTGGACATATGTAAATCTGTGGGTCTTGATAGGATACACCTACACGTGCTAAGGGAACTGGCAGATGTCATGTGAGGCCACTCTCCATAACTGATCATGGTGGTTAGGAGAAGTGCCTGAAGACTTCAAGAAAATAAATATCACTCCTATCTTCAAGAAGGAGGATCCAGGGACCTACAGGCCTCATCTCCACCCCTAGGAAGGTGAAAGAGCTTGGAATCTTGGAAATCATTTCCAGGTACATGAAGAACAAGAAGTTGATCAGGAGTCATCAGCATGGATTCACCAAGAGGAAGTCATGCTTCACCAACCAGAGGAGGAAGATCCCCATGCCCCAGTACATCCTGGGTGCCACCCATCTTGAAAGCAGCTTTTCAGAGAAAGCCCTGGGGGTTCTGGTGGCCAACAAGTTGAACATGAAGCAGCCATGGCCATTATGACAAAGGCGGTCAGCTGTGACCAAGTGTTGACAGCAGATCAAGGGAGGTGATGTTTCCCTTAGCAATGGTGAGGCCACATCTGGAGTCACGTTAGGGCCACTAAGATGATTAAGGGATTGGATCATTTCTCCTATGAAGAAAAGCTGAGAAATCTGGGACTGTTTACCTTGGAGAAGAGAAGACTCAAGGGGGATCTCATCAATGTACACAAATGCCTGAAGGGAAGGTGAGAATGGATGGAGCTAGACCCTTCTCAGTGGTGTCCAGTGACATGTCTGGAGGCAAATGGGCACAAACAAAAACACAGGACACTCTGTTAGAACATTGGTCTGTCACTACTCATGATGTTCCAGCCCCTGAAGCTTTTAACTCGAGCATAAGGACCAAATTTTGATGCTGTATACCCTCAAGCAAATCAGCTTTATATGGAATATATTAGAATACTTCCAAATACTAAATATGCATAAATAATGTATTCGGAACATGAACGGAAGAGAGCAAGCTATTTGCTAAAGAAATTACAAAAAATGTTTGTTGACTGACTGGAAGGGGAGAGCTGCAATTTTGACTTAGCTGCGAATGTAGATGCTTCCCTTTAGCAGAGCAAGTGTAAATATTTATTTTACTTGAAATGAAAACTTTTTCTATCTTTATCTGTTTCTACAGCTCCCAGATTTGTGGTTCTACTCTATGACTACATAGAAATCAGTTACTTCACTCACTATTTGATTTTCTATTTACTTTCCCTCTTATCTATCTGTATGATACACTAATTTCCTGCCTTGTCTATTATAACTTCCTACATTCTGCTGGGTCCTTTTCTTCCCATGTTGTTCTTTCAGTTTTCTCTTGCAAAATCCTTTATGCTTTTTTTTTTTCAGTGTCAGGTCTCGCTTTTAAATGAACTTCCTGATACCACTGGCTATCTGCCATTACTCTGCCCTCACAACAACCGCTTTTCCATTTATGGTGTAAATTAAGCAAAAGACTGTAGATTATTCATTACTCTTTTTTTCATATATGAGCGCTACCAATTACTTTCTGTATACCTAAGTAGCCCCAACCACTCTGGCAAATGTATATACTAACTAAAAATAAAATAAAATAAAATAAAATAAAATAAAATAAAATAAAATAAAATAAAATAAAATAAAATAAAATAAAATAAAATAAATTGAGTTTTCAGAAAGCACACAAATACGATTGTTCCTTTTTCTCATTTGAATCATCTTCCACAATGTCACATCATGTATTCTGTAACAAAGACTGACAAATCTTCTGAGAAGATTCTATCAAGTATTTGGTCCCAGAGTATCACAAATAATCTACCTATGCTATTGTGCACTAGGGTATCACTAGAAACAGCATTTTTTGTGACCTGGAAATCTGATTGAACCTATTACATGGATGTCCCTCAGGCACCTCAGTCAATAAGAAGTTGGAGCAGGTTTAAATTGTCTGAAAGTAGAAGGCCCCATATCCATTGAGCTATTGCACTGTCTCCATTTTCTCCATTTTTAATTATCCTCTCTTTAGATAACCCTAGTTTGATGTTAGGAGATGTTAAAGAGAGAGTGTAACAGCTCCAGAATATCAGACAAAAGGGTTATTAAACCTTTGACAAACTACAAGGCAGAAGATAGTACATCTTCTACAATCTGTCTTTATAAACTGTTCTGAAAGCAAACATTTGCTCTCAAGCACGAAGTGTTGCTGTAAGACACATTAGTGGGTAGTTTGAACTGTAGATGGACATATGTAGCCCACATGGTCTTATTTATCCCAGAAGGATCTATTGCCTGATGGCTGCAGCCATATTACCTCTAATGTCTCACCTGGCCGATGCGCCTTTGGAACTGCCATGTTCATCACTCGTCCTCCATCCTGAGGTTTCGGGGGGGATGCAGTAAACCTGCAGATCCCCGACTCTGATGGTGTGCTTGAGGTCAGACTATCTGTGTAGTCATTAGTCCCTGCTGTGAGCTGCTCTGATGATGTGTCTGATATGAAGCATTCTGTAATAGTGAACTTGGCATGTCTCAGTTGCTCTTCCATTTTTGCATGCTCATATGCTCTTGCTAGCTCTTCATACGTTGAGGAGGCACTTTCCGTGGAGACCATGCTGCTTCTTGCTCGATCTAAACATCATAAATATAAATAATAGGAGAAAGAAATCATCTGCACAATCCTTTTTTTTGGAAGAAAAGCTATGAATGTCATAATATTTCTTCATAAAATGTGGAGCCCTTGAAATTATCACGGCAATTTAAAGTAGTCTGCTCCACTATAGATGTCTGCACAATTTTTAGTTTAGTCAGTTAGTTGATAATTACAGGTTATCTGAAGTGAAGTCTTATTCTGCTAGCAACATTATGTGGTTTCCCGTTAAATTCATGGTTTAGAAGCAATAACCTTTAATAGACGAAAAAGGTTACTTTTTTTTTACAGAACTCTAAAAGTTAAATGCCATAAAAATGCTAGAAACCCACAAAACAGATCTAGCAAAATGAGGAAAAAAAGGAAGCTTCTTCACATTGTCTTTTTAATGCATCTCACAAATATTTCTCTGAGGTGATGTCTATGTGAGAAAGAGTACTCTTTCTGTACCTGTTTCAATCTTATATCTTTTCTTCAAGAAAGTTCTGAATACAAAGGTCAAAAATAAAGCCAGTGTCTCTCAGACATTGTCTCTAACTGTCTCAGACACTAGGTAAAATACTAACTCATTTCATAGGGAAGAAAGGACAATATTGTTTTGTAGGTACCAGCCTGCAGTCATTCAGGTGCTTTTTTCAATGCTGCTGAAGCTAATGGGGTTCGTATTCGACACACAGGCTATTATGACCTACACACTGTTCTTTTCTGCTGATGGGTTTCTGAGAACATCAATATTTTTAAAACAAGTGCTATTATTGAAGATGTAAATGGCTACCAATACTTTAAAAAGCATTCTGGAAACACAGTGCTCATTTCTGAAGGGACAAATGACTGGTCTGTTGCACCCCTTGCACTTCTGTTTCAGAGGGCTGGAAGAGCAGAGAACTTCCAGAAGTTCATTAGGCAGAAATCATATTTTATCACAAGATCTGTACAATTTCAGACATTATTGGTGATATTCAATAATCAGATACAATGTAATAGCTAATGCATAAAACCAGGATTCCTATAGCAGCCACAGGGAACTTTTTTTATTGTGTGCTAGGATCCTCTCATCAGTTTTCATTGTGCACTCCTGCCACTTGCAAATAGTTTAAATGTTCTACAATGTGCTGTAACTTGCTTAAAATTTTGAGCTGGCCAGCATTTAAATAAGGATTCCCTCTCCTCTCCCCACCCCAACCCTAGGAATATCATTCTGTTTTTCACATTTCATTTATAAATCAGACCAAAATAATGTGTTTCTGATCAGCTGGAAACTCCAAAAAGGCTGCAGCTGCCTGGTGCCATAGAGCAGTGTCTATAAACATGATGCTCAAACAAAGGTCCCAGTTTGGTTCATGAAGCTCAGGACCTGCAGCTTCTGCTTTTCCATGCTCTGGGGCGACTATTCCAAGAAATTTATGCTTGAACACTCACTTAAATTTCATCCAAGCCCAGGGTGAACTTCATGAAACCTGATGGCCTCTAGTTAGAACATCTGAACTTAGTTACAGTTATGAAATGCTGCAATATATTTCTCCTAAGCTTAAAAGCTACTGCTTTGTAAACGTGGAATTGTTTCGATAGGAAGTGATAAATTCTGCCAAATATCAACTGCACCAAACTAGATTCAGAAATCTGAACTCCATATTCGAAAAATGATCAAATATGCACATTAGTTTAAGTGATTCTTAAAGATATAATTCGGCTAAATCTATTTTAATGTTTTTTTTGAAATTTAGAAATTCTGAAATACTTAGATTAAACTGACTCTATTCTTTTCCCAGAAGCGAAGTGGCATGATAGAACTACACTTTGGCACAATAAAACCTTTCTTTGGCATGATCTAAAGCTTGTAATACCTACATAAATCACTGTGTGTTCAAGAGTAGACACAGAGCAGGAAAGAAGCCATGTTAAAACACGGGTGATGAAATCTGGTTACAAAATTTTGTGTAGTTTGCCTATTAAACCACAAAGCAAAATGAATTCTCTGCCCTTGGGTGACAACATGTTGGAACACTTGCAAGTGCATCTGAAATATGGAATGTCTACAAAAAGGGTTTCTGAGATAATGTTTGCCATTTTATATTTGTATCTGTATAGTTATTAGAGTTAATCCTTAAAGCCTTATGAGAAGAAATCAGGATGAATTTGCCAGCTGCCTAGAGGTATCTGTTGAGGGCCCTATCTATCGACCCTATGGATACAACACAGAAGTCTGCAAGTTTAAGAGGATGAATTGTGAAAAGATGAGAACTCCAATGTATAAATTACTGGAATAAATACCACCATATACTTCAAAGGACTCCACTACACATGTGGCACAATATTTGTTATCATTAGCATTATATGCATTTGTGGTACCCCTAGGGAGAAACACCCTATCAAGAAAAACCCAATGACAGCTAAATAGAAAATGATGTACATCAAGAACCAAGATTACTGCAGCTACTGCTGTCTCATGTTTACAGCGCAGCCCTGCAGAGTGCCCCTTACCTGTGTCCTGCGAGGGGCTGACGCTGTAACTGTCACTTTCCTTGTCCACAGAGCCTGTTGGCCTGGGGGTGGGCAGCCTCCAGTCTGTAGTGAGGGTATGAGCTGATATGGTAGGGTGAGGTCTGTTGAGGGTCCATTGACTAGCATAGCGGTTGCGAGCTGTGGGTCCAGTTTTGGCACTCCTCCTCGTGGTAGGATCTGTGTTGGATAACAGAGAGAGTTCTTTGCCACTAGGCTCTTAAATTGATAAGAAACAAGCCCTGTCAGAACAGAATGGCCACTGCAATAATGTTGGTTAAAAAACCACAAGTATCCTTTGGCGAAAAAAAATGAATAGTGAAAGTGCTGTTCACTACCAAATTGCTAAAGCATTTTTTAATATCCTCTTTCTAATGAAACTATACATTTTAAAAAGGGTGCAACCGAAGAGCTGAGAGCCCCACCAATCTCCTACTGATGCATTCATTTCCCCTTTACTCGAACATAAGCTGTTCTCCAGTGCCAAACCCACTTTGAGATGTGACAGAGCACAAGGCAAGTACATCTGGTCAGGGATTTCATACCATGTATCAAGTGAAGTCTAAGATAAATTACCAGTGTAGATGCGCCCTCAGCTTTTACAAACTGAGAGCAGGTACCTATTGTAAAGTGTAAAAGTTTGTAAAAGCATGTGCATGTGGTGAAGTAATTTCTTACCCTATGCATTTTACTAATATCTTTACTATATTACAGTATTAATAAGCTACAGGCAGCCTATTTTTGTTTACAAGTAATCAAAAAGTAACCTGTAATGCTGCCATTAGAGTTTTAGCTGGAACAGGTTCATAAAGATCTGTTTAAAAACAATTAGTAAATGAATAAAACTATTAAACTTTAAAAATCACCTGCTACTTGTTTAAGTTCAGCAATGTTTTATTTTTTATTATCTCAGAGATAATACAGTGACCAAGGGAGTAAAAGCAAACTACCTGCCAAAACTTGCCTCCCTGATCTTGTTAATAAATAGTTCTTCTGTAAAGTGAGGCTTGTACTTCCCAACAAAGCAATTAGAATAAAAAAATCATTATGTGGCAAACAGAAAGTGACTAAATCATCACTGAAGGATTTATCTTTGAAGCTTCTGAAAGGATATTACTAACAATAGAGAAAAAGTGTATTAGAAATGAAAAATTCAAATCTATTCAAATGTTCTTTGACATTCAAATGGTGAAGATGCCAGTCTTTGAGGTAAGAGACTTCAGCAGAAGCAATTTAAAGGAAAAACAATGCGTAGATAATGACTCTGAGCCCTGTTTCCGCCTAAACATTCCCCCTAAGAATTTGTACATTGATGTTTCAAAGAAACAAGGTATTTATTTACGGATACCAGCTATTGAGTCCTTCTCCTATTTTACATCTTCCTCCTCCAGCACTGGAAAAATATGAACCCAGTGCCACTGATAATTGGTCCTCCTGGCAGTGCAAGATATAGCTGCCTCATATGGATAACATCCAAAAACTCACTTGGCATAATGTGACCAACCTGTCAGTGTAAACCACCGCTTGTACCAGCTGTGGAACGTTGGCACGTGGCTGTTGTGTAGTAAGAAGTGAGCCTTGTGCCTGCTTGGAGGGAAGACATGAAGAACAGAAGGAGAGTGCTGGTGGGAAAACTCACACCAAGGTGCTGGGACTGCAAAGTTTGGAGAAGAGACAGATCAGGGGGATCTCAACAGTCCATATAAATACCTGATGGGAAGGTGCCTAGATGAGGACAGAGCCAGGCTCTTTTCAGTGGTGCCTAGTGACAGCACCAGAGGCAATGACCACAAGGTGAAACAAAGGAGCGTCCCTATGAATACCAGAAAATATTTATTTACTGTGAGGGTGGCTGAGGACTGGCACAGGCTGCCCAGAGAGGTGGTGAAGTCTCCATTCATGAACATATTCAAAAGCCATCTGGACATGGCACTGGGCAACCGACTCCAACCTTGATTTAAGCATGGAGGGTTGAACTAGCCAGTGTTCAGAGGTACCTTCCAACCTTAACTATTCTCTGATCCCATGACTCAGTAGGCTTTCATCAGCAAGCTGAAGGAAGTGGGAGAGCCTGCTGCCAGAACACAGGAGGGCAGTGCTCATCCTGCTGAGCATGTGCTGAGCAGTAGCTCTGCACCAGCTGTGCTGCGCTTTCACAAGGGACTCCAGCACAGATGCAGCAAGCTCCAGAGCTGTGTGATGGAAAACAATGCCCATCCGATGACCTGCTTATTAAGCCAGCTTTGCTCTCATGTGCTGAAACACAACTGTAGAGAGCTGAGGTGAGCAAGGCAAAGGTTCACACAGCAGACCTTTTTAAAAAATAAATATGAAATAACTAGACAACAACTCAAAGAGTTCTGTAAGGGAATATTTGCCAATCAGTGAGTGTGACTGTGCTCATACAGGCCGATTCATACCCTGCAAACCACTCAGCTGGGCACTGCTGCCCTCTTCACAGAGAAAGCTGTCTAGACAAAATCTCATAGTCTAGCCTCTGTCAAAGCAATATTAGTGTCTTAAATTCAGAGAGCACTACCTAAAAGTCTTTGAATTAGTCTTGTGCACTGCTGCAATCAGAACTTTACTGCATAATAAAGGCGATGGGGAATTTCTGTTTCCAAAGCTAGGCTGGACACAGATCACACTCTTACACAGTAAAATCCAAGTTTAATTTGAAGGAAGTCTCTCCTTGACTTCACTGGGATGGAGCACACAACTGCATATAAAAAAGAGATTAGGCATGGAAGGTGCTGGTGCTATAAAATGTTATGGTATGATAGAGGCAGGCAATTTTGAGGTGGTACCTCTTTCCTTATTAGAAAAGGCAGGGTTGGTAAACAATTGAGAGCCCATTGTTTACTCTGACAATCTTGATGTGTCAACATAATAAAAATTTTACAATGGTATTTTTGCTCTTAGTGAGCAGGATAGCCAGCATGTACATTAACTAAAGGAGTGAGACAAGAGTGCTGCCAGGAAGAAAACTAATATTGTATCTTGACTGTTTCAATTCAAATGCCGTGACTCTTCATAGATGAAAAATTGTGGTACTAATCTAGTTCTCAAGAAATATCTAACCATATCTTAAAACTGTCAGAGTTAGAACAGCTAGCGCTTATAAAGACTGGGGTGAAAATGGAGATGAAATGAAGATTTTTTTCAAGTAATATGCATTCCAGCAACTGAGCTTTCAGTATTTATGTTCACTGAACTCACCAAGTAAACAAATTCTGAAATGGTAAAGGGACAGAAATAATCCAAGAGATTTTAGAAATTGCACACTTTCAGTGAGCTATACTTTGGTAATATTCCTAACTCATAAGTATCCCTTTGATCTAGTGATTTTCTTTTCCATTTACATAGATATGGAACACATTCATGAGCGAAATAAGAAGAATGGATTGCAGCAATATATTAATTCACGATAGCATTTTAATCACTATAAGAATAGCTCAGCATGCATACATCTAGGAAAAGTAATTTACCATAATAACTAAAACTGGAAATATAACTTTTTCAGAACAGCAATAATAAGAAAAGCATTTCTTGCCTGATGGAGAAGAAAGGAAGGAAGATGTATTTTGAAATACAATAAAGATTGATCACTAAGAAAAAAACATATTAGACACTAAAAGCTATTAAGCTAATCTACCCAATAAAATCTAGAAATTAAAATCTAGCATGCATTTGGTTTAATGAAAGCCAGGTATGAATTATTTCAAATTACACCTACTTTTCAGATGCATATGCAATTTTTACCGTATTGAATCACTAAAAGCAATTGTACAAGAAATGTTCTCAGCTGACCTAAATAGATTTCTCTCAGCTTTCAGACTGAAGAATTAAAACCCATGAGGAGGCAAATGCAAGAGCACACTATGCATTTTATTATAGCTTTTTCCTCTTCAGATAACATATTCTCTTATATGCTTACTTGTTCCCGGCCGGGCATCAGAAACATCTACCAGTGGACCTGTAGCTTGTGACACAGACTGGTAATGTACTGTGTGGGTGACAGTCAGTGACTTCTGCTTAGATGTCTCTCCAAAGTCAGCATCAGTGAGCAGAACTGTTGATCTGTCATCTGTAAATGAAAAATCCCATCAGATAATGAATAACGAGTTTTGGTTTGCTCTCATATCTCAGACTTACTTTCGGCTGGGCACCACTACTAATTATGGCAGCCCTATCTTCTCTACAGGATTTGTAAGGGTGTACCACAGCTTGGGAGCCTCTCGGTTTAAACTCAAAGTTCATACAAAACTAAAGAATAAGTTTAATTTTCATGTCTGTTTCTGTGATTTCACCTTAGGAGTGTGCAGCTAAGACAGATGACTAAGCATCCTTCAAAAAGCTAATTTGTGCGTAATTATTTTGACCCTAATTTCTTCTTTCCCATCTTTTGAACACTGCCCTCTCACTCTTCATTTTCAGAGAGGTCATCTGAGCTTTTCAACAATGTATTCGATTTATTTATTTTTATTTACATAATTAGTAATGTCCTGAGTGAAATCATCCATGTCTTCCCAAAGGAGTTCATTGTGTAATATTGCTAACTAAACCTCTACCAGTCTGCTTTCTCTGCAGAGAAGGAATACGGCAGAAAGGATGGTCATAACCCAAAATTGTTCTTTGGAAGTTCCTTATTTTTGAGCATGCGAGTACCATAGTGAACACAATGGAAATATACTTCCAAGGCAGCTAAGCATCCTGAAGTCCAGTGTTTTTCTGTTCTGAAAGCTAAGGGCTAAGTCCTACCAGCTCTCTCTGCACCAAACCTCACTACTGTAGGTTTGGAAAAGAAGATTTGGAGGGCTTTGTGTGAGTTCCTCTCAACACAGTCAGCCTAGCTGATTATGGGCTTTCCTGCAGCTACAAAGAAAGGCACCTGACATTGGGAAAGACAGGAAGAAGATGAGCACTAGCCTTTAGTGCTTTATGGTTCTGCTGCCTTTTGCTTCCCTTTAGGGTAGGATATTTCTACACAGACCTTGGTCTCTGCAGAAAGCCAGTGCTATACAGCACTTTCCCCCACCCTGCCCCCAGTTGTGATCTCTGTATTGTACTTCTTTCACTCCAAAGAGGAAACTGGTCCACTTGATCATGGAAAGTTCAAGAGAAATAGATTTTCCACTGACTGATTGCAAAACAACTATTTCCATGTTACTAGACTTCCTTTTGCATTCTTTACAGTCTTTTTATTCATTCATAAGTGTAATAAAACCCACAAGAAGATCCGGCTATGCTATGCCATATAGCTTTGTAATGTATTTCAACGGGGACTGGCAACAGCGGGTCTTCTGTGAATTTACTACACAGAAGAGGTTGATCCACTTCTAAGCATTCCTGGGTTTTGATGTCTCTTTTTTTTTCAGCTTGACGAGACACCCTTAAAGAAAACAGTTCTGCACAATAGCATAACTAACATTTCTTGCCCAAAGAAGGCCATAAATAGAATGATTATGAAATCAAATTACTCTGTCTCTGGCAAAAGATGAGCTCTTATTCAGGTCGGGAATAAAGCTTCTTGGCAGAAAACTATGCCAAGGACTGCCAAAGTGCCTGCTTACTCTGAGTGCTTTGTGGAGAGCTGGCCATTACCAAGGCACTGATTTCTTTGCTACAGTTAAGGCACTGACGGTATTTCTACGATAACCCCCTATTGATCAGCAACAGTAATTCAATAGTAAAAGCTGTCTTTAGGATGAATCCTGGCACAAAAGACTGCATCACAGAGGTAAACTTAGAGGAGCTCAAATTACTATTAAAAAAAGTCTGCATCTCAAGTGAAGCACAGGTTTCCTTTTCAAATCTGCAGCGCCAACTGTGAAATGTCCCCTGAAGCCACCTTCTCATGCCAGACTGACAGCAAGTGTGACAGGGTGCATAAAAAAAAGCAGCTTGTCCCTCCCAAGTGTGGGCGTGGACAGAAAATGCAGAGATGCTGCTCCCAGCTTGTGGAGCTTTCCTCTCTGTTCGCACCGTCACTAGGCTGCTGTTATGTTCTCAGCCATGACAGGCTTCTACACAGATTTTGATCAAAAAGTTGACAAAATCAGTCATTCTGGAAGGTCTTGCCAGAACGTATACCTATACAGTCATGACATCAGGTTGTGTATTTTATTCTGTTGATATTTCAGACATCTTCTGTTTAAATTATTCGGAAAAAAGCAAATACCAAACAATTCTGGTTTTCATGACAGTTTAGCTGTGTGCCAGCCACATGAGAAATCATGATTTCTGTTCTGTGGAACAGTTTAGATTAGAATTTTGCATAGACATACAAAAGCTGAAAACTGATCAAAATGTTGAAACGTCATTTGCTATGAACAGGTCGATACAATATGCGATATGTAAGTTTTAGAAGTTGGCTGCTGCAAATCTTTAAATACTGATATTGTAGTTTCAGAATTTCATTTTCATTATAGTTAATGCCAGTGATCTAATAGTCTAGTCAAAGCCAAAAGAGTAATAAAAATGAAAATCATAAAACTGCCGGTCTTCATTTACATTTTCTTCAAGTGGCTCTCTCCATCACCTTCATTTTCCTAATGTCCCATTATATTAAATACCATTCTGAGATTACTTAAAGTGCAAACTAATTCAAAGGAAAGAAGAAGTTCAGTTCAGTTTTCAAACGTGGCAAATTACTTTGCAGCTCTTTTTTCTTGATGTGTGCGTAGGGGAATAGGTGTGGGTTGAAGGAAGTCCACCTGAAGTACCTGTTACTTTAACAAGTGAAAACAAGCCCAACAAGAGTTTACCAATGGTCTCCATTGTGTCCCTCTCCTCAATCAGAAGCTGTGCTCTGGGAATGTCTATGTGCATCCTCAGTGTTTGCTGCTGCTTATTAAGTGTATCTGATGTCCTGGTATTCTTGCTAAAAACAAAAAAAAAGTGAAAACATTAACATTCACACTGAATGAAAAGATAATTGCAAACCTCCTCATTTTAATTCTGTCTGGCTCAAACAACAATAAAAAAAAAACTAACTATGATCAGCAAAGTACTCATATATCTTATTTTCCCCTCTTTAGAACCAGTGCATGGTATTAATTTATTGTGTATGATGAGCAGTTAGATGAATGCACATTGTTAAGGAATTTGATCTATTCCTTATCAGTAGAGATCTGTTGAAAATTTCATATAGTTCTCTTGAATTGTTTTCATGTAATGAGATTAATTAGTAAAAAAACTTTGCAATTTGGAACTTTCCTTTCATTCCTAATAAATATGAGCAGAAAGACACACAGGTGATTAAACAAATTGGTAGGAAAATGACATCTTGAGTAATTTTTTTTTTTAAACTTTTCGTTATTTTTCATTAGATACATTACAAATATCACTAGACTTGATAAATGAAGAAGCAAAATTATAACTAGGGATTCCATTAATAAATTGCATAAAATAAATAAAAGTTTTAGTCCCATTAATGTTCGAAGTCTGAAATTGCAAATCTTGTTTACATTCATGGATTATTTCTAATTGATGATGCAATATTCTAAAAAAGAACATAAACCAATTATTCTATCATCATGCAAATTGAAACAATTTCATTTTGAAGTTTGTGTACCAGAAAATTACTTCTTAAATGAGCTGTCTACCGAAGCAAATGAAAATGGATAGTAAAACTGAGTGTTGCAATAATTTTTAGTACAGAGCTTGTACCAAGAAATCTTCAAACTGCACCAAAAAACGAGGAACTTTTTGCCCTTTTAGATGTAATTACTGTTTGGAGGAGAGGAAATATTTGCAAATACTTCTTTGCACAGAGAGGCTGAGGAAAGTTAGGACAAATCAGCCAGTAGTGTGATCACACTTCAAGAAGCTTTAAAATCCAAGGGGAGGATATTTTTCTAGTGTAAAATAGCTGTAGATCACTCAGTTTAATTCTCCTTTAGCAATGAATTTTTATTGTTGTTAGTGGAATCAGCAGAGGACTATTAAGCTACTTGATGATAAGCTCTCTTTTTCCCCGAGTGTGGGCCTTTACACAAGAAATTAATGCATGTGTGATGAGCACATATCTCTACAATTTGCCTTAACTTCCCACTGTGCCTCCATGTGAGCAAGACCTAACTATTGCAGGTTTGGAGGGTCTCCTGAAGTCCTATTTAGGAGGAATTTCCTTTTCATGTGGTCAGTAATTCCACTTCAAATCCAAGGGTGAGATCCGCAAGGCACACCTCTGGCTGATTCACACTGTCTGGCTTTCTCTGCTCTTGTGGTTCCCAGTACTAACGCTATCTAGGCATCTCACACTTTAACATTTCTGTCTTTACCTGGGTGATTAGGTGGTACTGTTGTCATCATGTTCAGATGGATAGCTGAAATGCATTCAAACAGCCTACAACTGGTGCCTCATTTACTCACTATGGATGCAAAATATCATGAGAGTTACCCAAGGGCTGCCAGACTATAATCAGTGGAGAATATTAGTCACTATGTCTTACTAAGCACATAAATTTTCAAAGACATTTGGCATTCTAAAATGCATATAAATTCAACACTGAAAGTCTTAAAATCTCTTCAAAGTCTCTGCATGGATTAGATGCCATTTTCCTACTGGTTTCCACTCAAGTTGCTGAAATGTTAAGAGAGTCAGAGACTGATATATTATCTGCATGCCAAATATGCTTGAATACATGTCCTTCAAAAGCTGGACTACTCTGGGTTCTCCGAGGTCATAGAGCAAACCTGTGACTGAGTGGAAAACTGAATTTCTGAGGTCCAGTTTCAATTAATAATCAGTAACCCAGTAGTTATTTGACACACGCAATCACATACATATCGCACCTTTGCAATACATAATTGAGTCTAATAAACTGCATGCTTCCTCTGCTCATCAAAGACACAGGAGACAAAGGAATCAAATAAGACAACTTCCTCAGAGAACGCAGACCCTGGAAATGCAATGAGAGCTAGAAGCTCTTCTGCAGTGTGAATGCTTTATATTCCTACTATTGCAAAGTACTCAACTGCACAGAAAGTATTGTTTGGACCATAGGGAGCAAAAGGGCAGTTTCCCAGGTTTGCAGTTATCTTGCTCACCTGCCAAGAGAGAATTCTGAATCCTGTTCTTGGCTCCAGGGATAGCTTTATGCAAAATATGTGACACGTCCTTGAAGCCAGAACTGGAAGCCAGGCCTCTCTACATTCAGGAAAATTTCCTACTTCGCTAGAGTTATGCCTCATTTTGTGTGATCTTTCTCCTCCTCCTTACTGGTCTAATTAATTCTCCTGTATGCAGCAGCACTATGACATGAAGTGTCCAAACACAGAACAAGCAATTGGCAGTAGCAAGGGGGTTGCTGCTGATTAGCATATTTCTTTCTGGCTTACAGAATTTTGAATTATTTTCTACAGAGCGCAATGGCTCAACTTTCAGGTTATAAAAAACTGAAGCGCTTAAGTACCTCTAGGACTTGGCAGTGAGGCAAAGATTTTTAGGATGGCAGTTCTGAAGTTTGGTGCCCAAGTATTTTTTAACCTAGGAAAATTAAGGTATGGAAGTATCATAACAGTCTAGTGGATGAGGAGTCCAATGATTCATTCATTAAAGGGAGAAGACATATCCACCTCTATTTTCCTTAAACTACATACATTAAATTCCCAAACTTAAACATGTGCTATGGCTATTCTTTATCTGTCAGACATTGTAAGAACCTGCGTATATTACAATTCATTCTCTCTTGTTCAGTGAATCTCTGAGATCCAAATCATTACAAAGTGGGAGTCTGTCTGGGGAATAGTATAGTCTTTCACTCTATCAAGGTGGCTGCTTCTGGCCACTATGAAAAACAGATACTTGGGTATGTCGGCATTTGAGTCTGAGTACAGCTTTTATGTACAGTTTCTGGATAAATGGGCCTTTTTTTCAGAGGAAGTACAATGTATAAGGTATTGTGAATGAGTGTGTATAGTTAAAAGAATACCTCCTTTTCAATAATCTTTCTGGATCTTTAATAAAAAGTACTTACTTGAGTGACTGAAAATATCTTCATGAACAGGGGATGGTTAACCCTATCAAGCTAGTTATGTAACAGGATTAAATACGGTGCTCTGCAAATCCAAAGTCATTCTGGGTCCTTGGCAAATAGTCAGGCCACCTCATGGTTTCCTGATATCTAAGCTGGTTGTTGTAACAAGCATATGGAAAACTAAATCTTGTAAGTAATCAGCCTGACAGAGGAATATTTTGGGAAAAAAGATTCCTCACCTTGTGTTTAAAACCAGAATGCTCAGTCAATTGCTATACTGATTCACAGTGGACTGTTACAAAGAAGTTGTCTGGACTGACGCTTTCACCCAATAGAAACATCAAAAAGCTGTGATTAAACAGTAGCAGGGATTTTCATTTGCAAGTTTAAAGTATCAGCAACAAGTTATGCAGCTCCCATTAAACTACTAACTGCTGGGGCTTATCCTGCTCCCCAAACATTTGACTTACACAGCCAAAGCCACCGACGTTCAAAGAAAACACTAAAGCTCTATTCTTAATCTGCTTTACACACGCTCATGAAAATCTCCTTAAGGGGAAGGATACACAAAGCTCTCTTCATCCCTCACACCTTCCTTTTCACCATCTTTTCTGCTTTCTGTCCAATCCTTAAATGACAAGGCACAACCCACAGCATACCCTCTTCTTGATATTCATATCAAAGTAGATTTTGCTGAAATCTAACAGATATAAAATATTGGAAGCTTTTAATGTGTGGCTATTGCTTTGGAGAAGGCTTATTATTCTTTGATTATTAACGTGCTAAATCTTCAGGAACATCTAGTGATGGTGAGTAGCTCGGGTTTTGGTTAGAGTTATTTCAAAGATTTATCATAAATGACAGTATTTAGGCTGTTGAAAGCAGTACTCCCCAAAACAGCATCACTCTGAGAGCTCCAAATTATAAAGCATCTGCAAATGTATCCTCTATTTCTCCTCAAGTCTTGTTTTAATAGTCATTTGGCTTTGCTCACTCTTTTAGAAGAAAAACACATAATATGAATATTTAATAAAAAAAGATTATTTGTTAATAAATGAGATGAGAGAAACTGACTTGATGATCACATTTCAATGCTGTTGAAAGGAAAAGCAAAAAGAAACAGTGGCAGACGAGTTACCTAAAAAAACAGCTCTGAAAAAAGTTACCTAGAAAAACAGCCTGGGAAAGGGCATGACTGCTCTCTCAGTGCATCTGGAGAGGAGGGCAAAAGAAGCTCTTTAATTTGAAGGTTGCCATCAGCAGAGGAAAAAATAAGTCAAAACTGGGCACTCACATTGGCAGTTCGATAGAGTTTTCTAGGTGTCAGAGGAGTGAGACTCTGAAATGGCCTCGCAGAGGCTTCAACAAGACTAATGAAGCTAACCAGGATTAAGGCAGAGGTTTATCAGTTTTTCAGAGGTGTTACGTGTGGCTGTCACTGGGACTGAGTATTTTTATCCAGGAGTTTCAGCCAGTCCATGCTCTTTAGGGAATAGACTTGCTGTATATGCTAATCTGTCCTGTTTTCTGTGACACTAAAAAATATCGGAGCATATCTTCCTGAAGTTGATTAAACCTGCAATCTGCTGCTAGCAGGGGTTTCTAACTGGCATAAAGGAAGTGTATGACCTGACCTGCATGACCAGTCCTGTTAACATTAGTGGGACTATTCAGATATAGTTGCAAAATAACGGTGTAGAGCCAAGTTTACACTAAAACCATCTGTCATTGTGTCTTTGGTAAATATATTCTTACAACAGCAGGTGAAGTTTATCACAGGTGAGGCAGTTTAGAGTAGTGTTCATTTGGTAAAACATTTATGACATTCTCAAATTTGTTGCCTAAAAATGAAAAAAGATTTTCTAGCAAACCAAAACTAATTTGAACTTGAAAATAATCCCTTGGTGATCCCATTTTAAAATATATGCAGCAGTTTTAAAGTTCAATATTTTCTCCAGACAAAACAATAAGCATTGAAGATATGAAATTTCCATCTTTGAAAGAATTGTGGTGCCAGAATAGTCATTCTGTTGCAATTCAACAACTGAATTAGATTTCTGGATGCTGAGCCGATGGAACAGAACTGAAAAATAATAAATGGATTTACCTGCTCTTCTATACCTTTGGGTATAAGCAGCTAGCAATAGTGAATTATAGAAATATAACTGTAAATTTAGGGAATATTCACATCCAGGCACTTACTGCATTCAAACAGATCATCTCTGAAGAACAATTACTTTGGTACATATTATGAAAACATTTTTCTGAATAGGAAAAACGTCCAAATGGACCTACATAGCTTCTATAATTTAATCTGCTAATGTAAGAGTTCTCATTTTTTTACCACCGTATTTCCTCACAGACACTGTCCACAAATTGTCTTTTTTCATCCATTTCTAACCAACAATATGTGCTAGTTCTTAACAATCAGTCAAATGGAGTGTTTTGAAAATGGATTTAGGAATAAAAGGCTTACTTTTCTATTTGTCCCTATAATAATTTTTAAATATGATGCCATAGTTCACAAACATTTCTCAGTTTAAAAATATTAAATCTTCTTACCTCATAAGCATTTCAGCCAAACTCTTTGCATCTAGAAGAAAACAGAAGAAATGTCATTACAAATGAAAATCTATTTGATAGATGGATTATTAGGAAGTAAGTGGTTTGAATCAGCCATGTATAAAACTGCTGCTGTTTCTTAGATCAGCAGCAGGCATAAAAGCATCTGTAAAAGCTCCTACTTTTGCTGAAACTGTATTACATCCTTTTTGCCCTAGTCAGCCCTGCATAGTTCCTCAGTAGCACGAAAAATGCCTACAGAAGAACGAGCTACCATTGGTTTAACTAGAAAAAGAACTACATAAAGTCAGCAGAAGTAGAAACAGATTAATAAATGACAGGGATATCTGTTCCTTTATGTCACAGTTAGCAAGTGACAGGTGGGGAAGGAGGAAAAGTCAAGAGGATAGAAATGTTAACATCTACCTCTGGGCACGAGCCAAATCAAAGCTGGATGACCAATTGCCAACCTCCCATTTCCAAACCAAACATGGCTGCAGGAAGGTCTGAGCAACGACGTCTCCAAATAGTTAACTTGTTCGGTTGTTCTCAAATACAAATGCTTTTACACCAGAAAAAATTCAAAACTACTACCAGGTCTTCAGGGAACAGCCTACACATGAAACAGGAGGTAGCTTATTCTCACATGGATTAGCTGTGCAAAATGAGGCACTGCTGAAGGAGAAATATTCCTCTTGTTGTCATTACTGTTATTATTATCATAAAATTCTTGAACGATATAATTTATTCTGGTACATATCTGACCAAAGGACACAGCAGATGGTTGGTTCACCCAGTGCTCTTCAGATAGCTTTCTGTAAAACTTTATCAACATAATATAATAATTTCTGTATTATTATTCAGCAAAAATAGACAGCTACGCTTTGTTCTCCTGCAGTCTGCTGCTAAACGAATTCACTCAAAAATGCTGACTTCAGAGTCCTTAAGTATATCACACAGCAACAAAGCAGACTTTTATGCAAACAAGTGAAGCAAATCTGAGAAGAAAACAATTCCAATTTCTAAGTGTTCAAGGAACTCTCCTATTATGTGAAACTTTAAATTTCTTCTCTTACCTCCTGCTTGTAAATCTACCAGCACCTGTCAAGACATTTAATGAATTTCTTTGTTTTCTCCATCTCACTTCTGAAACCTTTTCTATTCCTTAATCATCTCTTGGGTCTCCTATACCTACAGCAATTTCCTTGCTTGTGATCCTATTAAATATATTGCTTTTAAAATTTAGAGAATGTAGGTAGAAACAAGCCATCAACTTAACGCACCACTTTGGCTACACTTGTATCCATTTCTAAAAGGGATGGACAAAGGGCTCTTTTTAGTCATAGAAAAAAACAAGAAAAACTCTTCTATCCGCTTTCTACATTTATTTCTCTGAGCCTGTCTTAAGATTTATTCCTCACCTATTACCAGAGAGGCTGAAATTCTGTGCTTCCTCTAGTTCTGCTTGCTCCTTTCTTTTATTATTAACCTTCCCCCACCCCTTTTCAGCATAAAGCATGGCAGATTCCTGGTGTAGGGAAGGAATCTTCATTTGAGATGTCTCATCTAATTCAAACAGCACTCCATTTAGGCATTCAGATTTCCTGGTTTTCACTTTGCTTGATATTACCTTTTGCTGTTAACACTCTCATAAGTGTTACTACATAGCAGATGACAATGTCTTTATCATCAGTCATAGACCAAACTACTGCTGCTACTGCTCCCAAATGACATTAGAGAGAACTTTTGCTACTGAATTCTAAGGACTCAGGAATTGACCGAGTTCTTTTGAAGAATACAAAAAAAAATGAAGTTTTGGTTCCAAGTCATGCTTTTTTCAGCAAACTTGATGATGATTCTTGTTCTTCTAGCATCACTAGGATCACAAAGAGACTATGCACACATTCTCCCTCTAGCACACCTAATGCCTTGAGCAAAGACTATGGAAACTTCTGCAAGTGTTTCACAACTAAAGAAAAGCTGAAGGGACAAAGCTGAATGATGACTGGCCCAATGTCATGCAGTTTGCTTTTTAGATTTGTTTATGAAGATTAAATCAGAAAACCTCCTCACATGTTCTCAGGTGCACAGCACATAGCTGTCTTCCATTCTGCATCTGGAAAAAATGCTACATTCTCACCATTAAATGTATGTGTCACATATTCAAATACATATTAAAATATATGCATTCTGGTCAAAGAGATACAAAGGAGACTGTACACCTTCAATCAAAAATAACATGAGGAAAGATCATGTTATGTGTCAAAAGCTAAACCAGGAAGTACTGCAGAAAAAAAAGTAACTCCAGCAGCAGGGTTTAAATGTACTAATTAGTCAAGCATTACTGCAATTAATTGTGGCTCTACTGGGCACAAAGGTTAGTGTAGGACTGGATCACAAGAACTGTCGCAAGGAGATAAGAGGTATTAGGTACTTGTCCAAGCAAAATCAAGAAGTCAAAAAGCAACTGAATTTGATAACAGTGTGTCCAAAACTCCAGCTGCAGGAGAAATGCTACTTTCACAAACCAAGGAGTACAGACTACAGATTGTAGTCTTTATTTCCTACACTGGACTTCTGATCAGTAAATTGAGTACTTCATAAAATGAGTCACTAACACTATGAGTGTCCTAGCTTTGAAGTAGAGAAAACAGGGCTTGGGGAGGTCACGAATGACAAAGTGAAGGGGGTGAACTACCACCCCAGTCAAGTGTCACCCCATGCCTTAGTGAAAAACACGAACTCCTCACCATGAGTTTGATGCCTGACTGCACCGACAGGCACTGACCTAGTGACAACCCTCACGTCTGGGCCAGCTGCCTTTAAAATTCTTAACACATTTGGCTTGCCTCCTGGGAAATCAGGGGCTGTGACACAGTTTTAGATTGCATGCTGCCACTTCTGAACTACCATGCCTTGCTGACACTTTCTGCTTGGTTTAAGGTGAGTTCATTTTAAAAACAAAGGGAAAACTATTATAGTAGTAGTGGAGCTAGGTCGATAGTAAGGAGAAAGAGTGGTAAGTCATCAGGTTTCTTTTATAATATATGTTGACCTACTGAATAGCTGCATGAACCCCAGCAGTCAATTGACCTTTTTGTGACCTGACCTGTGGAACTATTAAATTGGGTAAAAATCAGGGCTTCGCTGAAAACCACACTTTCCAAACAGAGTACTCCTGAAGAAATAAATCATACTGGACATGACACAGGAGAAAGATAGAGAATTATCTTTCCCTACATGCTGAAACAAGGAGTAAAAGGATTTAGAATGGAGAAACTGCTGTTCTTATGCTACATTTGCCCCATAGAAACTGGAACCACAAGTCCATGGTCTAGAAGCACAGATACAAACATTTGCATGCAGAATGCACTGCAAATAAATCTGCAATTGCCACACCTCTTTGTCAAGCAGGTTCAAATAAATCACATCTCTTGGAGCCACAAAAGAAAGAATTATATTTGTAACTTGTATAAATTATTTTAGAATGTCCCACTGTGGAAACTCTTGCTTGTGACATTCAGATGAAAACTGAACACAACAGCTACTAGATTTGGTTTTAGTTTGCAGATCAAAAAGTCTTGCAGACAGGATGCTATTTTTTAAAGATCTTACTAAGGAGTTCTCTAGACCAGCAATACTGATTGTCAGTAACAGTCTTAGAAAATGAAGCAACATCCAGAAGAACAGAAAATGGCTAACACAGGATCAATCTTCAAAAAAAAAGCTGAGCTACTGAAGTCCTATCAATCTGATCTTGGTGATGAGCGAAATGATGAAAAAATGGAATGAAGTTTGATGAAATGAATTAAAGGAGAAAGAATAATTGAAGTCAATGAATATAGACTTGTGGTCAAATAAAGTTTATTTTTTAAATTGAAATTAAAATTCACTGAGAATTTATGACAATGAAAAAACTATCACTGAGATATGATCAAATATCACTAAAATAATATATTTGTATATCTCTAGAGCAAAGTCTTGGTGCCTGAAAATATTTTAATAGCATAATATTTTAATGATGCAAAAAATTAACACAGCAGCATTTTTACTTGGGTTTCATCATGTTTAAAATACAATTCTAAGCACGGAACCATATTTTAGTATTTATTTTCATCAGGCACCATGGGACATTAGACCATCGGTACTTTGATTAGTGGTTTGGCATAAATGAAATAATCTCTGATAAAAGTTTGAAAATTATGCAAGAATTAGGTAGCTAAAATATAATGTAAACTCCAGGTCACTAAGGCATAACAAACTAGATAATAAGGTAGGCCTGGCCACAAGTTAGCAAGGTATCTGTATTCGTATAAGGTCATATATCAAGAATACAAATCATAGGTATACAATAGGGGATGTTAACCTATTGCATTGTAACCAGATATCTTCAGTGTAATGTCTGCTGTCACATGTTTGTGGTAAATCTACAGTGCCAAATGCAGAATTATCAGACTGCAAGGGCCAAAAAACACAGCTCAGCAAGGAGTATTTACGGGAGGATGGAAAAAGTTGAATAAATTCACATATCTAAAACTTATTTACACAGCAAACACCTGGATTTGAATAAGGATTACAGAAAAATATAGTTCAGTGACAATGAAAGGTCAGTGAAGGATGAAATGTTCTGTTCCAGCACATCAAAGGGAAAAAATGTGACAAATCTGAGAATATCTGGTTGTGTTTTCTAACCTACTAACACATGGCTACTTTCATTCATATTTTAGGACTCATGGTTTGCATCTGCTGGAAAACTGAAATTTCCCCATCTTCAGAACATCTTATTTTAGCCTTTGACAAAAATACGGTTATAGTTTATCAAGATCATTCACAAGGAAAACAAATAACAACAAAGAAAGGAATACAAACGAACACCAATACAGAACTATTTTCCTTTCCCCCATGCAAAATAATAACATTGGACACAAGAATCAATTTTTTAAAAACGTAATAACAAAATGAAAAAAGGAACTTCTGTAGAAAACATATATGCTTTGTTGACTCATGTCTGTTACGTTTTGCAGAAAAATAACAGTAACTGGTGATTGAACAGTTTGGTCACGTGCAGCCCCACTTGTACTTTCACATTCCCGGAGTGTGCATATGCAGAAGTAAGTGGAACAGCTCTCATCTTACCTCGCAGCCTCTTCAGTCTTTGCTCCCTCCTCCTCCTCCGCACGACCAGCAGCATCACAAAAAGCAGCAAGACCCCAACAAGGATACAGGAAATGGTCACCAGCATCTTTAGCCCTTCGTTGGTTGCCAGCCCTTCCTCACTTTGCACAACTGACTTAATGAGTGGAGGGATTGTACCTGGAAACAGTGTCACGATATTAGATGCCTATTAATGAAGAGAAAAGCTTGAATTCTCAGGGAATATGGCACGTTATCTGCTTCAGCTGCATGCAGAACATTAAGAAGGATTTGTCCTGTTCAGGGTGGATGCTATGTTTGCATGTATAATGGCCACGTGCACACAAACAGTCACACTGGCAACGAGCTACTGGCTTCAGAGACTCACAGATTATCAGAAATTGAAAAGAAGTGCATTCAGTGATGAAAGAAAACCACGCCCATAACACAGTCGAATAATACCATTAATTTCACATCATATTAAATCATTATAAAGCTGAAAGATCTCAGAAATACTACCTATCTATATCACTCCTCACTATGGCAAAATAACAGTGCTGTAACAGTCATACTCTTTGCTTGGTTTTTCTTTATAACGAACATATTTGACAAAGTTCATTTTGTGCTTACGTACACCAGATGAATCCTTCGCAAAGAAACATTCTTATATCACGTCCTAAAGGCTCAGCAGTGTTATTGATCTGAAATTCAGATAGCCAATCTGATGCTAATTTGCTAAAGAGTGTCTGACATTATACTCATCAGTAAAACAGGAGAGTAACACTGGATAGAAACAATCAAATTTTGAGAGTGGAATGAGGGAAATTAATCTACAAACTACTGGCATTGGCAGGGAACTCACTTTTTCATTTTGTATTTTGAACATACTTTGCCTCTTGGTGATATATAATACTTGAACTTTTCAATTCTTTTTTTTTCTTTCCTTCTAAAAGACATGAGAAGAATGCAGCACTTTCTTTTGAAGGCTGTTTAGTCATGGAAGGCTTCTCACTCATTTCCTGATTACTATTAAAACTGCTGAATGCAATCACAAATGAGGCTATAAAATGTAGATTTGTTTGAAATTAGTAGAAAAAAAGCAAGTATTGTGATCTGTGATGACTTTCGATGGAAGCTATTCAATTTTAACCAGCTATGAAAAAAGTGGCTACTTGCTTGATAAAAGGATAGGAGGGTGAGATAGGAAAATGGGCATATCCTTTTTAACATTTTAATTTCTGCATTGTGTGATACAGTTATATCTCATTATGTATCATACAGTATCAGGAAAAAAAAAGTGATACGACGCAGTACAATCTGAGTGCCACAGAAGAAAAGTAGAATTTTAAGCTATGTTTTTTCAGAAGAGCTATTTAAGTTGCATATAATGAGAAGAGTAGTCCCCTAAAGGATGGAAACAAGCAGAAAAACTACAACCATCCAAGCCTAAACTTCAGAAAATTTATTTTATTACAATTGCACTTTGAATATTTTGCTACTGCTCCATTGCAGTTCTCCCTCATGCTTTTCTTCTTTTTCTAATTTTACATTTCTTGGAATAAACACATAGCAGCATTTTTTCATCTTGTCTTAACTGAGATACAGTTTTGCACTACTTTAAAGGCAAAATAATATGAGATGAAGAAATGGAAAGAATTTCAATCTAATGAGAGTAATACTGATAACTGTCTTTAAATCCTCCTAAAATGTCCTGAATACTAAAGGACCAAATTTTGCTCTGAATTAAAGTCACACAGACCATTGGCTAAGGACTGTTGGGTTCAATATTATCTAAAATTACGTCTTACTCTCCTTAATGCTTTGATGCAAATCAAACTGAACGTGGCCTAAATTTCAGTTAAACCTTAAGTGTTTAGGTGATTATAATTTTCCATAGCTTTTCCAAGTAAAGTGTAATAATACTATAAACAGGAAGCACAAGCTTAATTAAATAAATAAAAAAAAAGACACTGGAAGTTTATATATCCTTCACATTATCCCTTTGTGGATATTCAGCAATTGCATTGGAAATTGCCAAAAACTAAACCTGCTATCCAGTAAGAAAAAAACATTTCAATTTTTTTTGTCAATCTAGGTGTTGGCTAGGAGTGAAACAGTCAAAGCTTTTCTCAGAACAAAGTCCCAGACAAATTGAGAGTTGTTTTTGGTTTTTTTTAGGTCAATTCACCATTACCCTTTGTAAACACATTTTATTGGTGCTTTATAGGAATTGTAATTTGAATGCCTCTGACCCCATTTTCCCGTGTGTTGCAGCCCTTCCAGCATCTCCTATTGCACCTTGAGACTTTAGGACTACTTTTCCAGTATCCTAACTATTCTTCACAGTAGGAACTCCCCTGGTGAGCTAGAATCAATTAGCACAGTTTACAACAGCTACCAAGCTGATCTGATTTCATGTCAGGGCTACTGAGTAGCTGATCTCTGAGTCAGGAAGCTCCTTTGCAGCACTACACGCTACAGCTGCACATTGCTAAAAATATCTCCTTAAGTACTGAGTACAAATGTTCTGAAAAACAAGGGGCAGGAAGGTCATAAAATCTGTAAGCTTAAAATTGTTAGCTGAAATGTCTACGCAGGGAAAGCAAAAAGTTGCACATAGATCTGTCCTTAACCTTTTGACCCAATTCACCACGAAGAGATTTAAGGTAAAGTGTATGTAGCCATGCTGTTTCTCAGGAGATCTATCACAGATAATCAGCTACTGCAGTCCAAACAAAAAGACAGGAAGACCATGTAACTCAAGGATTTCTACAAAGTTTACACAGGCTTCCTCTTAAGATTGCTAAAGCCCCTACACTTGTTCTTTGCATTTGGTGTCCTAGAACTTTCATACATGTATTATCTAATCTACAAAGTACTATCCTTGTATCTGTTTTATCCTAAGGGTGGCTGTCACTACTAGAAGCTGGATAGCACAGAGCAGAAGACAAATCAATGATAGAGGTAGGGTTAGCACTCAAAAGAAGAGTTGGCCAAAAAGTTTCCACTGACATGCTTTCTGTAAATGAACAATTTACTCTCTAGGAAACCAAAAAATTATGCATGGAGTATAATCATACATTATTTTCCAACTCTGAAGTACCTTAAGCTTAAGCAGCTTACCAAGGAACAAAAGAATAGGGAGCTGGGATTCTGTCAGGGCAAGTTTTGCTTTAGAACCACTGACATATTTCTTCTGTGAAATTCCTTATGTAGGAATATCTTCACTTTCATTAATGATAATAACAACAATAATAATAATAAACTTATTTTAGTTCTGCATCAAATGTAACAAACTCAGAAAACTTGAAAACCGAAATTTGCTTTTCCAGACTTGTTTTTCTCTCTCAACCTTGTGGTCAGTATTTGAGATCATGCTGTCTCTCAAAGGCACAACAGAATCCTGGCAGACTTTGCTGGACAAACAAAACCATCAGTGCTGTAAATGAGAAATTTTCTAGCTGAGCAGAAGCAGTCCAAGAAATTTAATGCTACTAACATTTTTACTGTTTTATTTTCTCACTTTTAAAGATGCCATACGGCAACACACAAAATCAAATGGCATACAGGTCACAGTATGTGAAACCAGTGTAAGAATCATCACCTAATCAAAACCCAGAGTCTGAAAACATTTCAAACTGGTTCATTGTAAGCACAGATTTGATTTCAATGCTATTAGTGGGAGTTCAAGGCGCTGGACCTGTATTTTCATGTAGTCTCATTTTAAGTTATGGATTAAGATTGTTTGCTCCAGCCATATATGTTATGATAATTGTGGAAGTAATAAAAAGATCACTTAAAGTTGGATGCTGCCTTTAGAAACATACTGGAAAGAAAAGAGGATGGGCTAAGCAAAGCGGCAATAAATTAACTCATAGTACTTGAAACAGTTATTACTGGCAACTTCTTTAATGTTGAGTAAAAGAGGTCATAAGTGTACTCGGCAAGACCTGGTAGCATTTGTATAATAACTATTTGCATCTTGGTTTCTTGTAGGTGTCTAAAGTGCTGAGGCAAAAATCTTAATTTTTCAGACTGTCTGAAAAAATACAAAGACTGGATGACAGCTTGTCAAAATGATATTTTCTCAGAAAAACATGAGAGGATGTCTTACTTGCAAAACGGTGAGCCACGAGGTCACGTGTTGTGAATTATCTGCAAGAACTGTTGAGTACCTATCACAAAGACTGGGCTAGCATCAGTGGATGTGTTAGTTGTTGGGTTCTAAGCCCTGCCTGATTCATAACCCATACTTACAGCTGGAATGGTCTCTGTTGCTTGATCGTCCCTGAGCCATACATGGGCGATGCTAGTTTGTTGGGGACAAAACTGTGGCATGTAGATGTGTAACGAACACAGTTATGAATGATTAGCAATTCGTTGCTGTTGCTGGATAATCATCTGTTCTCGTTCAAACTTGCTCACTAGTCTTGTTGTTTAACTTAACAGTACATATGTCACCAGGTGGTTGCACAATACAGCACAATATCCCTGGAAACACAACGGCATTTTACACTGGATGTCTCCAGAAAAGCTCTGGCAATTCATGCTAGAGCAAATCAAGAGATTACCATCTGGAGCAATCTGTACTGCCCTTCTGCCAGAAATACAGTCATTTCCCACTACAGAGTCAGCAGAAGCACACATGTGCCACCATCACTTTCAATAAATATGCCAGGATTCAAGCTTTAGTGAGTGACAAATTGGCAAGTTTGCTCTTGTCCTCTCGTTCTGCCTATTTCAGGCTGGGCAGTAACCCCTGACAGAAGGGCAGTGTGCAACAATTCCTTCATCCCCTGTGCCCTGCTGCTGGGCATGACAAAGCCATCTGTCAGGGCCATTAGTTTCACCCTTCCCTGTATCTAAACAGGGATAATAGCATTGCCATTGCCATTGCTTTGCCCTTGGAGGATGTTATCCAGAGGCCTTCCCAGAAGACAAGCTAGTTAGCTGCTCTGTTGTGTCATGTAATAGGTTCTGAGTTGTGTTGCAAGGACATTGCATGGAATAGCAATGAGGCCAGTCACTGCTGTGAATGGCTGCAGGAACCAACTGCATGGGAGACAAAAATTTCATGGAAGAAATACATGAAATACTAGCAAGTGCTTCTGTGAAATCATTGAAATTACTGATACATAGTGTCCTATGGTTACGTTGATTGATTGACTTTGTTGCTGAAGCTTTTCCTCAGTGAGGAAAAATAAACAATTCCTCTTTTCTGCCTGGCAGTGTATTGTCTCGAAATCAGAGGGATTTTACATCTTTGAGACTGTTACCCCTGTGTCACCATGGCTAGCAGATTCAAAGAGGGGTTTATAGGGGAAAAAAAGGAAGACAAGCAAAAAGAGCTTATAAAAATACAGAGTAAAAACAGTATCTCAGACATGTAAATAAAAACATATACTTACTGCCATCATAATTCAGTGTGGCAAATTTGGCTTGTTTCTCTGCACACCCAGCACTGTTGCACACTCTCATTTGCAGTTCATACCAGGTTGCTTCCTGGAGGTCATAGAGTATGTAGGATTTTGACAGGGATGTCCGCTGAGCGGTTGTCCAGACTGTTGTCCCAAATGGCCGGTACTCCAGGGTGAAGGAGGTGATGGGGCAGCCACCATCATTCCAGCCTATCAGGTTCAGCCTCACTCTTGTGGTATTGATACTAGCAAAGAGTTCCTGTTCCTTCGAAAACTGTGGCTCTAGAAGCAATGATATATTTCAAGTGAAATTCTTAAGTATTACAGATACAGGACTCTCAAAAATACAAAATTAAGAGAATAACTTCTCAGACAATCTTAACTGCATCTTAAACTTAACATCTATATATTCAACTTCCACCCCCCCCCTGCCCCCTTCTTAAATGTTTTTTTCACACTTTGTGCCAGACTCTCAAATCTAGATTAAAAATCAATATGTGAAAAAAGTATTCCTAAATCCCTGCATGAACCTGAATTGCCAGTTTACATGGACTCGTGTAAGTCAACTTGTAAACCAGATGCTTCATATAAGTTAATGCCCCTGCTCACTGCTATGCTAAAAAGAAGCGGTTCAAAATACCATGTAGAAATACCATAGAAGACAAATACACTTGAAAATTGTCCACCGGTGATTTAGTATTTTTTTCTAGTCTACTTTTGCAGTGGAATTGAACACAATTTTGTTTGAGAGTACAGAGGTTCTTATTTGTGGAAAACGACAATTTTCAAGAACTTGCAAGTAAAAATCAAATTTTTAAAAATATTGATATGTTGACTTGCACATGACATATTCGAAAATAATATACACTTCGAAATTTGTATTTCTGCATTCAGATGTTTCCATTCTGAAAGGGGATCACATTTTTATTCACTTTTCCTGTTTTGGGATCAAATGCTGGTTTTGGTTGATATATATATAAGTTTTTTGATGGTTCTATATAAAACAGAGGTAATGACAGTAAAAATGGCACCTTGGAACTGAAATTATGACACTAAGTGGACAAGACAGGTCATCAAATGTTATTTAAATTACACTGCAGAGCACTTCAAAGTATTATTGCCATTTGCTTAGCAGAAAGAAAATAATTTTACTATTGGAGGTTACACCTAATGTGATGAAAAGTATTTATAATCTGCTTTTAATTGTGGACAACAAAGGATAACCTGACTGATGAGAGTTTTTGTGCTATTTTTGTGCCTTGATGAGCTGTACCAAAAATGCACTCTCTTTTCCAAATTCTACAGGACTCTAAAAGAAACCAGTGATTCCTGCTGCGCATTATGAACCAGTTCAACTGTCTCTGTTAATAGCTTCGGACAGAGATGTTTCTGGAGCTCTCGTGACTAAGAATGATCTCAGCTTTCTAAATCACGTAGTACCTGATTTAGTCTGTAAGCATAACGGTAGTTTCCAGGCACATATATCAAGTCCTAGAGACACTTAAAATGTCGGGAGATCTGTTTTTTCATGAACCATTTGGATGTCATCTGAAGCATGTGTAAACCTTGCATTTCATGCAAAGAAAACTAGAACACTCAACTTTTACTTCTCTAAATTTCCCTTTTTTAAATGTCAGCAGATCATTCTTCGTGACCATTCATAATCTCAACTTGGACACAGCTGATCTGCAGTTTCCTCTGAGCTACATCAAGTCATACCAATCACACCTACTGCCTTATGGGTCTTCCTGGTGCCACTAAGTATCAAATGAAGAGTCCACCTTATTGTGATGGTTGGGAGATTTGCAATGGAACAGGTGTGACAAATAGCGTAAAGAAGGGTAGATGTACCTTAGAATTGGTGAAAAGATGCAAGATCATTAGAGCACTAGGCAAATTTACACCACTTTGTTGACTTAGGCGTAAGATGTTCTAAAATACATCTTGAAGAGGGTCTTCTGCAATATCTGCTCATAATCCTGACATACTTGCAACGAGAAACTGCCATCAGCTACTAGGACCGTGGGACCCATTGCTGAGCTAGCTAAGAATTCCACAAATGCTGGCTGTTTTGCCTTGCAGAGCTTTATGCAAACTTCTCCTTTCCCTTTGACACTTATCCTATTCAAAGGGTACTATTTGCATGCCTCCTGCAGTGTCAGCTTGGAGCAGAAATGAGACATTGGTTTCATCTCCTCCTCACATAAATGTGTTCCCCATTTTCCTTTGACATCCAGACAAACAAAACTATGAATTTTTACAACAGGAGAGAAAACAATTTCTTTATGGCCATAGCAGTAGTTAGAATTGCTATAGTGTCTGATAGTGGAGGTATGCCCCTCCCAAATACCTATTAACCCATCTTAGACAAAAATTATTAGAAAAATAAGGAATGCGTATCAGCCAGCATGTGCTTCAAGTGTCACAGTGACAGCCTCTTTTGCCACAGCATGGACACAATAGGAAGTGTTTCCAAAGCTGGTAATATTAAAATATCCAAGTGTGCTTTCTCATCAAACCAAGTTCAACAGCAGAATGCAGCAGCTTTAGGCGAGCAAAAGGGATAGAAATCAACGTACCTTTTCCAAGTGTTTTGGCCTCAATGATCTCGCTGATGCGTCCTGGCCCCACTCCATTCTGAGCAGTCAGAGTAAACTTGTACCAAGTGCCACATTTCAGTGTTTCTAAACGGTAGGACCTCTCACTAGGGCTAATGGGAAAACTACCCCACTGCTCACTGTTATCTTCTGAGTACTGCAAAATATAACCTAGAGGAAAGCACAGATAGCAACAATAAGCAGACACAACCCCCATATTCCACAGGTAATATGAGAAGTGATTTTAAAGACCCAATAAAACTAGAAAAACCCCATGTATATGAAGACATACAGCTCTTCGTTGACTAAAAGATACTAGGCAATACATTTTGCCTACCCTTACAACAGCTTAAATATCATTTTTACGATCACTTCAAAGGGAAAAGAAAGGGATAGACATTTCTAAATACCCTTCAATCAGCAATAAAGACCAGACGATGAACATGGACCCTTAGAAATGAATGAGTATAGATTACATGCTGGCAAACCAGAGAGAATAACTGTCATAACAGCTGAGGGTGCGCTGGAAGAAAGTGATTAAGTCTGTGATTAAACCACCACAAAGAGAAACTGCAATTTACTCAAAGCTGTTATCACCATGATAGTGCACATTAAGAGCTGACAGCAATACAGATTGCTTTGTTTTTCTATTTTTTGAGCAATTCACAATCATATACTAACCCTATCAACATATGATAGTTCAGTAACAAGTTGTAATTAACCTGAATTACATTACCTCTGATAGAGCTGCCACCATTGTCTCCAGGTATCCACGAAAGAGTGATAGAGGAAGATGTAGTTTTGGATACAGTGAGCCGTGGCTGGTCTGGTGGGACTAGATGGGAAATAGTTAAAAATAGAAAATAGATTCAAATGATTAAATGTGATCTTAAACTCTTCTAACAGTCATTTATCAAGTAACTGTTTTGAGTTGCAAAAAATGCAAATGATTTCTGTCAAAATGTCTGTTTAGTTGACATGCTTGGTTAAGACACGAAGAGACAAGCTCTATATTTAATTTTGTACACAATTTTGTCTTTTAGTTCTTTAACCCTTGCTTTTCTCTGATTTTTTTTATCTGTCCTGTCAGGCCTAAATAGCATATGAGCTACCCAGCCCTTATTTTTCAGTTATTTCAGTATCTCTTTTAGAGAGAAGCTGACTTTTAGTGGTGAGAAATAGATGTCGACTTGCATATGAGGATCCCCTCATGCATGTGCTTGCAGGCTATTACAGTAAAAGTAAGAACAATAAAAAAAAAAAGTAACTACAGTTTCTGTAAGTGTAACTTTGAGTGATAACCAGGTAGTATAGGTAGATCTGTGAATCCCCTGTGTAGATCAATAACTCTTTCAAATCACACTATCTATTCGCCGACGCTATGAGCATAAAGAAGACACAACTCTATCAGCAAAGGCTGAACAAACCTGGAAACATCTCAGTTCTGCTGCTCCCCCATAAATGTTATAGCTGTGTCTAAACTATGGGATGTAAGAGCCTAACAGTTCCCTGGACCAGCTCCTTAGAGAGTGCAGGAATAAGACAGAGGTCTCATCTCCCATCCTCTGCCCAGTGTCCTGTTTCTCTCAGAGGAAAATCCAATGTGAAAAGAGAGAGAAGGAGCGAAGCAGCTAGCTTTCACTTCAACCTTGAAAAAATCTGTCATGAGTCTATTGTATAAAAGGTGTTTAATGAGCCAATATGACTATATCCTAGTTATAATCTGGAGAGCTCATCTTTGAATTCTGCCTGAGTCATTTAGCTAGTCCTGTTTTACAAGTGAGGTAACCAGAATGAGGGCACAAAACCAGTAAGGCCATAGAGGACAGTGTTTGCTAAAATAGAGCTGAATGTCAAGTGAAACTCCAAAGAAGTAGCCAAATTAATGTTAGAGCCCTGGAGGGTAAATAGTCATTCATGCTTTATCCACTTGCTTTACATCTGCATTTCCATGTTCAGAAATTTAAAGGGGGAGAAAGGGAAGTTCCTATTTCAAATCCTTTGCACTGCTCTGGTCAGATATTGCAGTACTGTGTCTCATTTATCTTACAGATGATTTTCTCAATATGTGTTACTAGAAATTACTCCAAGCACCTCAGAAACATAACCAAAATTGAGCTTGCTGCCTCAAGAAGGAGTGAGGCAGGGACAGGGTCCATCATGGGAAGGGATCTGAGAAGCAGTGGCAAAGCTGAGCCGGAACGCCAGGGAAGAGAGCCACCAAGGTAGTGACACCTCCTCTGGTCATTGCCACTACAAGAATGGGAAGGGGGAAGACGTGTCAGTGACTACTGCTGGTAGGAACTGCCATTTCTCTGCTGTAGTTACTGCTCAACAGTAAGCAAGGCAGGACAGAAGTCACAAATGCTCTGTTGTGTCCAGCAGCTGGCTGCCAGAGGACACTGCCTGTTTTTCCTGTGTTTAAGGGGTGCAGAGTGAAACTGCAGGAAAAGCTCCCTGCTGCAGTTCACTTTCAAGTCATCACACTGTAAAACAATGAGTGCTCATATGCAGTGGAGGTTGCTTGTTTACAGATAGTAGACTAGTAGAACTAGTAGACTAGTTCAAAGAGCAGTTGATTTTACTGCTTTTATAGGGCTAAATAGTGCTGAAGAAAACAAAAAAGATAGTTGATGTTCTATAGGAAAATTCCCTATATGAGATGGATTTGTTTCGTTCCTCTGACTGACTTAGCTGAATCCATATAGAGAGACTGCACACATTACACTGTGAAAGATCCAGTATAAAAGCTTTCATCGTAGCCTCACCCTACCTACAAAAGATGATGGCCCCACATAATGAATGCCAGTTTTCCTCTGTCCCTCAGGGAAGTAATATTGATTTACTGCAAATAACAGCAAGGAATTCTTTTGAAAGCATTTAGTGAAATATAAATATGAGGTTTCCATTTCAGAACATTCTACCTCCTTAATTCCTGTTGTGGTTATGCTTCAAACATCACAGAAGAGTATCTTCAGGCTATGTTGGATAGTAAGTAAGTTAACATACACTACAGCATTTCTTTACAGCTCTAGTGGACTAGCTTATACAGAGAGAATTGCATTTTGGTTGAGACAAATCTGTGTTCTCATATGTTTGACACTGGAAATGTAGATTGCATATCGAGGGACAAGAGAGTGAGTCGCTGTAACACCGCCCATATTCCCAACTCAGTTATTTGCTTCCCTATTGCACCACAATTTGCAGCCAAGTGAAGCTCCCAGGATCTGCTTTAGTGTAAGTGAGCAAGGAAATCTCCTGGGTAGTGAATTCTCGGTATGTGATTATACATGCTCTGTTTCACATTAATGTTAATGTGTATCCCTATATTATCATTGCTTTTATACAGATCAACACCATATTGGATACATAATATACATTTCAACATGCATATAAAAAGAAGGTGGTGATATGCGCTAGATGAAGTTATAATGACGTTTCATTCTAAGCGTTTCTTCATAGTCACCATCAGTAAAATTCTGCTCTTGCTAAGTTTTTTTCCAAGGTCTCAGTACAGAGGCAAACTTCTTTTGATAGCTTTTTGGAAGATGAAGAAAAGGCCTTCAGCTCTTTCTGAATTTTACAGTATTTAAATAATACATGTAATATTTGTGAAGAGAAGGCATAAGTTGGTATTTTCTGTGTGAAGAAATAGAAAACAACTGAAGGCAAACATGCAGTTGTAAAAACCCTACAAAAGTTTACATAGAGACTTGACTGCAAGTGTGTGAAACATTCCATCAGAAGTGAAACATCTACTGTATCACAAAGTGCTGACGGCTGAGTCACAGTGGCCTGCATAGTACTTCATGCATTCACTTGGAAGAATGAAATTTGTATTAATACACATTAATACTAATATTTTACATATATCTGTGAACAGACATATCTGTGCACTACCAGCACATAGTAGTTAATAGCTGTGATTAACAATTATCAGATAGATTGGATGGATCAAACAGTCTTACCTTGTACTTGCAAATTCAAAATTATTTCATCTGATCCCCAGTTGTTACTGGCCACGCAGCTGTAGTATCCAGAGTCTTCTGCTTTCACAGTACGGATGACAAAGCTGCCATTGCTAAAGATGCTTCTTCGCCCATCAATCATCACTAGACTGGGTGTCCCGTTACTACCTCACAGGAAACAAAATGCATACATTAAAGAAGTTACAATCAAAATCACTCAGAATTGGAATTTCTTTTGAAACAACTAATAATGGAAAGGAAGAAAAGGGGTGTGAGAGTGGTGTCCTCCTTTATTAAAGACAGTAAAGGAGTATTTTCTGCTGGGAAGACCTGACATTTGCATAAAGAATGCACATTTCCTGGCCCCAAACTGAGTGAAAATGGGAATTCATTCCCCCTTTAATTATCTGATATTTCATAAAAGTGCCAAAGTAAGAATAAAAGGAAGTTCCTGGCCATAAAGTCCACACTTCTTAAAAAAATAATAGCTATTGGTATCAATGCACAAGACAGTTTCACATACTGCAGCACTGCAGTATCACTTCTAATGCAGTGCTTGGATGAAAATTAATGTCCAGGATGAAAATTATCATCCATGTGTATTACCTAGTGATTCTGTCAAACTGTGAAACTACAAATGAACACAAAATAATGGAAAAACAGATATGTACAAGTCATGTACACTGCACTCCACAGCTCAATTCAATGCATCAGATACACTGCTTTCTCTGACCTATTTAGTGTGCTTAAGCCTGAAACAGAAAAGACTCAGGTTTTACTTTCTGAATGTTTTACTTTCACCCCTTCTTCATAACTTCTCCTCCATTTTGATACCTTCTAATCACCACAGACAATTAGTTTTAGTTCAAAGAATTTCTGAACTCCTCATTTGCTGTGATTGTGTGTAGTCTCTGCAAATGGTCCTTCTTCCTGACACATCATTCAGGATCACCTACACCACAACCCTTAGGATTTTAAGCAAATGGGCTTTAATTGAGCTGTACATTTAGTTGCTGGTTACCTATCCTTCATCCATTTCACTGTTGGAGCTGGGTCTCCAACAGCTTTGCAAGGGAGGACAATGTCCTTCATCCAGGGAGTTGTCACCGTGCCGCTGAATGTCAAAATCCTGGCAGGAGCTGAACAAGACAGAACAAGAAATACTGAAATGAGGTGTTCATTCATACAGCCTTGAAAGAGAAACACAGACACACAGAGTTAAGCACTGAAAACCAAACCAATCTGTTTCAAGCTGTACTTCTATGAAACCAATTACTTTTAACTCAAAATATCAGCATTTATTCAAGCACAATTCACACATTCTAGTATGTGAAAGACAAGTAACTAAAAGAGAAACAAGGTGGAGGACTGGAAGAGTCCTTGTGGGAAAAAAAGAGCAAAAATAGTTATTGATCATCTTCACTGATTTTTATATTTCATAGTAGAAATGATGGATGAAAATCATGTCCAAGGAATATTTCTCTAAAAAATTTCTTGCAGGAAATGTCCACATTACTCAGGTATCTTACATAAGCTAAATTATTGATTCAATGTTGTTACAACAGCTATGGTATTAAGCAAAATCAACCTTCATGTATGAACACATTAGTACATTGCAAAGAGTCTATCTGAAATCCACAAATATGAACAAAACCTTAACTCAGTTTGTCAGCTCTCTTAACACCTAAATATATCAACAAATGTATCGCTTTTGTAGTTTCAGTTTATAAAATACAGGGACACTCGGGTTGTGTTAGAGCTTCATTGAATGTTATTACACAAGAAGGACCCTTGATAGAAACCAATTAGGAAAACATTGAAATGAGAGCCTGAATCAAATACAACTGGGACAGTTCATCTTAAAAAAAAAACAAAACGAAAAACCAAACATGCAGAAAAGAAGAGCCTTGAAAAGTTGAAGGAAATTACTTGAGTAGGCTGCAGTGGGACTTGAGATATTAATAAAATGAAAAGATTTCATAAATTACATGATTAGTTTGGACTGTGTTGCCTATGTTTTCTCCAAGTGTTGTTGAAGACTAAGTTTCTTGATAGATTCTTCTCTGGTCAAAATTTTAACTGAAAACATAAGAAGAAGCTGTTTAAAGACTCAGGGTAATCAACAAAGTCAACGCCAGGTAATGGGACAACATTACTTTTCCTAATAGCCAAGCACTGACATGTCCTGCTGTGGCTAAACAGCAGCTGAAGAACGCTATCTCCCTCCTTCTGGCAGCTCTGATGATCAGCCCCAGCAGGAGGGTGGTGCAGTGTGTGCTGCCCTGAGGAGAAGGCAGAACACCAGAATGATGCAAAGACACTAGCCAGTCAGTAAGTTTCATGGTACAGCCTTGTTTTCCACTGTGGCACTCCTAACACTCTGTCTTCTAGAAAAGAATTACACGGGCCTGTGCTACCACAAGCCATGGGCTAATTAACCAAGCTAACTGAAACAGAAAAATGCTTGGTCTACCCAGGAATGGTGTGAAATGCTGACTCAACTGAAGTTAGTGTTAGAAGCTCACTTGTCTTCAGTGGTGCCAGGTTTTCGTTGCAGGAGATGCATAATGGTACTCATGCCATCTTTAAAAAGCAGCAGGAAATGCTGTCAGCTGTGATTATCTATAAAACACATCTATAAGCATCTGGACTGCTCCTAGCAGCTGCAGTGCATTCTGAGCAACAACGGTTAAAAACTCAAGCTCCTATTTTACACAGAATTCCCTCTGAACACAAAACTTGTAAACTCATTCAAAATGAACCATTAATCCTTTTCTCCCTGGCTTTTCCATCTCTACATTTTCCACCTCAAAGTATCCAGCCATTCCCAGCTGCTGCCAGTAACCATGAGCCAAGGGAGCTTTATACAGCATGTGGGCAATTCAGCTACAGGGCTTTACCTCTGTTATTGAAGCTACCCAAATGCTTGCTGACTATCCACTGGCCTTATATGAGATGACATGGCACTGGATTAGGACTCTGTCTGTTCCTATTTTTTTGCAAATTACTCAATCATTAACTGAAGATAAAGAGGTGCCTTCACAGAACAGTGCACTTTCTTATGCTAATGCAGCTTTCTGTGTGTTTGTTTGTTTGAATTACGAATCCTATTACCTATGCTTACTGTCACAGAATAAGAAATAGGCAGAAATTCTTTTCAAGAGGCTGTATCACTTTTTTTTTTTTTTTTTATCTAGATGATGCAACCAAATTTTAAAGGCAAACTATATACGGAAACTGAACAAGAGCTACGACACGGCAGCTCAGCCTAATCCAAATACAAGAGTCATCAATGAACACGCTGGGTCAGGAGTTTTTTTCATTTACTTTGTCACAGAATAATACCCTTTGTATTCCAGTACGATGAACCATCAAAGAACCAGATAAATGAGGTCTGTGTACTATCACGTGAGACCCACAGGTTTAAAAACATTAAACACACAAAGCAACATAGACTAGGAGTAAAATCTGTTCCATATTGCTCAGATAGTCTACAAGAACAGGGGAAACTCAACATTGAAGTCAGAGCGCTTCCTCAGAGGATCAGATTGCCATGGGTCTAGATCTATTATTGTCATGTTTTTTGCAAGTGCTGTTCTCCATCAATCATGGCCAAGAAACAAGAGGAACAAGGTACATGCAAGCTTTTGTGTCTTTTAGTTATATTTCACAGGTTAAACTCATGCCTCTCAAGTCAACAATGACTCTACACTTGAGGGTGGAGGCACAGCCTGTTTGTGTGGAGACTGAACTGTCATTGCCCTGATTATTTTCTGTTTGTTGGGATTTTTGGCTTATTTTTGTCAGGTAATTACAGAGAATAACAATCTGTTCCAAGAAACGAAGACGCTAAAGAAAGAAATGTTAACTTGAATTAAGCTTTCATTTAAATTGAACTATTCATTTCACATCAAACCCCTATCCAGACATTTTCATTATTCTCAAAGGGGTTCTTACAAGGGTTATAATTAAGTTGACATAATTCAATTCGAAGTTAACTCTCATTACCTGTCATGATGGTATCATTACTTGGACAGTTACTGTGAAATAAGTGGAGAAAAAAGGAAGCAAATAATCTCACAATAACGGCACATTGGATTCTCTTGCACAGGGGACTTTTTGGCAAAATGAGGCTATAACTGCTTCTAACCCTGTGATGCACTACTTGCTTCAGATATATTGGAGGTGAGAAAGGTCTTCCAGGCTAGTAGCTCTGCCCATCCTTCTTCACTGTGTGTCCACTGTCCTTATCACTGATCACAACTTTCTCCTAGCTCTCTAAAAGTCCCAGTGATACATTCATATAGGAAATCTTGTAGGTGATAAAATAATTTCTAACCTGGCTACATCCAAAGTTCATAAAATTGCTATCTCTCAGTATTCCTAGCATCCATTACAATCTCCACAAATGGATTATACATCACTTTTTCAGCGTTAAGGGCATGTAAAAGAGGCTAGTCCTTATCTTCTAATGCAGATTTTATATCGGAGTATCATCACTAGCTCTAACATTGACTGGACACATTCCACCACCCTTCATAATGAAGTCTTGCTCACACTGACTGGTCTATATTGAAGAAATTAATTTATTTTTTCCTTAAAATTCCCTTGCCTTTTCATACAAGCTATTTTTAAGTTCACTTATTTGTCATCATGGATCATATTAAATAAGCTTTGGAAGAGTACAATTAATTCCCGTTTCTTGGAAGCTTGTTCAGTTGATGTACATAAGGGTCAGTTTGTAACTTCTCTATTTTCGACAAACCAAGAGCAATCGCATACTACATTTCCTCATAACTAGAGATTATGCCTTTTGGAACCTGAAAACCCTGCATTGTTCTGCATTCATCTTCTCTGAACTCTTCCCACTTTTTTAAATGTATAGGAGATGGAGAAAGAGAACTTCTAGTGCATTACGTGCATGGGTTCCTTCACGCTCCTGGGTTTGCCTGGATCCTCAAACTTTAAGTATTGCACCATATTGTTGTCTAATTGGTTTTGCCCTTACTCAAGCATAAATATTTCTGGTTTATTTTTATTTCTTTTTTTTTTTTTGTCACCTCACATTCATTACCCACAGGTAACAACTGGCCTAAGAGGAGGACCTTTACCCTGTTTCCTTAAGATGTTTCTCATGGTCTTCCTTTACACATATCCTTTACACTCCTCATCCATCTTTAGGATCTCAACTTTGCTCTCACCAATATTCAAAATGCAGTATGCATTTATCCTACAAGAAATCAACAATGGAAAGCTCCAGGTTTTTCAGATCCATCAGATTTTTCAGAGCTGTCATCCTTAAGTCATTCTTCTAACACTGCGTAGCTATTAAAAGTTCTGAAAGACTGTGCAAAAAATACCAGAAAGAAGTTGAAAGTGAAGGTGACTCTTCTGAGCTGACAGAAAATGAATATGTAAGCAATGGCGTGGGGAACAAACACTTTCCTGCTTGTTCCAACTTTTTACCTCAATACCTCAAAACTTTTTACCTCAATAAAGGCCTCTCTACCTTGCTAGACCCTCTCTGCATTTATGCTATTAAATCTTCCGATGTGGTCTACGTGACATTACTGATGATTACCCATCCACGACAGTTAATCTGCCTATCAGTCTGTAGACCCTATATAGGGACTGAATACTGATGGGACTTCTCTCACCTTGCTGTCTAAAACAGTATGTCTCTATTTCCAAGCTAAGGTGCTATAGTGCTGAAAGCATCATGTCTCACAGTACAGGTAAGGAAGAATCCATGAGCCCAAGCAATATCTTTTAATAGAACTATTAATACAGCTGGGAAAAATATGTAGGATTTGAGGCACATTATTCCTTCTTCATATCTGAAATAGAAGCAGCAAACCTCAAAGCTAACGCAAGTTGAGAACAATTGTTCAGAGTTTAGATATGTTAATCAGACCATTTTATACAGAAGATAGCTCTTGTGGAGTACACAAGAGATATTAGTAAGGAGAATCATAAAGGAATTATCCTGTATAGCAACAAAAAAAAAGAGAGACGCATCCAGAAGGGGAGGAGAATCATCTGCAAACCCTCCATACCCAAAAAAAGAAGATAAAAATTGCTCCAAAAAGCAATTTCTTTCCTTCTAAGGTAGGTGGGATAAATTATCTCCTAGAGCAGCACGTCATTCTCTCTCTGCTGACTACAGTAAAAGCTTGGGCAATTAGCTGAGAGTTGTCATCTAACTTCTGGAGAGAACTGAAGCTACTCCTGACAAATGCCACTCTCAGTAAGCAATGAGGCATAAAGAAGCCACGTGCTAATTATAACAGTAATTAGCATTGTAATTTTCTGGATTGCTTTAAAAAGCACAGTTACCATACCTTTAGCTAGCGGTTCCACAGTGATAATCTCACTGCTGTTGCCTCTTCCTGCAGCTGTCACTGCAACCACCCAGACACTGTACTGGCGATTCCGGCTCAGATTGGGGATTCTGTAGGAAAATGAGTCGGGAGAGGCTTCAAACTCGCTGATTACCTGTGGTGGGAGAGACAAATGTTTCCAGAGTAAAATAAACAGTATTTGGAGAAAGTTTGCTAAGCTGAGTGCTACAAAGCCTGTTACCTCAGGGTACTTCAAATGAGTATCAAGTGCTCCCAACAGATGGCATGTGGCAATAAACAGAACAGACACAATAACCTGTTGCAGTCAATTTATATTCAGTGAATTTGGGCATGTATTCTGTTTACAAATTGGTTTGGTTTTTTTTTCATATTAGGACACTTAGGTATCTGTTTATTTTACAGGGTTGGCTAAGCAATTTAAGTGAACATATTTGACAATTTTTTACCATCGACAGTTCTGACCAACAATTTTATTTTATACAAAATTTTTTCAATAGAAAATTCAGTCCTGCATCTGCTGTGAAATCTGGAGTTTGCTATTCAGTACATGTTTTTGGTCAGCTAGAACTATTGTTCTGGTGTTCCTTATCCCTGGGTTTGGCGGCTCATTCCTTCAGTAATGGAGTGAATAAAGAAATACAACTGCGTTTTGTAACAGATTCAAACTTTCTCCAGGTCTAATTTTGTTTAATCACAAAATTACTTCCATTCAAAGATTCTCAGCAGAAGGTCATCTCAGTTATTTAGCCTCATTAGCAGGGAAGGACAAGCTTTGGAATAAATGCCAGTTCAGGCTACACTTGAACTGTCACTCAAGCCCCTGGGCCGTGGGCGGCAGCAAACCCAACGGGCTGCCAAAGCAGTACTTGCTTATCAGTGAGATGATCTGCAGTCTACTTGAAGTGACCTGGTGAGGAAAAGTGTAGAAGAATATATGGATTCCTCCAGAGTATGGGGATATTGTGCACCTCAGCACATCCTCCACAGCATACTCCACTCCTTGGTGAGGAAACCTCACCAGTCTTGAACATTATTGCAATGTTCAGCATAGCCAGTTTTATTTCTGACATAGGGTTTGTGATTCTTGTATGTAAAAATAGCGGGATAATGAACCATTAGAATGAACAATAAAGACTCACTTTCCCGTGCAATACTGAGCATGGTTATGGGTAACTAATACTAGGCTAAAAATAATTATAATGTTAATGACATAGAAAAGAAGATTTTACTAGGAATCAGCATTAAACAATGCATCAGTGCAATCTAAACTTGATTCAGGCTGGCAGAAAATGTGCAAGGAGTCTCTTTGATATACAAATATCTGCTGGTGGTAAAGGCCAATTTCATCTGATTAGCATTTCAAAAGGTACATTGACCTGAAAGCATTGGAATATATAGTCTTTCAAAGTGAATTTGAAATAAATAAGAGATGCTTCTGAGGTATCATTAAACACTTCTCCAGTGTGTATGAGCAGCCAGTTTCAGCTAGTGAATGGGTCACTGCATTTCTGTTCTTGAGCTGGCATCTCTTATAGCTAGCAGAAAAGAAGAGTTCATCTCCTCTCACTTTTGAAATCTTGAGTTAAGATATTTGACTATAAGCCATTCAACTTGACTTGCTTTAGACACCACACAAAGAAAAGTTAACTTCTGAGGCAAGGTTCTTCTGGATTTCTTGAGACACAGACATTGCAGTGGGATGAACCATGCACCTATGCTTCGCCACCAGTTATAGATGTATCCATATAACTAGTTCAGGTATAGCTGTCTGTGTTGAAGACATCAGAAGTTAATGTGCTTAACTCAATGCTTAACTCTCTGGCTTTTATACAGATGTGTGCCTCTATTTGCTTCTACAAGAATACATCCTGTCTCCTTCATGGGGATTAACATTTCTGGGGAGACTGATTTGCTCAAGCTAACAGTTATCTAGGCTCAACACAAGCCCAAATAGAGAATTTACCATACTTCCTAGCCAATCTCATTGCTCCTGCCAAAATGCCATGTCAGTTTGTCCCATTTAGCAAGCGATTGCCTGGGTTTCCACTTCTGATATGAAGAGGTCAGTGCAGGCAGACACTTCTATTATTATGTGAAATATTACAGCAGGTTTTGAGAATCATCTGTCTTGACATTTACACAAGAATATTGGACAAAAGCCCATGGCTTGACAGGCTGGATCTTCGTGAGGTCATATATAAAAATTAATATATTGATCAGGGAACAGGAGGCTGATTTTTAATATTCATGAGGCAGCATTTCCTAGATTTAATTTGAAATTCAAACAGGCTTGGCTGTCTCTGGCAGTTAGGCTCCATTCATTAATGCAGATGCCTAGTACAAGCTACTTCTAAACCATCTATTAACATGGGACATGGATGCAGCATTTAGGAACAACTAACCATTACAGACTTCCTTATTTCTAAACCTTCATTCCAGCAAGCATCAATACAATTAAATTTGCACTGTTTTTTTCCAGGACTCCTGTAGTTCATGAAAAACATATGGCTGCCTTTGGAAGCCACTCCTAATACTGCAGATCTCCTGCTTGAAATGCCTCACTGCTCTGCTCCTCTGTGCAATGACAGAGGCTGAGACAGTCAGACAGACATACACCCTGCATACAATTCCTAAATACCACTTGGAGCAACCTGGTTTGAGATTTCATGTTTGGGATAAGGTGAGCAGCTAAGCAGAAAAGGAAAATCTCAGCCTTGGAAGTACAGCACTGGCACCAAGTGCTCCTGCTCTGAGGGATGGAAGTGAAAGACAAAACCAAAAAAAACCCAAATCACCATCCAAAATTCCTCCGGTTGCGATGTAGTCAGCTAGAAGGACGGCAGTATTGTCTCAAAACAGAGAATTTCTCTCTCCTTGGAATGAATGATCACAGAATTAGCTTCTCTAACGCCATTTAAAATGCCTGTCTGCAATTCATTTCACCTGCAGAGAAGCAGCATCATTCTCATATTTGCAACTGTAGCTATTCCAAATATAAAATCAATTATTCATTGAATTAATTTATTAATTTACTCTGGTAAATGTATCTTCACTACATTAATTATTTTCATTTTCTGAAAACAAACTACTATAACAAAATATTTTTGGTTAACATACATCTTCTGTTTCCTCAGCTAATGTTCCCTTTTAAAGACTTGGGGATGCTCCAGTGACAAAGCATCAATTTTGCTTTTAACTTTTCCCTGTCATTTCAATTACACTAACATGCCAGAGACTTTTATTATAAAAGAAGAATGAAGAGAACTTTGTCAGCAAATAAAAGATTAAACAACTGAAATAAGAAATATTTTAAAAGAATGTCACCTTGTCACATATTGGTCTTTGCATGCACCGGTACGAAACACATATATTACTGTTTTATTCCAAAAGCAGTAACATGCTTGCTTAAGGGATTTTTTTTTTTCTTAAACTTATACATGACACATCAATTTTTCTTCTGTCTTTAGCTCACTGTCTAACAAGCACAGACAGGGCCACGTTTCTAAAAAGCCAGCAAAGGCTGTGAAGAATAAAATTGAATCAAAATCCTTTGTCTGGGTGCAAACAATCTACCTCTCAAACCAGGCAACAGCAAGAGATGCTGTGGAACAGCCACTGCAGGGAGCATCATTGTCCTCTGATGCAGCTTCAGCTCTACTGGTATATCTACGCTTTGAAACAGAATGCCATCTCCTGACATTTCTGACTCCTTTAGAAAGTGATTAGATAGGCAGTGTGCACAAACTCTGAGCCCTTTTTTGTTTTGTTTTGTTTACTTGTTTGCTGTATTTTTTTAACACAGCTGGGAAATTTCAAAAGGGTGCATTAAAAGAAAAATAGGTTTGTAACAGTTTTCCAAGCAATCAGGGAGCATCCCAAGCAGGGAAATTAGGAAACAGGCTGCATTTACTGTGCACTGGAAGATTATTCAGTCAAAGCAATTCTGTACTTGGACTACAACAGCATCTACAAAATTTCTGATGTAAAATCAGTGCACTGAAGATCTCTATCTCTTTGTTCTCTACCAGTTGTGAGGAAAGTTGGAGGTGAACTGAGAAATCCATATGGAGACTTTATGGACGAGGGAGAAAAGCAAAAAACACCCAAGGTTTGTGTTGTGCATGTATGAGCCAGCTACTTATATGTTGGCTGCCTTGTCTTGAAAATTATAATACATGATATACTACCTAGAGTGGCATGGATGTTTTCACTCTGAATTTAGGTATAAAATATGGCCACAGAAACATCTAAAAACAGCACTAGAAGGATCCTGACAGTTCGCCCAAGTCTATCCTCCTTCTTTAAACCAGGTTCAACTATATCTGCACAATTTAAGACAGACGTTTGCCCAATCTTATTTTGAAGAGTTAAAGCAAATGAAGATCTGGCAAATCCCTAGGCTGCTTCCATCACTTAAATAATCGTACTGTTAGAAAGCTTTCCTGAAATCTAGCTTTAGTTTCTTGCAGTTTAAGCCCATATCCTCTTTTGCAGGCTATTAGAAACATGGAAAATAGATCACTACCCTCATCTTTGCATCAGTCTTTAATCTACATGAAGTTTTATCATTCCTTTCCAAGTTTTCTCATTCCTTTTCCTACCAGCACTCTTCTCTTTTTACAACTTAATAACCCTGATGCTTTCAACATTGCACAGAAATCACACTTTCTCTAACAGTTTCTCTAACAATATCTGCTGTTATCCTTCAGACTCTCTAAAGCTGGTCCAAAGTCTTCTCAAACACAGATTCCTAACCTTTATTCAACAATTACAGGCACATGGCTTCTCACACTAGGATTATAAGGGTAGGTAATGTTCATCATGGGATGCACAATAACCTCAAAATCCCTTCCTGAAGAATCTAGCCAATTGCTAGGTAACCAAGGACTTCAGTAGTTGGTTGTTCATATTATCCATTTTCTTGCACTTACCCATAGTAAATTTTATCTAAATTTTTCCAGACCAGATTCCCAGTTCATCAAGGTGTGTCTGAATTCTAGTTCTGTCTCCAGTGTACTTGCAATTCCTCCCAGCCTCGTATCCTCTGTAAATTTAATAGACACTCTCACTATTTCATTATCCAGGTGATTAATGGAACCACTGGACAAAAGAGGACTCAAGAGGGATACTGAAGCTGCTCTTTCTTGCCCACAACAACAAACCACTGACTTCATAGTCTCCTACAGAACATCAATCAGTTTTATACCTAGCCTGAGCTGTCTCAGTGAAACCCTGTTTGCCTAGCTAGGTTTCTCTCAACAAACAGGGATTTTCTGTCATTTATCTCAACTGCTAAATGGGAGAGTCAGGAAGCGTGTTGAGCACACCACCCAGTGATCCACAACACTTTTTAACTTGGTCTCTAACTCAGTTTTGTACTGAATAGCTCTCTTCAAAACAAACCTGCTGTAGATGAGATAGCACTAAGCAGTGCAAGCAGACATCAGCCAACATCACATAAGAGGTCCAAACCTAAGACTGTGCCTGTAACTCTTTTATTTAACAAATTAAGAAAACCAGCTATGATGACCTTCAAAATTGTTCCTTTCTGAGTACACACAGCTGTACACGATGCTGCCAATGCTGAAAGCAATTCCTCTGATCGTTTCCTGAAGGGCTGTTGAGGGTCTCTGTTGTTTTTATTTTCACCTCTTCTACTGACAAAAATTGGGTTCCTTTGAGCACTGACTTCATATTTTAAGACTGGTAAAAATTCCAGGGAGCCAGGTCTGGCAAACAGGTTCTGCTCTTCATTCCCAAGCTATAGGGTTAGTCTCATATTTTGTATCAGACCTCATAATCTTGGGGTCAGGTGCTGCTCCTTGGCCCTTGTTTAATCCTCAGTACAGATGAGGCCCACAGTGAGCACTAAGTCTCATCAGCAATTAAAGTAAGTTTTAGCTCTACAAGGTCAGCATACAGAGGTCTCCATCTTTTTTTTTGCACAACACCATCACAGAATCATCTACCCTGCTCTGCATCAGACCTTTATTGCTCTTGGAAATGATAGTTTAGATTCTCCTGGACTGACCATTTATTCAGTAATGGGGGCTATGACAAGTTGTTTCCACCTGGAAGCAAAAAGGGCTAATACGAAAAGCACACATTATTTAAAAATAATTAACTTCAAGTTCTGCATCCCTGAACAGAGGAGGAAGGCCAGTGATGCTCTCTCTCAGTGAATTCCCTGAAGATATGATTCTTTGCCTGAGGTCATGGACTAGTAATTTTCTCCAGGATTGCTGGATTTTGCTTTGCTTCCTTTCACAGTTTGACAGACATTCAGAGCTGCAAACAACCACCAGTCCTGGACCACAATCTTTAGTAAGACTCTGGATAGCATTTTGATCATACAATAGCTTCTGTTCTTGCTGGCTTGGTTTATATTTTGAAACATGACATCTGTTTTTCACTCAATATTATTGAAGATAACTGTTGTAAACAGAAGCTGTGCACAAAAACCAGAATGCAAATTCCATATAAAATTTTATCTTTTTTTTTTTTTTCTCTTAAATGCAGAACTGAAATGTGCAAGATGGAAATTTTGGAAACAGCAGAGGCAGCTCCCTGCCTCCTCACCTGCAGGAAAATCTTGCACACCCATTTCCACGAATTACACCTGGAAGACAGCCCATAGCTTGGACTTCCAGGTAGCCCATGTCAGTTAAGGAGTCTATTGTTTGGGAGGCACTGAGGTACACCATGGTCTTACCCCTTTGCAGCAACTCAAAAAGAGTCAGTCCATCAGCCTCCTGGTACTCGTGATTGGAGGAGCATGTGGTGTCACGTGCTGGTGACCACAGGAAGGTCAGGAGACTGCCCACTGGGCTGACAGGAGTCCTGCTGCCTGCTTTAGTGGCACCAAGAAATCACCAGGTTTGTTTAGAGCACTTCAGTCAACTCACAAATGGTACGACCCCATCTGGTCCCAAGTGCACTGTCCCTTATATGATACAGAAGAGAAGGTGATGAATTCACACCCGGTGAAATACGCTGCAACTGACAGCAAGGACTTATTGTTAGACTACATTGATATACCTGTTCATGAGACTATGTAGTGAGACAAGACCAGAGTTTTATGAAAAAATCAATATCAAATTTGGTTTAGTAGGGCTTTGCAAGAAGACCTTTTAAAAATGGTATAAACTAGCACATCATCAGAATTAATTTACACTCTATCACATCTCTTTTGAGATCCGCTCCATGACAAAAATAAGATAGGTAAAACCATAAAGGTGACAAAACAATTAAAAGAATGAATGTGCTATGTCTAAGAGCTGATAACAAAGCTGCGAAATAACTATCAAAAAGGTGTAAACAGTACATATCGTAGATTAAAAGAGACATATTTTAAATACCATTCAAAATCAGTTTCTAAAATAATTCAAAAATTGGACACTAGTTCTATGCTACATGAAGAACAAGAATTAATAAACATAAATATCTTAATACTGTAAAAAGTAGTGTATAGGCAGTGATAAACACTGCTTATAGCATACAAATGTATGAACATATACTTTAAATTCAACTTTACAAATTCTAAATAAGGTTTCATTCAACAGTAACTTTATCTACTTCGCTGATTTCTGCCAGTTACCTCCCCCCTCTTTTAAGAGACTTTCAGCATCCCTTCAATCACTGAAGCCTCTACAGTGTGTAACAACAAAACACTTCTGGCTTGTCTCTGTTTTCCATGCCTTTTAGTCAAGTCTTCAAACTAGAGAGGAACCTGGGGGTTAGACAGTATGTTGCAAAGCTGCCTCACATTGAGTTAGAATTTGGGCACATCCCATGCAAAATCATGAAGAGACTTGTGTCCACCTGCAATAATTGTGTGGTAAACACCTGGATGCTGGGATTTTATGTCAGCCAGCTCTTAGGCTAAGATAATTGTATATACTCTTGTATATTCTAATTTAAGATGCATATCATCTAGCTTAAGATAACCATGTATACTCCCTCTAGAGAAAACAAAGGGAAGCTTTTCAAAGAAGATTCATCCACCTTCTCATAGACATCTAGCTTCTCTCCTTTGATTAAGTAAAAGCCTTGATGACCCCAGAATGAGTATAGATACCTTTCTTCGAGATGTCTGAAGTTAGGTGATCCTAACATTGAGTCTGTAAGTTACAGAGACAGAGTAGAGATGACTCTTCTTTCACAGAGCCAGCTGAGAGCCTCCTGTATATGTTTTTGACAGAATACCAGTAATACATTGGAAAGAATATCCTCCAGCTGTTTTCTGGAAGATTCTGTTAAGCCTTTATATTGGGGAATGTATCTCAAACAGAGGATTTCATAAGAAACCAAGACGTTTGGCCTAAGTGTTTTCTACCTGGACCTTTTAAAAAGTATGTGACCAGAGTTAGGAGGCTGCAGACTATGTGGTTGTGGAACAGAGAAAGGAAACCTGGAGAAAGAATTTGATTCATGCCACTTTTTCCACTGAATAGGAAAAAACACTGTAATACACCCTTACTGGGGAAAATCTGACTAGTTTTTCCCTTAATATGATGCTCTACAGATTGACAGAAAAAGATGCATAGAGATGTGAGAAACCCATGAACAGTCTATTTACTACTGCTGCTGCTGCTGGTTATCTTATCCAAGGACTGAGCAGAGATAATGCACCTGGGAAGGTTGTTGCGTAGACATCGTATGCCTGTTGTTTCATTTTACAGCAGGTTAAACCATGGGGTATTTTTCTCTCAGTGGTTTTAAACCAAAAGCAAAAAAATAAACAAATACAGAAGTCTAGTAGTTTTAAGAGTATGTTTCTCAGAGAAAAATAAGTATACTGAAAAAATCAGTAACCCATCGGCCCCAAAGGGTCCCAGGTGTTGGTTAGTTTCCAGTATCAATTATGTTTTGAAGTAAATTGACTTGGGTTTTGGCCAAATATAAGATAGTTTTCTTCTTTTCCATCATTACTTCACATCTGTTCATCTCCCCCACCCTCGAAACGCAACTGTTTCTCAGTATTGCCAGGCCAAGATGAATCTTTGCTGGGCTTTCAGCCTTTGTATCTTTCTAAATCCTTTGGAGAAGTCTAGAACTGTAGAATTTCTGTTTCCAAAGATACTTAGACACAGATCACTGCTAAGGGCTGACTGTACAGTTTGTGCTATGAAATAACTCCTGTTCATCACCCCTGTTGCAGCACTGGGGTCTGTTATGTGTTCTGGTCGCCACCTGTCTGATCCAGCTAATACTTTTATCATGACAGCATCATCTAGGGTCATTGCACAAACATCTTCACTCCATTCATCTGGTTCAACAGCACCACCTCACCCTGGAATTTCTTCTCCTTCTAGTCCTCAGGCTTCTGGTCATTCAGGACCTCGGTCACAATGAGTTTAAGGGAGAAATCATAACTCTTAGCAGAATCACACAACTATCAACAGCCTGATCAACTAAAATTTCAAAATTATTGACAGGATTCAAGACCAGAGAAAAAGCTGTTTCTTCTTACCAGAAAAGTATATTTTGAAATATGCACTTGTTTGCTTCACAAGCTTCTTGTAATACCTGCCAGTCTTTGGGTACTCATGCTAGAAAGTGAAATGCAATCTGTAGTCTTCCTCAAGCAGAGTTTTACTGCGGAGTTGACGGCAGTTTAATTCAGGGGCTTTGGGGGGCAGCTTCACAGAGGTACCACTGCACTCTGCTCCATGGAAACTCACTACATGCTGTACAGTAGGGGATTTGGTATCAAACAGAAAAAGATTTAAAGCCTAGCAGAGATATGACTACTGAGCAGCTGGAAAACTAAGTGGATATGAGGCATTTAATCAAAGACAAGGGAATTCACATTTAAGAATCACAATCCCTCCCATAATATGCTGAACAGTTACGGGTTTGGTTCGGTATTAATAACCTTTTTATCCAACGTCATGCCCAAGAGAAACCAGCAACAACTTTGTGCAGCACTGACAGCTTTTCAGAAGAAAGAAGTATAGTTTCTGTTTTCTAACAAGAATAATTACGGTTTTGGTCATACAGCTTTTCTGACGGAGAAATCTTGACGCACACGTAGAGCTAAGCAGATATCCACACCTTTGCAAAATAGAGAACATTTTTAACAATGGACAAAACAATCCACTCTGCTTACACAGGAATACGCCACATCAGTGAAAGCATTCCCCAGCGTAGCAGATGCTTGTGCCACACTTCCCTTTGCTGTGGGTGTGGTGTGGGCAGAATGAGTGTGTAACAATAACAACGCTCACAAGCGAAGTGACGTGTATTTGGAAGGATAAAGCCTGAGCAGGCTCACGGTCTTGCAAGAGGACACATGCTGGGGAGAAAGGGAAGTCAGAGTTCTGTTGACTGGTAGAGTCATTACCATATCAGCTATCAGATCAGGTATGCAGAGGGGCCCAGCAAATCTACTTAAGGCTCCATAGAGTGATGAGAATCTGAGTTCAGAAGGACAGTAGGACAACAAGCTCAAGAAGGTAGTGGAAGGTGTTAGTCAGGATATTAGAAGACTGGGAGTTGTGATTTCTGACAACAGGAAAAAGACACCTGCTCCACTTGCAGATCTGCAAATTCAGAATATGTATAATGCACTGGGCACCATTAAGGATGAACAAGACCCATCACAGGATTCATCAGAGCCATCTGAACCTTAAGCTAGAAGAACAAGGAAGAACGTTGTTGTAGATGTGAAGGTCTATGACGTATTTGCCTGTTGTGACCATAAGACCGGAGTTCTGGGCAAAGGGGTTCAGGACATCAAGCTAATCCCCAAGGACAACCTCCTCAGAGCACAAAATGGTCTACTGTGATGTATGGAAAACTGAGGAAGCAAGGCAGAAAGCCAGCATGGATGAACATGTAAAACCTGAGTGAACTCAAACACTTTTTTTTTGTGGAGGACAAAAGTAAGAAGGGTTTCTCTAAGTATACGAGTAACAAAATGAAGATTAAGGCAAGTTTGGGGCCATTGCTCAGCAAGGTAGTGTACTTTGTGAAAAGGAATTTTTAAAGAGTTATGGCACTCAATACCCTTTTTGCCTCAGATTTCACTGGTAAAATTTGTCTCAGGCCTCCACGTCTGTGAACTTCCTTGAAGAATATTTGGGAGCAGAAAAAAATTACCATGGTTAGATATTGGAACCAAGACCAAGATGAACAGTGGAATCTCCATAGATGGAAGTGTTCTAGACTTCACTAGGCATGTCTCTGAGAAACTTGATGCAATAAACTTGCTTTGAGAAGGGGGTTTGACTAAGTGACCTCCAGAGGAACCTTCCAACCTAAATTCTGTTATTCTATGAAAGTTTGAAAATGGAAATCCAGTTAGCCAAAAAACATATAGAACAACAGAAACCAAACTCTGGTAGAGAGAATGTGCAACTCTCCCAGAAAAAGAAACAAATTAGACTGCCACCAAGATGTTTCCTAAGTTAGATAGAGGAAAGGCTCCAATAAAAATTCTATGACAATTTAGAACATTGGCAGTATTGTATGTCTTTCACAGCTGAAAACATTCTATGCACAATTGCTCAAACAAGATCTGCTTTTAGCTTTCACTATCAGGGAATCAGAGACCAATAGCGAAGTCATCTTATTTCACATCTTAATATGCATGGAACAAAGACAAAAAACAACTGACAATGTCCTGAAAAGGAAAATCACCAAGGAGAGCAGTTTCCATTTATTATCCTTTTATAGCACACTTCTACATACATGACTCCTTTCCAGGCATCCCACGGAGAAATCAGAAGACCAGTGACCTGCTTTGTTAGAAACAGCAGGATAAGACCGTGCAATATGTTGGCTCCTATTGGAGAATGACTGACTAATGGATCACCCCAAAGGAAGCGCAAAAAGCAACAACAAGAACTGCACTTCTCTAAACAACAAGGTAAAACAGATTTTAACATATGCATTTCTGAATGAGTGATGTCATACTGTTCATTGACACCCAAATTATATAGTTGGTCTGTATTTCCTCAGCTCTTAATCCTTCTCTGCTTTCCTCGTTCATACTAACACTTTCTCAGCCCTACCTGCATCAGGAAATCCTGCTTCTTAACCTTCATTCTCCTGCCTTCAGCACACACTATTCTTTTTGTGTTGTTTTTTACCTGTTCTGAGATTACAAGTTCCCAGGCTGGCTAGCCATTGCGTACTTTCTGTCACAATGACCTTTTCCATCCACTTCTTGCCATCTAAATTTTATTTAATCTAATTCCATCGATTCCTCCTTATATAGCGCACTGACCTGAATGCAACAAGAAGTCAGTGGTAGATTTTTTTTCAGAAATTACCTAAATCTCATTTTCTGTTGCCCTTTTAAAAGCCTTGGCAACACACATCTACAATCCACAGTAGCAGGAGATGGAGCAGCCACCTAAGGCAGCTTCCCTCCACAGTCAGCTAGCAGCTAAAGTATACTAGCCTTTTTGCTAGGATTCAAAACCATGTGCAATGTCTAAGGCATCACTGGGAACTCCTATACTGACAGAATGTTATGGCAGTTGTGCTGCAGCTGATAGCACTGCCTATTTCTTCCCTGACGCTTGAGGAGAACAAAAGTGATGAGCACCCTGCCAGTACGCTGGGGATAAGCACACCTAAAAGGAAGCTGGCCAATATGGGACCATTACAGATGATCTTGAGAAGTCAACATCCTTGGGCACGGATGTGGGAGAAAGTGGGATCAAGAGCTGTGGGAGTGTGGGGTATGAATTAGCAGAGATAATAATTATTTAATTTAAATTCCAGCATGTTTGTTTCTTATATTTAAAGAATGAAGGATGTATTAATTAATATTTCTGTATTTTTCCCTATCTTTAAAGAATAAGAAAGGAAGAATTCTGCCTAATAATGCCTATACAATAGGACAGGCACAACAATTAAACAGTATGACATTAGAGCCTTGTCTTCCCTTTCTCTTGACTAGAAAATAGATTGCACTGGAGAATCGTACATTTCGCACATTAACCATATTTGTTGTTTGAAACAATCCAGGCAAATATTGCCCTTAGAACTCAAAACAATTAAAAAAGGAAATATCTGTATGCTTCTGTACAAGGGCCACAGAACTTTTAACAGCTTCTGCCCTTGCAAAGCAAACTGAACTGTGCAAGAGGTAACAAATCTTTATCTTACAATATGTCAGGGTCATATGAAGGTTGTGCTTTGTAGTAAAAATATGCACAATATAATCAACAAAGTTAATTTGCTTTACTGTTGGTGACTTAAACACCAAAGCAGTGTTCTTGTCTAAAGGACTGCCTTGTTAGCCTAAAGTGTACTGTATTGACTTGATCTCAGTATACACACACTGCTTGTCAAATGCAATCTGCAAAGAATACATCCTTCCCATAAGTTTACCTTTACCACTGTCCTTTCCTCTTTTTCCTCACAGAGGCTTAAAAGCTGAACTTGCCTTTCTGCAAATTCTGGCAGACTTTTAGCAAAGTTATTTTGCAACCAGAGCTTTGACTGAAGGAAGAAATCTGTTCAGGAATTTTTTATGGCTATATATATATCCAACTACAGCACTTACTACTTATGGTGGCAGAAGAGATGATAAAGACATAGGTCTTCTATTTATTCCCCTCCTCAACACAATTTAAGACTACTTTCTCTGTGAACTACTTCTCTCTGCCAACAACGAATCATACAGGAACTTCCTTGGGATATATAAACTATATCTGCACAGGAGTGTTAGCATTCAAGCACCTCTGCAGCAGACTTGTTTCACTGCAAAGTTAGCTCTCAACAAAACTTTTTATTAGACAACCCTTTTAAGGATCAATGATAACAAAGCATTTTGTTAGAAATAAAGTTCAAGGAGTGCGTCCTATATTAAATGTGTCTTGAGCTCTTGTACTTATTTAGAGATGTCCAATCTGGCTTCTGGAGACTGGGTACCAAGTGTGATCCTTGCCTGACTCACTGATACAGAAGACTGTTCTGTAAGCCACAACACAGACTGATTTTCAAAACACTAGTGAGAAGCGGTACAGGGACTGTCCTTATGGGTATATCTTGTATATATATATATATATATATATATATACACGTGTGTCTGTACATATATGCATTTAAATATACACACACATATACCCCTTCATGCATACAGGTAACAACAGGATAACTGTACATGTACACATTAACAACAGAAAACATAAACACATTCAAGTGCCTATACCTTGTGCTAAGGTATGTAGAGACATCCTCACATAATAACATAATGAACTGCATAAAAATATAGCAGTAAAATTCAGTAAAGGTCAACACCAGTAAAATTAATATCTATTCTTGCCGTTGTTCATTACTGAGGTACTCCAAAAGGTAACTATGCAACAAGCAGACTTAAAGAAATTTGTATATGACAGAACTTCATATAAAGAAAAAAAATGTAGTCAAGGATGTTTTTTTTTCCTGGTGATGTAAACATACAAAAAGTCGTTGCTAGCAAAGCCTCAGGAAGGAACATTGCAGCTTTTTGCATAGCAAGTAACTAGCAAGAGCCAGCAGCACCACCTGGTGTTCTCTCTAAACGCCCACAGAAGTACTTGGTCCCCAGAGCCTTAATAGTAAGGGCCAGTTCTGTAAACTCGGACCTCTTAACCAACTGTGTGCCACAGAACTGTAAGAACCATGACAGAAAAACCTCTAGCTAGTTTACACGTAAAGAGCATGCTCAAGATAGTTAGGGTTGCATGCCTATAGTTATTAAATTGAGTTAGAAGACATAAAATAATTCAAAAATCTCCAACCCTTAGCTCTAGATATGAATAACAACCTCTGCTTATAGTAGGTATCAGTTTAAGCATAGCCATGAAAACACGTGTGTGTTTTGCCTCGTGTCCCCTTGAGCACCTGCAGAATTTGTTCACTTGCTGGAAGAGTGGGATGGATGAGGCTGCATCTGCCCTCAGGGTCCCATTCAGACACACCCTCAGGCCTTCCTCTCTCTCCGAAAGCTTTGAAAACAAGCCTGAGGCACTTCTGGAAATTTCTTTGTCAAACTCCTCCTACTTCTGGGATAATATTTTCCTTCTATATTAAACTAAGATTACATTTTGCAGCTTGCAATGCTACCTTTGATGGGAATTCCTGCTTAAAAATAAAATCAAAGCCTTGGATAAATCTTAAAAAGTAATTTTTCAATGCATATTAAAGTAAATATTCATGGATATTTAAAATGAGCAATTGGCCCTTGTATTTAAAGACAGCTAGATTCCTTTGTGACTCAAGAGAGAGAAAGATACCTGATACGCAATTCTATTTTTCTCTTGTCACTTTCTCATCAAGTAATAACATGTTGACCTAGAGTGGGCAAATGCTCCAGGGAGAACTAAGTTTATTCACAAGCAAACATGTTCGTTCATAAGTCATTATGCTCCTTCACACATGAATACACAAGCCCAAAAGGTAGGAACTTAGATGAAAAAATAGAAGTTATATTCAGCAATCGGGGATATAAATACCTGCCTCTAGCTACCACAGGGCTCTATATAGCTTGCAGCTAGTCCTGTAAAAGGTCACTGAGTAAACTCTAAAAAAACCCATGCCTTAAAAGATACTTCAATTATGACAAAAAAGACAACTTCAGTTATGAGTTTGGACATGATTCGCAAGTCAGCAATAAGTTGACACTGCAATAAGTTTTAAATACTGAAAAAGTTTTATAGGTGGGAAAAAACAAAACCAATGCACAGTTATCCCATAGCATCAGGATCCTCCTTCACCCTTGCATAGGGGAAAGACCAAATAGCAGGAAAGGAAGTGGTAAGAAAAGTATGAAACACTGAACACCTGCAGACACAAAATTTCAGCCCCATGAGCCAGTGCAGCCCTTTGAGGTCAGCCTGTGAGACTTACTGTGGGGTAGGGGTGTGAGCAGAAGACAGTGTATTTCCGAATGATGCCATTCAGCTTGAGGGGAGGGAGCCAGGACACGAAGACAGTGGAGGCCGAAGCCGCAGCTGCTTTAACACCAGCAGGAGGACCTGGAACTGTAAAAACAAGATGTGTTAAGAATGGCCCAAGGCAGGCACTCAATGGTCACAGTATCATAGTATCATAGTATCACAAGGTTGTAAAAGACTTAGAGATCACCAAGTCCAACCTATGACCCAACATCAACACCTACGCGTCATCTAAACTGTGGCACTAAGTGCCTCATCCAATCTGCTTTTAGACACCTCCAGGGACAGTGACTCCACCACCTCCCTGGGCAGCGCATTCCAATGGCCAATTACCCTTTCAGTGAAGAATTTTTTCCTAATATCAAGCCTAAACCTCCCCTGAGGAAGCCTGAGACAATGTCCTCTTGTTCTGTCACTGTTTGACTGAGAGAAGAGACCAATCCCTGCCTGCCTACAGACTCATTTTAGGTAGTTGTAGAGAGCAATAAGGTCTCCCCTGAGTCTCCTCTTCTCCAGGCTAAACAACCCCAGCTCCCTCAGTCGCTCTTCATAGGGCTTGTGCTCCAGCCCCTTCACCATCTTTGTTGCTCTCCTCTGGACACACTCCAGCATCTCAACATCTCCATTAAACTGAGGGGCCCAGAACTGGACACAGTACTCAAGGTGCGGCCTGACCAGTGCCGAGCGTAAGGGGATGATAACTTCTTTAGTCCTGCTGGCCACACCATTCCTGATGCAGGCCAGGATACTATTGGCCTTCTTGGCCACTCTGCTGGTTCATGTTGAGTTTCCTATCCACCAGCACTCTCAAGTCCCTTTCCACCTGACTACTCTCCAGCCACTCTGTCCCCAGCCTATAGCTATGCATGGGGTTGTTGTGTCCAAAGTGTAGAACCCGATACTTGGACTTGTTAAACTTCATCCCATCCTAATGTAACAAGAGGAGCAAAAAGATAAGCACAGCATGACACTTTGGTAACTGTGGTCCTGTGGACCAAGGTGGACACCTTGTGTTAGGAAGCAGACTCCATGTTGCTCACAGTAGAGGACAGGATTTGGAGGGCTATACCCCCACCCCAAAGAGTGTACAGGCTCTGCTTCAGAGGGACTGAAGGTGCCTCTGATGGTTAAATTTTTGTGAAGTATCACCCCCAACCCACAGGCATAAAAACATGCGACCAGTAAAAAATTTCCAAACCACGTATTATTGTAAATTGTCAATTTTGAAGACACAAGTCACACCAAATGATTATTTGCTGTATACATAATACATGTGTGAACAGTTTAATGCATACACGTACAGTAGAGCTGCCAATTTAATGAACTAGAGAGCAAATGAAATAGAGAGCAAATGAGCTGTAGTCCCATGCAGTTAGCCCTGCCTGACATGACCGAGGTCTAGCTAATGGCACAGCATGTGAGCAGACATTTGGCCACATACCCTCCTTTCCCACAGCCTTGCCCTGAGCAGCTCAGACCTCTATCTGGAACTGCAATATGTGAACACATACCTATTTCTCTAATTACAGCAGTTATCTACACAAGCCAACAAAAACTGTCACAAAAAAAAGAGGAAAAAACAGTCCTCTAAAAAAAAAAAAAACTTCAGCCATAAGATGTTAAAATCTTGGTACGGAACCTTAACTGATCTCTGCATGCTTGCATTTTGAGAAAGACTTCATGTTCTCCAACTTTGAAAGTGATCTTATACTAATGTGGAAAAATCTTGCATGTTATAATATGACATTACACATAACGTGATACTTATACAAAACAACAGGTCTACAATTAACATTTGAATTAATTTTAAATTTTAAAATTTCCTGAAAAAACCCCAACGCATTTGTCAAGAGGAAATTATATTAAAATATTTTATAAACAGTAAAAATAAATACTCTTAAATATATTTTTAATACTGCATGTGGTGAATATTCCTGTTAAATTATTAAAATAGATATGTGGTACTGGCAATTACTACATAAGGCATCAAAGACAAAATGAGACATTTTGATGGACTCCTCTCTGCAGAACCTTTGGTTCATGTAGAATCTAATATTTTTGCCTAATTTCAAGCAAAACAACCAAAAATTTAGAATTTGCAGTAAAATTACCATCCCAATGCTTGATCAGTTTTCTTCACTTTCAGATGAAACAGTTATTATTAAATACAGGTGGAAAAACCCTTGTCCAGCAAGCTGATTTTTGCAGTTGGATCCTTAATCTTGGTTCTGCCTCATTTAAGAGAACAGGTATGGTGATAAAAAAAAATGCCAATAAAAAAAATACAGACAGCCTGGAGTCAAAATCTGTTTAGCTTTGCAGCTAACTACTTCAGGTAGTAAAAAACATATAAGGGAAACTTCAATTTTATATATATCTATATACTTATTTATATGTACAGGTACTGCCAGAAGATGTATGAAAATAAGGAAGATGACAGATAGGCACCACTCAGTGCAACATTTCCAAATATGCATTTTCTATATATAGTGTGTTGAGAAAGCCAGTAAGGCATCAAGAGAGAATGTCATGATTATAATTGCATGCAAACCCAACCCCTTGCTGCAAAGGGGCTAATTCAGTTAGCAGTTCTATCCAATGCAGAGTAAATATTGATGCTTGACAGTATTCAACTTGTTATTTATACTCAACTCATTAGAAATGTTATTTGCTCCTGCTGCTGAAGAGTGAAAGTTAGCTCTCCAGGGTAATTACTTAACCCACGGGAGGATTCCTTTACAGTTAACAATGTTTTCTGGAAATCACTGCAAATAGATGTATGAGGTTAAAGTAATTTATTGTTAAATTAGGGTGTGATCTATAGGGACAGATTTTGATGCTAATTGGTCATGGTTGTCAGCTGCTGAGGGATTAATTCAAAATTCACCTAGTATTTTCCAGTCAATGGATATATGTTAAAATATAACTTGTCACTGAACTGCTGAATTTCAGTCTAGTATACAGCCCAGCAGAAAGAGGGGGTGGAAAGAAAGTCAAGGAATCATATGGTCAAATTTCTGAAGTGTTCCTAAGGAGAGGCTGGAAACAGGCAACAGTTTTTGCAGTGGTGCTAAAATTATTCTGAATGCTCATTTATCACTTCTCTTTTTGGATTTGTTTGCAGGGTCATGCACATGGAAATGACTGTGTGTTTACATTTTCTTAGCAAGAATTCTGCAAACTGTCACCTGATGCCTTACAGACCACCACTGTCCTCTGTCCAGAGGGTAAAGTCATTACTCAAACTCATCCCCTGGACTTAAACAAGATTATTATAAGTTAGCTCAGCATTAACTGAAACATTTGTTACTAAACATGGATTCCTTGAGCATCTGAAGAAGTTGTGGTGGGGGAATGCACTGTCTGCCTTATCTTTGCAAAGAAAAGCCCCAGTCTTGCTATCCTAATTTAAGGAATTCTCTCCTATTGCCATTGCATCCCACAGCCTTCCTAGCTTCACTGATTATGGGACAACAGTATCAGGAGACCTGGGCTGTTTTATTGAATTCTCCATGGATCATTATTTAGCGCTTGAATTCCCATAGATCCCAGCAAAGACAAACTAAATGTGTAAAATACCATAGTTTCTTTTTTCCTATGGTCACCAGGAGTAAAATAATGGTATGAAGCCAGAGTACAACTAGCCAACAACTAGCCAACTTTGCAACCTTCCAGGTAGCAAATTTAAGACAAAAAATGGCCTCATTCTCCAGCTAGCAAGGCTTTGAAAGATACAGAAACAGCATGCTGCTTTCATGTGGAGAAGAACACTTTGTATTCTTGACAGTGCAAGCGAAACACTAACGCAGAAAAAGCAATTATACTGATACAACTAGTCTGGGAAACAGCATTTAGATGTGCTGAATAATGGGGAGGAGCTCCAGGAACTTTCCCTTTTCATAAGCAGAGAGATTATCACCATCTTTCTTTACAGCACTCAACAGCAGGGAAGCCAATGCACAGAGTGCAGAGCATTTAACAGCTATATCACCAATATATCAGAAAACTGAACCCTGCTCCATAAGAGATTTTTAATTCTGCACCACACAAGACTATCTTGTCAACTGTTAAGATTCATGAAAAAATACCCAAACAAAATAAACTCCTGACTACTGCCAGTAGTGCCTTTGCTCACGTAGAGATCCCACCCAGAATTTAGACCTACAGTAGTCAAAATACAGTCACATGTGCAGTCCACCTCTCATTCACTTTGAACTGACCTCATACTAATCACACCTTTTCTATCAAATCCCACCAGTTTTGCAAGGGAAACATTTATTATTCTTCTCCACTTTTTTTGTTAGTCAAAAAGATAAAACTGATCTCTGAAAATAGGTGATTAACTGTACAGCCTTCTTCACCAAGCTTAACAAGCCCAATCAGAGCTCTGTTCCAAAGACTGCTGAACATGCTCTTAATTGGATTTATGCTTATTCATTTTAGAATAAATATAAATCTTCATCAGATGGCATCTGTACTTCCATCTCTCACACATCAGTCACCAGGAAGCCTGATGTCCAGAAAGAGGAAGGAGAGGACGAAATCTCTTTGAATTGAGGCAGTCTTACAATGAGGCTAGCAAAGAGGTTTAGTGTTATTCCTCCTTGCCTGCAGCTAGTCCCTGTTGCTCCCTTGCTGCAGCTTTCCCCTTGCTCTGAACATCAACCTCAGTAGCAGAGGAGAGCTGGAAGGACAGCACTTCTGAAGAACTAAGTCTTTTGTGATATACAAACAGCTTTCTGTGCATAAGAATGCATTTTCTTGAAGCAAGCTGTTTGAAAAGACAAACATATATCCCCCCGCATCACAAAAACCTCAGAAGCAACCTCTGCCAGACACTCAATAAAGAGCAGTGTAGGGAATGAAACCACAATGAATTTTTAAAAACTGATTATTTTTGTTAGCTTATTTTTCTGATGGGAGGAACTTTGAGAATGGCAGCTTCTTTTCCTGAAGGCTAATATGGAAAAAAAAAGAAAGCCCTATAAATATGATCACATTGAAAGGAAAGCTGATTTCTTATTATTTACTAGAGCTGTTCCCATTTCCTAAGCTGATCAGTAGCAGTGTCTGACCTCTGGTGTCTAAAATCAGTATCAAACATTACAAGAAATAAAAACATCAACTCACTTAATACAGGCTGATCACTTCACTCCCTGGGTTACTCTTCTTTTCCTACACTGGAGATTTAAAGTCTGCTTCAGAAATTTTGGCCTGATATCTGTAGCTGAACACCAACAGAGAAGTTGAACAGCAACAGAGAAGGAAGCCACAATCTGCCTTTCAACTGCAGCAGTGGAACACACTGCACCATTGATTCTACAAAGAAAAGTTTCTCCTAATGTAAAATAACTTAAAAAAGAAGAAGAAATGAATAGCGTGATATGACCTCATAGTAACAATGATGTGGAGGCCTTGGGAGCAACTTACAAATATCTCTGATACACAGATTCAATTAGAGGATGGTGGAATAACTTGTGTCACAGTTTTAGTAAGAGGTCTGAGAGCAGCCGTATAAGGTTTCCAGATCTAAGTTCTGTTGGGATTATAATTATTTTATATTTCACATGCTTAGAAAATGTTCAAGAGGAGTATCTTTTAGGTGCAAAGAAATTAGTCCTATTGAATTATCCTCTACAGGAGCCCCTTTTCCTTAGAAAACTACAGAGGAAATGTCTGTTCTTTCTGAAGAATGATGCGTCTGTTAGATACCATATTTTGTCAATGTGAATGTTCTTTTTCCCATTTAAATTGCACAGCTTTAAGGAAGTTTACATCCAGGACTTTGGTTTTGGCTTATGTATAACCACAGCCCTTTATATATTCCACTCTAAACCTTTACTGCCTTTAATAAAAAGTTGTGAAGCTGAAACAAAACATGAAATCATTTTATTTTCTGGAAACACCTTGCAGTTTAGTTTTCTGGACAAAAGATTTAATGAGTGAAACCACTGTGAGGCATCAGAAAATATCTGAAAAGGTTAGTCACTCTGCCTCAGGGTGAATTATTGCTGAACTGTCAGGAGGATTAAAGATGAGAGATGAGCCTTTGCACAGCAGCCAAACACAGTCAGAGTCTATGTGCTTCCCACATCTTGGGGCCTGTCTGATCTCAGAAAGGGAAAGCGCAAAAGTGCCACCAAGGAAAAAGAAAATGGGGCTTTTGATGGTTCAGAATTGTTGCAAACTGGAAACCGGACACAGAAGATGGACAAGTGTATGCATCAGGAGAGGGAACAATGGGCACAGTAACCCTTCCGATCGTGAATACTGCTAAAAAACAGCAAGTTATCCATCACCTTCCCTAGCCAGCAGTGCAGAGGGAAGTATTCCACACACTTTGCAGCAAAAGAGATAGCATTATAGAATCACAGAATAGCTTGTGTTGGAAGGGATCTTTAAAGGTCAAGTAGTCCACCTCCCCTACAATAAGACAGGGATATCTTCAACTAGATCAGGTTGCTCAGAGCCCCATCTAACTTGACTCTGAATGTTTCTAAGGATGGGGCATCTACCACCTCTCTGGGCAGCCTGTTTCAATGTTTCACCACCCTTATTGTAAAAAACATCTTCCTTTCATCTAGTCTAAAATTGCCTGGTTTTGGTTTAGAACCATTACCCTTCGTCATATTGAATAAGCTCTGCTAAAAAAATTGTTCCCTTCTTTCTTATAAGTCAGCTTTATGGTGGATCCTTAACTGGTATGGGATACATAGGGAGGCTATGGAGTCCTTATCACTGCAAGTTCTGGAGAAAAGCTTAGTTAATATCAGCAATGACTGAGATGTATCTGATCCTCTTTAGAGCAGGGGAATGGTCTTGGTAAGGTGCCAGCAACCTTTCAGGAGCAGTACACCATGTTTTTGTTGTCCACAATGTGAGACAGCGGTACTGCTGGCACCACTTCTGCCATCTGATCTATTCCAAAAGCTGAAGGAACTTTACACAGAGACAGGGTACTACCTACATCCTTCTAAGTTTAGATAGCTTGCGGCTCCCATCAAATTTCTAACTCAACAGAAACCAGTGCATGGCATTCCCAAACAGCTGTTATGACTTCTACAGCATATGTGCTATGAAGTGCTGACCCGGGAGCCAGGCATTGTCTCTGCAGGTTGGCTTTTCAGGCATTTTTGGAAGAATGCTCTTCATTGTCCCCTGACATTGAAATGGCTGGCCACACATAAGGCAGCAGGCTGCAATGTTCCTCAAAGGCATAGACCAGCAAGCACATTTTTGCTTGTCTTCAGGGTTGCTCTGACACGTGCCTCCCGAAGACCAGCCTGTTCCTGAATTCCTGGAGCAGTGTGGGACAATCCCTATGTCTGTTGGTGGCTTCAGTGCCAGGCTGAAGGCTCTGGGGTGAGGGCGTTTGTGTTCAGAGAGTATTCAGAGAAAGATTGTCATGCTGGGATCTATGTGATAGAAGGTAACTTGATAATGCAGCAAGTGATCTTACAGTTCTCTTATGTTTTAGATATTTTAAATAAAATCATCTAGCTCCAAGCACTCAGTGTCTCAAGAGCATCTGATTTAGGACTTAGGTGCTCCAAAGTAGCTGTTAAAGGACTTCAGGGTGGGATCAGAATGACCTAACATTCAATGTGTAAGACACACAAGTCCATAGCTGAGCAAATTGTCCTTGAAAGTTTCAGACTAATTGTCATACCATGAAACAGCCTGCAATAAAGCCATTATTGCAAGCTGATGTAGGATATCAGCAATACCTACACCTAGGAAGTCCAGGAAGTAGACCTACATTAACCAACATTGATATATGCCTGAATCTCCTTGTTTCTCAGCTAGAAGACATTCACTTATCAAAGTAATGGAAAGTACTAAGCCCATGAAAATATAACTAGCAACAAATTAGTCATTTGATAATGTAAGAGAAAATCTTAGAAGACCGATTTCATTTATGCTGCATCCCCTAGACACAACTACAACTTGGGCCAGGTGACCTTACAATGTATGTAAATTTTAAAATGAGTCCCTTAATGTTTCACTGTAAAAAAAAAAAATCAAGTCATTTTTTTATTGGCAAAACACCACCAAACATTCATCAAGTCAGTTAATCTACTGAACCTACTCCCATGACACTTTCGCAAATCTCATTACAAATAAAAAGCATGTCAAATATATTCATATATTCATGAATGACCAGTAAACTGGAAAAGTAATAAAAACTATCCATTTACTAATTTCCTTGAAAAAACATTTGATAACTCACAGGAGAATTTACCAATAAAATATTATTCAAGTAACTTCATTGCTAGCACTGTACACTTTTTTATTTCTGCCAAAAAATTCTTGATCCAGATTTTCAAAAGTGTTCAGGGTTATAACGATGTATTTCTACATCTCATGAGGTTTTCAAGGCATTAATCAAGTTAGGGACAAAACTCCCCTGAATCTGAAATTCTAGTCCTTGAAAAATAGTCAGTATGTGGCATCCTACTGAGGCAATCTGAAGTGATTTTCACAGCTAAAGTTACAAGAAAGTGATTATAAAATCTCACGCATATGCGTGTCTGTGTGTGATTAAAAGTTTCCTAAACTTTCAGCTTAAATTTTCCATTCTTTGGTTTATGAACCAAGGCGTTTGAGGCAAGAGTTATTTAGAGGAATTTTTTTTAATACACTGAAAAAAATCCTCTTACAAGTATATGTTATATTACGGTCATCCTAGCATATTCTCTTCTCCTTTTCCCATTTTTAGTCACCTTGAAAGAATTAACTCAAATCCTTTCAAAATTCTTAAATAAAATCCTAAACTACTTAGGGGAAAAAAAAAAAAGAGATAAACTTGCTCAGATAATCAGTGTTATCTACAAATTTCTGGTTCACTTGAACTAGAGTCTTTGAAACAGTAAGATTGTTCTCAAAGCTGTGGACAACTACTCCTTTCCACGTTCTCCTAACCCAAGATCTCTATGCAGAAATTTAACTCTGCAAGTTTGCACTGTTTCGGAAGCCTGAGGCATAAAAACATTTTGTGGAAGTGGGAATGGAAAATGTTTTAGTCCTTACCATCTTCTTTAGTGCGGGTGAAAATTTGTTCACTTCTCACTCCATCTCCAGCTCGAGTAAAAGCCAACACCTGAATGCTGTAGTTGGTGTATTTTTCCAGGCCATCAAGCTCTAGGGATGGCTGTGTAGTAGTGACATTCTTTATCTCTCCTAACTCTATAGAATAAAAAGGAAATTGAGTTATTGCTGATTTCAGTCTTCTCCCAGCTATCAATACCTGCTGTGGAAATCTTGGGGATTACAGAGTGCACCAGAGAAGTAATGCTTCATTATTATAAAATAGCAATGAATTATAATAAAATAAAATAAATTCCTTTGTGTCTCAACTTCTTACCATTCAAAACAGACCCAGTTTTCATCTTCAAACTTTTTTTTTGGCAATTTTTTTAAATACAGGGAGGAGAACTGAAAATTTCTACAAGTAATAAAATTTTTCATAAAGAATAGATATCAAGAAGAGATTATTGCAAAACATTCCCTAGAGCAAAAATAAGACAGGCAGTTATCTTCAAAAAGATTTTCTGGCTTTGGGGAAGATCATTTCTCATAAGGAAAACCAAAAAAAAAGGCCCCTTCATTTTAAATTATGTAGCGAGTGCTGCTGTAAAGCACTTGATGGCAGTAATACCAGCTAAAAACAGATTTAAACACAATAAAATCAGATTTACTTGCAGAAAGATATGCACTTCGTATGAATCTTTTTCTCAGCAAGGTAAGAAATACAACCCACATGGTAAAAAACATTTAAACATATTTAGGGCAGAAAATAAGGCTGCACAAATGAAGAAAATCCATTTTTAAGCACTGTATGAACATCAATTTTTTTGTCATGTTGTATGACAAAACATAGGGGCTTAGACGTGCATTGATAATAGTCATGTCTGATCCAAAGATTACAGGCATCACTGAAAACACTTAATTTTATGCATGTCATATCTACTTGTTTATGTATGTTTCTCATATTTTTCATCTTTATTTTTAAATGCACAAAGGAATTGGTGGTTTATTTCCAAATATTTTTGACTCTAATGTTACCAGCAGTAAAAATGGGCCTCTGGGTTACATTTTCACTACAATTTCCCCTTGCCAGATTAATAGAGGTCAGGATCTGCAAGACAATTGCATATTAGAGTGAACAATGATCCTGATGGATGAAAGCAAAAGAAGGGAGACAGCTCATTGCCCTAGAGCTGTGAAAATTCAGCAGGGCAAACAGGAATGTGCATCTCAAACCTATTAATATTTGATTTACAGGAAAGCCCCATACGTAGAACTATGATCATGCAACAAATTGCAGATTAGTAAGGTATCTCATTTATCCTTTGATCATTTTCACTCATTCTCTACTCAAAAGTCGATTTCCCTTGAATACAAAACATACATACAACAGAAAAGGCTGGAATGAAAATAACAAGCCTCTTCCAAAAATGTTTCCTTCTTTTGCCCTCAGCTATGGCGAAGAAATGCATCCTGTCAAAAAATAAGCAATAACCTTTCAAGAAGCAACTAGCTAACTAAACAGATAACCAACCAAACTAAAATAAAACCTATGATTCTGTAGGTATGTTCCAAGTTAGTGTCAACATTTTTATACAAGAAACCTGCTGAACATTGTAACTGAGATTAAATCTGCTCAGATCATTTTGAGCACTATGCCAGGTCTATGGAGTGTTGCAAACCTAAAATGGAAGCCTTTCCTGAGGGATCCTTCAAGCAGCTTTGGAATGTCGGCCACTCTGTTAAAGCTCTATGGAAAATGGCTTCCTTCAAAGGCAGATGAAACTTTCTCTAAACCAAAGAGAAAAGGAAGTGCAATGCCTTCACCACAGAACATAAACGATATAAAGACCAGATATGACTTGTTACTCAGTAATAGCTTGATTTCCCTCACCTCCGTCCAGGAGATTGGCCCAGTAGATAACCCTGAACCCTTGCAGAATCCCATTCAGTGTTTCTTTCGCCAAAGTTGACCAAGAAATAGAGATGGTTTCTGGTGATGTGGCAGTGGCTTGCACGTTCCCTGGAGGGCAACTGGGCACTGGAATAAAATATTCACAATTTTTAACTAAATGAATACAACTCAATTTTTATCATTGCCTACACTTTCAATTTTCATTATCATCCTACCATCAGTTATCTAATTAGCAGTTACACACTGTTAACACTGCAAAAATTTTATTCTTGCTACAGTCCACATTTCTGCAAATGTTGCTATTTTCCCTGGAAAGACTTTTCATGTACTGCTTCCCCGCTTGCTGACTCATCTTTTAATAGTTTTTTTGTCACTTGTTTTGAATGAGAGATGTGTTCTAGTGCTGAAATATACAGAATATTCTATAAGAACTTTAAATATATTTTTTATAATTTGCAGCCAAATTACCATCTTTCTGGACAATCTTAATGTCTCTCTAAAAATGTTGGGGTGGAAACTAGATATTTCCATTGAAAATATTGGAAAAAAAGTTCCTAAATATTTTCAGTGGCATTTATAAAAATTGGAAAAATCAGTCAAATCTAAGGTATTTACTGTTAGCCATTTATTGCCAAAGCAGTACAGCAGTATTAGTATATAGTATTGCTTTTAAAGATTGTGATATCTTTAATTCTGAGTGGGACCCTACACTGGGTAATGAACAAAATAAAAAAGTTACCAGAAAAAGTGAGCATGCTGGACTCTGAAGAAAATAAAAACTATTTATTATACTATAAAATATATGCAAGTGTGGAGATATTGAATTATGTGGCCTTGTGGTGATCTGTGTAGGCCTAGAAACATTTAGAATAAATGAAAAACACCAGACTTCATGAAGCATATGCCTCAAAATCTGTAACTGTAGAGAATTTTAGATGTATGCTACTCTATTTCCCCACGTAAAAAGTCATATTCTTGGCTGGCAATGACCTCAGTAAATTGATAACAATTTAGAGTTGCTGAAAATCTGAACCACACTATTCTTTTGGACTATTATTTGCTTCTCTACTCTAAAATATTTGGCCTCCTTTTAGATAGGGAATTCTTCTCTTTTTCCACTAGAGGACTCCCTCTCATTGCTTGAGAAGTGCTTTTTATGCAGTTTGGAAAAAAAAAATCTAAATTGTTCCTTGGATCAGACAGGTTGACTCTTGTCTGAAATAATGATGATTTTTCTCTCATTAGTTTGGATATCCTTGAAAAAAACACATTTCTCTTTAGGTTGACAAGATAAGGGTTTGTGCAGCACAAGAGCTCTAGGTTTCACAGCAGATTCACTTGAAAACAAAAGAAAGTCAACAAAATCAATAGTCTCACTTCACCTTTCAGACTTGTACTTCTTAGCATCTCAAAGCTACGATATCACTATGAAGCTATGATGAGATCACAAAATTCGCACATAGGTGAACACCAGAGCAGTAGGCTTCTTAATGAAAGCTATGGTCTTTGTCAGTATCATTCACAGTACAGTATATTACATTAGTAGAGTTATATTTATTTACCTGGATGATTCTGACAATTGTACATGCTTATTGACTAATGTCTTTCCATCCAGCCATCTACTGTATCTAGCACCCGTAAAGTCTGATCTTCTATTATCCCCACTATAATAACCAGCAATTCAGCCATAAATAACAATAATAAAGGGTAAAAATAAATAAAGAAATAAAAATATATCCCATGATAACTCTTTGGCTAGGACCTACCATCCTCAAGAGTAGTGGTGATGATTTCCTGAGAAGAAGGTCCTATTCCGGCCCGGTTACAAGCCTGGACTACCATACCATACTGGGTAAATTTTTTGAGGTTATTCAGCGTATAAACTTCACTGTCCCCAGTGGTATCAATACTGATGATGTTGAACTGGAAATTACCCCCTGCACTGTACTCCCGATAACCTATCTGGTATCCACGAATAATGCCATTTTGCAAGTGTTTCTTTGGAGCCTAAAGAAAAAATGAAAGATTATGCATTTAGTACATCTCCAACGTCAAGTAGTTTCAATTGCATTTTTGTAACACACACAAAATCAACATTTTTTCCTACCAAATGCAATTCTATTTCTAGGCAACACTTAAAAAATACTCTGCACGTGAAATAATAAATTTTTACGATGATACATGATTTTAGGTGGTATTTGTTCTAATTTGTGCATTCCTGTGCTAAAAGAAAGATGGTTCATATACAAAAAAATCAGATTCTTGAGTTATAATTTGAATTTATACTTTTTTGTTCTCTTACCAGGTGAATCAATCAGAGGTGAGTTGATAAGGGTATATTTGCATTTCAGGCCTACACTTTATTACTAACTGTGTTTTTGCCAGAAACCTCTACCATTCACTTTCTAGATCTTTAGTAAGGCATTTATTGATCTGTGGAAGGCAGTCAGATGAGTTTATTCAGCTAGGTGCGTTAGGAAAATTTTACGCTGTGCTTTGAAATATGCTTCTATTCATTCCATGTGTAGTGTGCAAAGATGATTAGATAATGAGTGCTGAAGGCAATAATGAATTGGAAAGTAGGGATTTGCATACTGAATAGCTGTTAAAACATGGTGTACAGTATCAGGCATTCAAGAATATGGACAGTACAAAATGGTTGGCCGTAATTATATACTGTACTTCTCAGTCACAATGCAAGATTCCCTGTACCTGACTAGTGGAAATAATTTCTGTATTCTGTAATATAAAATGTAGAACAGACTAAAACTAGATCTTAGGGAAAAAAACTGTTATTTACAGAAATACGTACTACAATTCAATTTAAAGAGCACTGTATTTCAATATGTGGTAATGTTCCTGTTTGATTCTACACATATGAGGTATAAACACTTTAAGGCACAGATTTTAATCCATGGAAAAAAAGCTTTTTCAAATCCTCCAAACCTCTTTCAAATTCCCACCAGATGCTCATGAGCTCATCTCTTCCAGTCACCCATAAAAGAGGACTTTGTGACGCTGTTTATTGGCAATAAATTAAACTGGCAGAGGCAGCAATTTCTGTTGTTACTATATCCCATGAAATCTACTGAGGAACACATTCTCAAGAAGAATACTCTTCTGTCACAGGATCTGTCTGTTTCAGTGAGTTTATAGTCCACTGGACTAAAGTCTCACTGAATCTAATAAAACCAACATAAGATTTGCCTCTCATCCACTGCCAGCAAATCATTGCTCTGCAAAAACCAGCACCCTCTCTGTGTTTAAATATTTTGAATTAACTAATGGGCAAACAGTTTGGACAAAGTGACAGACAATTCAAGTGTTATTACAGGGAGGACTGCTTTCAAACGACATTGTAGATCACTGTCTCTTTTTTAAATGTGTGGAGGCATCAGTGTGGAGGCACCAGTTTAATCATGCCAGGACATCACTTCTCTCCATCAGTATTGGATTCCGTTGCAACTTGGCAAATACTCATCCGTCTGTGTGGAGATTTCTTATGTCAAATGTTATCATGTGCACTGTTGCACATCTCAAGATCTGAAGCATCTCCTAGCTAAAGGCTGCAACTGGAACACTCCCATGAGTTACCATGAGTGGCTTTTGAACAAAGGTTGTTTCCACAAACACTAATCATACACTAAATTCACAAGCAACATATAATGCACGTATTTTTTGTGAACGGCATATGTTCTCTACTGCCACATTTATGCCACAGTATAAATTAAGACGCTGTATGTAAGGACACTATATACTGCAAAGCATGCATCAAGAAAAAGTAAGCATACACCTTGTACGTAATAGATTAGAGAAGCCTATAGTACATATATTGGAACATATATACTGTAAAACAGATGATCATAATAATAAAACTTAATAATGCATTTATTATGGATTGAAATGTTCTCAGAGCAGGACTATAGTCATAATACTCTCTTTAATGGGAATTCTGCAATTTTATACTTTCTCATTTTGAACTGGAATAAAATAGCAGATTTTGCATATTTCATGAGATACCTTTAGAATTGTTATAGGTCAAGAGAATTTTTTCTTTAAATAAAATATCATCATTTTCCTTTTTTTTTCCACTTGGAAACATTAGACAATATAAAAAAAAGCTCAAAGTCATTTCAGAACAAAGCACTGAAACTTTCTGGTCCACAAAACTTAAAATGTTCCTTGTTAGTATATAAATTTTTCATTTTGGGTTGACTTTTTGCAAAATAAATAATATTGGATATATATGCCTCCTTGTTCATTGACACTTTTTTGGTAGAAAATTCAGTGAATCAATATTTGTCCATGACTAAGTGTTCATGGGGAAAAATACAGTTAACCTTGTCAGTCGTCATTACTTACATTATGAAAAGGTAAGCTGCAGTCTATGATCTTACTCCTTATCTCATAATACTGCATATTTGTAAAACAGGCTATCAATGACTCTTGTGAAGTAAGACATTTTATAGTTGTATGCATGTGCATATGCATAAAGAGAAGGAATATTTCCCTCGCCTAAATTTAATGAGTTCATTTACCTTGTAAAGTACCACAAGAAAAAATAAAAAGTACTATTTCCATGCTCCTTTCTAAATGAGAATTCATGTTCAACTCCCATTCTCTCAGCACCATTTTAAGGTACCAAAAATTATTTAATATTATTTAAAAATGCTATATGAAACCCATATGTGTGGACACATAAAAATGGGATTGAATAGCTCATGGGCTTATAAAATTTTACTTAACTAGGGTTTTCTAAAAGTGGGCTAAGAGAAACTTTAAAAGAAGATTAATGACTGTCCCCGTGTGTTGTAAGAAGAGTCGTAGGGGCAGACAGCCGGCCTGGATGAGTAGGGAACTTCTGAAGGAACTAAGTAAGAAAAAGAGGATGTATCATCGTTGGAAAGAAGGGGATGTAGGCCAGGTCATGTTCAAGGATGTTGTTAAGTCGTGTAGGAGGAAAATCAGGGAAGCAAAAGCCCAGCTGGAGCTCAAATTGGCCACTTCTGTTAAGGAAGTGTTTTTATAAATACATCAATGGCAGAAAGAAGGGCGGCAGCGACCTCCACTCCTTGTTGGATGTGGAGGGAAATATAGTAACCAGAGATGCAGAGAAGGCTGAGGTACTTAATGCCTTCTTTGCCTCAGTTTTTAACAGCAAGGATGTCAGCTCGCTTGACAGTTGGCCCTCTGAAGTGGTTGATGGGGGCAGGGTGAAATATGGCCCTCCTGCAATCCATGAGGAGAAAGTTAGAGACCTGCTGAGCCGCTTGGACCCTCATAAGTCTATGGGGCCGGATGGGATCCGTCCTAGGGTGATGAGAGAGCTGGCGGATGAGCTTGCTAAGCCGCTCTCCATCATCTTTCAGCAGTCCTGGCTCACTGGAGAGGTCCCGGAAGACTGGAAGTTGGCCAATGTGACGCCCATCCATAAGAAGGGCCGTAAGGATGATCCAGGTAATTATAGACCTGTCAGCCTGACCTCGGTCCCAGGTAAAATCATGGAGAAGATAATCCTGGGTGAAATCATGCGCCACCTGCAGAACGGTCAAGAAATCAGGCCCAGCCAGCATGGATTTAGGAGGGGTAGGTCCTGCCTGACCAACCTGATCTCCTTTTACGACCATGTGACTCGCCTGGTGGATGAGAGGAAGGCTGTGGATGTGGTATACCTGGACTTCAGCAAGGCCTTTGACACTGTCTCCCACAGTAGACTCCTAGGGAAGCTTGCAGCCCATGGCTTAGATGGGAGCACATTGTGCTGGGTTAGGAATTGGCTGGATGGCCGAGCCCAAAGAGTGATGGTGAATGGTGTTTCATCCAGTTGGCGGCCGGTCACCAGTGGTGTCCCTCAGGGATTGGTATTGGGTCCCGTCCTGTTTAATATCTTTATTGATGATCTGGATGAGGGGATTGAGTCCATCATCAGCAAATTTGCAGATGATACCAAGCTGGGAGGAAGGGTTGATCTGTTAGAGGGTAGGATGGCCCTACAGAGGGACCTGGACAGATTGGAGAGCTGGGCTGATTCTAATGGGATGATGTTTAATAAGTCCAAATGTCAGGTACTTCATTTTGGACACAACAATCCCATGCAGAGCTACAGACTGGGGACAGAGTGGCTGGAGAGTAGTCAGGCAGAAAAGGACGTGGGAGTGCTGGTGGACAGGAAGCTCAACATGAGCCACCAGTGTGCCCAGGTGGCCAAGAAGGCCAATGGCATCCTGGCCTGCATCAGGAATAGTGTAGTAAGCAGGACCAGAGAAGTTATCGTCCCCCTGTACTCGGCACTGGTCAGGCCTCACCTTGAATACTGTGTCCAGTTCTGGGCCCCCCAGTTTGGGAAAGATGTCAGGATACTGGAATGTGTTCAGAGGAGGGCAACGAAGATGGTGAAGGGGCTGGAGCACAAGCCCTATGAGGAGCGACTGAGGGAGTTGGGGCTGTTTAGTCTGGAGAAGAGGAGGCTCAGGGGAGACCTCATTGCTCTCTACAACTACCTAAAAGGAGGTTGTAGTCGGGCAGGGATTGGTCTCTTCTCTCAGGTGACCAGTGGCAGAATCAGAGGGCATGGACTTAAGCTTCGTCAGGGAAAGTTTAGACTTGATATAAGGAAAAAATTCTTCACTGAAAGGGTGATTGGCCATTGGAATGGGCTGCCCAGGGAGGTGGTGGAGTCACCGACCCTGGAGGTGTTTAAAGGGAGACTGGATGAGTGCCATGGTTTAGATGATGGTTGGTGTTAGTGTTGGTGTTAGTGTTAGGTTATAGGTTGGACTTGATGATCTCAGAGGTCCCTTCCAACCTTGTGATACTGTGATACTGTGACTGCAAGAAGCTGCTGAAATGGAACTTGTAATACAAGATGAAGATAATTGATGTGGGTTTTTTGCTCCTTTTGCTGTTATTGGCACTATCTGTACTTGAATGAGATATGACAATTTTACATATAACTATGGCTCTCAAAACAATCCCTTTTTGTCTAATATCATAGATTGTCATGGAAAAAGCTCCATACACTGAAAATAAAAATGACCGGGTTATTACTGAGTTAATTTTCTTCCTATTTTGCCTCTATGACAATCCAGCATTGATCTCATGGGGTATGTATTTATTCTTCAGTACTTTGTATTGCATAATGAAATGAGTGTGTTCTCCTCAGCAGTGTGTTGTAGGATTCAGCATGGAACTGAGCTATGGTATGTCTACGGGACCATCTTAAAGAAGCTTTTTGAGTAATGGATTAAAACTGCTCTGGCCATGGGAGAACTGCAATAAATCAAGGAAAGTAAATGGCTCACTCCTGGTTTGGGATTTCTTCATTAGGGGGCATAATATATGGGCATTTGTCATTCAGGAAACAATTATTCTAGTGAAGGTAGGTCTATGCAAACACTAACTTTTCAGGAAGGCAGCTCAGTGACTTCACTTTCATCTGCAAAGGAGCTTCAAGTCAAAGAAAACAATCAGTTTTCTACTACATCTAGCACCACAGAGAAACTTAGCACCCAACAGATAAAGCTATGACTGAAAATCAAGGCAAAGAATTTCCAAGCTGAATAAACAGGGGCTTGACAGAAGAACACAGTGAGCATAAATTCAGTGAAGTGCCAGTGGCGCATTTTACTGTCCATCCCTTCACAGGGAGACTTTCAGAGTTCCTGCTGCTTGGAAAACAGCACCTCATGGGGTCTTGTGTCAAGATGGGGCCATAGGCTATGGCTGACAAAAGCCACACCCATCTTCCTAGCACTTTGATAGAGGACACTGCTACAGTGCCTCTCGTGCTGCTTGACCACTTGACACTCCTGGTCAATAAATTAAACATTTAATAGATTTAACAGAGACTGAGTCTACAGAAATAATACCTTGAAGGTTCACAGGAAACTGATTATTCGTTGGAGACTGGGTGTGCAGTCTTGCAGTGCAGTCCACAGCAAACTCTAAATGTCCAGCCAGCATCTGCATAGCGCAAGGTTCACGTGGTGGTACAAGAGTTGTTGGAGCATGGACTAACCTTTCCTGATCTGGAGGTATGCTGCACAGGTACAATCAGGCATTTCCATATCATAGGTATCTCACACCTTAAGCTCACTCCTGTTGTGAAAATTCACCTCTCACAAAATTCACTCAGCTCACAAAATGTGCAAGGGCAATGGAGTATATATTCAATACATACCTTGTTTCTGTGATTATTTTGTTATATTGGATACTGATCATTACTCAACAAGTATTCACAAATCAAATTTCAAACATGACCTTGAGAATACAACTCTAGCTGCTCATTTGATATGCTTCTACTCCCCAGACAATATCTAGTAATCAGAACACTTAAACTGCACTTGAAATGTCCTGAGAGTACACACTGAACCATATTTTAGACAATGTTATTGAAATGTATGTGAGGGAATTTCATTTGTCCTGTAGCTGTCTGCACTCATCTGCATCTATAAAATTTAATGGCAAATCTTCAAAATCACAAATGGCAGCTACAAACTCCAGCAGTGAACCAATGGTGCCTATAATCTCTTGTTGCTTTTGAAAATATGCCCCAAAGAGAAATTTTAAAAAACCAAGCAAAGCCTTTCAATCTGCCTACCCATACATCCATAAAAAAAAGTTCATGCATAGAAGTTCGGATGTTATAGTTGCCTAGATCAAATGGTAGCCACACTTTTTGAGTGCTTTAAATAGAAACAACTCATTAAGCAATTATTTCAGTTATTGCGAGTTACTGTATACTCTGCATTGCTTCAATTTCGTTGCTCTACTGACTGTGTGCTGCATTTAAATTTATGCTTAATGTATGCCTTCATACATCATTGTGTTTCACACCAACCAGCAGGTAAACCTGTGGCTAGTGACCACATGCCTTTTGTTTCAAGAAACCATCTGATAAAAACAAACACTGATATAAATTTAAGATGTGGATGAGATGCAAGAATCAGCACTGTATTTGTGACCTGTGCATAAGGGGTCTGACAAAGGCCACTGCTTTTGAATACTGAATAGCTCATTGAAATAGAATTTTTATGCACCATTTTTAAAATACCATTGAACTACTAAAAAAAATCTTGACAGCTGAAGTATCTCTGTACTAGTCGGACATCTCAGTAGTTTTAAGTCCACCTGCACTGCACAGAGATTGTGCACTCTAAAAACATGTTTTTCAGGAGCAAAATTTTGTCCCATATCATGGGACAAAATACACATTATCTGCATTTGCAGGAGTTACTGACATCACTATGGAAACAAATGACTATTATGCCACCATCCTACTCCAGCATTTGATACCAGAATCTGAACTATATGAAATTATCAATACAATTTGGAAACTGCCATTCATGTTGAGATTACACTACTGTTATTAGACAGCTTTATTCTGTCTGCCACAATGTACAAGCAGTATATATCATAAAAACTTTTAAAACACTGTTTAAGTACCTCTGATATCATACCAAAAGCAGTTAAAATATTCCGTGGTTGACAAAACAACTGGCAAAATACAGAAAAAAATGAGTCACAAAACATGCCAGATTTTTAAATAATATCAGTTGCTGATATTTTTAAATCAGTTATTCTGATTCATCAATAGTCATGGACTATAGTGAGCAACTATATTACTCTTTCTGTGCAAACATGCCTTCAGTAAGGCTCCATCCTAAAGTCCATTGCAATAGGAAATAACTCCTATTTGTTCCAATGGTTTGGCGAAATTTTGTCCAAAACCACAGTGAAATTCTGTGAGTGCCCATTTTCCAAGCACATAACCTTATCTCTGAAATCAGAAGGAAGCAAGAAACGTTATTGTCATTAGTACACACAAGCTGCTCCTACTCTTCAACGGAAGTTTCTTTCTTTGCATAATTCACCAATCTTAACGGCCAATATACAGCAAAGGTACCTGCAAGGTCTCTCCCAAATAAAATAACCAATCCACAGCTTTTATAATGCTCCTAATGGAACCTATTCGAATGTACCAAAATACCACCAGAGTCAATATTTTTGGCTGCATGTATTTACCTTCCAGGTGACCCTAATGCTTTGTGAAGATATAGGCTCAAGCTGGACATCCTGAGGTGGACCATCAGGAGCTGCAAAGAGAGAAGAGAGATGGATCAAAACTGTCCCTTACAGCACACAGAATTCATCACTTTACATTTTATGGCACTAGTTTATCACACTGGGATCACAAAGATTTTGACTGAGTCAATGTTGTGTGGAAAAGTGAAGATGCCACTTCATCAAAAAAAACAGAGCCTAGTATCTTCCTTATTCAGGTGTCTGGCTAAGCGGAATACAACACATGCCAAAACATAGTAACCTGCCTGGCAAATAAAGTAAGAGTGAATAATAGTGAGCTGCTTAGTGATATGCTCACTGCTTCTGCTATGTAAATAGGCAAGACATATTTTCAGGAGCCATAACCCTATAGGTGATAGAAATGCAGCCAAACTCGCTGAGACCGAAGTTCCTCATCCTGCTTTCATCCTCTCACAAACTTTCCAGTGGTATCCCCTTTGTTTGCCTGAGACTGGGCACGTTCAGTCAAATATCAAATATTTTATACACAAACCCCTGCACACTTTACCTTCTCTCATCCCCTCCCCAGTGTTAGTATCTCAGCCTGGAAATCAGACAAAAAATAAATGCCAAATGGTAAAAGCACACTGCAGCTCCTGCCTGAGTCAGGAAAGTTTCATTTACTATTGATACATTACCAGGGGTGCACATGATGCTTTAAAGGCAAGTGAAAAAAGGAGACTGTCAGTCTAGGGGAACCTACTTGTCAGCTGGGCAGCTACAAAGCAGATCAAGTATCAGATTGAATGAAGAGGTGTGAAGTAAATTGCTTGCTCAGCAATCATTGTACAAGAAAGATCTGAAGAAAGGAGTGGAGTAATCTTGAGCTGCGGTAGAGAGTTCCCTCAGCGCAGAATATGGCCTCAGTAAAAGGTATTAAATTAAGTTTAATAGCATGACAAAGGAAGTAAAGCAATAAAAAGGGTGTGATGGGGCTGTTAAAGGTGGAGCAGCAGTAAACGACAGCTGCGGTGAAAGGAACCAGAACATTTTGCTTTAACTGATAAAAAGCAGAGACACCCAGAATATAGCCTATAATATGTTTAAGTTATTAAATATGCCCTATTCTGTGTCATTCTTGACTACTTTTCATATGGAAAATTTCCAAAGGCTGAAAGAACTTCATTACAATATTCCTTGCATTAATGTACAGGAAGGAGAAAAGGAAGAAGTCCGCTGGTAAAAATGAGATCTCAATGAATCTTCTGGATCATCTCCTTGATTCTGTGCCCCTATTGACAAACATGGATGCCATTTTTTCTAGGTACATTATAATGTCATGGAATTTGAGCAAAGCATTTGATCCTAAAAACGATTTGAAAAATGTTCTCTTTAAATCTTAACTTTTCCTTGAAAGACTGCAGAAGTTGTTATGGACTTGTGTAGTTAACAGTTCCCAGCATACTACGGTGAAAAGCTAAATAAGAAGTAATTTATTTTACATATTTCATGTCATACAGAGTTCGTGAAAAAGACATAAAGAAAACCCAGATATTTCAGTTTTATCTTTTGATATAAATATTAAACAATAGGCATAATGCTTTTGTTTTTCTGACAAGTGTTGGTGCAAGTGTGTATTTGCAGTTTATTTTCCAACGCAGGAGCTATCTGGGGTTGTATGGAGGGAAAGACACGGTCTGTAAGCTTTGAAATTATACCATACTTGACTATTGTTTTGATACAGAGACCCTTTACAGTTTTCTTTCTAATAGCTAGTGCTGAGTGACTCAAGTCACTGTAATATGTGACACACAATCTGTGCCTCCTTGCCAATAACATCATTTGAGTTGCTGAGCTGTATATTGTCTTTCTTGGACCATTTTTTGCTCTCTTCTCATTACCTCTCCTTTCATTCCCTGCACCCATGGTGTTCTCCATTTCTTATTGTAAAAGCAGAGAACAGAAGTAAACAGCACTCAAAAAAATTATGCTTCAGTGCATCACACACCTTCTGAAAGCAAAACCCAGGAGATAAACACCACATACTCTGCCTAAACCTGACCTCGTCTCTTCCAATTGTTCCTTAGCTAGATCAGTGACTTTTGAATACAGTTCCACACTGCTGGTCTTTTTCTCCAAATAGATGGCTCCTTAAAAGACAGGGACAAAAGGATCAATTATTCTGAAACTTGGTTACAAAGAACTGAATAAAACACGATGTTAAGGTTCCACCCTGTTCACAGGGAAGCTGTGTTTCCATTTCAAGGCCAGCTGCTGATCTTGACAACTTAATTATCAGTCAGAAAAAAACTTAGCAAGTAATAAAAAAATCTGAGCATGGGTGAACAACAGAGAATGAGAGAGTAGGTCCAAGATCCATCCCTCTAGTTTTATATATATGCATAGTGAAGGATGAGGTTTTGAAGGATACAGGTGATCCTGATCAAAGAAAGGATAATATGATTTCACATTTTCATTGAACAAAGGAAAAGAAAAACCTTGATCAAATGTAAAAAATTTTGCAAACTATTCACTGTTAATAAAGCCGTTCAGTGAAGGCTCCTAAAAATATGAATACTCTTCACTCCATTCCTTCCATGAGGATGAAAAAAGACATTTAGTCAAAAAAAGTAGCTCACATTGTCTCCTTCTTTATCTGCTTTGCACTGTGAGTCCTTGTGACCTATTATTATCAAAAAAATCCCTCGGAACCAAGAACATGTTCTCCTGAAAAGGGGTATATTTTCACAGCAATAAATTCACCCACAGAGAAAATGAATGGGAACTACACAGCTGTATTTACATAAGCTAAACTGAAAATCATTTCCCAACTGTTTAAAGTCCAGATCAACACAAATCTTGAGAAAGAAGTAGGGTTTTCACTACTATCACCCAGATACTGGCATCATTGTTTTCTTCTCAAAATCTCCAAAGAAAGCATTGCTGACTTAGAATAAGGTAACAGGAAAAATAAAATTAGCAAGATAAAAATGAGTTTTCAAATAGAAATAAGCAAGCTCCTGTCTGATCAAGCCTTTTCAGAGTAACTTCACCCAGTTTCATGGCTAAGGGTGCTGAAGCAGCTTGGTTTACTCTCAGCTGCACACCTTTGTACTTATATAATTGCAAAATACACCTGACTGAAGTATTTATGGCCATTCCGTATTTTCATTCCTAATTGCTGAAATAGAGAGCTGTAGCCCTCCACTTCTCACTCGTAAGTCTTTTTCACTGTCACATGTAATGCAGGCCATGGAACATGGTAACATGCACATGGATGTGTGGTCCTTATTCATTGGCCACTTCTGCTAGCCCTGAGAAATAAAAATAAGATGGCCCTGGAAGGCATCAATTTGAATACAAAAACCAATCATCAAAGTGAACATGCCCACATAGCTTTCTGCTACAGAAACCTCTAATGATCTAGAAGAATACATGGAAAAGAAAAGAACAGGGGGATGACACTAATTAATGACAGCCAACTGATTTATACAGAGATCAAATGATGAGTGAGCTGGGAGATGTAATAGTCAAAGGAAGATTTGATTCAGATAGATCAATGTTTTCAAAGGAGGATAGCTTAAATTAATTACCTATACTAATATCTGATCATGTAAGGAGAACCACAAGACCCACAGGGGAGGAACCACCACTAAAAATAGGATGTTGTAGATTGAGTGGCCTAACTGTAGATATAGGCATGCCTTTTCTAGTACTCCAGGCTAAAAATTTGGAGCACAATGTCTTCTTTGACCACTAGATGCCACTGAACAGCTTTAATTACAGGCCTGCACGATGAAGTTGAAAAAGTCACAATGTTTTATGGCAACAATTCAGTATTTCTTTCTGTGCAGCTGCAGCAACATAAGCAGCATTTCATGTAAGGATTCTTCACGTCAAACAGTGATAATTCCCAGTACGACTTAGATGCTACAAAACCAGAGTGTACCTGCTTCATCAGTAGTGATGGTGAGCTCATTGCTGGCCTCGCTCTTGCCGATGCGATTCTTGGCATACATGCGAATGTTGTAAGTTGATGAAGGGTGGAGGTCAATGATAGTGGCTTGGTTGAGCTGAGGGGAAACATCTCTGGTTCTCTGAACAGAATCCCAAGAGTCTATTTGAGAAGAGATTTAAAGAAAAGAGAAATAAAAGATTATGTTAACATTGGTAACACAAACATGCAGTCAAACCATCCCATAGAGCAGGACACTGTCATTGCTGAATTAACCCAGGTAATGCCTGCTGCTACAAGCAAATCAAGTGAATGCCTTCCTTGACAGCATTCCTGACTACTCCAGGTGTGGTGTTGTGAATAATGGGATTTCGGTCCTGGGGTCACCAGCAAATTCTAGGAAACAGCTATTCTTTTGTCTTTTCTTTGTCGGGATTGTGAGAGCGGCAAAGACTTCCCAGTTTCGTATGTGGTTGTGTGTACATACTGGGTTTTTACCATCGCTACATCGCAACAACTGTGAACAGATGAGAGCTGCTGCCCTACAGAAGTCTTCACTCAGAGAGAAGGTTGGTTGTGCTCCAAAAAGGGGGAAAAGGAAGTTAATAAACAGTAATGAAGGATCTTAGACTAGAAGAGATCAGACAGATGGCTTGATCCCAAACTCTAGGAGCTTAGACCACAGGTGAACTGTGAGCATGAGCTTGGAGTACTTTGCTGATTTAGACGTGGGGCTCATCACCCTCCAGGACTGATGTTATTTCCCTGCCTTGCATTAGGCTGCAGGAGCAGTTTAATGTAAGGGGAATACAGAAGCCTCTTAGCTCTTTCCCTGTATCTGTAAAAGGAGGAGTACAATGCTCATTCATGCTTACTACTCATCTGCCTGTTATGTTTTTTAGAAATTCTACAGCTACACAATAGGAAAAAAGGACAGAAATTGGCTAAACACAATGTTATCCAAGCATTCAATTGCTGCAAACGAAATAATAGAATCTATCTGTTTAAAGCATCTTGATGCCTTTTAAGAGTTGCCATCCTTCATTTCTTTCTTACTGCAGGCAATGTCCCTCCTTTAACCTCTGTAACATCCTATGGGGGATGCCACTGGAGGCTCTACAGGAGTGTTTTTTACAGTATGGGTCACTGTAGGCAGGATCACAGAAAGCTCAGCATATGAGAAAAACTAATTTAAATATAGAAAGATCACTTGGATACAAAATATTTGCACATACTGTGTAAATTCTTTTATATGAGCTTGCTAAAAGATGCACAAGTTGTCAGAATGACATCTGCAGCACGGCTTATTACAGAGCCTGTTTGTTTGTCTGTGTGTCTTAGTTTACCCAGAAGACATTTAGGAATCAGACAGTTAAGTGCTAACCAAATTCACTTGAATATATTTTTCCTTAGCAACTGAGTTTGCCACAGCTTTCTCCTTTCTCTGTAGAATACTTTCAGAAACTCTAAAGGAATTACCTGCAGGCAGTGCTGCCACAATTTGCTTTCAGTTTGCCTTCTTAAACTTTACAGAATTTTTAATCAGCAGTTGCACTCCATTTTGCTAAACATTATAAAAGCAGAAGAGACTGTTTCAGTGTACCACACCAACAGGAAAGGTATTTATAAAAAGACCCATTCGGTATGGAGAATGTGTTAAATTTGACCTGATAAGGACAATAATTTCTTTTAATTGGCTTGCATGTTGTAAAATTGATTAAGTTTTTACTTGGTTGTTTGAAATACTGACCTCTGAGTGGTAAAACTCTGGAGTACATATTAACTACTGAAATAAAATAAACAAATTTGAAAAATTCTTTAACTCTTAGTAGATTAAATAATGACACACCATGGAGAAATAAAGAGATGAAAACTCATAGGGTTCTGTACTTCTGATTGTAGGTTCCCAGTATCTATTTACGATTAACACATAGACTTCAGGAGTATATTTTGATACATGTATCTCTTTTTTGAAAGGTAAATAAAGTAACAAAAGCAATCCCTTCAAACTGAGTCAGTCCAGAGAGAAATCAAACAATTCATTGCCAACAATGTTTTCAGTTTTGAAAAATTTAGTGGGAATAAGAAAAAAAGAAGAAAAAATTAGTTAATTTTATTTTCTTCTGGCAAAACCTAAAAATATTTGCTTGTTTCTATGTGGTAAGTAATTGAGTGAGATATTAAGATTGACTATAGGCTGGTTTTTTTTTGTTGTTGCAGAGTGCTCTAAAATCTACTTACCTAGAAAAATTGGAAAAAAGTACCGAAAAGAAGCAGCAATGGGCTAGCAACCCGCCCCCCCCCCCCCCCCAAAAAAAGTTAAAAGAAAGACTGAAATTTTTAAGACATTCTTTATTCCGCTCATAAAATGTTACACCCAGGCACTTCTCGGTGTTATAGAAAATGCACGCTGACACAGTGATCTCTGAAAGATTTATGCTTTCATGAAGACCAGCAGCTTTCCACCCGGTCCTAAAAAAAAAGAGTGAAGGTTTGAGATTACTCTGTGGAAGACAATTGGTGCCCTTTCGCTCCTGAAAGCTCATTCCAAGCGGAAAAGACTGCCAGCTCCAAGCCCGGGCCGACGCTGCCACCCGGTGGCCGCTTCCGGTACTGCATAGATCTTTCCCTTCCGATCGGGACCTAAGTGTTGAAGTGATGTCCAGTTTGCCCTTCAGCTTTCCTTAATGACATCAAAAATAAAAAAGGATGAGGAGAGAGGGACAAAGAAGGCCTCACATACCTATTACTACCTTCAAACATCTTTGTATACTCCTAATGGATGAGTATGATGGCTACACATCAGTGGTCTCCATGAAGAGTGAGGTCTGAATGCTCACAGATACATTTCTGTGCAGACAAAGCATCTCATCCAAGCACTGAAACAGGTAGATCTGCTGAGCTCCCACTGTTCATATTGCTCCTGCACAGCAACTGGACCTCACAGATGCCACCTACCCATATGACAGGCAACTCTATGCTCCTTCTAGAGGGTAACTAACGTGTCTTTTGTAGGGGTAGATAGGATACATGAAGGCAGCACTGTATAGTGAAGCCCATGCATGATATGTGGTCACCTGAACATCCTCTGAAACTAAAAAGAGTTCTGCAGTTTCCCTTCTTGAGAAGCCTAGATGATGCATCCAGCTGTAAACCCATTTCTGAGTTCTCAGTGTAAGTAACATAGGTGGAAAACTCTCGCTAAACACAACTGTTCAGCTTGCAGTTTTACTTCGGCCTTGGCAGGATGTTCCATGAGCTTACCATCTGCATTGTGAGAATTTTACTTAAGTCTCCTGCTATCCCTTTAATATCTGGAAACTGTGAGAGGTTTTCTTAATTCTCTCTTCTTTGCTCTAACTTCCCCCAGTTACACTGTGCAAGTTCTTCTGTAAGCATCTTTGATGTTTCTTCTTCTTGATGATTTTATCAATGACAAAAAGTGTGTGCAAGAACTCAAAAACCTGACCCTAGTTTCTATAAATATTCAGTCTCGTATTCTAAAAAAAATGACATTTCTGTTGTTTGCAGTGAGATGAAGACAATCCACTTATTTTTAAGACATGACCTCCAGCATTTGCCTTAATATACGGACAAAAAATATTTTCCCCAAAACCAACTCTGCCACCTACTATTTCCTCTTTCTTTAAGCTTTTTAATCCTTGTCATTTTGTTGTGTCTTGATGATTTCATCCAATGTGATGATGCTTCATTTGCTGCCTTGTTACTTACTTATCATGCCATATTACAGAGACATAATTTTGCAATGCAAGTTCACAGTGATTGCCACTTAATTTTGCCTGCATTCTGCATTATCACTTCAAAACACTGAAATCTAACAAAGACATTTCAGAGTTCTGAAATCCCTTTCCACCACTGCTTCAATCCAAGGAACGCAGCTCAGTCTTCCTAGATGGGGTTATGCTGTGTTCCATGATTTAGAAACACAAGTGATGTTTTAGGGTGAGAAAGAAGCCTATTAGGCAAGAATGACTTTCAAAAACTTTCCTGGAGCAGGTGGGTGGTTGGAAATAAAGGAAAAGTATTAAAAAGAAAACAAAGCCTAGTAAGTTTTATACACATCACCTGAAGGCATCCTTGCCTAGTCTACGTCTTCACTACTGTGATTCCTGACCACAGCCTCAGTTGTAAACCATTATTTTTAATGTTTCAGGTACTTGCTCACTTTTGCATTATTAATTTCATTTAAAAAGCCAATGCATAAATAGTGACTAATGATTTCTCATTCTTGAAAATATTTTATTTTGTAATAAAAGCATCACCCTATTTCTACCTAAAAAAAGAACAAGGGAAATTCACAATGTAGACAAATGGAAAAGAGTAAAGATGGGTAGACAGGTATTTTAATTTTACAAGTTTTATAACAAGTCCATTTTTACATTTCAGAACAAAAGGGAGATGGCTATAGTGTACTAGAGTTGCTTTGATAAACAGACTATTTCACTGATAACCACACATAGAGCACTCCTATTAGTGAACTACATCCCCGTAGAAATAGTATGACGAACTCCAAACCAGCACAATATAATTTCACAGTGTCTTTTTAATCATACTTCAAATACGAAAGCATTGTTCCATTACAATTTCCTTTCTAGTCCCTTCTCAAAGCTTAACTTGGGCATAGTGCTTATCAATCTGCCTAACTTTAAGCATAATCACACACCACAAACATAGTTCCAATGTACTTTGAATGTTTTCAGATTTCAATAGACAATGAACATTTTTCGGGCTTAATACACACCACAACAGGAATATTTTCCTAACTTCAGGGGTGGTACTTTTTTTTTAACCATTTACCTCAGTTTTCTTATTAGATGTTCATTGATGTGACCATATGGTGACCTAGCAGAAAGGTATCTACTCACATTGGCATGCCAGTATGTGTCACTGGTCTTATCCTTTGGAGAATTTCCAGTACATTACTGAAAACCCTGCATGGTGCTTCAGCAAACTACCACACAACTTTCTTCATCTAGAAAGTCTTGCAACTACGCTTTTTCACTGCTTTCCAGGGAAGATGCAATATACTCATATAGTGATAGAATATAATTTCTAAAAATCAGTATAATTTGTAAAAGCAGATATTTTCCTACAGGGAAAAAAAAAAACAAACCAGGAAATTAAAAGAAAAACGTCCAAATGGAGAAAAGATAAAAACAGGGACAAGAATCAGCTAGCAAAAGCATTATACAAGCTGTCATCTAGAATGGACTGTTTCAGAATAAAATTTATTACCCTTAGGTGTAGGCTTCTCTGGTAAAAGGGAAGAACAGCAATTGCTAAACTTAATATCCTTACCTTAAAAAAACCCCAAAAAACACAAATGAAGATAAATCTTACTGTGGAAGGTTAAATAAGCCATGGTGAAAACTTCTATCAGGCAGTTTCAATTTATGAATTATCTTTTACAATATAAATTCAGTGATGAATGACTAGCAATGGAGATTACTTCAGAGGAAGATTATTTCTTACCCGACTTGTTCTTGCACTCGATATCGTAGCCGGTGATTGGGCTGTTTCCGTCAAATCCCATGGTCCATCTGAGGGCAATACTGCGTGCTCTCACCTCTCGGATTTCTATTTCAGGAGGGTCAGGGGGCTCTGAGTAAACAGACACACGCACACACAGAGTTTTAGTCAGAAGAAAGCCCGTGCTTGTAACAAGATAACATCAGTAAGTGGTGGCAAAGCCTACTGGTGGTGAGCTCTCATGGCATTTTCTTCAGTCACTAATTAGTACCCTGTTAGTACCCCTTAATCACCTGCTGAAGAATGCTCATAGAGGGAGGAAAAGTAACTTTTCAACTAGGAATCACTGACATATTCTTGAATACTGACTTCTGTTTAAACTCCTTATATGCACCATAAAGTTGCATTTCCTTAAAATCATTCCAGATTGGATTACTGGATTTGAGACCTCATTGCTCTCTACAACTACCTAAAAGGAGTTTGTAGTTGGGCAGGGGTTGGTCTCTTCTCTCAGGTGACCAGTGACAGAACTAGAAGGCAAGGACTCAAGCTTCGTCAGGGAAAGTTTAGACTTGATGTTAGGAAAAAGTTCTTCACTGAAAGGGTGATTGGTCATTGGAATGGGCTGCCCAGGGAGGTGGTGGAGTCACCGACCCTGGAGGTGATTAAGGGGAGATTGGATGAGGCACTGAGTGCCATGGTTTAGATGGTGGGTTGGTGTTGGTGTTAGTGTTGGGTTATAGGTTGGATTTGATGATCTCAGAGGTCCTTTCCAACCTTATGATACTGTGGAAATGTGATACTTATGCTAGAAAAGATTTTTGCCATGAACACCCCATTTCACTGATATTTCTACAGTTTTTGCACAAAAGGTGATGGCAGAAATACAAATACTAAAACTTTAAATTGCTAAATTTGGTGGATGGAGGGAGTAAAATTTCTGTCTCTGACTGTGTTTAAAAGTCTTCATTTAATAAAAGAATAATTTTATACTAGTTTAAAATTACACTAAAGCCTCTTTCTGCCTCTAGAGTTAAGAATGTAAATAAATGACATTTATACCCATTTTAATGCCCTTTTAAATTGTCAAGGCAATTTAAATGCGCAAAAGTGTAACTGAGCTCCCGTCCCCAAACTCCACCTGAATGGTTTGACAGGGCTGTCTTAAGCAGTCACTGACATCTGCAGTTACTTGATATCAAGGGTGGGGAGAAAGAAATTTGGAAGCGCATGCTCAAAGGTATGGCAGCACAGAACAAGCAGGGCACAGAAATAAGCAGTGGCTAGTGGCTGAGTCCTTTCTGTACTTTGCATCTCAAGTACTGTCACCTAAGCCACTTCAGGACTTGCCAGCATCTGCCTGAGCCAAACCCTGCGGGAGGGGAACCCCAGCCCCAGGCAACACAGGTTTCTAGAGTTCGCATTGTGCAAACTGATCACAACTTATTTTGACTGATTAAGCTTAAAATATTTTGTTTAAATATCCACAGTAGGTTTAATATTTCTCTAGAAATGTTGCTTTATTTCAGAATTAGAGCTCAAGCATTTGTTCTTTAAAAACAAATGCAACACTCTCCCTCTCCCTCCAAAAAGTAACCCCCTCGTATCCATTGTCCATACTGAAGATGATAAGTTTTAAATGTCTTTAGCAGACTGTCTGCTAGTGTACTTGAGAAAAATTCTCCTTATCAATTTAGAAAGATTCAAGCTTATTCTTTATTTTGAATTAATCTGTGATGCTAGCAAATGAAAGACAGAGTATCTCAATGCGGCTCCTCATTTCTTTGACAATGAGGAATACATTTAATTAGGAAACAGAGCCTCCCTCCCCCAACAGATTTCTGAGGATGGCATACACTTACTGTACTACAATAGCTGTGTTTTTTTCCTTATGTTGTCCTCTTCCTACCTTGCACAGTGAGCTGAATTATTCCGCGATCCTCCCCATAAGAATTGATGGCATGGCAGGAAAAGAAGCCAGAATCTTCACGCACAGTTGGCAAAATCTATAGGTGGTTTGAAAAGAAGTGATTGATTGAACAGCATGCAGGGAAAATAAACCAACAGGTTTTCTGTATGGTGCGAGAAAAAATGTACACATTGTTTTACTTGACAGCAATAAATAGATATTGCATACACAAACATATATGCATAGTAAAGCATCCAAAATGCTGAGACTTATCAAAACTAGCAACACCTGGGCTGAGGAAGCAGGCTATTAGCTCTACATATGTAGTCAAGAGTTGGACCACCACCTACTCCTGTAGTTTCTCATTAGGAGTCTTGTTTCCAGTTACTCGTAAGTTTGCCAAGTACTTAGAAGTTGGCTGAAATTTTCCATACAAAATGGTGCCTCCTGCCGCCTCTATTTTTTTCCAGTCATTTCTGAAAATAACTCAAGTGGCTGAAGTCTGTGTGAAGGAAAGAGAAGTTCAAACACTGGTCCTGAACCCTGTAGTATTCAGCATGGTGCCTCATAATAAAATTTTGGGTGGTCTTTCTTTTCAATTTGTTATTTAATAACATAGAAAGTTATACATAGTCTTTACATACATGATTATAATGGTATTTTTCTACAGGACCACTGCTTCATTCAATGTACAACAGGGAGAGGATATCTTTTTTAAATGAGCAGATATTCCAAATATCATTTTTTTTCTCATCATTCAGTGTGCTGCTCCACACCTCATTTACTGCACACAGTTCAAACTGTGCCCTGAAGACAGACTTCATTTTCTCATAGGCTTTTGCATGGCATTCACCTATGTGATACCCATGTAAGAAACATGTGCAAATTTATTTTCATAAACCCTGACACAACAAAGAGCATTACCACCATTTTGTATGGGCAATTAAGGAACCAGACATATGATAATATTTGTGGCTACTTGACAAGTTGCCACATATTAGCTGAGCCATGCTAACTCCATGTGCTCTTTATTCTTCACCAAAGCCAAAGTAATACGAGCACAGCTTTCATTCACCACTGGCTAAAATAAACAGATTAATTTTACCACTTGCAACAAGGATATAGAAGAGTTATCATCTGCAATGTGGTAACTTGTCAAGCTGTGTTAAGTTGCGCATGTGGCTGAGCTTTAAGATAGATAAACAAAAAGTTTGAGAGCCCAATTTGATACATATGGGGCCTACTTTCCCCCCCCCTCCTTCAGAGTCCTTAGCAATAAATAGCATTTCATGTGTTCATAACAGCTTCCATTGAGTTAAGCTGCAGCTATGAGGGCTTAGTACTTCTGCAAATCAGACCCCAAGGGCTCAAGGCAAGTACCTAGAAAACAAAGAACACACAATTATTGGCCACCTGTGAAAAGTTTGCTTTCAATGATCAGCCTTGCATCACACAGTGTCTTTCATTACTCAACCCTAATTCAACTCCAGAGAAAATTCAGGCCATGCCTGAGGCAGAGGTCCTGCAGAAAAAATAAAACTGAGTATACAACTAAAGATCACATCATCATGCACACATGCAAAAAGCACTGAGTCAAAAGCTTCAGGGACAACCTTAATCCTGGCATTTTGTATCCTGGGGCCATTTTACGTCTCAGAAGTCAAAGGTTTTGTATGTAACACATATATGGACATAGAACACCACTACCGTACACAACTGCTTCAGAAGAGAATTCTCCAAGCAGGTCTCCAGCTTTCCAAAAAGAATTATTGTTGTGCATCCAGGCATTACCTTATTAAAGTCAATAAGATGAATGAGGGCAGAGAGATCTAGAGGTCTATCCTATAATTAAATATTGTCTGTAACGCAGATATACTAATATGACCAAAGTCACACAAAGAACTTATTCTTCCTCAAAGAAATGAATGACAATACTCCCTCATGGAGAACAAAACCAGATTTTTACTGGATATCATCCAACATAATTTTTGGCCAGTAAAGAGATATACCTTAAGACAATTACCAGACAGCTAGAAAATTATTTCCTTTAGCCTGGTAAAAAATGTTTTTAAGAATATGACTGAGAAATGGAAAATGAAGACTTTTGAGTGAAAACTTATATGATATTTTACTTTTAGATTTCATAAAGGCACATGTAAAAATACAAATAAATGTATTGGTAACTTGTTCATGTTGGTAAATTTTAAATTTAAGTGGAAAAATCATTAACCTGGTATGATGAGGTCAATGTCATATTCCCACCCATTGTAGGTGACACCAGAATAGCAGGAGTTTGCTGTGCTTCCATGGCCTCTTGGGGAAACTGAAGTATCCAAATCAGCAATGCCACTCATGTAACCCCTCAAACTAAACCAGGTCAGCCTACTTAGGAGTTAATGGAGTTTCACATACTGATTTCTCAGGCAAGCCGAGGTGCACGGTCTCCAAACACCAGGCAGCTGCCTGTCACAGAAGCAGAAGTGAAGATACAGAACATGACCTTTTTCTAGGTGTCTTGGTGATATCTGCTACTGTGTACAATAACTGCCTAATACTACTGGCAGTAGTAGATATACTACTTACATATCTACATGTACCTTTTCCTTCCGTCTCACATTGAATCCGATGACTAACCTGACTTTGTAACATGGTCTCGCAAGCCCCACAAAGTGAAAGGGAGAGAGAAAAAGTTCTTTTAAAAGACAGAATTTTTTTATCTCAAAACAGCTTAATGATTTTGGTGAGCATAAGCCTGACACACATCAGAGCTAGGGCTCAGATACTCACTCACGGCTTATCAGCAATGTACTAAAAACTGAGCCCAGGAAGGGCAAGCTAAGGAACCAGTCACGTTGCTCCTGAGACAGAAAGGACAGGGTGGACTTTGAGCCAGGCTTGTTCTCTTGTTGCCTCTGGAGTATGGGAAGAATAATTTTTCTAGGGAGTGGGATGCAGAGGTTTCCTCCACTTCCTCTTGCTGCCAACTCTTTAGGGCTGTGCTATACAGGTGGAGCGAGTGGTGGCGCTCTGACCTTGCAGGGCAGAGGTAGCTGCACATCCCTACCAAAACCAAATCAAGCAACATTCTAGCACATGTTCATAGTTCACATTGTTTTCTTACCTGCAAAGTTGAGATCACTTCATCTCCAACTTCCTTGGTGGAAACAAGGTAACGGGACATTTCCGGGTTAATAATTCGGTCTTCCTTTTCCCAGCGGACTATGATGGGTTTCTCTCCATGTGCAGTACAGCTCATTTCCTTCTTTTGACCTTGTGTTGCCAAGGTGGTATTTGGATAGGAAGTTATCATAGCTGGAACTAAAAACAGACAAAAAAAATATTGTTCTTTAGTGAGATTCCTAGTCTTATGATACAGGATTGGTGCTTCAAACTGGGTCTCATTCAGCTCATCCATATTTGAACAGCTTACAAAATATGTGAGAAATTATTTTACTTTCATTTCTGTGTAAGATAATTTTCTTAAGACTGAAGATTGGCGTCAAAGGGAACGTAGCAGAGAGGAGCTGGGACTGGATAGTGGGGCTGTAGAGACAAGAAGATGCAAATGCAAAGCAAGCCTAGATCCATTTCTTTTGCTGCTCACAGGACAACTTGCAATATAATTAAAATAGTCACAGTACATAAAGGTACTGTAAGTAATAAGTATTCAGATATAGGACCAATAAAGAACTGATAAAAATTTCTTACTTCTTCTCACGAGCTACTGTTTTGTTTGATGACAGATACACGTTCTACCATTTTGTACGACAGTAATGACCTATCAAAACAAGGGCTCAATTAAACCAGGAGCTGTACAAAATAAAAAAAAATGGCTCTGCACCAAATTCTTATCTATGTATGTTCCGAGAACATAGTTAAACTGTATTGAACTGAAAGTTTAATTAAACTTACAATAAACCTAATTAAACTTGAGTTTTTACTGTATTCAGAAGGTATTGGCAGAACAGTTTGGACATAATTTTTAGCTTCATTAATTGTATAGGACATAATATTTAATGTTGAAAAAAGTAATCTCTCACTAGCAAGAATATGTTTAAGCACCAAGTATTTTCACATTTTAGAATAAAATTTTTCTGTAAATAGGAAGAAAAAAACCTCAGTGTTTTACTGCAACTCCTCCAAAACACAGCACTTTTAAAACAAGATGGTCTCTTTAGTGTTCTCAGTAGCCTTTCCTTTCATTCCCTCATGATCTGTCCACAAAAGAGCAGCATGTGGTTATTTGTGAGTAGGAAGAATCAGAGCGCATGAGTCTGTCTTTCAGTTCTTGCCCTTTCTCTGCTTGGAAGAAGGTGGAAAGCCCTGGCCAGCAGACAGAACTGCTCTGTTCTGAATGAATCTGTCCACTCCTTTCATAGCTTAAAGATTGGTAGTAAAAACTCCCTTCTCTAAGTTCTTGCATTCCATGGCTGCCTCCTGCAATAGCCCCGCTGTCCTTGTTTTTATGCATGAACACTTGCCTCTTCTTATCAGAGCTAACTCACTCATTCCATCTGAACTTCTCTGGATCTCTATTTTAAGATGATGATATTGACACAGGACTTGATTTGAGGCCTTCCTGATATTTCCTCCTGCATATATTGCATCTATTGCTACCAGGGAGAAAAAAAAATTTAAAAAATATCCTTATTTAAATGAATTAGTATAATTGCTATTCTGAAATGTTAATGCTTGGTGGCATGACCTTTTCACATGCCAGAGCAGTTGATGCTTGGATATGACAATATGTCAGGATGCAGCCCTTTCTGTTCAAAGGCTTCCCGTACCAAAGCAAACTGATCTGAAAATTAACAGGGCTGCAGAGCTGTGGGTCAGAGTGTTGAATGGGATTTAATTACAGGAAGAGCTCTTAGAAAGGTCTTGCATGACACGTGATGCTCTCTAGGCACTAATACGTATTAGTGATGAAGTACCTCTTGTTTAACTCGTTGGATATTAGGTATCGATTACATTGGTCAAAGAGATTCATTCAAAGAGAAGAAATGATGAATAATCAGAATACAAAACTAGGGCACATCTGATTCCATCTTCTAGAGAACGAAAATATCTTCAGTGTTACCTGATGTCTGTCCGAGTACTAGCAACCACAAAGAGGTTAGTTTCAGAAAGTCACTTTTTGTGGTCATCTGCTTGTTGCTGCTAAACACTGAAGCTAGTACACTAGGCCCACACAGCTTCAGGTCTGTGGGCCCTGTATGCACAGGTATGTGCACTTGAACATAACTGCCTTAAACTGTAACATTTGAAAAAAACAATATATCCTTTCATGCACTTTTTTTCACAAATAAGAGACCCAATTCAAATGAGTGGCAGGATATTAGGGAGTTCACGTTACCATCATTATCTTGTGCCACCACCTTTCTTTCTTCCATAATCTCCTAAGCCTCCCATACATCCCTTCTTTCTTCATTTGTCACATCTCTCCACATTTTCCTCTTATTTCCTCAATATAATATGCTCTAGTCCCCTTCACCTCTCCCTCTCCTCTTCCTGCTGCAGCCTCCTCAGGTTCTCACACCCCTAATCCCTACAGCAATGTTTTCTTCCTCTAACATAATATCCCATCCCTAATTAGATCATGGCAACCTCCCAAGTCACCTAAGTGATTCTGTCTTCAACTGCAGTCCTCCTTCCCTCCAGTATCTCCCAATTCAAATTTCTCTGGTGATGAAGCGTGCACTTAGCCCATCAGGGAGCTGAGGGGTTGTGTATGCCTCCCCGTAAGGCATCTGAGCTCCTAGGATGCCCATTCCCAAAGGTGGGAACATTCAGAGCAGATGAGCCTTGCACTGATAGGTCCACCATCATGCTTCATGGGAAGGTGCACACCGTGTGCACCTACAGAAAATGGGATGGATGGATTAGGATTTAAGTGCCACAGATCTCAAGCAGCCTGTCTCAGAGGCTCCTTTCTCACTTTAACGTCTCCTAAAGAGTTGCCTATCAAGAGCCCCCTGATGGGTAACAGTACCAAACCAAATGTGGCAACTATCCTGCTTGCTTTTAAAAACTAGACGCCAGCTTATGAAGCTCATTTTTTTTTTCCCAAAAAAAACCCTCTCTTAATAAGAGCAGCATAAAAACATGTAAAGAAAGATGGCTTTATTTCTCAGATACAGTTTTATCCGGGCTTATCCTTCCCTTCCTCTCACATAATCTTCCTCACAGATTCCTTATTGTCATAGCAATGCCTCAAAGCTAAATATTTCCCCTTCTTCCAAAGCTGATTTTTTGCTCTTCACAATTTATCTCAAATGATCCTAAACCACAAGCTCTTCTTTTTATCTTCCTCTATGTCGAAAGACTTCTGGTAACAAAGCCACATTCCCAAGGATATTTTAGGCAATGTACTTCTTCATCCTCCAAATATCTTTAATCAAATTACTGATGCAAATAACTGAGATAAATACACTGGCTCTTCACTGACAAAATATTCTAGAAAACTGTAAATAACCAAACTAAATTTATACTATATATGCATGTGATATTCTCTCAGGATGTCTTTAAAAAATGAAAGCATTTAGAAATATATCAAGATGATTCAGATGCCATATTAAGTGTGTGAATCCTTTATGTCTCTTCAAATACACATTACATACACAGGCACATAATGACATGTATTTATATAAGAGAATTTTGGAACAGTAAGGCATGTTTCTGTGTACGTTCAAGAAATGCATAGAATCATGTTCCAGGATTTTGGAGGCTTCCCTATGGAACAAATTAATCCAATTCCCCTCCTCAGGGGTTCTCCACATCTTTCTCTGTATCATGTCATGTGGTAATGGGCATCGTTAAAGGTCTATTCATCCTTTGGACAAAATAGGACAAAACAGAAGTTACAGCTTATAAATTATGGCTATTTCCATTTTAAATAGCCTGGCAGCACGTTGCTGCCAGCAGCATTAATCTAGGAGACTTCTCTGATTTGTTTATTCCTTTTGCCATTGTTTTTCCCTTTCTTTGTGGTAACCCAATAAGGAGTAATCTCATTGCTTTATAGTATTAACAACTTTGTAATTAAAAATTGAAGGGTAAAATTCAGTAGTCAAAGTTGCTCTTAAGAGCAGACTTCCTCAGCGAAAAGACATATTTACAGAGTGCTGTTCATCTAACCAGATGAACTATGTCCTCAAAACCCTCTTCTTTACACTGATCATTCAGGAACCTGCAATGCCTTGCTCAGTTGCAGAGATGTGCACAGTAGTGCTATGATAAGTGAAGATGAACATAATTTGTTTTTCTTGTACAGCTTCTAGAAGAGAGGACTATGACCTTTTGATGCAGTTTAAACAGCCTTGGATAAAAATAACATCATGAATGATGATAGGAGTTAATGATAAGATGAAACTGCATTGAAGTTGAAATTAATATATATTGACAAAAAATGAGTTAAAATTCCAATTTGATATTTAAGCCAAATTCAGCATGAATTCCTCTCATGCTGGTCAGCCACAATAAGAATACCCTCCTGTCCATGATAAATGAGATTTTTTTCAAACTCAAAACAAAAAAAATCCCTCTTCCTCAATCCACTTTTACTCAGGCAAAGAAAGCCTGTGCAAACACATTACTGATATTTAAGGCAGACTAGCTCTTAGACTATAAGTAGCTGATATCTATTTGTTAATTTATTTTCAAATTTAGAAGACTTCCAGGAGTCAGTGAGTTCTTTGCCAAAATTCTTCTCCTTAACTTCAGTTTTCCCTTTCTGATGTGACATTTTTTCTTACTTAAGCAGTATCTCTCCACAATTCAAATGGTGTCCTGAATAGAGCAGAGAATTTAAATCAATAGGACTGCTCAAATACTTCAACTTAAACACATAGTTTATCGATAAAACTGGGATATCTCTCGCACAGGGGTGTCAAATTCACAGCCCACAGGCCGGCTACAGACCTCCACCCTGTTTTATCCAGCCCAGCACCTTGTTCCTACCCGGCGGCAGCGCCGAGCTCCTTGCCTCTGCGCTCCTGACAGCGCTGGTCACGTGTGCAGCGAGTGATGTGCGTTACGCTGCAGGAGCAGGAGAACGGCGGGAGCCAGGAGTTTGGCACCTCTGCTCACGAAGGTGAAAATAATGCTTAGTCCTCATCCTCAAGAGACGCTCAAGACTAGAAAACAAACTGCATGTCTTATGGGTGAAAGAAACATGTTAACACAAGAATAAGCATCCCATTTTTATTAATACAAGTTATTTTCACAAAAATAAAGAATATATAATATATGACAGCTATTATCTACCAATATTCACTGATTTTAAAAATGAAATTAATGTTTGTGACTACTCATGTTCACCTGTTGTGAACCTCCTCAGAGAAATGTTAATTTAGGATGGAAAATTTAAAAAATAAATTCAAAATATTTAAATATTTTATGAAAGTGAATGTTGAATGCAATATTTTACTATATTGCATGGAGTTAGCAAAAAAAGCTAGTAAAAGCTGTGCAACTTTCAAACAGAAACAACACTGGGTGAATTATATAACTAACCAATATGGCATGAATTACAAATCCAAAAAGCAAATGTTTTGAAATGAATTGCTGTTGAGATTCCAGACTAGGAAAAAATCATTTCAAACACATAAACCAGAGAAATTTGAGGCGAGAAGTAAAAATTTGATTAATATGACAGATTGAAGTATTTACTCAGCTTTAGTTTCAGGAGTCTACTGTGAATAAGAAATCAATTCAGAAAAACAAATCAATTACCTTCAACCTCCAATATGCCCTATAAGGAAGGCTGGTAGCTTTGTATGCTTCCATGAAAAACTGTTAGATGAATGGATTTCTGGACAATACATGAGCGCTTCATTAGCAGTTCTATTAGCAAAGCTATTTTCTGACAGAACAGTATGAAAAACAGCACTGCTATGGAAAAAGAGACAGTGCACAGCAGAAACTGCATCTTTATATTTTTATTTAGTGAAGAGTGATGTCTGTGAGAATTATGATATATAAATAATAGAGGCAAATTAAACACAAACATGACCAGTCCATGTCCTAGCTACCTAAGGTTGCATTACAAATCCCACATCAAAACAGAGACTCAGTAGTATGTAAAAACTGCATTATTGGGATATTAGGACATCCATACAAGGTAATCTGTGAAAAAAAAAATCTATAAAGAAATAAATCACTGAGTGGGAATGTGTATGGATTCTCCCTGAAAAGTATGTGTATAGTCCCTGAAATAGCATTTTGGCTAGCTATTCCTCTGATATAAATGAAGCTACTTTGATTATAACTGTTATTCAAACATGTGTTTCCAAGCTAGAACAGGTGCTATTTGATGCTAAGCCTTAATAAGAATGACAATGATGTCTTGAGTACTTGGCAGCTTCACCAATGCCTCATGATCTGATTGAACATGTCAGGGTAAAGGCTGTGAACATTTAGGGTTTATATCTTATTCACTCAGAAGTGGTTTCAGGTCACATTATAGGAAGAGAAGTCGATTTATTTTGTATGACAACTATGAATTTTAACCAAAAGACACATTAATAAAATAAAAAGGTCTTTTCTCTCAAATCACAAAGGCAATTCTTTTCTCTTCCTGAGGTCTTTTCTTGCATTAGTTTTATGTTTGTACAGTGCAAACGGCTGTCTTCAAATGATACACATGAGACCAGCAGCTGCTTATATTTCTCAGTCTTCCCTTTGACTTTGACATGGTTCTGAAACAAATGTGACTTTCTTTCACTTTGCCATGCAGCTTCAATTCTCATTTTGTCTAACTGCATTTCCTAATAACCAAGAGAAAGAAAATGGGAAATGATAAGCTGATAGCTTTGTTCTGTTACAGTAAAAGCCTGTGGAAATTTGTGACAAACTATGGTAACCCACATGAGGCACCGGAAAATCAGTTTCATCAAAGCTTGGCTAATTGTCAAAACAAAAATAAATTATGAAAAATCTATAAAAACTACATTAGCATGTATATAATTGTGATTTATGAAGATTTAGAGAAATACCATCTTCGTTTCCAAGAAATTAATAGACAATGCTAGTGTTACCATCATCGCCGTTGTTAAAAAGCATGGATGCTTAAAAATTAGCGCTAGAAATGTGTCTCCATTAAGTATAAATTTCTTGGGCCACATTCTCTTCCAAATCAATTATGATATTCATCATCCTTTATAAAAATCAGGCTAGAAAGAGCAGGAATGTTAAATAGTTAAAACTAGTTATATATAACTTTAGATAACTTTTCCAATGCTTTGATCTTAAATTAAATTCACTCTGCCATCAAGATGGCATCAAGTTTGAATGTTAAATTAGAGAGTTACTGCTATCATAACTTTAAAATACAGTGCTGTAATTTTTTGTGACTTACTAAATGCAAATAATTAAAAAACAGAGACTGCAATCACATGGGAGAGTGCTCATTTTCTTACAAGTTGTTATGCTTTCATTTTCCCATTTGTGACCTTTAATTAAAAATACCCGAACAGTTTACAGGTTTAAAAAAAAAAGGGTAGAAAGGCAGTGGAAAACACAAGCTTTAACCAGGACTTATTTTATGATCCAGCAATTCCCATGGGTCTTTTAGATTTTGGAGGCTGTGAAGTGACATGTGTAAATGTCCCTCCCAGGGGAAGAGAATTACGTACTAATTGAGGTATTGACAGGTTTAAATGAAGCAGAAACACACTAAGAAACTCTGGCTACAACAAAAATGAGTATTGGTGAGCAGTGCATGCTGGGACATTAATGGTTTTCATTCACTGCTCATTCATGCAAGTAAGTATACTTTTAAGCATAGTGACTTGAGTTTATAATAGCAAGGTTCTGAGCTAAAAAAAACATGAAATATCTGCTGATGTATAAGAGAGCTCTAGCAGAACTAGTTTTGTCTAGCCTTTAAAGAAGAATTACATTATCTAGATAGACGCAAATAAACCAATAGTATCTGGTACTCTGATGATGAGAACAAAATTGAAGTATGAAAATCAACAAGATGCAACTTTATATATTTATGTAGGCATTCCCTATATAAGTACATTAAAACAAACAACATAAATATATATATTCTGCACACTAATACTAACATAAAGGTGTTATTGCACTGTGTGTGTATATATATACATTTACACACATAAATCATTCACCTATACATGGAGGTAGAACACCTTTGCAGAATCAGCCAGTGGCATTCATCTCAACCTGATTTCAAGTGTCTAAAAATTCATCATCCAAGCCCTTATCTAGCCAAATGAGTGCTTCTTCTGCAACAGTCCTTGGGAAGAAACAAGATCTTACACAGGGCCATCCATCTTGCCTTAAAGATGACATATGGCTTCCTATTTATGATAAAAGGAGCTGAGGGTGAGCTGCTTAGACTTTTACAATCAGCCTTTAGAAGTCTAGCTTAAAGTCAGGTGAATGCAGTACTAAGTGTTTAATCTTAAATTCTACGTTCTCTTAATGAGGGGATTCAGGATGTCAATAAATGCTCCTATCACAGGAAAGGCAGGAAAAGAGATTCAGCTAGGGAGAATAAGATCCTAATAAAAAGCTCTGAAGACTTTTCTTTTAATGGACATCAATTTAGTTTCTCCAGTTAAAACTGTAATATTTGCCCCTTGTCACAGAGACCATCTAGGGATGGTTTGGGAATCTCTGACCACTTATGGAATACTAGCTCTGCTTGTTGCAGAAAACCAACAAACTTGACTCCTAATCTATTCCGTATTTAGTTTTCCACTATAACGTTTATCTTCTACTTTGAATGCTCAACATGCAAGCAGCTTCTGCAGGGAAAACAGATCTCTTAAGCTGGTCATTAAAAGGAAAACCTTTCTAGAAGACTGGGAAACCATCTTAAAGGCTGCACAGCCTAGGAAAAACTGGTAGGTAACTTGTTTACTTACAGTTTTTTAATATATGTCTCATGGAAGGATGGAAATACTAGTAAAGAAAAGCAAAGAGGTCTTAGATAAACATAATATTTATAAAGTAAAGATAATCAGTAAAATATCTCAGTGAGTTACATTCACCGACAAATGAAAAGCAGCCCTTATAGCAGAAAATCCAAAAGGAAAATTCTCACTTTCTTTGATTAAATCTAAAATTAGGACAACTCCCTTTGTGGATTTTTTTTGTGCCTTTTACATTCATTGCTGTCATATTGTTACAGTGTTTTATTAAATCTAAAGGTTAGGTCTTTCCACTGAGTATTTTGGGACCATTACACTGAACAATTAATAAAGCTTCCAGACAAAAGCAATGGATGACAATTTGGCTCAAACACCCAAATGCTTCAGGCCAAAGGAAGCAGACCCTAATTTGAACCAGGGTGATGGTTATTTTAGCTTATTCAAATCAGGCAATATATTCATCCAGCTAGGAGCCAGAGAACAGCTGAAAAGGAGTTTTAAAGCGAAATTTTACACCACCGTTCCTGATGTTGACAGCATCCTGCTATCTAACTGAGGTCCTTCTATAAAACTGGGGTCAAGGCGTGTGTGTATTTGTGCATGCATGCATTCACATACGCTTGTGTGTGAGTGAATGAGGTTAAAAAAAATGTTTTCCATGGAGTCAAATAAGGAGAATTATTTCAGTACCTGGAAAAGAACACAAAACAACCCTCATTGCTCTCTTCCCTTGACCTTCAGCTGTCCTGTGTATTTCTCTTTTCAATACATTCTTAGAAAAAAATATTTCTGTTTCTCTGGAGACCATTTTTACCTCTTGGCCAAGGAAAGGCATCGTAAATACTAGTGTTTCAGGCAGGAGTAAATTATAGTCATCCATCTCATGAACAAAGCGCATGGCACAGGGCTGCAGGTCTCTTTCCTCCACAGCACCTCCCCACAGCATGAATGTTATAAGGAGTTCAAAGGACTTGTTTTATTTTTTTCCTTTAAGTTGTGTTTCAAATGAATAGGAACTCCCATTCCCTCTTCCACATACAGAGTAAACAACCAAAAGTAGAGGCCAAAATGGTGGTGGTGATAATGTAACCACCAGCAAAGTAAGAAGAAAGTTGTGCTTCTACGCATGGTTTGTCATATAGTACAGGATGAAGGTTGAATATGATAAATGAAGCAGCCAGTTAGAGAGGCAATATGAAAATACTAGTTTGATTTTTTTTAACCAGATTGTCAATTTTTTTTATATTTAATCACATCCTTAGAACACACTCACGTCCCTAGTTAGTTAGAAATATGGCAAATATTTTGTTTTTCAATTGTAGAAACTATTAAACAATAGTTAGAGCAACTTAATCCTATGAAGACTGCAATATAAGCACAGAAATGGTACAGTTTGTTTTAAAACTTGGTACTACTGCTTCACATACTCCAGTAGCTTTCACTAAATGAGATCTCCTAGTTAGAGGTGATATAAAACATGAAAAGCAGGAGAAGGAAAAAAAAATTAAAAATTTTATTACAGTTCTGAACTTGTCCACAAATCACACCCACATGCATATAAAAATCTTCCAAAAGAAAATTCTGACAGAAAAGGAAAATAATTATGAAAATTTATGAAAAGTCTCAAAACTGAATACTTTTGTTTTTTTCCCAGTCAAACAGTACTTGTACAATCTCTCAAATTCAAGAAGCAAAATTCACTGTAAGGGCCATGGAATTTTTGGAGGTCACCTGGGAATATACTCATGACTCTTTAATCCATTTCATAAGGAACTGAAAGAATAGTTTTGCCAAGGTTACAGTATTATTGAATCAGAGGCAAAAAATCTCCTATTTACCATGAAATCATAGAATCATAAGGTTTGAAAAGACCTCTGAGATCACCATGTTCAACTGTATCTGTCTCCTTCCTAAACCACATCCCTAAGAACATCATGATCATTAATTTCTAGTCATCTTCTACTCAGCTTCTTGTTTAATGAATTTCCCTATGGATGAATGCTTCCAGGTATCTTAATAAAACAGACTGCATGATCAACAGGCAGGACACAATCTAGTGTTGTATCTCCATGTTACCTCTCTGCAAAAAAAAAATACTCAGTTGTTGTTATTTTTTGATAGCTGCTTGTAATGAAAGATTTATCATATTACCTAAGATTCTGTAATAAACATTCTGAATTTTTATCTTGAGAAGCTTTTGCACTTCTGCTTTTGATTAACTGATGGAAAATCTGCCTAGTCTTTGAAATTTGGCATGAAAAAATCCCTTGTTGTTAAAAAAGTACTAGGTCTTTGTCAGATATTATTTCACTGAGAAGTCACAGTTGAAAGATGCTAAAAAAATGATGACTTTTTCCCTTCCCTTACTATTAAAAGTAATTAAAATAAGAACAATGGCAGCATGATGCCAAACTAATAACTGAATATGAATATTCTAAAAAGGCAGATGCTGCCACTGTCACAGTAGTTGCACCGACAACTATAAACTGGGACAAACCCACAAGATTCCCATATCATCCTAACTACTTATGCAAGGAAAATGGTGATAAAAGCAAATTAATCGTCTGCCCCAATTTATTTTAATTTCTTTCTTATCCCTATAATTATATGTGTCAGTGATCACATTGGACACCTTCAGAACAGTTTGTGGACATTTTTTTCCCCTCAGTTCCTAGAAAAGAAAATCGGGCACTATTCAACCAGGCTGCTTTGTCCAAGTCTCCAGATCCAGCAATTGGCTCAGTTTGTTCCATCTCCTATTAGTACTGAATCCTTCAACTTGAATGACAGAAATCTCTTTTGAAGACTAAGTATTCAGAATCTACTAGTGGCACAGTTTAAAAATATGTAAGAATTAAAGCACAGAGAGAACTTTAAGATATTCTCTCTGGCTTAATATTATACAGAGAAAGAAAGAATCTTATTTTAAATGGCAAATTCAAGCACTCAGAAATTCAAAGTCTCGTATTACATTGTGACCACGTTGTGATCATGCACTCTTTAATTACATTAACATTGTTTTCCCACAAGATAAGGTCTCCTTTGGTGTAGGGGGTACACAGTGCTCAGGGTTATGCAGTTAGTGAATGATGCTACTTCTCCTAATTCTGCCTTATTTTTGATCATGCACTTGGTTAGAAAATAGAAAATGAAATGAGGAAAGAAAGAAGACTGTCTTTTGGCTGGGCTTGCTGAATGCCACATACAAAACTTAATTTTCCTCTATTTTCTGTAGCAAAAGTAAGGTTTTCTAAAAGGTTACTTTCCACCTTCTTTGAGAGATATTATGTTCCTTCCTTTACTTCTAGTTGTTCAAGATGCTTTTCAAAATCGCTGAAGAGCCCTGGATGCAACTGAAGTCTTCCTAAAAATACGTCCTGATTATCTAGACAGTGCTTTACTTCTACAGATATGCGGTATGTTTGCTGTCTTTTGAGGTAGTTACACAGCTAGAAAAGAAAAGATCCAAACTCACATTTAAAAAAGGTTTACCAAGGATAACTTGGAAATGCCTTTAAGTTGTGTGGTTCCTGAAATGTTCCTGTATTTATGTTGTGTACTTGACTCAGTTGTTCTGGATGAATAGCATCAACCAAGAGACAGAGTGCCCAGAAATGGTCATACAATGAACATCTCATTAAGAAGCTGAAGTAGTGAAATGTGAAAAAATAATATAAATGCAATCATACCTGTAGCACTGAAGAAAAGCCTTCTCAGCCCTGTGTCAGTTAAATACATTTTTAATACTGCTGCTAACAAACAGTAATCCTTTGATTTTCTTTCCAAAAGCTTGCAAAGTTGCTGGCAGCTCCAGTAACTCTTCCAGTTTTTATTGTCAGCTCTGCCAGCCTCTCATAAATCTCACTAGTCTCTTACATCTCTCGCTCCAGAGCTCATGTTCCTTGCGTCAGATTTTGCCAGAATAAATCCTTGTAACATTACAGTTTTCCCCTCCCAGCCTATCCTCCTGTCTGAGCAGGCCCCTGTTGTGTTTTTTAATTAGATGGTGTCCTTTGCAGAGAATGAGACTTTGAGACAAAGAGGTGAAAAAAGGGTCACTGGTGATTTATTGGATGTATAAGGGCTGAGCTAGTTGGTAACTGGCAAGACAGTAAACCTGAATAATTAGCTTTGTAGGGAACATTGGAAGATTTGGTACTCCAGTTCAGGTGAAAACAGAAAGGAATCTGAATCATTATCTTAATCTTAACGAAATCCCTCAGGAAGTGTACGAACAGGTCATCTGTCAAGAATTCTCATGTCATTAGACAATGACAATGACAAGATACAATTCAAGAGGAGCCTCTGAGATGGTTTTATCTTTCTCTTTTGGGATCACCTAGAACCACAGAGAACTAAAATGTAAATTAAGATGATTCTTTAGAGACTAATCTTTCAGCTTAACACTTTCTAAAATATTTGCATGTCAGTTATCTTGGACTTGCTTCAGGGAGGCTGAATTGCTTGTATGTATTTTTAATATAAAGTAGCTTCAGGAGCATACACGTTTTTGAAATTTAGTGGTTAGGGAAAGACAATGGAGGTGTAAAGTTTGGGTAGCTCTCTTTTTTTACATTGTTGCTGATGGCTAATTATTGCATGAATAAAGCAGTACTATCATTATCATCAGAGCATCTAAAACCACAGTCTTGTGGATTAAAATAAGTGCAGCTCTGGAAAATGATAATGACAGCTTTTCTAGGGAGACACTTGTCAGAAGGTCCCACATAACCCTACAGAGGACGCAGCACCATGGAAGAAGATCTCCTGGCAGCCCTGTATCAAGCATCTTGTGCAGCCTGGGCAAAACTGTTCTACCCCTCTGTGCCTGATAAAGCCATAGTTCTTGGCAATTGTGCACTGCTTACTTTCAGAAGGAGAACAAACACATTTCTCAGACCGGTAAAAGAAAAAAGGGAAAATCAAAAATATATAGCTCAATAAATTGTCACTTTTATAGTACAGAAGGCAAACTTTAAGAGACGCAAACAGCCAAAATCCATAGGAAACAAAAAGGAGTTCAGTCTATCTTATTGAACTGGGCTGTGTAGAAGCACAGCCCAGTTTAGAAGTGCTGTGGCCCTGCTGCCTCAAAAATCGGAGCAGCTCTGTTCCTCTGACTGTCAACAGTAAAACCCACATGCCAACTACGGGCCTGAAATTGTTGCTGTATCACCACCTTGTTACAGGGGTGTAAGTGAGATCGCTCACAATTTTAGAGCTCAAAAGGCCACATGGGTAAAAGCCTCATGCTGTAGAAATCCACGGGAGTTTTGTCCCTGACTACTGCTTGATCAAGGTCTCATTTGCTAAAATAAGAGTTACACTGGCAACTTTCCTACAGCCTTACTATTCGGTCCTCAAACAAGCTAAAAGGGAGGTGCTAAATGAAAACATTAAAAAAATTAATTACTTTTTGTTTATATTTAATAAAAAACAAGAAAAAATCTCTCAAGATATTTAATATTGTCTATTATTATGCATATCCTCAATTCATGACTAATGCATTTTAATTCAGTCACAGGACATGGTTTAAACAATTCAGTGCTGCATTATGTGCTGCACTTGAAACGTTTAAGATTTTAATTGTTTGTTCTCTTCAGTATCCCTCACCCAAGAAGCTAATGAAAAATTCAGTCATGATGGTATTGTTTATGACATACATAGCTGTGACACATGATAATTTCACAATCATTTCAAGACACCATGTGGTTTCCTTTGACATTTTGTGACAGGCTGTGTTATCAAGCACAATTGTTTGCACAGGAAACAACCGTAACACGTGGTCCTTGGGACATTATGTTATCTCCTGATAATGATGTCATTAACATGTGTATACTATAATTAATGACTACAAGAGTGATTCATTTAGCAAGGCTTATGAATCCATTTCATTTAAAAAGGAAAAGAAAACCTATAATCATTTGGGCTCAGATCCTGAAAGCTACTTACTTGCAACCTGCTGCAGCTACACTTGGTGACCCATTTATTGAGGCATATTAACCAAACAGCATTTACTTCTCAGTTATATTACAGAAGCTTGGCTTAAAATCATTATCATAATGATTGCTCTCATAGAGATCAATGAGAGAAACAGGAACCTAGCAGTGCTCCAAAACCCTTTGTAATCCTATCTCCTACCAATGGTAGCCAGGAAACAATTACAGTTCATCAGTTTACATAGTCAAAATAATGAATCTGAAGACATGCAGGTAGCAAAGCCACTGCAGTTAATACCACCTCCCTTTCTTCTATAAGCCATAATCCAGAAAAACACACTTTTTACATCCTTGCCTGTGTGCCAGAAGGAAAACTGTATTAAAGGCAGTTTAGACACGTGAAGCTTTCTTACATAAGTTTAATAGATTCTATCCCTCACTGTTTTAATGGGCATCCTCTTGACCAGGTAAAACATAGTCTATTTTTGCCATCATATTTTTACCAATACATTTGACTGTTTGATGTCCTGATGATAGTCATACCATGGTTTTAGTATAATGTCTGTTGTGCTTTCACTGCAAACTCAATTCTTTTCACTGCTTACAGCCTTCTGAAAAAAAAACCCCATATTTAACCCCACCTTCCCGCTCAATTTGTTTTCAAACTCCATGTTTCACTCCTTTCTCTAAAGGCTAGAAAAATCTCACAGAGACTTTTTTTTTTTGGTTTATTTGAACTGTCAGAAGGCTGTGTTCGGGCATAAAAAAATATTTTCACGGAGGTATTTGCATTCAGAAACAGCCACAAAAAATAGCTGGGAGTGAATGAAATTTCCAACCTGCCACAGACATAGTCCTCAGGAAAACTGCCTACGATGTGTCTAAAGAGATTAGAGTGAGACTGGATTCCTGTGAAGACATTTGAAAACAGACTGCTTGCAGAAGCTAGAATTGATAAAGGCTGGAAAATGCTGAAACTTCTGGATAGATTAAAACAGGGTAGGCGGGAGACAGGGAAATGTGAGCAGACCTGCTCCTCCCCACAGCCCCCAAAGCACAAATTTTGAATATTTTTTTTCCAGAACAGGGCAGGTTATGTTCCTGCAAAACAAAACCAACAAACTGTTTTTTGGAGATATACTATCCCCTTCTCTTAGTTCCTTCTCTTCTTTTGGCACTGCAGGAGATCAGTTTGGGAGATCCAAGCATACCCCTACTGTCCAGCTGCTGCATTCAAGGTCCATGTCTTTGAATTTTCTGTTGCCTATTGCATGTTGTTTCCAGATTATATGAGTATATTGCATAAATAATGATCTATATGCATCATTAACTGTGCTCTGAGGCTTGAAACATTAAAATATTACTCAGAATAATCACCACTGTATTACTTCAGTGTACACCACACTTTTCTCAAGGTAAAGTGAATAAAATAACAATATGTATTTTCATGATGTAAACTAAAAAATATTTTACAAGTCAATAAATGCAAAATCAGAATTTCTGAAACAGTAAATCAGAGCACTATTAACACCAGTTGACATGAGAGACATAATAAATGAGTTAACACTCAGAAGTCATTCTATCTCATCAAGATATTATATCTGTATTTATACATGCATGTTCTATACCAGTACTTTTGTCCTTTATATGTGGTGATTTTATTAAAAATAAGCAAAATATGATTATTCCTCCTAGACAAACTGCCTGATTTAGAACCATGTGTGTTTTTTCTTCCACACAAATCATAAGAATTGGAAATTTCCCAGTCTTGGTGTACATCAATTTCTTATAAGCCAATGTCTAAAATTCACAAATTATTCATTTAACTTTTTAATTGCAATATTTTTTATAATTACAGATCATAACATATTTTAAATCACGTTAAAAGAAAATGCTTCCAAAAGGAGAAATGAAATCTATATGACCCCAGAAAACTACTAATAGTAAAACTTGTAGCAGCAATGAAGAAATATATAAGTATTTCTATTGTGAATAGACCACAGGCTTATTTCTGGAAAACCAAAAACAAACAAAAAATTTCTCATATTCAAAACCGGGATGCAAGATTTTATTGTAAATTTAGAGCCCTGATTTGAATCAACATTTTGAGGCAAAAGTGCAGATAGACGATTCCCAGAAGACAAGATCTACATCTTTTAAATGATATGCAGATTTGCTTAGCATTTAATACTGCACAAAATCTAGTTGGCAAACATATTTTTCCTGAAAATACTCAATGGAAAAATATGTCAAGTGGTGCTATGAAGCTACTTTTGTAATCATTATTCATAGTTATGCAACTGCATGCATATGTGCAGAGAGAATGTATGCATATATATGACTACAAGAGACACACACGTTTAACAATTTTTTCCCCCTAATACTTGGAGTAATCATGTTGGCTTTTTCAATACAAAGCCCTTCATGGATTTGCAAATGTGGATTTTTCTCACTCCTGTCCTCCACGGGAACATAAAAGTAGATTTGCAGTATGTTAAGGAAAAAGAAAAAAAAAAAAGGAGAGAAGACCCTTAAAGGAATTATATGAATAATTCTGATTTAAAGCAAGCAGGTAATTTTTGATAGGATAACACCATATGGTATACACAGAGCATGCCAGACTTGGAAACAGTTACATGACTTGCACAAAGGATCTGAAGAGTCTTCACTCTCACTTACTATCCTGGTGAAACATACCAGAATTTAAGTTAAATGGATACAGAATCCATACCTTGAACTTCTTTGGAGTAAAAGAATTAAAGAATCGACCTCCTCTAAATCATTATCTTGACAATGACAAATACATCTGCCTAGGTATCCAGTGAATGGTAACTGGGGAAAACTCCCACTGGCTTTGCAGGAAGAGACAAAAGGAGCACAGATCCCCCCTGACTTGAATCGGTTAAAGGGTTATGACACTTCATATAGTATGACTCTCCCTTTAGTCTTTTCTAGGCATGAAAGCATGAAGCAACTTACTCTGATGTAAGAGTACAACTTCTGAAGTTGATTTGCATTTCAGCATACATGTAACATTCCCTGGGTTAGCTTACATCACACTGTATAAGAAACTGGTTAATGCACTAGTAAGTCAAGTTATCTTGGTATAAGCAAGCTGGAAGTATATGATGTAAGCCCTAAAAGCACTCTAACTCCTGTGTTCCAGGCAAAAGTATCCGTGGATGGCCCAAAGTTACACCCCTGGTGCTTTCAAGCTCCTACATTTCACACATAGCACCTGCTCATTTAAAGACAAGAGCTGAAGAAAGATTTGTTTGAGGTTTATGCTTTGGGTTTCATCTGTCCATTCATGTGTCCCCTGCTTTTGAAAGTAATTTTAACTAAGCTGCAAAAAGTCAACTCTTGCTCCAGAAGATGTGTACACATGAGAGATTTATAGTCATACAGCTAAGTAATGTTATTATTGGAATATGCGAGAATAATTAGCAAAAGCAGAAGTAATCTTGAATATGGACAAGATCTAAGAATGCCGTATGCTAGGCAGACACAGGGACACCTACCACAGTGCAGCAGATGCCAAGCCATGGGCTCATCTGTGCTTAATGGATTGTACACTTGAGCCCCCTCTTCCAGAAGGGAGGCTGATTTATTCTGCTACTGTATTTTAACAGGTGAAACAACTAGGTAGCATTGTTTAAAATCAGATCAAAGGCAAAGAAGAAGTCCCAGTCATGCCAGCCAGGCTAAAAAGTGGGTAGTGCCAGACCTACTCATCCTGGCCAGGTTGTTCTCTCCTTTCCCAGTTTTGGAAAACCTCTTTAAGTGTTTTGGAAGGTCTAACAGTTTCACATTGAAGGGCCTAAGACCAAAAAAGGGAGCATGTTAGCACTCTGTGAAGTGAGTTATTTTGGTGAAACACCAAACCAAAGCAGAGTTAGAAAGGCAAGGGTCACTATAAGCAACTAAACTCAGAAGTCCTTGTTCACATCTGTCTCCCTGAAATACATCTGGGAACAGAGAGAGATGCTACATAAATTCAGCAAAATTCCTGAGGGCACCCAGGATTGCTATGCACTCCTTAAATGTTCCTCCTTACCATTTAGATGCATGCCTATTTTCCTTAATAGCTAGAAACTTCATTTAACTATTATTTAAATCTTAGAGATGGGCACTTAGCAAACGGTAATTGGATTTTCAACAACAATATGCAACCACTTATAAAAAGTCTGTTCTTCCTTGTTTCAGCTTGGCAAGTCACCATTTAAAAATCTGATAGCAGGATATTTTCCTTGCTGAATTTATGAGTTTATGGTTCTAAGTGCAAGGCAAAGAGCCAAAATGTACCAGTTGCAAATGCAACAGTTATGCTGCATTGCAAAGTAAGATAAAAATAGCAGAGCACTGCTTTCTTATGGAGCACTTAACAGTAATAAACACTCATTTTGAAAGCCAGTTTCAAGATAAGAACACCAAAGTAAAATCCTGCTGCACTATTGTGTATGTACACACGTGCTATTACCAAAATCAATGACTAGTATTTAAAAGTCAGGAAAAATAAAACCCTCTAACAGATGCTCTTTCTACTGCACTGAAGATTTGCAACAAAAGATAGTTATGTAATAGCTCTGTTGAGGTATCCCTTTTCTGCCTCTGTCTCATTTTGTGGTCACAAGTTTATATTGGCTAACTTTCAGAAAATACATCTGATCCTCTGAAAACCTTTGTCCTTTGTGAGGAAAGAAATGGAAGTAAGAGGAGGACTGTTTCTTAAGGTACTCATATCTCAATATGACACGTCATTTAGTAGAGAAATGTTCTTGTTAGGTCACTGATGATTTATGAGGTTTTTTTTTTTTTTAATACAAGAAAAGTTCAGAATGGGAGATGGAACTGAGAGAATGTGCAGTGCTGACTGAAAGCCCACTGGCATCAACTGGTGTTTTACTATTAATTTCCAAAGACTTACAACTTTTGCTGTAGCTTGATTACACACTTACAGAGTACAGCATACTTTATATATACACAGACTTTTTCTTAAAAGTTTAAGCCAAATTTTAAAACAACACAAATCACCCAACCCAAGTCAACTCCTAGCAGCATATGTTTAAATTCCTAAACAGCTATCTGCTTTGATAAGCATCCTTCAGTATGCCACTGACTGATTACAAGACAGGCAATTGTATACATACATACTATCTTTGTAAACCAGGATTTTCGTTTTTGAATGAAGAAATGGCTTCAGGAACTCAATATTTAGGGTGTATTTTTTTGAGAATGTACATGTAGGGATTAAATTCACTGCAAAACAATCAACAGGAATGTCACAGACAAGAACTGTGTTTAATGAAGGCATGATTCCCATCATAGCTCTGATTTTTTTCTGCTAATAAACTAGATGTGTAACTGTTTTTTGCTGCAAAGATTTAAAATCGGTCACCTCCATCTGACCAGTCAAAGATCAATCACTTCATATCTCTCTCTGAAAGCTGCATTACAGCTAAGCAAACAGCATAAGAAGTAATAAGAAGTACACTCAGGAAATGCCTATACCATCTGACCCCATATGGATGGGTTTTATTCTTTCTTTTAGACAGGCATCAAACAATTCATTTATGCAGTGCCCATGCGTTCATGCACATGTGCAAACACAGATATTGGTAACTGAGCCCATTAATCTACATAGATCAAACAGAGAAAGTGATCTTGTTGGACTTCTACAACATAATGGCATCACATGATATTTTGCAAAATTAAGTACAGAAGCTTTCAGCAGAAGTTTCATTGCAAAAGCAGGGGCAATGTCTTGCCAATACCTGTCCATGCTGGGTCACTTCCTTGATCACCCGAGAACATATCAGCTTTCACTAGGGAATAGGTCAGGTTAAAGACTCACAGCTACCACAGCTATAACAAGTTCACAACAGTGATGAAATGGACCTACTCGTATCTGAACAGACAGCTCTGTTCTAGTCTTCTGATAAATGCAGACAGTGCACAACTTTCATAAAGATCTAAACTCTTAATGGATACTGTGGTTCAGTCTTTTGCAAAGTCAGCAGGAGGCTTCACACATTTCTAAAAAAGTTAACAATTTTAATGGAAAATACCATTTCACAAGTCAAGAACCTTAGTTGGAGCTATAGCATTTACTCCCTCCCTAAAGAATCTGTAATCTTTTCTGAATTTAGTTGTGTATCCATCTGCATCCATACAGTTACATGACGCTGCTTTCCCAGAGGCTACCAGGAATTGGCTAGATGGAAGCTAAGCATGGAATAAACAATGTCATAGAAGGCAAAATGAATGTCACAAAGATGTACATACTGACTGTAAAACACAATTCCTACAAGGTCAAATATTCTAACGCAGTACAGAAAAGAAAAGAAAAAGTGAATGTAAGACTAATTATTCTGCCGCCTGATAGAGACCATTTTTAAAAAGTGTTCTGTTAGCTTAATCATAAATAATTAGGCCAACAGTAACAGCTCATTCTTTCATTAGCTCCTGGTTTGACAGACCAAATCGATTCATTCCTTAACCTTGCAGGATCCTAACAAGATTTATCTAAAAATGGAGCCATGCTTTAGTTATCTATTCCGTGAAGACACTCAGAAATCAATTGTTGTGGCCAAAAGTGAACACTTCCTTCCCCGCCCCCGCCCCGAGGAACAATAAAAGCAACAGATTCAGATATGTTTAAGTATCAGATAACAAACAAATATCCAAATGAACAATATGATCAGGAGCTCACATGCAGAAACTGAATCTCAATGGTTAAGAACGCAATCCAAGCTGAAGGAAACCTGTTTTCCCCAATCAAATCCATGTAGAGTGCAGAAGAAAATCTATATTTGCAAATGCTTCTGATCATACTTGATGTACACAGCAGAAAGAGGTATAGTAAGCAATGCCTTGATGTCCCCTGTATATAGGATCTTCAGCTTGTAGAGAGCTCATCTTCCTACTTTGTATTTTCTGTTCCTTTTGTGTGTATCCCAGATATAAATTTAATTTTTGGTTTTTTTATGTAAATTATCACAGAAACCACACACATCATTTGTACTGAGTACCATTGTAGGATTTTCAGAGGGTTATGAAGAAAGCTACCACATAATTAATGAAAAAACATTTTGAAGAGAAAAAGCAAGTACTACACAATATGACACCTTCTTTATATTTGAAGGCAAAACTGCTTGCTTTGAAATAAGCTTAAAATTCCACTCATGGAAGCAGATGTAGAAGAGTGTCTTTGGCTAATAGCAGTATTTGATACTATATTTAAAAAGAAATAAATGCTTATTATCTGAAGCATAAAATATTTGCATCTAAACTGTTTTTACATTTTTCATTTACTACGGAAGAATTACAAAGAAAAAAATGCATGCAACTGATTTGGTGTCTGGGTCACTTGATACTCAAATGTAGTTTGCATCCTACACATTTTTAACTAATTGTAAAATTTATTTTTTATTATAACTCAATGGCTCTTTCCTTTGTTAGGCAAAATTTAGGTTTTCACATCAGCCACAATATATAATTAAAACAAGAAACAAGATTTGAAAGTAATATTGTCTCTGCTCTCCTCCTCCACTTGAGATGGTGATGTTGTAGTGATTGATACAAGCTAGATAGATAATCCATTCAAAAAAACCTTCATTAAGAAAGTAAGCCCACAAATTTCAGTATATTGTATTTCACAAAATACTGCAAAACCTACTATGCTAGAATATAATGAATGGTAATCCTGAAAGGCTGTTATCTGAGAGGATATATTCTGGAAATTTTTCTTACTGGTAATTTGAAAGGTAATTTTCTTGGAAAAAGATTTAAAACATAATTATTCAGATCTAGGCTTGCCTAAATAAATAAGCAAATAATTATAAAGAATCATAATGCAAGTCATAAGACAGCATTCAATAATAAAAAGCAGTGAATAAGCTTTTGAAATACAGATCTTATGCTGAAAAAGACTGTGCTGAAATAATTCAAAATGAAGAAGAACATCTGACATATAAGAAGAAATATTGTAATTTAAGACTCTTCCCATTCTTTTAGCTGTTCAGATAGCATTCTGCAAATCCCAAACCCATGTGAGGATAACAATTGGGAGCGGTGAAATGAATAGATTGGAGAATGAATGTGGAATAGAAAACGATTTAAGAAAAGGCAGAAGCTATGGGAGAGATAGGAGGTTTGCAGAATGGGAACAGGGAGGAAGAGGAAGAAGAACCAGTGGGTGTGAAGGAAAAAAGATGTGAGACATGAAAATACTGTCCTATTTGATTGTGAGGCTTTGTCCTGCTGGAACATGGTTACTTTGTAAATGAGATGTATCTTAGAGCTGGCACAAGAAGATACAGAGAAAAGAGATGACGGGAAAGGAAAAGGGAAAGGAAGAGGGAAAGGAAAAGGGAAAAACACGCTACCGTAACAACTAGCTTTTCTGAAGTGGAACTAGTCATGTGTACTGCACATACCTGCTAAATTAATTTATACCCCCTATTGATTTACAAAGCTCTCTTGTTTTAAGTTTATTTAATCTTTGTTAGGGAGATGTAGGCCCAACTCTTGATGACATTGCAAATATAAAAATAAGCAACAATAGATCATCCATGAACTTCCTCTTCTAGAAGCCAACATTAAACCCAGTAAACTCACTTTATACAGACCCTACCCTACAAATGAAACTAATATATTCACAGTAGCATCTATATTTTAAAATGTTACTGAGGAAAATTATTTGGCTTAACAAAACAGAAGTATGAAAATAAAGGGAATTACATGCACTATAAGCATTAAATTCCTCTTAAATAAATATTCAAGAAGAACTATGCTGTGTATCTTTATACATACTGCATTTGAAATTGATTTGACTCTAGCTAAACGAGTAAAAATCACTACTTAATTATAGGCATGGTTACTGTTCAGTCATTACTTCTCTACCACATGGATTAAAGGAAAAGAAGATATAACCAATGAGAACAACGTCCTAACAGTATTTGTATTAAGACACAGTTTTATGTAGCTGGCTTTGAGATTTAGACCCTTTCATAATTTTCATAGTTTATTACTTCAAGAAAACATTAGAAAAAAATTTAAAAGAATCTTTTTTATTTAAGGGTGATGTGTTCTGATGAGAAATTCTGAGGTAAATGTTCAATTTTAATTGCCACGTCTACTCATTCCTCTCATCTTCCAGTTCCAGATTGATATGGTAAAGGCAACCCCAGCCTCTAAACACCGTCCCACCCATCTCCAACTGCTTAGTGCTCCACTGCTACGTTTCTGAACACAATCCTGAGTGCACCTTGCACAGCTGTTCCCCTTGAAGAAGCCCCCTGAGTAGTGACTTGCACCCTCAGATGGTCTCTGCCTGCTCTCCTGAATGAGGCTTAGGGTTGGTGCAGAGCCCAGGAGGGGCACAGGGACAGAGCTAGGAGGATGTCACTCAACCCTTTTGTGGCCAGAGGTCAAAAGGAAGACAACAATGAGCATCAGGGTTTTGAGGATGTTTCAACTGTCCTATCAAACTAGGAGGAGGGGTAATGTTTAGTAAACTAAACTTGGAAGATGAGTAATGAGTAACACCAAGATGAACAATCCTGAAATACTGGTTGTTAAATGTCCTATGCTTACAATTATATATTTTTCTTAAGAGTTTATTGAGCCATTTTGTATTCCAGAAGGGTATTCCTTTACATTTCACATGAAGACAAGCCTAAATCTGAATAGCTATGTTTTAAATTCTATTTCAAGAAAATGACATTCCAAATTACCAGTAAGAATAATTTCCACCGTATTTCCTCCCAGGTAAGAGCCTTTCAAGAATGCCATTCAATATATTCTATCACACTAAGGGTTGACAGTATTTTGCAAATACAATATACTGAAATTTGTGGGTTTACTTTCTCAATGAAGGTTATTACGAGTGGATTATCTATCCAGCTTATACCAATCTCCACAAAACTACCATCTCAACTGAAGAAGTAGAGTAGAACAGACATTATTTTGAAGTCTTGTTTCAGCAGTGTTCAGAGACATAGGAGCTGTAATCCTTGATCTGAAATGATCTCTGTTGCTCAGAAGTCTACTGACAACAGCTGGCCAAACCTGGACACACAGTTCATTGTCATTGGAGAGTTGAGTAGAACCTTCTCTGAATTAACCAGTAATTTAAGAGGACATAAGAAGCATTAAGATTGAGAATGGAGAACACACTGTTAAAACGTCTGTGGTTTGGCCGTGTTTAATTATGACTGATGTGTTCATTAAAGGGAGAAAATAAAACAGCATCTAGTGTACATCTTGGGAATCCAATCCCTTACGAGGCTTTCTAGAAAAGTGAAGAAGTGAAGGTATTCAAAAGATCAAATCATCACAACTTTGCTAAATTTGTCATTTTTCAGGAAAGCCTCAATATTCTCTATACGAAAGTCTCGATAGAAAAAATACTTCTGAAAAAAAACCACCTCACCCGTGCTTCCTTTTGAATGCTGCTATTTGAGCAACATAAAGCTGAGGAAGACAACTATTCTGAAAAAAACCCCAATAAATATGATACTGTTAATACAAATGGAAAAGACACAACAGAGGCTATGTGCACTTTCTAGCTAGTTACCTAACGGAAGAGAAATCTGTTTCACCTTCCTGCTGGAACATTGCTGTGCAGCCAGCCTTGAAGAAAAGAAAAAGGGTTGCTACATTCATTTCCTCCTGGCACCCGATTAGAAAAAAATTTTTTTTTTTAAAAATGAGAGAAGTCTTTACCTCCTCTCTTTTCGTTAAATGAGAATATTGCAAAGGTTTGCATACAAAAGCACTTGAGTATTCCTACTGCAGTATATCTGGCAATTATCTTACAAGAGAAAGTATTTGTTTTCGCCAATTGCCACAGGCTTGGCATTAGTAAGAGAAGTAGAAAGCATTTGAATGTACAGAAGAAAAGGGATATTCCAGCTTTCTACCAGCTACCTTGAACATACTTCACGTTTAATTTCATCCTGTTGCCACAGGCATTGTGTTGTTATGACAGCTGATCTGCCGTTGAATAGCTGTAAAGGAAAATCAACAAAGGATCGCTTCAGCGATTTTCAGTGGAATTTATTGGAGCTTGTATCTTGCGGCTGCTGCCGCCTGTCGGGGTAATGACACATGATGGGTGCTTAAAGTGCAAGTCCCTAAATCAAAGCTGTGGCAATGGTCTGAAGAGGCAGAAAACTGCATTCAGATCTTGTTCATTTCTCATAGTGGGGCGACCTTGTTAGGAGAAAGATGGGGTATTTTACCAACAAGAGAAATTATTTATGTCTAAGGAGAATTATCAAGTGTTCAAGATTTACCGTAGCCTTCTTGCAGGATCTTTTAGACTATGCATTTAATGAAAATAAATAATTAAAACAGATAGTGCTACAATCCATCACCATTGGCTTGGAATTTAAACTGAGCTGTACTGTAGGTCATTCATATCTTCATATTTAACACAGTTTTTGCCTTTGTTTGCCAAAAAATATGTGGTGAAAGAGAGACCTACTTGTCAAGAGGGCAAGGACAAGGGTAAGCAAAGGGAGCTCACCAGTTTGTAAGAAAGGACACTTTGAGATACAAGAGCAGTGTCAGTTCACTGAAATCAGTTTTGGTTTTCCTTCACTTACTCACTTACTCTGAGGAGATATGCAGGCAACCATCCAGAGATATCTACCAATTTAGGCCAAATTTTCCATTAGATGAAAATATACCATGCCTGAGATAACCACAAAATAAGTACAGAGGAGCAAACAAATGAAAAAGTCCTTTGTTTAAAGATGTCAGAATTTCAGGAGAAGAAAACAGTAAAACAGAGTGCACAATCAGACCAGGGGACATTTTTTTTTTGTTTTTGCTCTGCCACAGAAAACACTATTTGCAGACCATGGGACTGTGAAAAATGAAGCAAGGACAGGTTGAGAAATTTTAAAATAACTGGGTTCAAGTGGATTTTTTCTAGTATGACTGCTGTTCTTCCTATAAGCTTTCTTCGAAGGTGTTAGAGATGGTAATTTTTATCTTCCTTTACAACACAGCACGGAAAATTTATCTTTGCAAACGCAGAACTGGCAATACCATCCTTGCTGACATCTTGTGGGATATACGCATTTTTAATCAAAAAATGGACATAAAAAAAAGGACAGCAACTATGTGTAAATGTTATTCTTTTTATACACAAGGAAAAGTAGTAACCAGACAAATCTTGACATTCCTATATTCTCAAAAAGGAATGATTTTCCGAAAGACTAAAATGAGCATTTAGAGGCACCTTGGTGAGAAGAGCACAGTGAGTTCTCCATCACAGATTGCTGGCTTTACTGCAGGTGTTGCAGCAAAACAGACTCATTTGACTGACCACATAGGAAGTGCGTCTTTATCCTGCACAGATAAATTTCATGAAGGAAGTCAGGACTTCTATCCATTTTAATAAACAAACGCTACAGTGCTTCACCCATACGGTGGAACAACTGTTAGCTAGTAGTGGAGGAAACAGATTCACTAGATGCAGAATCTGCTTTCATAAGCATCTTTCATGTTTATTTGTGTTTATAATTATTATCTTTTATTTCTTTTGCAGTAGTAGCTAGCTATGTGATTGGGCCGTGAGTTGTCTGAAGATGGGAAGAAACAAATCTTGCCTGGAAGAAGTTGTGGTCAACAAGACACTATAAGGAAAGCAGGGGCAACAGTTGTGAATTACCACAGCCAAGACCCAGAGTACCTGCAGGAACAAGTCACTACACTGACTTTTACACTCTGACAAGCCTCTCTTTCCCAAACAATTTTCTTCCATTATTCCACCAGCTCATAGATAACAATTTTTAAAGTTATTTTAAAAAAAATTAATGTGGTGAAACTTAGCATTAGAAGTATTAGCAGGGATTAGTATGTTTCTGCTGGAAGGAGGTATGGATCTGATTGAAAGCTTTAGCTTTATGTATTAAACACCTATAATGCAAATAGTTAAGAAGCATATTTGAGAGGACAGTGAATGAAGAAAATCTGTTTTCTTGGCAGACAGGATTTGTTGGAAATGTTTTGGTGATCAGATTAAAACTTCTCAGGTTCCATTTACAAAGGGACAGAGCTAACATGACTGCCTCCAACAGATGATTTACATAGGAACATACATGCCTTAATGAAAGCTTTACTTTCAGGAGGGAAGTTTTTCACAATACCATTCTATCATGTTATATACAGCCCCTGAAGTGGAATTCAGAAGTGTGACATTTATTCAGATGAAGGCAGGCAGGCAGTCCATTTTAAGCAGACATCTCTTCCCTTGTGACTCCCAGGCAACTTTTAAATGATTTTAGTTCTTCCCTTCATGTTAAAGGCTCATTATCCTTTATAGAAATTCTTTAGAAATCTTCTCATCCCAAGTACCAGGAGTCATCTCTCAAGACAGCACTAGATTCCTTATTCCAGATCTCTCTCATAATTTTCTAATATTGTATGTCTTCTAAATAAGGAATTTGACAACTATTTATTCTTGGTTCCGAAGAAGAGAAAAAAAAAAATCACTACTCATGACTTTTTGAAAAGAAAAGGAGAAGGAAAATAGCTGCTAAGTGAAGATTCTCTGCTTTCACGGCTGCCATTCTCACCCTGTGGTTCCTGATTCAGCATCAGCTCTGACAGCTCTTCCTATTCTTATTTCTATTAGTATTCCTGAAGCGTCTCTCTTTTCCTCTCATCATTTTTTCTTTGCACTCCCTCCTTACACAATCTGTCTTGAACAAAGAAGTCGGACTTGTTTCTCTGACGTGAAGGCGTCACACAACAAACACTGAGGCACTAAATAAATGTGTAACCTGGAATTACTACCACTCCTTTCTTAGCATTAAGAGTCTTGTTAAGCAAGCCAAGTTGGTTTACAGATTCAGCTACCTTTTCACTAACAAAACGTCTGTTGATTTTAGACATAGCAAGTCATGGGAGTATATTAGGTCAGTATTTATACTGTCCACTCCTGAACTTCCAAACCAGAAATCTGCCTGCCCTCTTTTGACATCAAAGTTCACTAGCTTTTCTGTTTAGATAATAGGTGAAACTGGAGACTGTGGAAGAGTCTCATTTCAGAGATTTGTCACAGGATCTATAAAAGGTGAAAATTTATCCAACAATGTTACTAACACAGTGGGTGGAAACATTTACCAAACATAGAAGAGAAGAAAGCCCTGTGAGTAAGAGCTTTTTTTTTTAAGATTGTGGTGATGCTATCAGTGGTTAGCATCTGCATACATGAAGTATCTGTGGTACAAGGGATAATTCAGAACTGAAGGAGGCAACTGTAAACAGACTGCTGTCATGTCTTTCTTCCTAAGAAAACTCTAGTTTCATGATCAGTGACTAAACCCAAGCCACTCTACTCTTTACTAGGTGATTCGAGCTACTGCTGGCAGACAACTCACACAGAGACTGAAGAAAGGTGGGAAGCCAACATATCATAGGAAAGCCACAAAAAAAATTTATTAATGCTCATCTTTATGTTTCAGAAGGCTATTTCTTACTTACCAACCTTGTCACCCAGAAACAGCTGCCTGGGATCACCTTCTGCCTCCATGCGAAGGCAGTGTTCAGGGTGATGCTATGGAGCAATATAAACTAATTGAGAACACTGTGAATTTAATGAAGGAAGCCTAAGGTTTTCAACTCATAGTAGGGGTATACCTGAAGACTAAGGTACAAACCAACAACTGTTGTAGAGGGAAAGGGAGCCAGAACAACCACAGAGAAAATGAAACCAATGAATGAAAAGATACAATACCAGAGAGAAAAAAGGCAGATCCAGGCCCTCGCTTCGGAGTCACTCTACCTGACCAGTTGCAAGTATTATGTGCCATGACCATGTCACCAGAATAGGGAATCCAGTTACAACTGAAGCCCACCCACCATGGCACAGTTCTCTAGAGGATCCTGTCCTTATTGTGTGCTTGATTAATGTTAAAGCCCTGCCTTTTCTATGCATGTACCAACATGCTAATGGTGTTTGCTCTACCAGCCGTACTGGGAGCAGTATGCATGTTAGTGTGGATGTGTGAGGGTGTACAGGCCTGCTTGCCTGCTATCTCAGAGCCGAAGGGATTTTCATTAGATTCAAACAGCAACTGACTCTCCAGGGAAGCTTCTGCTCCTATTTGATAAGGGATGCTCTTTTATCACACATGAAACCGCATGCAGTGATCAGACAGGCAGTGTGCATAGCTGCCAACCAGAGGAAAGCTCTTTTTCTGTAGCATATTACAGCAGTGCATTGCTACTACTGTTGAAGCTTGGCCCCAAAATGGCCAGTTATGGAAACCACAGAAGCTGGAACTTCTACTGATCCACAGAAAAAGAATGCAATTAATACTTGAGATGTTGGGATATTATGTTATTTGTCAGAAAACAAAGCCATCGTGGTAAATCAGAGTGGAGAGGACATCTGAGGTACTAGGATTTGCACACCTTAAAAAGTTGATACTCTTCCTTTCAAAAAAACTTAATTATTCATTCTCTGGCATTACAACAAACAAACAACACACCTAAATATCGGTATAACTATCCAATATTGAATATGTTGGATTTTCCTTCCTTTCAGAAAAAAAAATCTTTTTACTTTCAAGGGCAAATCTTTTTGAAGCTAATTGACATCTCAGAACTTCAAAGCACTCAGTCAATCTTCAAAAATCCTACAAACATGAAAGTGCATGGTTTGCTGACCTCCTTCAATATTGGTCTAACAAGTCATCCAGGAACATTTGGCATGCTGAAGTGCCACTAGTCTCTTTTTTCTCCAGCGAGAAGTAATATCTCTACAGCGTTTTTTTCCTAATATTTCCTCTATATTCTCAACTAGGTTCATCTTTGAAGGACTTATAGCTAACACACACCTAAAAAATGCATTGCTTTTGTCTCTTGAGCCTAGAAAGCACAGAATAGTTTGAGGTTGTACATACGTTCCAGATTCAATAGAATTAGTTGCATTTTCTGAAAGTTATCTGCCAGTGGCTAAGTCAAAATGACTATTGTGACTGTACCTGTAATATCTTACAGTATGTTATAGAATCTTGTGGTATTTATTGTAATTGTATCTATAGTATTTACCAATGGTTACATTGAGAAGTGATAAAAGGGACTTTTTAATAGACCCGATGTAAATTTTTGAAATGAGATGTTAAGCCTCTTCATCCTTAAGTCTCCTTTTCTCCTTCTGCTAAACAATGCTTTTCATTAACCATATTAACTTCCAGGTGACACTACATGCAGCTGAATATCAATATTAAATTAAAACAAAACCAACCTCTCCTCTCCCTCCCCACCTTCCCTCACTCCAAACCAGGGATGCAGCACACAAGCCTCTTTCACTCAATGTCAATATCTAGATGACAGAGAAGTATTTTAGTTCTTACTTTTAACAGTGAGGTACATGGACTTGCTGACGTCTGCTCCCACATCATTGCTGACCTTGCAGAGGTAGTATCCACTGTCTTCTTCCAGCACATGTTTTATCAGCAAGGAGCCATTTATGAGAAGCTGGATACGACCATTCAGTGCAATCGGCTGGAACTGAGGAACTCCAGCACCTAGAGAGGATCCCCATGGAAATAAGTTCGTTAGGAAGGAAAGCATCTCAGTTCTTTTTAAAATAAGGAAGAAGATATAGCTTTCTGTTCTTAGAGGCTCAGTTCATTTAAATACCTGGCTTCTGACACCATCAGAACAAACGGAGTGGTTCTTTGCCAAAACTGAATTCATCAAGCGGAAAAAAAAAAGACTTTTGGAACACAGCAATAGCAATAATTTGCCCATGTTAAAGGTAAAGGGACAAAAAGGAGCACAAAGCAGGAGTGGAAGAAGCAGAAATGGAGAGAGGGAAAATAAAGATTTTCAGACCACTCATGGGTAAAAAGGCACATTTGTTGTACATTTAGAGGCTGATAAATTATTGACAATTACAGCTGAACAGTTGTACAAGTATACATCCCTAATGCATACACCAAATGAATTTCTTATGACTAAGAGGGATGTCTGTTGTAGTAAACATGGCATACACAAGGGACCTCTAGGACCTTGTTTATGAAACTCTGGGTAACATGGAAAACCACATCAGTAACTGTGTTGCTTGTTTCCTCCTACAGCTGACTGACTGCTCTGCCATGTATGTACCCAGCATTTATTGAGAGTGTTTAAAAAAATCAAAGAAAGAAAGAAACAAAAATCTCAGAGCACTAATCAGGCACAAGGTGCCATGTTTAGTAGTAATGTAAAAATGTAAGGTCCATAAAAAGACAAGAAGTCAAAGATTTCTGTATCGACTTTGGTTTTAAGAAAGAACTTTTCCTTGGAAGTAAGACACTGGGTGATTTAGGAAACAGGGAACAGGATATTGCTGCACTGTCAGCATAACCTACTGCCCAGAGTCCCACTACAAGTTCAGGTTTCTCCAACATTAGTGACTCTCTACGCATATATTAAGACATGGGTTTTGTAACACAGGGTTTTACAACCTACTTTGACAGTAGGAGATGGGATTTTTAAGGGAAATCATAAGGTAGTCTTCTTCAATAGAATCCTCTTGTACTGTTTTCTGTACACAAAGTTAATGTCTGTCAGCTTTAATTACTATATGCTGTTGGCTGAGCCAGCCCGGGAAGAAATATGACAAATAAATACTATGGGGATTAATTTAGTATAAAGTAGCAAGCTATAACAACCTATGAATACAACATCTAGAACATTCAAAAAGATGAGACATGCATACTAAAAATACTTCTAGTCCTAGAAGAGTTTGCTTTGGGGACTTACAGTTGGTAGCCAGTGCTGTGAACTTAGAAATATTAAAGGGGTAATTTTTTCACAAAATCAGTTGCCATTGTTGACGTTTTAAATATTTTAGTCACGTCCATATCCCACTTTCCCCTTATGTCTATTTTTTTTCTTTACTAAGCCATTTTTCCTGTCATTTAGATGGAAGGCACATTTATGCCTTACTAACTCTACCTGTCTGCAATTGATTGCCGAAGTAGATAGATGCAAGCACTCACTTCTTATATTTCTTCACATGAAAAATTATTGGGACAATTTGATGTTCACAGAATCCTGATACTCTTGTAGATAGTTATAACCTGCCAAAAGTTTTGTATAACAGTTTGCAAAGTCATCTTACTCTTCACACACATTGTTACTGCTGTTATAGCCAAAGTCCTTCTATGTGCAGTGACAGCAGCATATTGAACACAACTGTGTGGATGAATCTGCAAGTGGACTACATACTCGTGAATCACAGAATCACAGAGAAGCTCAGGTTTGAAGGGACCTCTGGAGGTCATCTGGTTCAGCCCCTGCACTCAAGCAGGGCCATCTAGAACAGGTTGCCCAGAACCATGTTCACACAGCTTTCAAGTATCTCCAAGGACAAGACAACACAGCCTCTCTGGGCAACCTGTGCCAGTGTTCAGCCACTTTCACAGTAAAAAAGTATTTCCTTATACTAAGATATATGTGTGATATAGCATACTTCCTATAGACCCGTACAGCACCTCAGTTAGACTTAGTATTGAAACTGCAGTCATCCAGTAGCAAAATACAGGCTTTTGTAAAAATACTGACCTTTTCACCATGGAGTTATTTTGGCCAAAAAAATTAAACTGCAGTTTGATGGCTTTGCCTACATTTCATACATACCAGAACTTTCTTCGACTGAAAAACTTCATAGCTGTTAATGGAAAACCTTAAAAATAGTCACTTGATGGTAGAGTATTGCTAAAATCAAACCACTGTCCCTTCCTCCTTTATTAAGATGGGCTGCTTATCTCTTCACAGTTAATTAAAACTCAGCTGGCTTTGCCTGGCCTCCTCCTTCAGCAGGCAAACACAATAAAACAGAATTACTTCTTTGTGACCTATATTCATAATTAAAACCCATATACCATTGAGATCAATGGCATTGGAGCTCTGTACTGTTCTTGACACAAACCAGAATTTATCAACAAAATAAAAACAGTCATTATAATGAATATTTGTCTTCCCTCACCCTTTTTCTTCAAATGTAATTTGGACTTAGATTCTAAAGAAAACAAAAATGACATGAAGCATATATAAAGATTTCTTCCAAATAGCATTTAGTTTTGCTTTTCAAAGAATTAGCTCTTTTAGATTGAATATAGAGTTTGGAGAGTTTGTTTCCTTGCTAAAACCTACTAGAAGACAACTGGCCAGAAGACGTAATCTAGCAGGCAGCACATTCTAATTAAAAAGCAGTCAATTTCCTGTGGTTACTGAGGGTCAAGTGGGGCCAGTTTTAATGTTCAGTTACATGAGAGGAAAATGTTAAAGCATTATGTAAAGTGCATACTGAATTACTGCTTATGCTAATGCTACCTGACCTTTCTTCTTTGCTGAAAAGATATGATTGGCCATGTTATCATGGATTTTGAAGGAGGAAAAAAAATCAGCCAAATGCTGTCAGTGAACCTTGTTCTCAGGTTGTTTCAATTAAAGCAGTTTCTCTCTTCTCTCAGCCATCCATTTTATCCTTTGCCCACTGAGGCCATAGCTAACACAGGCACATATTCACAGCTCCAGGACGTCTCTAAGGAAGATCAAAAATCCATCTAGCTCAGTCTTGCATCCATGACAATGGCCAGCACTATGTGCTTGAGGAAATGATAGAAGAACAGTATAAATATGACTGATACTTCCCTTATTGCACACTGCCAGCCTCTGAAAATATGATTAAGCCAGTAATTTACAGGCAAGTTGTTACTAAACCAGAATTAATCTGTCCTCAGTAATCACCAAAGTAATCCTACCTTTTGAGTACTTCCAGACAATGGTAGGAACAGGATAACCTTCTGCAGAGCAGTTGAGAATTACAGCTTTTCCATAGATCCCATCCTGGTCACTGGGCTGAACCACAAACCTAGGGGGCACTGCAGGAGGAAGTAAAAAAGAGGCATGAGAATTTGTGTAACTTTTCAGGCAGCTCAAAATGTCAGACCTTTCAAATAAGGAGGCATAATATTTCATAGCAGAAAGCAAAAATTAAAGCCAGCTTTTTGCTGATCCATTGACATAGTAAAGTTGGTTCTATGCAATTATTTATTTTCTGAGCACAATCTCAAAGTATTTCTTGCCAGGCACAACAAAAGCACCGATCTTTATAGGACGCAAAAATAAGTTAACAAAAATCTCTCCATAGGATAGATTATAAAATGGAGTAACAGATAAATCATACTGTCGTGGTCAGAAAGGAAATGCTTTCTAACAAAGACAGAGGCTTGACAGACGTCTAAGAAAAACGAAAGTTTCCTGTGTTTGTTGTTTATAATGGTGTACTAGTAAGCTTTAGAAAAAGAATTAAATTATGTAGCCCCCAAAAAACTTAGAAAATATGTTTGATAGCAATCACATGACTCGATATTAAGTAAAAGGTGTTTGAACCATAACTTCTAACAGAACTTCTCTTTCCAAACAGCCACAGAAAGGTTCAACACAATTTGTTTCCATTAAGTTGAAGAGGAGAAATCTTGCTGGAATAGATGTATATGTATCAATGTATAAGTATTATTAGACCTCTTCTAAGGAACTGTAAAACCACTGCTGTTAGTTATCCAGACATAGGCAAGCAAGTACTCATTTATGCATAAATAAGCTGCTCATCTCAAGGAAAAGCTGTACATGTTCAAAATACAGATACATAGTGTAGAAAACAACTTGTGACAATTACAGACCTACAGTGTATCATGAAGGCCCGATACTGACTGTGAAAGTCTCAATAAAACCTGCAGATTTGACAAAAGTTTGATAAAAAAACTCAAAACCATGAAAAATGTTTAAATATCCACAAAAATTATTGACTATTAAAGGTGCTTAGTGTTTGTATTAAAGTCAGGTAAGGTTGCAAATTTTTGTTGACATCCTGTTCTTTGGTTCAGAACATGAAGTAAATATCTGAGAAAAAAAAGTAAATTATTTGCATCCTTTATCCCACATTATTCTTTTTTTTTACAGTGCTACGTAGAAAATGTAGCAAGGTGACTGAGCCTGACCTCTCAAATCAAGTACATTCAGACCTAATGCAGTAATGCAGAAATCCTAACAGTTCCTCGCTTTCCATGCCTCATCACAGCATATGCACGTGGGGATACACGTGGGGATACACATGCAATCTCATGGATTCACAGCTCCACAAGCCCAGATAGTGTGACTGTGTCTGAAAGTTTTGGAAGACAGAATAAAGGGCCCAACCATCCCTCCTTGTTCTAGCCCAAAGCCCCATCAGATGTTACCACCCACCTCTCCAGAAGTGCCAGAAATTAAGAAAGGAATATGGGAGAGGGTTGTATCATGAAGAAATGCAAGAAGGAATCATCAGTACAATGATGGGACCCAGAAGAACTCTTAATGGCTATGAATATAGTACTATTCATACATCAGAAAAACTGTGGCAGAAGCACAGCAGAAGCAAAGCTATAGTATGACTTGAAAGTTTTTTCAGTATAAACACCCTCATAGTTTAGATAAAGGGAACCCCACATTATATCGGAGAGTCCCAAGTTTTCCTTAAGTGGAGCTGCTAGTGTTAGTATGGATAGGATTGCTAAAAGTTGGAGGTATCTAGAGATATTCTCTCCAAGTGCAGAGAACTCTCCTCACAATGGCTTGAGCCTTCCTCCCTGTACCTCCAAAATCCAGACTCTCCTTGGATTTTCTCTTTCCACCTGGGTAGATAAAACTCTTTTTTTTTTTTAAATTAGAACAACCTACTGGAGAGCAAACAATCCCTTTAACTGAATGTTTTGCTTACTGAATCCTATAGCTACAATGCAAAGCTGTTCATCGACTTACTTCCGTACAAAGAAGTTTCACTGCTGTTTGGAACATATCTAGAGGAAAAAGAAGGAACGAGGCAAAACATATCTTTGTTCTAGGAGATATATTCACTGCTGACAAATATTTCAGCTTTCCAAATACCTACCACACTGAGAAGCTTATATCATAGTTTACGTTAATTTTTGATAGGTAAGTATCAAACATGAAGTCCAGGCAACAGCAGCTCTGGGCAATCACTCTCCCTGTTCTAATTATACACTCAGAGAAGGTATTTTCTTCCATAGCTCTTGTCTCACTGATCTGTGTTCATTTTATTATCAAACACAAAAGGAGTCCCAAGTAATTATTTTCCAAAGCAGAGGAAAAGTACAATTAGTTGCACAAATAGGTTTGATTTCATACAACTCTGCACAGTGGCATCAGCTTGTTTCATCCTGGTAACTGTAAGTAAATCTGTATTCACAACTTCTGAAAAATCAATTACAAACTGTTTATCTATAAAGAGGGTAGACCAAAAGAAAAAAAACAAACAAGAAAACAACCCACAAAACACCTCCGTTGTATTGAATCTTACAGGTGAATGATTACAAGTGATGCAATGGAGTGACCAATAATTACTGGCTTCCTCTACCACTGAAAAGTGTGAAGAGTAGGTCTGTTAAAACCTCTCTTACAATACAAAACTTATGTAATGTCTTTGTTTTACTTCTCTTTAAAAAACATTATATTCTTCATTTGCTATGGATGACACCGGCTAGAAGTGCTGATTTTTCAGGAAATAATTATATTAAATGAGTAGTCATATGCAGAAGGTTCTGGAAAATTTAAGCAAGATTACTGGTATGGAATAAAGGCAATTAGCCTTTAAAATACTATTTGCATTAAAGCTGTCTGTTAAAATATTTTTTTTTGCCTAACCCCTTTGGGCATGTATACAGAAAAACGGATGCATGCCAAGCGTAAGTGTTGTTTGAGCAGTTCTATGGAAATGCATCCTTCCAAGTCTTTAATGAACTCATGCAGATATTATCCATGTATTGTGTCTTTAATGCTGACAAGCTCTGAGTAGGGCTTTTATCATGTTGATTTCACTGTATTTTGGGTATACAGAAAACAACAATTTTCTCAGATATTCTTGGTATTCTCATTTTTATTCATCACATTCAATATGAAAAATACCTGAATGGTAACTGTGGAAATTAAATTCTGCCATATAAGATCCAGAGCCAGGTGTATGACTAGCAATTGTACGGTTTCCTTGTACTGCTCCATAAGCAAAACATGTTTCAGCCTTATTTGACGAAAACACTGCCCATATCCAGTAATAGAAACAATTTCCATATTCAGTAGAGGTTTGGCCTTCCTCTAGGAACACATCAAAATGCCAGCTCCTGCTCTGATTTTGACGACATGAACTCTTGATGCTTAGTCTTAAGATTGCCATTAGAAATAAAAAAGATGCTACAAGAAAATGAAATTATTCATTAAATGACCTTTCAATTGTTTCTGTACTGCTGTCTAGGTGAATGCACAAAATTTTTCTTGCTATAGAAATGATTACAAAGTGAACGGAGGAGATCTTCACATTTTTCTTCCTTATGGATAGTTTACTTCTGAATTTTATTTCAAAATAATAACTTGTTCAGTGCTATGTACTACCATATTTTGGAAGACAATGTAGTTAACCACTTGATCTAGATTTTGATACTTATCTTTAGGTTATAAAGCTATATTAACTTTTTCATTATCTTTCAGGAATTCATTAGACCTTAAAGGAAATTTGCTTAGTAAGAATTTTTAATGAAGTTAATTTGTCTGATATGCTTAGGTCGAGTTGATGGTGAAAAGAAAGCAATTAGTTCTCCTTGTCTCTCTTTAGTTGTGAAGGTGTGGGCCTCCTCAGTCCCTTCAGAAGTGAAACAGTCTGAAATAGCCCAGAAATATGACTGAACAGCTCTACTTTTATTATCACCCTTGTTTCAGCAGCACAGTCCCTTGAGCTCATAAAGGAGGGCATTTAAAATTGCTTTAACAGTGAATTTCTCTCTCATTTAATGCAGCCCACGGATCTGTGATGAAAAATGAGCTGTTGAATTGTTTAGTGTAAGAGCAATAAGTTGACAGATGCAAACTATTTAATGGTTGAACTCAAAGGACCTAGAGAAGGTGTTTTCAGTCAATATTATGACTAGCAGCCTCAGATTCTCACAAAGGGAAAACAATGGATGGGAGCAATCATAATAGGATGTTGAAGATAACATGAATGACATAGTCCTATTTCAAGGGAAGGAAAATGCTTTTATTATCTCCTTGTGTGAAACAATCATCATAAGATGATAAAATACGAGTTGGTACCCTAAGAAGATACTGCTTACTGGTGTCATTGCTGCTTGCAGTGAAGGACTTACAAGCTACTAACTAAAATCAATTTACGGGTGTGTACTAATATTCTGTGATTTAATTTTGCTTTATGTAAATCCAAGAATACTTTCTGATTGCACTTTATGCCAGGAACCAGATAACAAACTCGCATGCTCCTTCCTGGACTTAAAAATCTATTCAAGTGCTTCTGGCTTCGAAATACAGGGAACAGTATATCACACCGGAGAGTAATTCTGAGGGCTCCTAACACAATCTCCTCCGGTGGGCTACTAGAGTGAGTTAAAAAATAATCTATGACATTGGCCCAGAATACAATGTTTCATTTTTACATGGAATATTTGTACTTTACATTTAGATCATACTGTCAAGATGATAGAAGAAATTTAATCAGCCAAAGCAACCACTGATGTATTAACGAATGAGATCATTAAACACTGTACTTTAGTAAAGATGAACAGTTATTAAATTTGGTCATTGGACCTAAGGGGTCGATTTAGCTGGTTTAGTGAAACCATTTGCTATGCAGTTCAAGAAAAAAGATGTAGTTTTGCAAAATGAGTCAGTGCCTGGTGGTTTGTGCTGATCAGGTTTGTCTTAATGAGAGCGTTAAATGCGTAGTGAATCATTCAACAGTAATCTTTAAAGCCACAGTGTAAACACCAGTAAAGAAAGTAAATGAGTTTTGACAACAGCTGCAACCATAAATCCTCTCCCTCTGCTTTTCTATCACAGACTACATTTACTGCATCACACCACGATCATCACCAAATATTGGAAAGCAGACGGATACTCACTTCCTGTCTGGAGGATTCAAGACCCATAGACTCCTCATTGGGTGCCTAACTATCTAATGATATTCGACATTCCTGGCAAGCACAAAGTGAAAACACATTTACACTAAATGCATTAAGGGGGGTTATTAGGTATTTAAAGACCTTATCTCAATTTTAACTTATGACGTATGCACTAACAGGAATTTTAAAATCATGATTTATGCACTTGCTACTGTCTTTGAATACTATTTTCCAGTAGTATTTGAAAAATTTGGAACTCATAATACATTTATGAGCTTTTTCTTTTTGGTTACTAATTAAAATCCTTTTTACTGCTTTTTTATTTCATAATTATTTCATTTTCATTTTAGGAAACCCCACAGAAATGAATAACACATGATAAAGTGCATATAGATTTTTAATCACTCTTAAGAAGACGGCCCTAATGACTGAAGCCTTGATTAATTCTGCATGATAAGTAGTTGACAGAGAAGATACTTTCCTATTTTCTATGGATGACTTTAATGACAGGATCCTATGCTTTTCTTTTTCTTAATAGCACGCCTAGCAAACCAAGACTTTGACAAGAAATAAAATAATACAAATAATAATTATTTACAAGTTTATGAGAAACTTTTCTAGCTTGCAATTTTTTTTTTATGTATTCTCAGAGTAACTGCAGGCCAGGATATAGCAGAACACAAGATTTTGAGGAGGAAAGCCCTACTTGCACTCACCTGGACTGTCTACCTGCAGTCCCTAAATGCACTGAAGATAGTAGGCTTCTCCCAGTGGCTAATTAATGAGCTTTTAAGGGATATTCTATAAACTTATGACTATTCAAGCCTGCTTTTTTGTGGATTTGTATCTCCTGGTTGAGTAAAGACTCCAGTCAGTGTCTAGTATTACACTCAGTAAAGGTATTTCTAATCAATCACCTCCTTTCATTAAGTTTTCAGACTTTCAGCTCCACTGGAGGCATTTTACCCTCTCCCAATTTGTCTCAAATTGGCTAATAAATTGTTGAGAGAAATACTGACAGATTCATGTCCAGAGTATGGGACTGTCTCATTTCCTGGTCCTCACCAAGAAAATTGTGGCAAAGACAACTGACATTGCCCTAAAAGATTCTTACTCATGCCTGCAATGCTGCTCAAAAATGTTCTCTTTTCACTTTCTTTCCCTCAGCAGGCACTTTCCATCTTTTACAGGATGCTCTGCAAGGAAGCTCTGTGGAAGCTGGCCATCTGCCTCTGATATTTAAGGTAGGGAAAATCCAGTCTTGCTGGTCAGGTATATTTTAGGGCTCCTTGCATTTATGAGCACAAAATGATTGGAACAGCACTGAAGATTTATCAAAAGGTTCCCGCAGATTTTATTAGACCAGTGCTTGTTTTCATTTTGCTACTTAATACTCCTGGCAAAATGGCAATGCAGCTTAGATATGGAAAACAGCATTTGTAGGAAGAATATACAAAATTGATTTAGAAGACTTAAAAGTTAACAGAAAATATACAAATGCTAAAAATTAGCAGATACATATGATTTGACAGAGAAAATATTGAGGAAAAAATTCTCATGTTGTAAAGCCAAAAAATTTATGTGACTGTATGGATTCTGCAAAAGTTTGTGTACTCACTAGTAGTTCAAAAGCAGCAACAAGCAATTGGCCCATGTTTCTTCATTCATCTTGGGAATGGACTGGATTTAGATTCTACTTCTAAGTCTATCCATGTACTGTCAAATTATATGGAATCCTGCTTATTTTGGAAACATGAGAACCTTTATCATTTTTAAGTCTACTTTTAAAATTAATACGATGTATAACAAAGGAAAATATGATGTATAATTTTTTTTTTTTAATTTTAAAATTAGTACAATGTATAACTAAGGAAAAAGGAACTTTGTGGGAAACAGTCATATTTCCCTCTACTTTCCTCTCCCATTCACGGTCTACTCTCATATATAAATGGATACACTTCACATAAAGAAGCTATTCCCAGAACACATGCCCTGACATGTAGGAAAGCCAACATTTAAGTTTAAAGCACACTGCTGAGAAACCATCACATAATGTGGATTAGAAACAAGAGGGGTTTAAGCACCATATCTTCTTCCTTTATTTGGAGGAAAAATGCTTAGTTGATTTAGAAAAATCTTATGTTTCAGTTATATAGCACCTATGAACAAAAAGATGACGAGGGATCAGAAAGCCTGAAGAAGAAAAAAGACAGCAGGAAAGGAAGTCCTTACTTAAATGCTTATAGGTCAGGTTGGATGCAAATGAGTAATGACCAACAGTAACCCTCTGATGGCTCTCTGTTTTCTGACATATCTGGAATGAGACAGATGAAGTAGTTCTATATGAGGCAAAGAGGTCAGTCTAGGGTTCTGGCAGAAAATTCAGGTCAAACATCACATTAAATTTTCTCCTTTCTCTCTGAGAAAGAACTATTGTCTTAAATGCACGCACAAAACGGATTAAGACATTATCATTTAAATTGACATAGAGAGAGGAGAGAGGCTTAATGGAGGCGGCTGCAGAGCACCAGGTGGGCAGAAAGATAAGCAAGGGGGAAGAATGAAGTAGCCCTCATAATCTTCTAAAAAGTTGCAGGACTATGACTCCTGTAGAGTGAAAAGCAGAGTGAAAAGCTACCCTCTAACATGCTTAATGGGTTTATAAGGATGTTCTTCAAGTACATACAACCAACATCCGTTACTGTTGGAGCAGAGCCCTCATCAGGAGATGCAGTTAGGCTGGCAACACACAAGGCTAAAATGGAGGTGTTGGTGTCAGTGGTACAGCAGGGGTGTGGGAGCAGGATCCCCAAAACTTCTCCCAGGACAAGGAGAGAAAATTAATGCATCAAACAAGGCAGCAACAGGCAGCTGTGTTCAGGGAACAGAAGACAGGCCAGGCAGGGGCTTGTCAGAAGAGGAATTGCCCACAGACAGCATGAGGCATGGACTCTGCCCTCCAGGCAAGGCAGGGAGAATAGGGACACCAATAGGGGAAGGCTGGGATTGCCCCAGTCAGTGGAATGCAGAGCAGAAATCTCTACACGTTGGTTCACTTGAACTGTTACAGCCTCATGGATGTTGATACTGAAAAAAGGATCAACAGTGTCTGTGGAGACCCAGGGCTCAATGGTACTACCTATGCCAACTTTTTCCTTTTTTCTTTTTTTTCTTCTGGAGATCATGCTACCATTCCTGTTTCGACAAAGCACCTACAAGAACCTGTACAGGATTGCTGAAGTGATTCATTCCAGTCCCCACAAGCACTAAGGGTAACTGCAAATCAGGTACGATCTCAGCTGCTATCAAATGCTGCATTTCTGCGTAGGGAAGTCAAAGCTAGTGGACTGTCTTTTGTCATGGGGGGGCTGTCCTTCTGGGTTGTCCTTCCAGGTTGTTCCTTCTCCAGGAAAAGAGAAGGTGAGGAAAATGTTTTTAGATGGACAGGATTAAAGCTAACAGAACAGCTTAGTAAAAGAGTAATTAAATGCAGGTAGTTAATTAAATCACTTAATTTAAGAATTGCTGGATAGATGTGGAAAGTAATAGACATCTGTACTGAATAATACAAGATTAAAAGCAGTGATTTTTAAAAAAATCATTAAAAATGAACTTTAATATTCGTGTCAAAATGAGTGAAAAAGCAATGGACATATTTGCTGCTGAGTTTTGGTATTACTAGCATTAAAAAAAATACACATCCACGTTCTGTAAGTGGAAAACTAAGGAATAATCACCATGGGTTGTCCAAGGTCAGTGGGAAGATCTGGCTGAAAAGGAAGAGCTGTTTAGAAAGTTTTGCTTCAAATGAGTTTTTGAGAGACAAACTCAAATGAGTTTTTGAGGGTTTTAAGATTTGTCTTGGTAAAGTTACAAAAGGGGATATAATATGTAGTGATCTGCAAAGGAAGAAAAAAACAGGACCACTTGCAATATTGCAGAATATGCCCTCTTTCTCTGAGGAGTCTAATGGCTTAGTAGGAAGAGGGAGACGGTGGAGAGAGAGGACTAAAACTGTCTTATTTTAAAAAAGTAAAATTTATAGCACTTGGTAAAGTTTTAAGAAAAAAAGGAAGTAATTTAGTTTTTTTGAGGTTTTGAACAGTGAGTTTGGAAAGGTATCACAAGGCATTATATCTAGGGAACTTGGCTAAAGTGTGACTTGAAAGGAAAAAGCTATTGAAAGCAAAGTATCTCTCTGAAAGGTCTTTTCCACATAAAATGTTTCCTGACTGAAACTACTTCAAGACAAAATGTTGTGAAGTCAGCATGAGCAAATGAATCATGCTAATTCCATAATAAACACAAACAAGAAAAAGAGCAGCAAGACAGTAACATGGGAGAGTTTCTTCTCCGTGCAGCCAACAATACCTTGCTTTTTTACTGACATAATCTTATATGAGAGGATGATCTAATAATCAGACTACAACAATAACAGACAGGAATTTGATACCATTTCAAAGGCTTGATCCCAAAGAATGGGCTTGCGCCTCACAAAATTTTCCAGGAAGTCAACTCTGTGGTTTTCCCATCCACCCTATACACTCCAGTGTTGTTGATTAGTTTTGAGACTTTTTGATAGAAAAAGTCATATTAGTTTCTGTGCTTCATTGCTCTTTGTGCACTCTGTTATGAAGAGAGGGATTACCATATTTTCCCCTTTTTTTTATACTTCCCATCAAACAGATGTCATCACAAAATACTGATGAATTCCGCTTAATTGGTGCCCTTCAAACTAATTACATCTACTTACCTCTCACAATTAATTGGCTTTGGTGCTCCACAGCTGCTGCATCATTTCTAGCTATACAGGTATAATTTCCATTGTGCATCAATGAAAGATTAGAAATCCTTAAGGAGCTGGTGAAGTCAATGTTGTCAATTGTCACCCCGAGGCTGGCTGGGATTGGCCTGCCATCCTTCTGCCAGGTGATTGTGATGGGCAAATCCCCGGAGACGACCACACAGGGAATGAAGACCCGCTGCCCAATGGAGAATCGCGGGAACTCAAAAGGCTGAATAAAAGGCGGAACTGAAACAAAAGAGGAAAGAGGAGCTATTGCAGTTATGGTCTGGTTTCTGAAAATAACATAATGGAACAGATGTGCAGTGCTGAATATCTAAAATCAACACCTTTGACAGCTACAGAGCATTGTTTAGCTAAAAAGAATCACATCTTTTGCAAATAAGGCTTTTTTTCTTCATTACCCCACGCATAAGCAGAGATCACAAGCAGTGAAGTCCTCGGCTTCTAGAGACACCAGACACCATTGGCAGATTCCTGAAAGAGTATTGAGTACCTCTTCAAAAAGTCACATGGCCATCTCGAGACTCACCAGGACTTTCAGCAGTGGGATTGTCTGGACAGTCCAGGAACTGCTCAGCAGCTTTCAGGATCTGGTGCAAGATCCTTGCTTAGAGTCACAGAATAAACCTGGAAGAGACTCCAGCTTTGCCTCTGAGACATACTGAAAGAAACTGTAAGCTTCTCTAACTGCTCCTGGCACTTACTTCTTAGTGTTTCAAGTCACAAATCTCAATAAGATTGGGTAGAGGTATGAAGTGAAAGGCATATGCACTGTTTATAGGACAGTAAATTAAGTTAAAATTAATTTCTAAACAGCAGGTTAGTACAAGGCATTAACTATCGAGCTGACATTTAAATTCCTGCTAAGCATATTTTAATTTCTTCTATTTTTTTATTACTTATTATTCTGTGGCTGAACCAGACAATGAAAGAAATGCTCGTATTTTCTACAATAGAGAAGAACTGCACTTCTAAGAAAACTTTTTGGTTTCAGGTATTTTTAATAAAACCAAAGGTAACAGCGGGTTGGATTCAATAAACAAAGTGGGTATTAATGAGGGTGTCTCACTTTCTCCAGGTTGTAGCAGAAACATTTACTAACAATTTTGTAAATTGAGAAACAAAAACCTACTCAGATGAAGGAACTGAAATTTTCTTCCCTTCTCGGGGGAGCACTCTTACAGCCAGGGCATTGATTTAAGACATGTTTCTATCAATCACTCCTGAAAAGACTATAAAACCAACTTTGCAAGCAGTACTCAAATGCTCATTTATCAAAAAAAGCTTTCTTGAGGTTATGTATCTTAGATATAGGAGTGCATTTTCGTATTCTTGCCTGAGAGATTACTTATATGTACTCTGTAGTACATTTGAACATCTTTAACAGGAAAGACTGAAGGATATCCACAGCAGGACATTTATACTGCTGTATATTACCTAGCTTTAGGAGAAAATGGAGCCAGTGGCTTCACCTAATTGTATTTCTTTTGCCCTTTCTCCCTTTAGCAAATCTAAAGCTGTGTTTTCCCCAGAAAGAAGCAGGAAAGCTCTTCAAAGTAGTTGCAATGTATACCAGCTCACTGACTTCCCCACCATAATTTTTGCCAGTGTTCTATTTCTGGGATGCAGGGAAAGGTATTTGTGACCATTATTATGGTAGTTCAACGCATTTCTTTTGATCATTGCCTGTGTTGGCTGCTCTTACATTAGGAGTAAGAAAGATTTCATTAAGGAAGCAATACCAAATTCCTGCAAAGGACAAAGGTGTTGTTCAAAGACACGTTCAAATGCTTGTGTATAGGCACATCATGGTGCACAAATCAGATATTAAATCCACTGTTTCTGGAATAGTTGTGATGTCATTTGATGAGGAGGAATTATTATCGTGCACAGCTGCCACAGAGAGGTAACATCAGGCACAGGGTACAATGCATCCTTACAGGCTTTCCTGACTTCTTCCAAGAGCGGCTCACTGTCTGCAGTTGTGAGAAGTGCTGCTGCAATCAATTTTTTTCACATGCTGTAATGCCTTTTCCTGACTATTATGTCTCAAATTGCTCAAACCTGTCCTGTTGTGTTTTGAAAATCTGGTAGATCAGGCATACAGAAAAAAAAAAAAGGAATGGAGTATAAATTTATGTGTTTATGTGAATTTTGAGTGTTGGAAATTAACTGCTTGGGGATCTAGAGTCACAAAGTGAGGCAAAATGGCTGCCTGCCTCTTCTAATTACCTTAGCACAGCTAATGCATTCACATGAGGTATTTCTGATTTTTTGTACATCAGCATTTCTCTCAGCATTTATTGACAAGCAGTTTATAATAAAAGTGAGAATAAGAAATTTTTAGAATAAGACTGTCAAAAGGTTTTGACATAACCTTTTCCCTTGATGAGTGCAAATATCTGCTAAATGCCAGCTGCCCCCCTTACTGTGTTGGCTAGCATATTTCTGCCCAAATCCTTCTCTTAGTCTCAGGCATCATTACTGAAAGATATGCTAAAATTCACATCAGGGTGGCAAATTGCTTCTGTATTTTCTGCTGAGCGTGTAACAAATTTGAACCCATCTTTCATGGATAAAATTATATAGAAAGTCAGGCAACATATTGCTCAAAGATTACTATGTCCATCCTCACTCTGCATCTCCCTGATGAAGAACACAAAAAGCAAGATCATTAGGTCACATTGAGTATTTTTCAGAAAATATTGATTTGCAGGGCTGCTTTTACCAACTCTAAAATTTAAGTAGCAGTGTGCAGAGCACTTCAGAAATCGGCTGAAATATTTATAGACAGCACATTTTCCTTCTACTCAGGTCTTCAAGATACAGAGGAAACTAACATTATTTCTGCTTCATAAAATATAACGTATGTTCAACCTATAGCAGTCTGCAATTCTGACAAGGCGCTTATTCCAAAAACCAGTATGTAATTTAAAATCAGTACTTAGGAAAAAAAAAATAGTCTAGCAAAAACTTTGAACTACTGAAGAATGTTTTTCAGCTACAGTATTTACCAGTTTGTGTGGATAAAGATAGTTCTTGGTGACCTAACACAGCAGATAAAGGATCTTCCTGATAGTTTAAAGATGCGAACAATCACAAAAAATCACTTATTAAAATACTAGACTAAAATACACCTGAATCTGGGCAAGTCACTTCTGAAATAGGAAGTTTGCTATACATATCTGTATCTATAGCCCTGAAAATGTCAAGTTTGATTAACCAGTATGTGGGTTATTTTTCTGTAAATTAAAGCTCTATTATTGCCAAACATCACTGAAAAAAAATGACAGGTATATACTACTTCAACTGTGAGAGGGAAAAGTAACAGATTCATATAAAATATGTCTTAAATACTTCAAGGTGTGTTGCAATAATTTCCTTCCCTATATGTAGCTTTAGTTTGACTATATTTCTGAGTTTGTATTTGATTTTTTTGTTAAATTATGCTCTTCTATGTATAAGATGTTACATGTTAACTATATATAGAGAGGGCTGTATGTGTATGTGTGCTTGTGCACGTGGAAGGGATGTTTCTTTCTCTACCCACAATGGGCAAAAGAGTAAAATTCTCTGCTTCATGCAATGAATTGCAATGTCTTGGGAATGCTTTATTGATGAATGCTTGAATTAAGTGTCTATTTAAGAAGAGGAGCATGGGCCAGCCTCATTAGTGCTAATGCAGGAAGACTTAAATTATATTTTTGTGCCCTAGCAAGGTCTTCTGTACCTCTGGGAGATTACTGTAAAGAAGGGCAAGGGGGGCTTCCACACTAGTCTCCATTAGCAGAGTAACATCCTTAATTTCTTGTCCTCCATTCCATGGGAGTTACCTTAGAAGAAATGGCTGAAATTATTCACTAAAACAGAGTATCCTGCAGAGAGCCTGTCTCCTGCAGCGGCCTTGTGAACATGGTGTTCCTGTGCTGTGGCTCTGCATAGTAAAATGAAATTCATCCTCTGCTTCATCATTAGAAATGGTTCCCTAATGGATTTCTTATAACAACACTGTTGCAGGAGCTGTGACCACAATATAAAACACCTTTGGCAAGGAACACTCACAATGCATGCTCACAACACAGGTCCATTGGCTGATGCAAAGTAATAACCACCAGACTATGTAGCCTCTTAAGGCATCCATGTGAACCTAGATTTCATGCACTGAGAATGCAAAAGCCAGAACTGTTTTGTCTCTGTCATGGTGTAGTCATTTGTAAGTTTTGTCAGCAATCAATTGTTTCGCCTAAACAACTCCATCCCTTGTGGGTGTCTGTCTGAGCAATTGCATGCAGTTGCTGAAGCACTGGAATTTTTGCCTATGCATTAAAGAAAACAAACAATCAAACTAATCTTTATAATACCACTGCTGCTGCACAACATTTCCCTTTACTTATAGATTAATTAGTTAACAAAATTAACCCTGTATTCAACCCTCTCCAAAATCTTACCATAACAAGCTGTGGTATTTTATCAGGAACTGCCGCTGAGTGCGGCAGAGCAAAAGCTGTGTTGCATATTTTCTAAGGGAGCTTAGGGGAGACTTCACCCTTCACCCTTGTGCCCACACTCTTTTCCTGCAAAGCAGCACTGGTAGCTCACAGGTTCCCTTAAGGCTGATCCGAGATCTCCTCCAAAATAAAAGAGAATGTAAAATGTTGTGTAGAAACCAAGAATGCTTTTATGTCAGCTCTCATCCATCTATTGAACCACCTCCTTTCAGCCTCTACTTTGAGGGGAAAAGTGCATGCCCTTATCATACGAAGCACCCTGCAAACCTAGGATGGTGGGAAGCTCAGTTTCCTGCCCAAGGGGATGCATTTGCTATTTATTTTTTAGAAGAGAAAACCTTCTTGATTTGAACATAAGTCAGCAGCGGCAAGAATATCCCAATGCAAGAAGCAGTTACTTTTGTTCTTAAAGTGCTGGTTGCAGGCTAGGTATCCAGAATCACTTACTAGTTATTTTTACTATGCTTTTAGAACCTGATCCATAGCTATTGCTCTTGTTTAGCCCCTACATGATCTAAAGCGATTTTTTTCCTTGGGTAAAACCATAAAAAGTTGAAACCAACTAAACCACTAGAGCCAAAATTTCCACATTCAGATGAGAGGACTTTAACAGAAGGATCTCTGGCTCTGAAAATCAGTCCCATGAGTAGTTTTAGTGATTTCACACTAGCTTCCCTTTCATCTTTATTCCAGGACTGTATATAAGCAGCTGATTTTATATCATCCTTCTGTTCCCGAGGGGTTGGTACTATTTTCTTTTTGCATGCTATGTATTATATGCATTGATTTGAAATTAGGCCAGCATACTCCAGACCTGCATTATCATGTACACACATAGCCTCCCTTTCTCTGCGTACGTTCTTACACACACACACTGCTAACAGCTCACACTAATTTGATGCAGAGAAGTGCTTAAAATTTTAAGATAAATTTTTTAAAAAAAGTATTTAAAATGTAATTAAAAACATACATATAAAAAGAGCAAGAACATGCCTTCTTCAAAAACCAAATTAAATAAAGCTGCTTTGTAAGAGAGAGAAGAGGGCAAGCTTTTGATAAACCCAAACATAATATAGAGATACCTTTGAATTCCTTAGCTGAGGCTATTATTCAAATATTAAGAGTCATTTCATATTGTTTGCATAATTCATAAACAAACACATATATCGGCTTGAATTGTATTTGAAAATACAAGATTGTGAACAAAACCAGTGAGCTTTATTTTAGACTTAAGTGAAAACCTTTATATTTGTACATACTAATTCTTCATTAAGAAGACTATGGCAGTAGTGAAACAACTTATTGTACTTTTTTTCAGGTGACCATTTTCTGCAGTGTCATAGGTATTGAGTACAGTATGTTAGAAGCGTACTACTACAAAATAAGACACTTAACTGCAACACCCAGATGACAGTTTGAGGTTTTAAAGAATATAAGTTAGATCTTTTAATGCAAGGCTAAACTTAGGTTGTTGTATGTTGAAAAATTTACACAGACCTGTCAATCTCACATACGGAATACCTGACTGTTTCAGTCTTTTATTCAGACACTTCTACAGGTAACCAGAATAACACAGAATGATAGATGGTCAGGGTTGGAAGGGACCTCTGGGGATCATCTAGTCTAACTCTCCTGCTAAAGCAGGTTCACCTGGAGCAAGTTACCCAGGAATGTATCCAGGTGGGGTTTGAATATCTCCACAACCTCCTGGGCAGCCTGTTGCAGTGCTCCATCAGCCTCACAGTAGAAAAGATTTTCCTCACGTTCAGGTGGAAATTCCTGTGCTCCAGTCCGTACCTGATGCCCCTTCTCCTGTCACTGGGCACCATTGAAAAGAGTCTGGTCCCATCCACTTAACACTTGACTGTCAGATATTTCTAAGCATTGATAGAGTCTCCTTCTGAGAATGAGTGTTAAGTGGATTTTTGCAGGATGTTTTACACAACTGGACATTCTCATCCATTCTCAGCACATGTGAGATTCTTGCATATGATCACTCCAGTAACTTTGAGAGATCTAAATATTTCTTCCTGAAGCAGCTGCAACAAGCTTGGAGGGATCCAGAAAGATATTGTATGGGAGAGAGAAGGAAAGATTGTAAATGGTATAATGAAAGAAGTATCTGAAGGACGTCAAAGCCATAAATTTTTTGTAACTCAAATATTGGCAAGGTTCAGTCTGTAGGATATACAAGAAGTTATGTCTTAGATACGTGCATGAAATTGAATTTACACTCGCAATAAACCATACTATAGACTGAAGCATAAACAGATTAACAGATTTTTTGATGAAAGCATGCACCATGGTCCCAAGAACCCTTGAAAGTCTTCTCCTTATGTTTTCTCTTCCTTTTGTCCCTGCATATTTTCAGCTGTCTATACCAGCCCTCCTTGAACTATCTGTAATCCAAATCCACCAATAACAATTTACATATTAGAAAAAGGTAGATACTTTCCAGGAATGATAAGGAGAATCTATTCAAATCTCTGCAACATGAAGTTGTTTGGAATTAGCCCCTGTTTAGTTTGCTTGTTTTCTACAAAGAAACAGGCTGGTACAATTCTTTTACACAGTTCGCAACAGGTGAAGTGCTATCACTTCAGCATAAGGCAATGAGAAGCCTCTAAATCAACGAGATATATAAGCTCTACAAGATCAGAAGCAGTCCTTTTGAATACTCCACTTTTCATTTTAATGATGCTGCACCCTTCCCTCTCAGGGGCTTCTTTTTCAATTAATTTCTGTTGGAGAAGTGTGAATAGCAGCAGGCTGTTTACATGAGAAGTGTGTCCCATGAGACTGATGAAAAGAAAATCATCACTTGCTACTGATGGCTTTTACTGTAGCTGAGAAAAATATTACTATAAATTACATAATAAAAAAATGAGGATAATGACTCGCTCCTGTTTTTAAAATGGTTTCATATCTACTAAAATGCTGTACAAGAGATGCTGCTATCATTATTTTATCATCTTGCCACTTGAAGAGTTGTTTTTCAATGGAAATATGAAACTTACAGATGGGGTGGGTAATATAATATTTTTATTTGTTTGCCAACCTTTCTCATTTTAAGACTATTTTTGTTTGCTTGCAGTTTGACTTTTGTTTGGATAATATTTTTCCAGGCCAAGTGTCTGCCTCAGGCTGAGTCATTTTACTTGGAAAGTTTTAGCTACAACTGTTAGGCCATTTCCAAGAAAAAGGCGCGAGGGTGGAAAAATAGGGATGAAGTACGTATTGATCCTAGCATAACAACTTAAAAAAAGGCATTGTGAGAATCTGAGAGTCTCACCTGCCCCATGGTTAGCAGCATAGATTTCAAGCACAGTAGGTGATTGCAATAGCATCAGATATTCTTGCTGTCCCTATGAAAAGTTATCACAAGGGTGCCCAAATTTTGCAGTCTGAGCAAAATAAGAAAATAAATAGACCAAATCCCCATGGTTATCACATTCTGAGAAGACATTTTCCAGTGATTAACAGCTATGAGCTCCCAGGATTCAAGCAGCACTGGACACATCCTACCACTACCTTCAGCGGCTGAGTCAGTTCCAGCCATGTGGGGCAAATACAGTCTAGTGAAATGTCAGAAATCAAAGCAGACAGATTTGTCTCTCTAGTGCTTAAACAACTGCCCGTGCTGGACTCAGGAAGCATGAAAAAAGTTATCCCAATGCAGGTCCAAAGAATGGAGATGTGGGGCCCAAGGGACCAGAGGGGGGAAACATCCTGCACTGCTAGGTATGCAAATAGCAGCAGCAAGCAATGGAGCAGAAGATCAAAGCGGTGTCCAGGATAACAAAATGGAATTATAGAATTGGATTTAGGGTCAGTGGGGGGAAGTCAGAAATGAGGAGCTGGCTTGCAGTGGGATTGGAGAAGTAACGGGGTTTGGTAAAGGGGAGTCGGGAAAGTGATTGGAGATGTAAGACTAGAACAAGAGAACAGAGCACAGTGAATGAACAGCTATATGAAGGGGAAAAAGACTGAAACCGAGTAGAGTCTTAAGACTGGCAGAAAAGGAGGACCGCAACTTGAGGCTGGGAGGATGGCTGGGAGCTCTGAACGGGAAGACTGTTTTTCAGTCATGAGAACAAGGCGCTGAGGAATTGAAGACTGAGACGGGAAGAACGTGGAGGACAGACCAGTTCTGGAACCCAGAGTAGGAGAGCCAGGACTTAGATAAGGAGGAGCTGAAGCAAACTGAAGAAGACAGGTCATATGTAAGAGGACTGAATACAAAATCCTGTATTTTCTACAGAATACTCTTCTCCTTAGGATGTCTAACTTCAATAGTCCTCTGCCATTGGCAGGTGTATATAAACCCCACTGGCAAACCACTACAGCTGGGCCAAATGCACAGTAAGAAATTAGTGCTGCTAAGAATCATTCTGTTCTTGGCAAGGACCTATGCAGTATCCCTTAGCAAGGCTAATCTCGGTGATTACTTCTGATGATGTCAGTAAGTACTGTTTCCACTTTGCAGGAGGGGAAGGAAAGGGGGTTCAGTTTACTATACAAAACAGCTAAAAAGAAAATTGCATTTAACACAAACCAAAGCAAAACATGCTGAAAGGGTATCATTACAGTTGCAAAGAGAAGCAGTCAACAGGTATAAACCACCAAAAATTAAGTATATAAGTACAGTCATAGTCTGCGTTTCTTTCCTTCCCTCTCACACACCCCACATTAGGTGCGCATTACAGCATGGGTAGTTTTCATGGCTTTTTGTCAGAACTTAGAACTGGCCAATTCAGTTGTCCAAATATAAAAAAATAATGCCAAGATGGCTTGATTTCCAAAAAAGCTCTGTTAGGACTCAGGCACAGTTCCAACAGAAACCTGCATATTTTCCTGCCAGTTTATCTACTCAGCTCTCAGCTTATGGGATTGCTAACTTTAAAGATCCAGATTTCAGAACAGAGACAAGGGACAGGATGGGTGAGGGTGTGGCATGCCACATCTCTGTGGGACAGAATTATTTGTAGTCTGAAGACCTCTGGGGTAGGTGACTATGCAGACAAAGGCACCAGTTATTCCTAAAACATGGGAAAACTGATTTCATGTGGTATCTAATTGATTTTTCTGAGCAACAATGCAAAGAAGTAGCTAGCTTAAGGTCAAACATTACAAAAGTGCCCAGCTCCCAAGTTTTTGGCTGACAGCCTGCCACACACTACACAACAAGGCTCTACAAGCCCCAGTCTTGGTTTTTCTGGCAAACAGGATACAATTTTGAATTCTGAGGTTATTGTCAAGGAACTTCCTCTTCTCCTATCTGAGATCTTACAGTGATAACCAAAGAACATGTCCAAAAATTTGCTTTGATTTGGATGTTTATAAATCTCAAACTGCTCTACAGAATGGGCAGCCCTCTTGTATTTGATTACACGCTCATGCTGTTGCATATCTTTATGAGATGCTGCTTTTAGCAAGTCCTCATTCAAGACAGAACAAGGATGCTTTATGTACTGGAGAGTTTGGAAAGTGGGCAGTAAATGTGGAAGAGGACTGCAGACAGAAAGGCCTGTTGTATGTATAATGCAGATAAATGCAGCCCTGTAGAGCCAAATCTTGTGTTCACTTTTGCCACGGATCTTTTGGATAATACTATTAAATTACTTAAATCTGTCTTCCCCAAGGGGTTGCTAAGCTGGGTGATGTGACTGATCTGAAGAAGGAGAAAGAACTCTCAGAAGCAACTTCATTTCATCGGGAGCAAAGCTTTGACCATATAAGCGCTATATAACAGCAGGTGAACTGGAAAAAATCAAGATACCGGTTTCTGCAACGGAACATACAAAAATTTGTGGATAATTTTAAGTTCAGTCTGTGTTTCAGTTGCCATTTGCCAAAGTGCTCCTAATGAACACATTGTTTCTGAAACACTTTGATACCCCAGAGATTATCATCTCAGAAAAGCTTATGAGGAAATTGATTATCATGGCTTCAGAACAAAACACGGAGGAAACAAAATACCAAGTAACAGCTCATAAAGTATCATCTATTCTGAATCACCTTTCTGATGACTAGTTTGAGGTCACCCAGGAAGCTCACCAAAGGACAAACAAGGAACAAACAAAAGGACCCATGATGTTGAAGATGTGCAATAATTCTCCTTTTGTTTCTCTGGAGTAGAAATAAATACAGTGATGGTATGAGAAGCTGAACTATAAATAAGGATATTTGGGCCCTGATATCACCTCCTCTTACAATGTCATATTTCAGAGTACTTTTAATCTCCAGTATGCAAGCTGGGCCATATTTTGTCTTTCTCAGTATCAAATATAAGAGTCTGAAAACTCATGACATTATCTTTGGAATCTATAAACAAAAAGGCAGCACAAGCATTGAAAATTTAAAGCAACAGGTCACTTTTGACTCTCCACTAATATCTTATATAAAATCACTAGGTAGTTATTGAAGAGAAAACAGTTTGTCAATGCTGACCTCCAGATACATTAGCAAGATCTTGAGAATTGTTCAGGTCTGACACACAAAGCTCACATTTGACATTTTGGGCTTAACATATGAGGACAGGCTATTAATATGTTTTTAAATAGCAGTGTCTTGTCAAGGCTGGGCCAACTTTGGTAATTCTGGATCAATAGATATGAGCCATGCTGATGCACTTGCTTTGCATGTGCCATGGATTGATTTTCATGCTCAAACTTGTAATTCTCTGATGCACCTGCCTTACAGAGCTTCAGCAGGATGACGCGGTATTGCAAGTACAGTAGCACCTCAGCCTACTGGCACTCTTCAAATGTGCCACATGTTTAAGCAAGTTATTCAGAGTATACTCAATCACTGTTTGAGATTTCTGACCAACCAGTGGCCCTGTCAGCTTAATTTATACAAAAAACAGAATACCTTCCAGAAGTCAACCCCTGACAAAAGCTGCAGTTCAATAAAAATTGATAGAGCAGGCAATCTCCTTTCTGAGGAGGAACTGTCAAGTTTAAAATTGTAACCTAATGTTAGGAAAAAAAAGGATTGCACCTGAGGTACCAGCTAGCATTCTGAGTGAGTAGTAATATTTTGATCTAAAAGCTGGAGATGTAAAGACAGACTACTAGATTTGTTTTTTTGTCTGGCTACATTCATTTGACAGTCATATGAAGAACAGTATCATTTAAGAGGCAGCATTCCCTATAAGATCCTCCATGGTCAACTGTTGTGCAGCAGCAACACAATTACTAATTAGTAACATGGCATTCAGTTCCTAAACTGCATCAACATATCTGCGTTATTATTATAATGCCAAGCAAGGTACCACATACCTGAAAAGAAATGGTGACATTAGCTTTTTATGCCACAGCATGTGACCAGTGCCCCTGATAGTCACAGGTGTATAAGATGACATGCCTTTCAGAGCCCAAATTGCTAGCACCTTAAACCTAATTCCCTAACGTATTCCTTCCTGTTCTGTGTCCGCCCCCCCCCCTTAAGAACTTAGGCACAGTGAAATTATATCCCAATTCTTCCTACAGAATCACATGAAGTGCACTATTTAGTTGCCCCATTGCTCAAAACTAGGTGCAACTGCGATCAGGTTTTCTGTCTTTTGTGTCCTTGTGAATAGGTCTGAACATTGCCAATGTCAGAATAGTCAGAACACAATGCTAAAAATTTCCTATTCTCATCTACTGCTGGAGTCTTTTAGGGCCATCTGAACTTCCTTCTTTGGCACTATTTGAATAGCCTTTAAGCATCCTATTAGAATTTCAAGTCACTTTTATTTACAGTGCTATCCTTCTAAGGATCAAGAACACTCAGAAAAGTGCACTTAAAAGGAAAGCAATGTTAATGCTTTCAGTTCCTGTCTCTGTTTATTAGCACAAACACACATATTAAAATTCTCAGCTTACTTTTTAAAAGCTGGAAAGTCACTGGCTAATGAAAAGGTGAACTTTGCCATTGAGCAGAGAAAGAGTCACCAGTGAAACTTACATGACAAACTGCTGATCTACTAACTTAATTGTAATGAAGATTGCTCACAAAAGGCTTGCTCTGCAAGACTTCCACTTATTATAGAAAGCAAAACTTTGTTAACTGACCAAAGGAGCACAGAAGTCAAGAGAGTACACCACACAGTGACTGATTAGCATCTATGCCATCATTAAAAGCAAACACATATCTGGATTAACCTTCTTAAGTGCTCATTATCTAAATGCCAGGAAAATCCCATATGTGCAATTCTGTGTTTCTATAAATAACACAGACATTAACTGGGCTCTAGTTTTCCAAGTCAACCTCACCTTTTACTGTCACATGCACACTCTGGCTGGTCGACAGCTGGGGCTGAACAAGCACATTGCACGTGTATTCACCCTCGTCTACTTCCTTCTGCACATCTGAAAGCTTCAGTGTCCCATTGTTCTCAAATGCTACTTGGCGATGGTTAAATGGTAGCAGGTTGGAGTTTTTGTACCACTTGATGGAGTAATATGGGTAGCCAATCACACGGCAGTGGATATAGGTGTCCCGTCCAGCTATTGCTGTGATGTTTTTCATTGGTCGAATGCTTGCTGGCCCTACAAAGGTAAACAGAAACTTTTGAAAACAATTTAAAGGTGCATTTGCCTGAGGAAACATGCATATAATTTTTTCTTCACATACAAATGTTAACAACATTTACAGATGCAGCCTGCAACAATACTTCTTAACATTTGACAGTTCTTCCTTTTAAGAGCTACTTGAGCTTTTTCCCTAATCTTTCTATGCTCTAGTTTTTCCTCACCCTGCAGCATACATACTAATTATGTGGGGATATATGTTTGCATTATCCAACACTTGCCTGATAAAATCTTAGCTGCATTATAAATTAGAAGGCTGAGGATAATTTCATCAATGTACAAAGTTAGAATCTTGTTACACAAGAGAACACTGACAAAGTTAACTTTTTTTTACATATATAAAGTATAATATCATGATGATGGGTATTAAGCCATGTAGAGCTAGAAATGCAAGCTAAAGTACTGTATACATGAATAATTACAATGAATGCCAGACAAGTAAAAGAGGAAAGAAAAAGAAAAAAACCCATGCACAGCAGCACTAAAGTAAAGAAACTGTGAATTAATAGAGATGAGTATAGGAAAAGTAGACTATAGAACACAAGCCAAAGGGTTCTTTCGACATTTAACCATACCATATACTTTCTAGATGGGGCTGGAAAGGCAGGGGCAGGGGGCGGGGGAAGAGAACAGGGAAGAAAAGGAGAGGAAAAACAGTAAGTTGGTTTTAGCATTCCAAGACTCATTTCATTACATGCAACAATCTTCTCCACTACAATGAGTTATGTGTGTTTTTTTGAGGAGCTGATTTGACAAGCACCTCTTACGTTTATTCGAGCCTGGTACGGGACGACTCCAGCAGAGTTGTTGGCAGTACAGCGATAAACTCCACCATCTCGGACCTGAGTGTTAGAGATGTTCAGGTAACTGACCACATTGCCTTCGGAGGTGATAATCTGGCTGATACGATGACTGCCGTCCTTCACGATGGGATCCTCATCCAACGTCCAAGTGATTGTAGGCAGAGGAGTCCCCTTCACGTTGCACATCAGGGAGACTGGCTCTCCCGGACTCACTACTTTCTCACTAAAGGCAGAAATTATTTTGGGAGTTCCATCTGCCAAGGGAAAGAAAAACAGGACAGTAGTACCTGCATGCTGTAAAGATGTTCCCTCTATCCTGACGCCTATCACAAAAGCCAAGCTCTTTTTTGAACAGATGCAAACAATTGTGTTCCAGGATGTAACTAATTACTAAGAGAGGGAAACAAATTTTGGTAGCAGAGAACTTAAATGATTCTTTTACTGAAGGTTTCTTCTTCATCTTCTAAGAAACCTGGTACTGACCACTGCTGAAGGAAAAACACTTGAATAGATGGCCAGGGTTCTGCACAACTATATGAACTATGAGGTTCTTGTGGAAAAATGTTAAAGTCATACATAATTCCTTGCAAATGATAAACAGCTAAACCTCTACTCATTCGGAATCCTTGCAAATGACAAACAGCAAAACCTCAACTCATTTGGAATTTTTCTTCTCCTGGTAGATTTCAGCTCCTTGAAAAGCTAAGGATGAATCCTTTCACCAAAAGTTAGGCATAACTCGTCTAATCTAATTTCACACAGCTGTGCCAACGCAATTTAGACCTGACCCACCATACCCCATTTAAAAAAGTATTAGATTAAACTTTTCTGAATACAGATTGCCAGTAATAGCAGTGATGCCAATTTATTTCCGCAATCATTTTGTGCTACAAATAAATATTCCTCTCAAATTACTGCACTCAAAAGCTTTCTCTTGTGATCTGTGTTACAATTTACCTAGCCTCTACCAGATAAATGAATAAAGAGAATGGACAGAGATAGAAAGTTTGGGATCAAAAGTAGGGAGCAGGATTAAATGACCATCTATCCAGGGAGTTCAGTGCGATAATATTTAAGAGTTCTGGAACTCTGCTATTAGTTAGAAAGTTCTTTCTGAGATCATGCAATGAATGTTTGTTCCCCTTTGGAAATAATACTTTAAAATCTGTATCTAGAATGAATTCCAGTGTAATCGCTAACAAAAGGCCACACACTAAGAGCAGCATGCAAAACTTAGGAATCAATATAGCCCAAAGTTTGGACAAGGGAGCTACTGTCTGGTTTTAAAGAGCCAAGTGGCAAGTAAGCTAACGAACTTCAGTATTCCTACAATATTAGTGCCTTGCCTGCAAGAAACAGAAGGAAAAGGGACATCATTACCCAGAGGGGGAACAAAGAAACTTGAAAACTCACCTTGTACATGAAGCCTTTAAGGACAACTTCTTTAAGCGTTGCACAGAACAAAGGGGGTCAAGCCAGGACTGACAAGTCTCATGATATGTGTGATAAACTACTTGTGCACACTACATACTATCTCCACACGCACTCTGCTGAGCATTACCCATGTGTTTGGAAGGATTGAACTATGATGACTCCTCTGGAAATCACAATTTTTACATTGTGATTTCAGTGCAACCTCAACCAGGAAACTGAGGGAACTGACATGATGTATGCAATACTCCGTACTAAACATACTGAATAACAGCAGAATCAAAAACACAACTGCAAAGTCCCCTTGCTTGTCACATAGTAAAAAACGTAAGGCACTGCCACTCTCAGGCTGCTGAAAGACCTCAGCATCCCCAGAGGAGTATTTGATCTGATTTCATAATTTTCTTCCCCTCTCTCCCTTTAATTTCTGTCCCATTGGTTGTGTGACAGAGTTCTAATTTATATATTTATTTTCATCTCTGACTCTCTTCCTTTCCTTTGCTGTATATTAGACACTATCATCCCTCAGAAAGCCAAACGACAGCAACAAAAAAAAAAAGGTTTTTATCATGAAAGAAAGTTGACATAGGACCAATAAATCTGTGACTGTGCACACCATGTACCTCTGCCATCCCTCTTCTTCTTTCTTTTTCATTCAAGTGACAGGCTTTTTTTTTGAGATGAAAGCAGACATTATTTTCCCAGTGAGACATGAGTGTCTTTGAAATCTTTCCTGCTGTTGCTTTCTGATAACCTGCACTCTCTCGACATTCATGATAGATTATCAATATGCTCTTCAGGCATTCTTAGTCACGGGAGATGGTTGCCGAGGTAACTCAGTTCAGGCAGGTAGTCTCTTCTTTCTATGTAAAGACTCTAAAAATAGTGTCCATGCCACAACCTCACTACAGCCTCATTAGTGAACTGGCTCTCTACAAATTGATTACTTTCCTCATTTGATTACCATGTGGAACATTGTGTCAGTTAGTTAAGATGATATCCAAGCCTTCAGCCAATACATCCAACCAGAAAAGTCATGCCCAGAAGGAGATGGTTGGAATGGAATAGAGACTTTTTCTCTCATGTTCTACTGAAAGCTAATGTGAAACATCAGCTTTGCTACCACCACCTACTTCCTCTCCTCACCCCACACCCCCTCCCACCCCTCCCTGAGAAAAAAAAAAATCAAAGCCAAAACAAGAGACTGGAAGAACTGTTCAGAACGGATTTTAAAATATTTTTTCATTCCAGTACTTTTGCTCAGAGTGGGGCACAATAAATCCTGCTGACAGTTCATGAGTACCCTCTTCTTCTGTCTAGGGCCCACTACGCCTTATTCCCACTTTGCAACAATGACACAAAAAAGGACATATATGTATTGTGGAGACCAGAATTCTTAAATAGGTAGCGACTGACCTTCTAGTACCACCTGAACATAGTCTTGAGCAGACATCTTGTCCTTGCGCACAAAGCACTGGTAAGCTCCACCATCACTCTTGGCCATGCCATCCATTATAAGGTTCTCCCGGTTGACGCCAGTGATCCGGACATTGTTACCAGGGTTGATAATTTCACCATTACGATACCAGGACAGCTCTTCATCCTCAGTTCCTGTCACACTGCAGGACAAGGACACTTGACTGCCAACACTGCTTTTAACTTTTCGTGGGCTAATCGTGGCTTTTAGTGGTTCTGAAGATTTAAATCAAAAGAAGGGAGAGGGAAGGGGAAACAGAAAACATTAGGTATGCACGTGCATCTATGTGTGAGAAACAAATTAACTCTCAGTTGAGAACAACAAAAATCTCATCTATATTCTTCAGAAAAAAACACCACAAATCCTCAAGCAATTTACAGATGACTAAATTTGCTCTAAACAAGCATTTCTGCCACCAACATCCATAACACAAAACACATAGATCTATAGGAATAACCTATTCAACATATGACATAATCCTACACCTAAACCAACACTACACGTAGTCTACTGAATAACACCATTGGTGCTGAGGCCTAACAATGGCACTACACATGTTTTGGGAATGTAGAATGTTCTTTCGCCTTAGTTCAGTGTGGATCTTGGAACTGGTACATTAGGTACACTCCTGAACTTCATCTTCTGGTTTAATTTCCTGCAAAAGTAACCCAGTTTACACATTCCAAAATGACTCCCTGATGTGAACAAGTGCAGTAAATGCCAATGATCAGGGGATTAGCTTTTAAGGGAGGAAAATGCATGCTAAAATGTTAACATAGGTACACCCATAGTTAGCCATCAGATCTGTCCACATGGAAGTGCCATTTTGTTCACTAGATTTTGTGTTTCAACAAAGGAAGACTACAATATTTTCTAGTCAGCCTTAAGAAATAGTAGGACATAGGTAACGCAAGTTTTGTATTGTAAAAAAATGGAGGATGAACATTGTTGAAGACAAGTCATAAACGCATATGCAAGGAAAACAATCTTTATCCTGCCACCGAACGGCTATCAGCATTATTGAATGCAGATCTCATTTAATGCTTTGTATATATTGGTTTGACTCCCTTATAAAGATAAGGGACTACTATCACAAGTGGTATCATCGCTGATACTACATACATATCATCCTATTTTTTTTACCAGACTGCAGACATGCACACACACACACACACACACATATATTAAAATTTACTGAACATTTTATAACACACAGGTACTAATAAACATTTAGCAGCCTACTGGGAACAGAGGCCTGGAAAAAACCACACAGGTCCGTGGCTTTGGTGATTTTGGATCACAGACGTGACAGTTCTTTCCTCTACAATGATCCAGAACAACAGTTAATCTGTGCTTACATGCATGTTACAAGTCACTTAATATCTTTATGTTTCCTAGCCAAAAGATCACAAAGGCTCAAAACTGTCAATGACCCATTAAACAAAACAGACACATTCAAGTGCGCCACCAACATCTCAGAGCTATGATGATGTAAGAAAGCAAAACACATCCTCCATTGCAGAGGAAGGTTAAACTCCTTTGCCCAGTTGTTGCTTCCTGCCAACTAGATCCAGAAGACATTTCTACTGGCTGTGTGATCACTGTATGAGTATGAAAAATGTATCACCAGGTGGCAGGGAATACTTTTGGTATCGCTAGCAATACTACAATACTACGTATCTGGAAATTCTGAGTTTATATCATACAAGGCAGACCAAATTCAGCAATTTTTATGAATACATCTAGAAGAAAAGCTCCTCCATTATAATTCACAAATTACTGATCTTTGATCTCAGCTTTATTTTGCCCAAGCACATTATGTGTGACTGTGAAGACATTTTTATGGCTTGAACTCTTCACAAACTTCTGACTTTTCACTTTGCTAGTCATGCCGTATAGGTGGAAAGGTTAGTTCACAAAGCATTATTTCTATTCCAGGAAATGATTTTTTTTTTTTAACAATAGAAGAATAACACTTTTCCAGCGCAGTGATTCTGAGTAATAATTATCTTTGTAGAATTTGTGAAACAGTCAGAATATTCACACATGAATATTCAACTGAGGGGAGGTATGAGTATTCAATATTACTGAACAGCATGAGTCATGGCAATGAGAGTTTGGCAGTGTTACTCATGAGAACATTTGCAATTTCTTTTTAAGCATCCAATTCACGCTTCCAAATTACATCTCCTCCATGTGATAAATTATATACCTACACTATAAATTGCATCTATTTGCACTTCTGAACACTCAATTGTCCAATGAACTCATCTCCACAGAGCCTACCTTCTGCTGTTCTACAACTTTGAGAAGTTTAAGCATTGCCAAGGTAAAGTAACAAAACAGAAGGTACAGCAAGACACAGCAACACGCAGGCAATAAGTGGCCCAGGACTTACGTTTCACATACAGGCGCCCTATCATTTCAGCAGTCCCATAGTTGTTCCACACCTCGCAGACGTAGTTGCCTGAGTCCGAGGGACGTGTGTTCTCGATCAGCAAACCTATAACTGTCTGACGAAACCTGCTGTCAGGCTCCCAGGGAACGTTGTCTTTCAGCCAACGATACTTTGGTGCGGGGTGCCCTGACGCTTTGCAAGGCAGCTCCACTCGCTGTCCTGCCATGGCTTTACGGTGGTCAAACCCATCTAGAATAGATGGAGCTGAATTTGCTGGATCTGAAAGAACAAACAGCAGTTTTCAATGTAAGCATTAAAATTCTTTCATTCACTAAACAATATGCCAATTTTTTTTTCTCTGTTTTTTTTTTCACTCACTAGCCCTGTGGTTTATGTACTACAGTTTGCTACTGTGACCCAGCCATCAGTCTGCAATATCTCAGTGGTGGCTGGAATCCAGCAGCATGTACTACTGAAGCATCTCATGACTACTTGGAAATCCTCTCACTGGATTTTTTCCAGGTGGCAACCATTTCTCTGATCACTTTTCATGTCCCCTATCAGAGGAACAGAGAGCCAGAAACATATTGCCTTAACAATTATTATTAGTGTTATCCTTGCACTATTGCTCTAGAATGAAGCAAACACATGCTCTGCAGTTCTCGGTGGTCTGAAGGCTGTGAATTAAAGAAGTAATTTATTCCCTTGTCAGGAAAGAAACAGGCAAAGACACGGGAATTTCTATCTGCATTCTAACTGACAGACAAGCCTTTTCTTCTTCTCTGTAAAAGGAATTTAACATGACAAGACTAAATATACAACTTAATGCTCCAACTGTATGTGCTCAGCTTACTGAGAAATGCATTTCTCAGACCAATACACTCATGTAGCAACTAGCATATATTTATATATCTCACAAAGGTCTGGTAGAGTGCCTTCACCAGAGTTGCATGTACCCCACCAGAAATAGTACTTTGTGATTTTGGCTTTTTGATTTTGAAAACTTTTGGAGGAAGAGGCTGACATGATTTACAGTTTTGTGCGGCATGCAGCATGATGGGAGCCCAGTCTGGAGCTGTTTCAACATAAATAAACAATAAATCAACAAATATTCATCTAAGTATTTTCACATCACAGGTACCCACTTTACTAAGACTTCTGTTTCACAAAGAAACTCCACATGCTCCTTTTACTCCTATTTCACAGAAAAATCTCTTTTTGTGTATATCTACATCATAGTTCCCTGGGCATAGGTGTGTTTGCAACCATTTTCATATCTTCAAGTGGTCTTTGACTTAGCTAGCTCAGGTACTGCTCACACAGCAGCTACAGCAGGTTCATCTTACGAGCTGGAAAGACTGAAGGAGCAGTTCATGGTGAATTCAAGCTAACGAAGCCATAGTGTAATAAGTACATAAGCAAATTAGTTTAAAACTAACTTAGATATATCTTCATGAACTGCAGACATACATGGGAGAGTACACTTGGGAGCAAATAGCTAGTACAATTTTGATAGTGCCTCTATCAATCCAGAAACTAAAATTGTGATGGCAAACAAATGGGCTAAGTAAATTTTATGTGAATATCTAGATAAAACTTTAATCGCCAAGTCCAATGAAAGATCACCACAGAGACTTTCTGCTTCATATACGTCAGCAAAAAGTTGAGTCACTAAAGGGAAAACCACATTCAGTTTGCAGCAACTTACTGTCTGTCTCATTAGAAATTTGTCAGCTACTAGTTAGACAAATAATTTTGCATGCATCTGTAGCCTCAGGGTCCACATTTGGCATTGAGATGAGTTATATTTTTGAGCTTGCCATGCTGCTTATGTCTGGCTTAGTGAAAACACAATCTGCCAGGATGCTATTGGGAAGGCCAATGTCAATTTGACTAATTGATCACCCTGCTTCTTTTTTGCCTTTTGGATCATCAGTAATCTATGCTTTCACTGCATAGATTCTTTTGTGCAGCCCAAGGAATTAAATCAGTAAAAATACAAGCATGCAAGAAATTACAGAATTGGCTCTTCGGAAGGTTACATCTACATGAAATCAATTTGTTCAACTGAAAGTAATAATTAAAAAATTAAAAAAAAGTAGAACTACCTTTTAAAGGTATTGTCTGTGTATTCCTACTCAAAAGTCACAGTACCTTTGTATTTTCTCCATATGCTTCTAACTTCAAGAGACTTTGTGAAGGATATATAATATATAATCCCATTTGCAAACCTTTAAGTACAAAAATACGAAGTACTACATGGACTTCAAAACAGGATGGGGGCCACCAAAGCAAGAATTAAAGTAATGATAAGAAAAAGTTATTAGTGAATATCACACCCTGACAGCCTCCTAGTGTGCTGCTGAGAACCACATATGCTTTGATGCTGGGCCCAAGTAAACTGCAAAACCACCTCAGACAACAAGCTGATGGTGACATCAAAGCAACCACTGCCCTCTGGCCCCATGCATTGGCAGAAGCTCAGGAAGCCAGGCAGGCCACCCCCAGGAGATGGCGGCTATGACAACAGATGCCATGGGAGACACAGCCCTCTTCTGCAGCTACTATTTCTCAGCCTTCACGAAAAACACACCAGTCTCTGAGTCCTCTGTCCCAGGTTCACTTTGCTTCATTTTCCCTTCTCAAACTGAGCCTTGGCAGAAGCAGCTTAGCCTGCAGTCCCATCCATGGAACAGCTAAACTACGATTTGCCTACACACTTGAGAAACCTTGAGCTGGTTCACATAGAGGAGGTATTTAAAATATATTCAGGGATACAAAAAATATTATTCCACTGATCTGCTTTCTTGCACTTTGTGCTTATATATTTAAAGGGATGGTAAAAATATCTCTTTGGGATCTCCCTGGAACACACTCCTATTTAAAGTTCTTACATTGCATATATTCCAGTTCAGAAAACAAAAACAAGGAAAGAAAGAAAGCACAAAGGAAATCCCAGGGTTCATTTGCAATCACCTGCAATGAGGCAAATAGCAAAGTAACATATCCCAATTCCAATATGTGGCATGTATTTTTTTTAATGATTATTTTACTGTGCTTTAACAGTCAGTTGCAAATGACTTCCAGCAAGTACAACATCAGAAAAAAAAATGAGGCAAAATACTGTTTTAAATATTCTATTTTGGATCTTCTTTAAAGGACAGAGCAAGAAACTTATCATTCTTTCAAAATCATAAGGGTTTTTTGGATGGTGGGATTTAAAAAAAAAGTAAAGATTTTGCGAACTGTGATTCATGCTTGGACAAAATTATTTTGGGACAGGTACAATATAATGGCCATCAGAGGAATATTCTGTAGCATGTTAATGGCCTTGGGTTTAATTTCATTTTGAAAGGCCATGTGATTTCAAGGAGATGTTCTTTCTCCAAATGAAATTTAGAACTTTGGTCATAGCCATGCTAACTATTCAGATGTATATTTGCTATTACATGTACATTACCTTTTTCACTCTTTCAAACAAACAAAAAAGCTTAACTCATTAAAAATGTGGCCGAGAGACCATGATCAATATCCACCGCAAAACATTTCATCCTCAAATAAGCGAAGAATATTTATGGACATAAAAAGCACGAAAAATGTAGGTCTCATGCAAGCAGACCTTTTATAAATATGTTCATGGACTCTTTGATCTCAGTTCTTAAGAGATGTACTATTTTAAAATATAAATTCCAGAAAAGAAAAAGGAAGACCTGTTAGAGAAATCTTAAATACCCATAATTGCTGCACTTGTTCAGTAAATTAACAGGACTGGAAATCTGAAACCACTATAACTCTAATAGAGAATAATTAAGCCCATTGAATTATAAAAATTCAGCTATTGCACACAGATAAAATTCCCTATTTTGATTTGGTCTGCAAAGACAACAGAAAAGGGAACTCCAGACAGAGCATATCTTCTAAAGTGCTTGTCCTGAATCACAAACAAGACAGAGCTTTAATTTTTCCCCTTTTCTTCAGAGAAAAAAATAGAAACTTTCTTGTGGTAACCAAGATACAAGTTTGATTTTATTTATGCTATCACTGGCTCAGCCTTAGCATGATTTCACACGGAAATAGACCATATTATGGAGCCAGCTAGAAGCATAGGACCCTGCCTATCCTTAAAAGACCAAGCAGGCAGATGATTGTGCAGGAAAACTACTACTTCATCTGGCTGGGAAAAGCAGAGGCAAGAGTTTTACCCACACAAGACACATATCAAAGGAAGACACTCCTGGATCTGATGGTAAGTGAATCTAACCTGAACAATCACACTTTTTTTTTTTTTTATCATTAGTATATTTAAGTAGACTCGTGTGTTCAGAGGGCTCCAGAATCCTTCAGCAATGAACATTTTGGAGGAGGGCAGGAAGTATGTTACTAATGCAAATCCTTGTGCCCAGCTCTGTCTCATTAGGGCTCTCAAACAGAGAGCGGAGAGCTAAGATCTTATCACTAGATTTTTTTTCTGACAAAACCACCAAAATACAAGAGAACAAAGTCAAAAGGAGAATGATCCCACTGACTGTTATATTCCCACTGACTGTTATATTGTGAAGGTCACCGTTCCCTGACTGATCATTACAGTTAGGACCTTTAGGACAACTTAGTAACGGTGTACAGGAGAAAAAACTCTGTGGAGATTTAAGTGGGGTGGTGGGCATCTCTTCTGCAAGGCAAGGATACAAAGAAAGGAGAGTCTGGGGTACAGTCGTAGCTAGCTCTATGGATGTGGGAATACAATTGCAGATTTGTTCACACGGAAACACAGGATGCAGTTACAGGCAAGCAGGAAACGAGGGAGAGGAAGGGAGAAGGGAGATGTTTGAGACCAAGTTCCAAACCCAGACCCGGGATCTGCTCCTCCTTCTCACCTCATCCAAAACCATCACCCCCTCTCACTGAAACAAAATGGGGAGAAGGTGGGATTGGAACAGCACCATACTCTGACAACTCTTAAGTGTTTGGTGTTTGTGTGGGGAACCCAACAGTCCATCGCAGACACAACGATAAGGAAATGATTTACAATTAGAAGGAAAAGTTGAAATACCCCATCTATGATGTCATTTTCCTATTCACCACACAAGGCCATTTGCCCTGGGACTCAGCTCTGCCTCTGGACAGCCACCAGCTAACCTTCCTCTCTGCCTGCAGCACTCTGGGTGGCCTGGGAGAGGTCCTTTCTGGCTGGGAAGCCCTTCTTGAAACAGAGGAACACATTCTTTTCCCCAGGAAAGGAGTGTGATGAATCAAAAGGAAGGCTGAAACACACCTTAGCTAATCTGAGACTCTGCAGTGAAAATATCTACAGCTGAGATAAATGTCCTGAGTACCTGCTATGGTTAGCAGAGAGAAATAGGCACTGTGGGGCAATTCATCTCACCCCAAAGTGGAGCACTAAAGTAAGTTAGACGCACTTCCCCTAAAAGTGTTCCTCTCCTTTCATTACAAAGAGAAGTTAAGGTGACTAGACAATTTCACTGCACAAATATACTTTTAATGAGATGAATCCCATTCACAGAGCTTTTATAAAGTACTCTAGACCTACTGAAAATTGCTATACTAAATGCCAGGGCACCCTATAGGCTCTCCGGAATTATCTAATAGAAGGTGAATAAAACACAGAAAAGGATTTTAAAATGGGACACTTCATTTTGCAGCAGCAGCAGCTCACAGCTGACTACTTCTACCTTCCACTTCACAGACGACGTGGTTGTTAGTGTATACGGGCACAAGAACCTGCCTTGCCAGTTTAGCAGGCTGGAGAGAGGCATATACAATACTTAATTTAACATAATACATAAAAGAGAACCTGATACAAAAAGTCTTGCACTGTTGCTTTGTCGTGTTTCTCCAGTGTATCTGTGCCTTGTGATACATCGGTAGTTGTACAGTCCATCTTCATTCTGTACGTCTAAAATATACAAGGCTCCCGTGGATGTGATGAGAAATCTAGGTCCTGAAAGACACAAGAATTTGCAGTGTTTAAAATATCTGCAGATTGTCACTGTGTTCTGCTTGCTTGGGGGGATGGATGACACATGCTGGAGAGTCCTTAACGTTATTTTGACAGAGTCTAGAAGCTGCCATGTATAAGTTTACTAAGTACTCACTGACAATGCATACACAGATATTAGTTTAAGTGCATTTCTTATAAAAACACGTAGGGATCTGCAAGGAAAATACATGCCATAGTCTATATCACAATCAACAAATAATATCCAAGAGGCATCTGAAATAAAATATAGGGTAAGAACCAATGCAGAATTTAATTCAGTTTAATTCAATACTGTAGAGTGATATGAGAGTAATTCTGCAGCAGAGCATTAAACGTGTTTGACAGATGATCTGGGACAGCATGCATGATAAAATAATATTAGCAAAAATGGCATTTGTTGTTCAAATATACAAAAAAAAAAAAAACTGAGGAAAAAAAAAAGATCATAGAAACTAAAGAGATCAGTGAAACTCACAAAAGTAGGACATTTTTACCCCAAGAACTTGGGACTTATTTGCTAAAGGATTTGGCCATAATAGCCATGTACTGCACAGCCCTTCTCCACAGTCTGCTTCAGATGTGATGGTAAAACAAGGACAGTAAAACCAGCCTTGCTGATGTTGCCTGCACCACTGAACCCAGCGAATTTGCACAGCCCTGCGCTAGCTACAAGCTTGACACTACTCGTGTCAGGAACAGTCCCATCCCTCCCTGTCCATGTTTCCTGAGGGCTAATGCACTCCAGGCCTCAGCACGACAGGTAGAACTCTCTGCAGCTCAGTACTTCCATGGTCAAGCTACTGACAGAAGATAAGTTAATTCATTATCTGATCTGCTGTGGACTTCTTTTTTTTAAAAAAAAAAATTGCAGTCAGAGATTAGCGAAACACAATGTAAGCAGACAGATAGACTCTATGTCTAAAGGAAGGGCTTAAATAAAAAGCATAGTATGTATTATCTAATAACCAATGATTTATTTTACTTTTTTTTTTTTTAATTCTGCACAGAAAGGTTTATTTCAGGAAGGAAATTAAGTCCAGCAAAGTGACTTCTCCCTAAGATTGGACCAGACTGACACATTAATGGTCAGCATTTCTCCTAGTATTCATTCAAACTGAAAATAATAAAGCTTAAATTCTCCTCAAATACCTTTTTTTTTGTTATTAACTCTAGAATATGTGGAAAACATCATGGCACATATGTACACGTGCAGTTTTCATCATTTGACAGCTGCACAGATGCCTCTGCGCTGTTGTTAATGCATTCTCTAAAAACAAGGGCACAAAAAATGCTAACAACTCTATCTTCTTTCTTATGTCTTCTATTTTTTCTCAACTAGTTAGTAGGTCTTACAATATACATACGTGTAATTATGTATTATAAAATATATCTGGGTCCCAAATTAAGGCAGATAATATGCAAAGATGAAACCCATTATGTACATTCAGTAATGTACAGTAAGAAATATTTCCTTTTCCTCAGAGCTGTACTTGAGCAATGACTTTTTAATAAATGAGTGTAGTCAGAGTGCTTGCTCACAAATGTATCAGTGGGAAAGGAATCCAGTAGCGAAAAGGAAAGGAAATGGTATCATTACAGAGGGCTATCTCCTTTAAGCCACAATCTAAAACAATAGAAAAAAGAAAATTTTAACAGCCATTTAATGTCATGGGACAGGACTAAACCTTAGAGCAGACTACAACCAGTAAAGCAAAACCAGTCCTCCTCTCTCATCCTTGCATACTGAATTATAAAATAACCACACCAGCGACTTGTCTGACCTTGTTCTCCTGAAGGTAAACGCAACAGCATGGAAGTAGTTAGTTTGGAAATGCTTAAACCACATGGCACTTATTCTTCTGAAGTACCTCTTTGTTTGAATAACACCTGTCATCACTAAGAAGTATATTGACAAAATGAATTCCCAGAATGGAGGCCCACAAGATGTTAAGGTACTTGGCTACTATTGAAGGAGATGGTGTGAAGGAGGACTGGATGGCAAAAGCACTGTCCTCAGCCATGAGCAGTAATGTATCCCACCCTAGGGGGTTTTACAAGGTTCCTTCTTATACAGAGGCCATATTGACTTACATGAAGCCTCTGAAAATTCAATTGTTTGCATACAGAAGGCTTGTGTTTCAATACAAATTACTTATAAATGAATGTACTGTTAAGTGTAGTAGGAAAAGCAACTGAATATGTAATATTTAAGCTTCACAGCTAGGTGTCTGTAATATGGCATTGATAAGGTTACGTCAAAAAAGCAAAGCTATCTTGCATCTTACATTATAATATCTGAGACGCAATGTTTGGAGGAAATGATATGGACAGTTAATAATAATAAGTTAGACCAATAAAATATGTTTTACCTAGCTTTTCAATTACTTACAAGTTATTTATTTGTTACTCACAAAATAGCTTGGTTTGACCAAACATATTAATGTGGTTTTCCACGAACACCAGGCAGCTAACAGCTACACAATACCAACCAGAAAGCAGAGCCTGCAACTGTGGGGCTGTCATCCAGTGAAACCCATTAACAATCATAGGACTGTCCTATGTCTGCAGTCAAGTTACACAGCTCCAGATCAAAGCCACAGCAAGGGAAATTCTACCATTTCTAAGGGAGGCAGGTTCATATTGATTCACAAAGAAATACTGCCTGCTGGCCAGAGAATATTTTTTAATTTTTTGGCTTGATTATAATGCTGTAACTTCTAGATATATTACCATGTCATCTGCTGAGTATTTCTTCCTTTTTCCTTCACAGTCCCTGATTACTCAGACATAAACATTTGTCCCATTCCACCCTATCTCCTCATCACGAAGGCAGTCAAAATCTGTAGCCTTCAACAAGGTTTACCTAATTCTAATTACCCCTAATTCTAGGTTAGAAAGATATTTAGGATTTTGGTATGAAAACTATGGGCTGTTTGACTCCTATGTCACACGTAGATTCTGCACTACTGAAATATTCATAAAGCAAATCTACCTTTGCCAAGAAATATGCTACAAAGACTACAGGTAATTAAAGCACAGTTGTCTTCCTTAGTCTGTAGGCAGCTTAAAATGACAGCTTCAGGAGATGGGAATCAAATTTAAGGACTTTCCTTGGGGTTAATGATGGGTATGTAGCAAAGGCGATCTTGTCTTGCTTCTGTTTCCAGCTGTGTGAGCATTAACCAGCTGTGTATTTCAGGCAGCCCAGCCAGTTCAGACGTGTGCTTGCCCACAGCAATGCCACTCAGCTTGTAGAGCTGCCAGGCTGCTGAACCAGTACTGCGTACACCATGCAGACATGTCCTTTGAAGCCTTGTCAAGACTTACATCAGACTTTTCAACAAGGAATGTAACTCTGTTACCAAACTGTGCCAGGGTAGATGTCCCTCGAACAGCTGTTCAGCTGACTTCATATCACAGGACCAGGAACACATAAAAACATACTAATGGGATGGTTCTGACCATTGTGGTTCCTCCAGCAAATCTGCACATGCTATGCATTTGTGTCAAGCAAGTGGAACCCAAACAACTGAGAGGCAGAACTGTGCTCCTTGTAAAATGGCTTAATGTAGCTTTCTATTTCTGGAATCCAGTTTCACTTCTGTTAAATATACATATTTCCAGGTATACAAACAGTTGCACTGTTGGAGACCACAAATTTAAGATCATACAAATACGTCCAAAGTTCTAAATTTAATTCCTTTGTCTATGCTTTCCTAAAGTTCTCACTATTTTCAGATCCTCTGCATAATTTTGAGATATGGTCTATACAAGCCATGATTAATAATTAAACATGTCTCTCTTCTTAGGATAAGCATGAAGGAATGGTCACAGAAATTAAGTTAAAAGATTCTTTCCCTTAAAACCGCTAAAAGCTCACTTCCTTGGTATTTCTACCTCGTGCACGTTATTGCCACTAATACTTGCACTGGAATCAAAACTGGGGAAATGTGGAGTGGCAACTGCCAGGCTGAAGAATAGTTATACATTCGTAGGCTTTTTCCAGATCCCATAATATCGACTTACTTTGCAAGTGAAGTCTTTTCTCCTCAGTCCTGGAAGCATTGCCTCTGATACAGTTACATCTGGGTCAATGAGAGTGAGTATACTTACAAAAAGCCTGCCACTTAATAAAAGAGGTTTATAAAAGCTGTGTAGACCCAAGAAATCGTTCAGTGTTATCTTTCTGTGCTTTCTAAAGAAGTTATGAACATTTTTGAGCTATCTAACACGGCTTAGATCATCCTCCTGTTGGAAATTATTCTAGCAATTGTATAATAAAACCACTTAATGCATTATTTAGAGACTTTTGCCTCACCCTCGTTAAAGATAACTGAAAGTAAATACTTATTGCCACATATCAGATGTTATCCCACAGTACACATTTCTCTGCAACACACATTGTGTATAATTGCAGGGCTAAAGCTTTTCCTTTTTCTCTCTTCTTAATATATTTTGCATACTTATGCAATGCTTTAATAACCTACCCCTCCTTCTACTGTAGAAATGTGAGACAGAAAAGATGACAGAAAAATAAAATGGGAAATGCATGTAATTTCTGTCACCTTCTAAACGGAGAGCATTTTCATTAAAACCGACAGGCTGTCAGCTGTGACAAAGCCGAAGTGTTGAGTGTTCTGCCCTCTGTACTTCAAAAAGTGTTTAGAAATGCACCAGGATGGGGATCGACAAGCTCTTATTGCCCTGATGATCTAGAAGAGTGCTTTCTTCTTGAGGCGCATTTAATTTAATCACTCTTGCTTTGCTGTAACAAAGTCTAATTTTTTTGACTCAGTACTTAATACACCAAATAAGGATTTTATTTTTTTTTAATGGAACATCTTTTCAGATAAACTGAAGATTTTTGTTTATTTGTTAGCAGGCTTCAAGGAAGAAAGGCAGAGAAGCCCCCTTCACAACAATTAAAAGGAATGCTGTCAAAATATATCTCATAATTCCCATTTATTATTCCTCCTCAGTAGTGTTTGTATTAATGCCTTGAAAACTTGATTACAATAATTTCAGCATCTGATTTTCAAGAGACATTGAAAGCTTACATCTTTTTTGGCTTTCAGTGCTCTGTGCCTTTGAAAATCTGGCCCCATATCTGTACTATGTATTTCATTCAAGGGGCTCAAATGATGTTAAGAACCCTCTCTATCTTTTGACCTGATGAGGTGGGCAAGCATAGTAACATGCTACTACTTGAAATTTAAATGTTTTCCAGAGCAGCTTAGTGGGATATGTGGATCTATGCACACAAGTCAGTGGAAAAACAGGGAATGGAACTCATAATTCTTTCTCCGACGTCCCATCTGTCATTAAAACATGATTTATCCTCACTGTGAGACTGAAACAAAAATAATAGATCCAAGGACTAGAAAAGACAATTAGAGTCATTTATTCTCACCTTTCATGTTTCACCCATTAACTCCTGTACCAAATCCATATCTGGAAGTTAAGCTATAGCTTTTTTAAAAAGACACTAGTCATGATTAAAGATTTCTTGTGAAGAGAGTGTATGAGACCCCTGGGTAAATTATTCCAATGGTTAATTATTCTCTCATTTGAAAGCTATTGTATTGTTTGTGGTCTATCTGGCTTAGACCTCAGCTATCGGAACTTACTGTGCCTTCATTAAAGATTTCCTCTGCAGTCAAAAATTTTCTGCCGGTTTAAGTACTTACGGAACATGAGGAAATTACCTCTTAAGCCATCTTTCTCCTTAATTAGTTATACCGATTGAACTTCCTAAATCATTTACTGTGAGTTATTCATATCTTGAAATATTTCTGTAGCTTTTACTCAACACCTTAACAACTTTTTGAAGTTATTTTTCAAGTTTGGATCATGCACATAATTTCATTTCTGGTAATAGTGAATGGAAAATGTCACCACTCTCTATATAAATTTTCATCCCACTTATCCATCTAGGAACTACACTAGTCCTCTTATCAATGCTAACTTACTTCAGTTATTCATTGAAAATTATAACATTCTTTACAGAATCATGGACTTAAAATTTCCCCATTCTGTATTTACAACCTATTGTCTGTCTTGACATTGGCATTGGCTGTATGAAAACCTACACTGCCAAATTAGACCTCTTTATCACACAATTCCATCTCTCTATGAAGCTCATCAAGCCATACCATAATTTGCCATTACACCAATGCTTCAAAAGTTTGTATACTTCATCAGTTTGTGCTTCCTTAAGTTTCATTAATTGAAGTGTTAAATTTATATTTTCATCTGAGATGTTACCAAACCACCTGTTTTGAAGATACATATTTCAAAGCAGTAGACCCTGAAAAGAACAAACAGAGTAGAAGGGGAGGAAACTGTGCAAAATTTAGGCTTGACCAACCTGAACTAAGGCTCAAAATCCCATGACATTTTAAAAGCATACCTCTCATTTTACAATCTACTGACTAGAGCCCTAAATAACCTAGTGACTTCATTAAAGTTGAGCTGCATTAGCAAATTGTGTGTTCATTTCTCTAAGTGAGGTCACATTAACAATTATGAAATTGTTCTTATGTAAGGTTTTTAATGCTTTCCATTAGACTGTATAATATCAGAGATTAAAATAAAATTTTACAGGTCTGAGTAATGGATTAAAATAATTCTGTTTAGTTTTCCTATGTGGAATTGTTCTCATGTATAATTCATAAGAAAATGTGAACACTTTCCTGTAGAATTAGTGCATATTATTCTTGTATGAAAATGAGAATATTTTAAAACTGTATCATTAATTATTCTTTTATCAGGCTTCCCCCCCCCCCCCCCCCCCCCGCAGTGTGCTGTTAGTCTCTAAACAGGGGTAATGTTATCCTCAAGATGGTTTAAAAAATCATATTTGATTTTCACTTTGTTAGAAACACATCTAACAGCATTATGTTATTGCAGTCTAAATTGGGTTGATAGAAATTAAGAGAGCAGATGGCTGTTCTAATTGTGTGCTAAATGATAATATAGAACAAATAAAGTTTTATCAGCTGTACTTGTCACCTCCGCTGGATATAACTGCTTCTGCCAAGCAAGTTTCTAGCATGACCGAGGCATGAAAGGGGAGAAACCTCCCCACAGAGCCAAAGTAGAGTAACCTATAACTCTCTTTTAGAGCACTGCTACAACATCATTCTCAAAGCAAAAACATCTGCTGTTCTGGGCATGGAAAACGTGTCAGAAGCAGCCAGGCTTAAACTGTGTCCTGAAGTTCCAATCCTGTGAATGTTTTTGAAACATAAACCAAAGATTAGATGAGGAGAGGAGGCATGCAGGGAAAAACGAAGGTAAGGATTTAACTTTTCCAAGCACCACTCACATAATGTACTCAACCTATGTGAGACACTTCAGGTGTTATTCACAGTAGGTGCTGCAGATGGTCAAAATGTGACTATGCTCCTGTAAGCAGCACAGCCTCCTCTGTGGATGCAGCCAAGCTCACAGGCCCTGCTAGCAGAGCTTACACAGGATAAAACGTTTTTTTTTACCTCCCCATATTTCTCTCAGCTCTGGGGTCTATAAATTGCACCTTTGAAGTGTATTGATCACTGCCCCTATACTCATCCGGCATGCAACGTGCAGCTGACTTCCAGAAGAACAGGAGCAGGAGGGAAGCCACAGCACTGACCCACAGCGTAAAGGTAATTAAATTCCTTGATCAATTACAATAAATTAACCTTCCCTGTGTTACCACCTCCACCCTTCAGGTACAAAAGCTGAAGAACCAAATACATATTTGCATTACATGTCTAGCCTTTTTTTTTCATAACTGGAAAGGCCATCACTAGCATGACTCAATTTTGGGGAGAAAAATTCTGCAGCAAAACTTCTCAAGTCACATCATAACATGATATTACTCATGAGGAAATAAGGTCTTTGATCATTCTGGGTTTTTTTTCCCTGACACAAGAGAAAAAGTAGGCATAAAAGCCATAGGAAGTTGTCTGAGGCAAGGAAGGCTGCTGCCATATTTGAGCTACTGTTACAGTCTCCTCAAAGCTCAGAGCTGCATCTCTATCATAAGACTGAGGTTGCAGATTTTAAGTTTTTGTCAGTTCCAGAGCAGCCAGGGTTTTTCCTTTTTCCTTCTGTTTTCGTTTGTTTTGGTTTTTTTCCCAGAATTAAATTTGAGACTTTATTAAACAAGTAAACAGCCTCACATCAGGTATTTTTCTGTTTTACATAGGTACATAACCTGTTTTGAGTATTTAAAAAACAACTGAGGTTATCTCTCCACAAAGAGTTAAGGACGTTTATAAACATTTCCAGTCTTGCATCATAGATGGATTCTTAACTTTGAAAAATTCATGTAGAACTCAAAACTAAGACAGAGGTTTTTTCTTACACTGTCACTCTTTACCTCAGTCACATTCCTCCTCAGGAAATATCTATTTTAGTGTCAGCTTAGTCTGAATTTGGGGATGAAAGTAAATCTGTTTCTGATCAGTCACCCTGCCCCTTGGCCAGTGGAGATCAGAGCTGCTCAAAGTCTGGGAGTTACAATTCAACCATCATCATCATAATCTAAAATATTTTGCACTTAATCCTTGGAAGTAGAAAAGCTTAAAGAGGAAAACACTTTACATAAAATTACTATTATTTTGGAACCTATATCTCAAAGGAATGCCAGCAACCAATCATGTCTTTCTGCAGCTCTGAAAAGCAAATGGATTTAGTGAAATCTACATACTGTAGTGTTTACTTCTCCATTCCAAAATGGTTTCATGTTTCTTATAACTTGAAATTTTGCCATAATCATAGTTTCCAGATTTCCCTTACTGTTTTTCATATAATATTACTATATGCTAACACCAGAAACCTGCCCATTTCTTGCATATAGAACTGCAAGGTAACTTAAATTTAAATGAGAAAGAAACAAACAGAAAGAAAGAATAAAAATAAAAATAAAAATAAAAATAAAAATAAAAATAAAAATAAAAATAAAAACAAAAATAAAAATAAAAATAAAAATAAAAATAAAAATAAAAATAAAAATAAAAATAAAAATAAAAATAAAAATAAAAATAGGCAAGAAAGAGAAAAATAGGAAGGCAGGGTGGTTGTGTTGGTGGTGTGAAAATGAAGCTCCAGTTTTTGACGTTATAAATACTGCTGAGAGAGAAGATCTGCTGAGTCAATTGCCTCATCACCATAGGAACAAAAGTTGTGGTACCAAATTGGGTTCATATTCAGCCAGGATGAGGCCTGAACACAACGCTCAAAAATCAAGCAGGCTGTGAAAGCTGGTGGTATCTGTACTGATGGTTTTAGCTGCTTTAAATTCAACTGTAACATGAGTTCATTTGTGTTTCTGTAATCACAGACTAAGGGAAGACATATGAGCATTAGTGCTATTATATACGCAGTGCTATCATTTTCTGAATGAGTTTGGATACTATGGTAATGGCCATTTTGAAAACCAGATTGTTAGACAAATTACACAAATCAGAACGTATTTTATTTCCCCCTTCATGTTTCTGAGACTGCAAAAATGTATTTTATGGCAATTGTCCATATCAATTGCATTTATATTATGTAAGCAATATCCAAGATTTTAAAGGAGGAATAAAAAGGCTCTGTTTTTTTCCAAAAGCATAAATAGTTGCATGAGCTGTATTTTTGTTTATATAGACTAGGTTATGTTAATTGTTACTACTTTATTATTGGCTAGTATAAAATTGACTGATCGCATAATGTTCATATTTAATTGTTCACCCTCCTAATCTTTTATATTAGGCTTGAGCAGCTACAGTTCTCTACCCACTGTTGTTAACTGTCAGTCCTCCAGTATATTAAATAAAGGTCCCATAATCTTTAATACTGCAGTTTTAGATGGTTTGGGTCCTTGGACATGTTGTTGTAGAAGCTGTTGGAAAACAGCTAGAAAGAAAGCAGATAATTTTAAATCACTAGCTAGTTTTAGGGGCTCTGATTAAAGAGGATTCAGCTTTGCCATAATATATGGAGCTGTCTGGAGGATTAAAATTTCTTCTCTCAGGCTTTTGCTGGTGCATCTCAAGTAAATAAATAGCCTGCAGCTCATGCTTTACTCTTTTACATCAAGGAATGTAACCCATCTCTCCTTCTATCTGCATGTAAATTTAAGAACAAGCTTGTTAACCTCTAAACTTCTCTGGCCTGACCAGCCATGTCACCATCAAATTCACCATCATCAAATGTGCACCACAATATTTCATAGCTTGGAATTCATTGTATATGCAGAATACATACTGTTATAGACAATATGGTCAAAATAAATCACAGCCTTACACACACACAGGATAACAAATGCTAACAGCAGCAGAATTATTTTGACTCAGTACAAATAATCAATACCATGCTACATTAATTGGAGCAGCTACAGCTCTGTGGCCCCATAGGTTTAACCACATTTATTCTTCAGGGAACTGTGAAGGTAATAATGAACCTCAGCCTGAAGGGATAGTTTTATGAGAAATTTATAACAGTAACCACTTTGCTTCATGAAAAAATCTATTCAAAGATTCACAAGACATCTGAGTATTGAGAATTTTTATTTAAGGTATATGCAGTAACTAGCAGACAATGCCTTGCATGGTATGTTCTAGTGTAGTATTTTCACCTAATGATTTATTTCGTGAGTGTAAAGCTTGGGAAACCTAAACAGGTTAATTTAGTTTTAGGGTAATGATTTTGAAGAGGGTTACAATCTTCCTTGCTCAATTTGAAAAAGTAAACCTATTCTGTTTAGATAAAAAAAAACCCAAAAACTATTCACTGCAGGAGAAGGAATTAGCTCCACTAGGAATTAGAGCTGAATTAAATAATTTCCCCTGAAGACTCTTCAGCTGTCCCCTTGGGATAGAGTCCAGTGTTCAGTGAAGAGTTTTTAAAATGAAGAAAAAAAGCAATTAATGATATATATTTAAATCTTTGTGATTAAGACAAAAGTGTTACATTTATCCAGTCACTTTTCAACAGCTCTTTAAAAATTCAAAATAGTTTTTAAATTTCATCTATCATTAGCAGGATATTACTTTTCCTCTAGAAATTTACCTTCTCTCACGCAAACTGATTTTCACTCTGAACATACCCTAGCTAGGGAATATGATGAGAACCTACTTCTGTCACTAGTTTACCTTCCATACAACACTAGTGAAGCACAGAGCTCCATTTCATATATTTTGTGTTTTTAACTAATTTCAGCTCTGATTACTACTCATATACTTAAGCATTTTTTAAAAAACTGCCTCCTGACAAGCTAGTCCCATCTTTTAGGACTTGATACACATTTTCCTCAGACAGAAACATATAGAACCTTCATTAGGTTCCTATACAGCATAGAATCAGAACAATTGGTGAAGCAGTGTTTTAAACAGAAGAGATGATAGAGTATCAGGATGACAATAGTAAAAGCAGAAGTATGCAAAGACCGTTCCAGATCGTACAATGAAACAGAAGAACTCCTGCAGACTCTGATCCAATGAAATGACCCCATAAAGGAATATTAGAAAAATAACAAATAAGTACTACACCAGATAAGTCACACGTATAATCAACTTTGCTGTAAAGCAAAAAGAAACACATGAATTTTAAATTTAAATAACTGCAAGCAATTCCTGAGAATCTCATTGAAGACTGTATTGCATGGGCACCAGGGATTTAACATAGAATGCATGCAGACCTCACTTTTTGTGGGTTACAATGATTCTTACAACATTTCAATAATTAGAAACACTTTGAATGTGAGATATAATGTTGTAAGTAGACATGGTTATCACACTTTATTTTCTGTGCTCTGTTAAGTTGGGCTCTTTGCTGACATCTTTGGGAAACTAACTTCCTAACAATAAAAAGAGGCCAGTAAATATAACTTTTCAGCATGGATTAAATTCACATCGTGATTCATGCCGAATATCAATTCAAGATTATGGAGTATTTCAATCCAACTTAATTTCAAGATACATATGAGATGAAACTAGGAAGGATGTGCAGTTCCAGACCTTCTCATAAAGATTACTTTGATGCTGTATTATTGCTTTCCTTAGACTGGCAGCACAAAGGAAAATATCATTATAAGGCATAATTCCTTTAGACTAAGCGCAAGTATTTTAGAAGTTTTTATTGCCCTCTCTGAACTGCTCAGAGAATCATGACTTGGAATGTAAAATATCAAGAACATTATGCAAATATACCCAAACAAATTTCTCAGGTATTTTTCATCATTTGCCTATTTTTATTTGACTGGGAAATTGAGGCACAGTAAAGCTAATTGATTTACCTAACCTTATCTTGCATACTTGTGGCAGATTTGGGAATCCTATATCGCAGTCCTGGGCTTTGAGTATAAAAGCATTCTTCCTTACTTCTCATTTTTCATGCTGTACCTGAAGACTTGCGAGATACTATTCAACCCTTTCTGCAAATACACAAGGGCATAGTTTAAATATGTAGAGACCTGTGCATGAGATTAATGTTACTACTATTCTACTATTTCAATTGTCAGAGTTTTTGCAAGCATGCTGTAGGTGTTTTGTTTACACTGTTCCTCATTTTGAAAGAAAACCTCAGAACAAATTATTTTGAAAACAGCCTGTTTTAACACAACCTACTGCAAAGTCACATTTTAAATATTAGACTTTAGGCTGAAAGTCGCACATAGATTTTTCCACTTCTAAAACTTATTTTTTAAGAAGCTTAACAGATTAAAAAAAACCTCAACAAAACAAAAATATCAAAGCAGACAGAGACTAGCACTGCCTGGACCCTAACCAGTCTTCCTGAGCAGTCATTTTTTCTTTATCTCCACAATCCATTGAAGAACATGTTAAGTCACAGAATGACCTTGCTTGTCAGCATCATATGACATTAGCACAGATGGCCTTGACCTTGCCAATAACATTTATACATGAAGATCTATATAATTGACATTTCTTGCATTCCCAGAAAATGCAAGCAGCATAAAGTTGCCTAAACAGGATTGAACTGACAAAAATGCCTGCACATGTACAGCACTTCCAGTCCATCCAAGATGTACAGAATCTGAAGTGTGTCTTTTACTCCGGTGACCAGTGTGGTACAATTGTTGTTGTGTATACAGTGTAAGTCAGACGCATCCATGACCTCTTGTGCAAATGTAGTTGTAGAACAACAAAGGCCAACTGCATGCATGGAATTTTGTCTTTTAACAGCATAAAAATGGCATAAAACATTCCTTTAAGTAGAGAAGCATTATGAAACTTGTAAACCATGTGTGTGTCTCATTTAAGCCACCAAAACATGACTTAAAAGGGATTTAAAGTCACATACGAGTGTTCTGCTGTTCTTACTTGTGCATGACAGTTGCCTTAAAACAGATGTGACTCGCTGTACACAGTACTTTATATGCAGAAAATCTAAAAGTTTGGGGTTCTTTTTGACAAATTCATCTAATGTCAAATTCAGCCTATTTACTTCTATGTGTACAATGCCCTTTTTCCTGAGAAAAACCAGTGCAGATTGGGGGACTTGATATTTTACATGAACAATCAAAAAACCACTACCATCACTTAAATGAGAACATTTTAAAATAATTATCCCTATTTTTCAAACCAGGCAGCAAAACAGTAATGAAAAAAAAATCTCTGAACTAAGACTATTTTTTTCTCTTTTCCTGATGCTCAACTTTAATCTGGGTATATTCTTTAATACAGCCAATAACTTAGGGAAGTGAACAATCATAAATGAATCTTATAAAAAGAAAACTAATATAGTAAAATCTGACAGCTGTATGGCATTTATTCTAAGTAAATTCTGCATTGCTTCAGTCTCTTGAGTGACTGTTATTTGGGTCAACATTATCACTTTCATAGTTCACAGTCTTAATCTCCCAGAAGGAAGCCAATTTTTTCTTCACTCCAGTTCTCTTAGGCAAAGTCCCAGGAGATTGACCCTAGGATTTGCATTCTACATCATGTCCACAGTCAAGACACAGTATCTCCCTCCCTAGACCATTTTCATTAAAAAGTTGGAACATACATGCAATCTGTTTAAACTGAGACTTGTTGACTTCACGTTCTTCCTGGTGCAAAGGGAGCATTGTACAAAGCACAGCACATTGTAGAGCAAAGAATACAGAAGTCAGGACAAAAAAAAGAAAAAAAATATCCAAAAGTCAAGATAACTTGTTTCACTTCTTTTTCTTTCTGACAATAGAATTCACCCCAGAATTCACTCTAGTAAGGAGTACTTCAACAATAACGATCTAAAACTGGTCTTCAATAGACACACAACCGCTGACAGCTCTTCTGTTCAAATTGACAAGAGCACAAAGACAGGCTTGAATAATTAATTGTAAATGGTTGGATGTGATCTGATTGTGTGACCAACCTGTTACACTGACTTGCTCTGACCTAATCTTTTAAAATGAGATATTAAAGCTGAAATTCCTGGCTAACTCTTCCTCTGTGGCACAGTCTGTATAGTATACCCATGAGATGATAGGTACCAAAGGAAAGACTTTGTTTCACCTGGGTGGCTAGGACTTTATCATGTAGACATGCCTGTTCTCTGCAAATCAGTCTTTTAAATTCTACTACACAGTTGCAGCCAACAGAAAAAACAGGGGTGAGGAAAATAAAGTGACACCAACGAAGGTAACATCTATTCACTAATTAATTTCTTCCTACCTTAAAAAAAACCACTTAAATAAAAAGCTACCTGTTCTCATTAGATTTCTGAAATACTTTTTAGCTAACATTTCCTAGAATAATTTCCTATTAAAATAGAAGCTGCAAACAGCTGAACATCCATAGGCAAGTTATGAGATTAATGCCATTTCAAACATAATCTGCACTTATTTTTTCTAGAGACATACTATGTTAAAATGGAAGACGTCAACATAAATTTGTCTTTTTTCTCAGATGCTGCATTTTCTGCATCAGCAATCCTCAAGTATTGGTGGCAAAAATAAAGCTTTGTTTAACAAACATTTACCACATTAGATGGCAAAAATGGCAGGTACCCAATAATTTCTAGCTGCTGAAGTTTATATAGATCTTTTAATATGAGAAAGAAACATTGTTCTTTGAGGTGGGCCAAAGTCTGAGAATGTGTAGTTAAACGCTGATTCCGTGTTTTGAAGGAGTATTTGCTACAGTTAACTGATAAACACTTGCTACACTCTATATTGGGAAAATGGGATTTTTTCAGTGGTGAAGAATAATTTTTTTTCTGTAAGACGTAGGCTTCCCTCTCACTTTATTCAGCCAAAATTCTCACTGAATACTGCATGAAAAGCTAACTGACTGAGGAGTCCATGTTTTAAAGCCTATTTGATAGCTTGTCTTCTGCACAATAAGCACCACTTCAATGAAAGACAATACAATTGTTCAGGACAGCCTTGGTCATTTTACTGTATTCTAGTCCACACTTAATGCTGTACCATAGCACATACTGTATAGAAATACAATAGTCTCCAGTTCTTTATTATAGAACATATCCTGTCTCTTTTTAAAATATGAATTTAGGACCAATACTAGCTCTTCAAAGAAAAAAGTTTTGAAAGAGAGTTGAAATACATGGAAGTAGAGCACACCTTTAGTAAGATGATAACAATTTTAACTATCTTAATTCTTCCTGACATTTAAAATAACATTCTGTGGAGAGGTATCACTTTTTTCTTACCAGACTGGACCCTGTGGTACATATTATAGATACTTAAAAAAAGTCCAAAATTTCTAGGGACAATATTTACTTGGACTATAACCTCAGTTAAATATTTATACATTAATCTTTAGTCTTCATGTAAGAAAATATTCCATATATGCATGTGTGCACACGCATGTCCTCATGCAGGTGATAAATAATAGAAAGTCCCTTTTTATGATAAATTATAGATGACATGTATAATACATGAACTATAGTTAACAAGAAAAATCATTCACAGACAAGAAGCTGGGAGGTGAAAGTCAGTGAAGTCCCACTACCTTCTGGAGGAAGGTGGCATAAAATAAATTTTAGTTCATAAAAATAGATCTGAGGATTTCATAACAGCATAGCTTTCTCTGCTCTGTTTATGGATACATTTTCTATAAAAGCAACTGGAAAAAAAAAAGATGAAAAAATTAAATCTCACTTCACTGAAATAATGCTGAAAATTTGGCAGGATTCAGGGAAGAGCTGCAAAAATGATTCAAGAACTGGAAACCCTAATCTATGTTACAAATCTATGTTACAAAATTAGTAGACATATTCATGATTTCCTACCTCTGATAATTTTAGAATTATGAAAGAATAAATTTATTTCTCTTTTTCAACTTAAAAGTCATTTTCATGTTAACATAAAAGACATATTTTGCTCAGAAACCAAGCTGGTTTTTTTCACGTTGGTCTACTTCATATTTTTGTGGAGAACTGATCACAGATGTCTCTTAAAGAATGTGTGCAAAAATAAAATAATAAAAAAATCATGCTGAATTTCTTTTCTCAAAAAAAAGATCCTTGATGTTTGATGCGAATATTAATTCCTAGCATTGGCATTGGATGAAGGCTTTATTTTGAAGCTACAAAATCTCTCATTTATTTTTGGTCCTTGTATAATAAACCTGAGAATTAAACATTTTGAAACATATTCTCCAGCCTAGGATTTCTCTATAGTTACAGAGATTAAAATTAGGTCCAAATTAAGAACTGAACATGTAAGCATTTAATTGTACTCTTTGGGCTTGAAGTAATTTCTGTTATATCTAGAGAAGCGTGCAGTCAGGAATAGGATCGGTTCTCATTAACAATGCCAGGTATGCACAATGAAATGTTGTGCCCATACTATCCACTTTATAAAAATGTCATAATCCCAAAGGGGAGAGATAAATATGCAACTCTCTCAAACTTACTTGCAAAAGCTGACAGGAGAAAACACTACATGAACCCACATTCATCTACCTTGGTTTTGTTCCTTCCCCTTCATTTTAAGAGCAGCACTATTTTTCTGTTCAGTCTGAGAAGGATATGAGCATTATTCAAGAAAACAAAAAGAAAGCTGAAAGTGGAACAGATAACTAAAGCTACAATGACCATTTTTTTAAATGAGATAGAGGTCCATCTATTTCAAGAGATGGAGAAAGAGACGAACATGAATGTATTCATGGATGACGGGACAACCATGAGTTACCAGTAAGACACAGCCATGAAACAATCTAATAGGATTCTAAGATTAAACAAGTAAGGAGTTTTGTTAGACACAGGGAAGCAGTAGTACCATTTAATAAGATACAGCAAGAGCTCATTTAGGATACAATCTGTAATCCATGCTGATTTTGTTCACAAAGGACATCACAACTAAGAATAAAAAATCACCTATGTAGGTGCCTAGGGGAAAAGAGAACTTATTCTTCTAGAGAAGACATTCAAATTTGGTTTATTTATGCTGCTAAAATAAAGGTAGTAATAATTGCTCAAATAACAAAATAAATACATTTGGAGTATATACCAGAGAAAGATACAGAAGACTTATTCATTTTAAAGAGCATTACTGGAAGGAGATTTAATGGCTTTGAATTATCCATGAATAAAACTTAGTCTAGACATTTGGAGAAGATTAGAAGAAGATTTGGAGAAGATGGAGAGCTTCCCAAACTGAGCAGTAGAGAATTCTACTTGTTTCAAGATGGAGCCTGAGGCAGAGATGCAAGTGACTGTGTAACATGATATAGGAGTTGGTAAAGCTTGTGAAGTAAGGTTTGGGGCATAAAATTAAAGCAAAAAAACCCTGGTATTTGTTAATGTTTCTTAGCACATACTGTATCATATTTTGCCGATCCCATGATTTGTATCATTCAGAAAGATTTCTTCCCCTAGATTCTTCTTTGATGTATCTATTGTCATCTGAGCACAGAGCAGGTTGCTTTCCTTTGAAGTAAGGTGATGGGCAGAAAATAACAACATTGTAAGTGGAAAGGCTTCGAAAACCTGAAATGCTTAGCTGGCATCTGTTGTTTGCATGTTTGGGATTAAACACCGTCTCCTAATAAGGGAGCAATAAAGAATTGTGATACCAATTAGACTGGCAAGATCCTCTGGGCTTTATGCTTTTCTCTGCATTACTTTGAAGTATTTTATGAGAGCTATCCTGCCACTGGAGTGTTGTAGAATGTCACTTTTTCATCCTTCCTCTTCATTGTGTCTTACTGGCTTGGACTGGGTTGGTTGATTGTTGTGGTTTGTGGGTTTTTTTTTTTTTGTTTTTTTTTTTTTTTTTTTTTTTAATATATATACCAAATGTTTTAAGACCATTTTAGTGAGTGTTTGTTGATTTGGGGGAGGAGGGGTATGTTTTGGGGTTTTTTTTGAGATCGATAATAGATAATTCTGTGAACTCTTCAACATTATGTATTTATGTTCATGGAACTGAACTTGATGACCCAGATAATTCTTTTCTTAACTAGCCACAGCTTGCTTTTTGGTTCCATGTCCCCATTTCAACTGAGTTTCTCACCATGGAAGGGTTCACATCTGGGAATAAAGAAAAAGATCAACTTTCTTATCTTGTGAGGGTTTTTTCCCCTTTTCAATTCTGTGCAAGGAATTACAAGGACAAAATCCTTTTGAAACTTGGTTGAGGAACATCACCTTCTAAGAAAAACCCTGAATGTCTTATTTGACACAGTTCTTGCATGTATTTATATTAAGTTAATAGTGATGCACCTTGAAAACAGAAAATTAAACCATCAGGTACTTCTTGAAATAGGTATAAGACCTTCACATGAAGATAATATTGTGAGCTGTATGTACAAGGAGAATTATAATGACTATCTCTATTCACATGCTACATCATACTTCGCAAAAACTACAGGTTTTGTCAAGCTACCAAAGGAGCCTCCACATAGTGAAAATCTTTGTTTTCTTTTCGCATTTACAGCTTGGGTACTGTGGCTATTTTTATCACAGTGCTGCTGAAAAAAAACAGCCACCAGAATATTTCTGCTGGACAAGTATTAGGCTCACTATTCTTAGCACAGCTGTCCTGCTTTTTGGACAATTTTAAGTAGTAGTTGGAATTAAGAACACTAATCAAAAGTTATGCATATGTAAAGGAGACTAAAATGCAGGATTGTTCTTTAAGAAAAGTAACCAATAGACAAATAAAACAATTTGCCTTTCAAACTGTTCCAAAAATAGAAATTTGGAGGGTAATACTACTACATCAATCAAACCACCAATAAGGTAATGTAAATCTAAGTCACATCAAATTAATATACACTGATGTGATGGATTTACTGTTCTAAGGGACAATGAAGAAACGTGGAAAGTGAAAGACAAGAATTTACTCTTTATGTGGCAAGTGGGGTAGCAGTTAGATTCCCAAGAGGCAGTAATATCATAGTGTAATATAGCGTAGGTCTTAAGAGCACGACGGTGTAAGAACGGCTTAAACTAACTCAAGATCTGCCTTTAGGGTAACAGAGAATAATTTGGTGAATGGTCATTTGTACAAATTTGGTCAGCAGGAAAACTCTAAGGGTTCTTTCCTCTCTGATTTTCGTTGAAGTTCTCTGTGTATAAAACATTGCACCAGAAAATGGTGCTGAAACCACTGAACACAATAACTTGCTCATGACCACAACACATATGCTTCATGCTATTAAGAAACAAAATTAATGGAAAACAAAACCAGTTACTTTTTTAAAAAAACAGCTTTACCACCAGATAAAGTTAAAACATATTTTCAGTCTATTCCAAACCCTTCTATTAACACCTGTTTATCACCAATAACTAACACCACTGCATCTGCTGGAAATGCAGGTGAACATGAGAAGAAGCAGAAGTCAATGCATCTCATCACCAATATGTAAATATGAACCTTAGGGAACCATAAATACAAAAAAATAGAGGTTTATTCTCCAGGTTTTCTTGGAGCGGCAGAGACACAGAGCATGTGTGAAAACAGACTGCAAAATATCATAATTGTCCAGTTAAACCAGTAACACGAAGTGTAGGCATGGGCAATTCTGAAGTTTCCTAAGGGACTCTTGGACAACATTAATTGGTTTTGTCTTGCACCCCAAAAATATACACAATCAATTCCCTGAAAACTGAAATCTGCAGCAGATCCTCCATATTTAGCTTTTGAGAAGAAGACAATCTACTGGAGCCATATCTCCTTTGTGCTGACAGCACTACAGTACTGTCTCCAAACCACTCCCTACAGGTAATACAGTTCTTGCAAGTTTCTCCAATGTTGCTCTTGGAAACATGGAACTTGGAAATTTAAAACTAAAACTGTGAGAGCAAAGCATGATAAGAAATAGTTATAATTGAGCAATATGATGTCTAAAAATATTGGTCTGAGTGTTACAAGACATCTTGAAGTGGAGACATTCCAAAATTATTAATGTTTAAAACATTCTTGACCTTGGATATTCTGGAGAAGTCACTAACCTGGTTTGGTTTGGATTTTCTGCTACTTCCATAAGTTATGCACAAAAAAATATCCAAATGGCAAAAGAGAAAAGTAGGATGTGGATCCTACTTTAAAGGGTTAATAAACATTCACAAGCTCTGTCACTTGGCTCTAGATAAGGACACAAAAAATCTTGCAATCTTCAGATCCACAGAAAAGAAGCAGAAACTGGTTCTGTGGAGTAACACTGTTTTGATTGTGTCTTCCTTAATACTGGTTATGAACTAAGTTTTAGTAGGCTTTAAGACATCATAGTGTAACTATAAACAGAAGATGGATTCTCAAAGAATCCATAAATAGCATCCCGATCTCAAGTGAAAATTACAGTTCTTCCTTTTCTATACCAAGCTTATTCCTTACATCTGACTTCTTATTTTTCTTCTGGGTACCATGAATATTTTGAGTAAGTGCTTTTGTTTGGATTTTTTTTTCTATGATTTGAACTTACTGGGAGGGGGAAAAGAATATTGGCATCTACAAAGCAATTGACTGTGGAGCTTGATCATTTGCTAAGCATTATTAAAAGCTCTCTGAAATCACTCCAGTGCATTGCCCTTTACAAGCCATCAGCCATCAATTCAGACCGTCAAATGCGATTACCAGCACTCTTCCTGAAGCTACTTCCAAGCCATTAGTCTGATCGAAAAGCTGTGTCTCCTTTTTTCCCAAGTGCATGAAAATCTACATGTTTCTTTTTTTTATGTGATGATTCATTACATTTCTGAATAGCATTTATGGTGTTAGATCTCTAACACAAGTCAGAATTTATTAAATTTTCAGAAATCATTCTTATTTAAGGAAAATTTTTCAAAGATATGCTCACATGTACATCTCTCTTCTATGTACATCTATCCATTAAGTTTTTCAAATGTACTTATTCTGTTACTATGTGTCAAAGAGATTTACTGGCTTGGAAAAGTACATTTAGATGGGAATCAAATTGCGCTACCAGTATCTACCAAATGTCCTTCTTTCATGGAGTATATTGTGACTACTTTTGCACTTCTGTCTGAACAGGAGAGTATGAGATGGATTAAAAAAAAAAACATTCATCCAGTCCCATGTGAAATATTTTGTAGAATAGCTGAAAATACTTTATACGTGCTGCACATTGATTCTCAGAAATTAGAGTTTGCACATGCATGATTTTCTACACAGAATTATAATTGAACCTAGACACTGACTCTCCAACTCATCCTACATGTCAAGAAAACACAAAATTATGAACACAAACAGTTCACATAAGAACATAGATAAGTTTTCTGAGGTAGTCAGGACTGGCCACAAAATATAAAATATGTTTTCCAGTTTCTTAGATATCAAGGTCGTTATTCACTGGAACAGTGTCACCAGGGACATGGTAGGGTCCCTGTCACTGGAGGTTCTCAAGATTTGTTTGGACAGGGTGCTAGATAATCTCATCTAGGCTCCCTTTCTCACAAAATGTTGGACCAGATGACCTTCGGAGGTCCCTTCCAACCTGGGCTATTCTACAAAGCAACCTCTACATGCTGAGTTTCATCAGCTCAAGACATTTTTGAGTCTGCTAGAAAAAAGAAGACAGGTTGTCTTTATGGGGTCCTCCCTCATCAAGAAGAGAAATGAAATACCACATCCATGCTTGTCCTTTGTAGAGTTCTTTGGAACCAAAATGGATATTGTCAGCACAGCTTCAGGGCAATCAAAGCACTCTATTCTTCAAAAAGTATATTTCATTTAATCACACAATTTATTTATATTTCAGAGGCACACATATTTATCAAGGTTCTTAGAGCTTGCATTTCTTCATCATCCTGTGTCAAACACCTTATAGCTACTGACATTTGAATACATGACTTAGAAGAGTGGAGTATTACAATACCATGGAAACTGTCTAAGTCCATCGCTTCTGAAGTCATGGAGGTATGCATTTATGTTCCTGACTTGGCTACCCACATTTGTAAACGCTACTGGATGACCCTCCAGCATGCACTGACAGACCCATTCACAAAGTGTGTAGGTGGGGAAGATGAACAGCCCCTTCCTGCTTAGTTTCCTCTTCACTAAAAATGTAGAACAGAACATTTCATGAATATTCTTATAGAAATTCAGCTCCCAGCCATGTTACCATCTCCTCTTACTGCATAATTAAGCAAATTATTTTCATTCAACTCTTCATCTACTCATGTGGGCAATGTCTTTCCTGTGGATTTTCATTCTATAATTGGAACATAATATGCCAAGATTATTTATCTCCACCCGATTGAGAAATCAAAACAAATCCTCAAAAAATGAAGACATCCTGTAGCAACAACAGCAGAAGAAATCATTACAAATGCAAGACAGCAAGATAGACAGGTAACCAGAAGATGCACCATTCTCTGCAAATAATTTATAAGAAATAATTTATTTATCCAATTTTACTGGGTTTTTTTCTGCTCACAACGTAGTAGCAAGATCCTACAGTCCTCGAATTGACTCTTTGCTTGAAATTATTCATGATTTTTCCCCTTTAAAGATAAAAAGGTTTCTCTTCTCCTTTCTTTTTCAAAAAGATTTCTACCAGGTTTGAAAATGATGCAGAACTAGATTTAGACAACTTTATTTGAGCTTTAGAGTGCTGAAAATTTATACAGATCTTTATTTTGTGGCATAACTGTTCTTGACTCTATTTTTTAAAGGTATTTTTCCAAGCTGCATGCTTTAGTAATCCTGTCTAAGTATTTAAGATCTGTTTCAACCTGTTTTTAAGCTAATCAGATAACTAAGTAGCACACATCTCTAAGTCACGGTAAAAATACTGATTAGTGGGTATCTTCTATATTTATTTCCCATTTTGAAGTTCTTCCTTTATTCCCCTGCCCTCTGCTTGTTAGTTTATGCTTCACTGCAGACCACATCCTATGTACCTGTGTGCATAGTAGGTCACCTACAAAGCAAACGCTTTGCCTTCACTTCCAAGCATGGCCTCCCTTGGGCTGGCTGAGCGCTGGCTCCAGATTCATCCACAGAACCTTCTTCCAGCATAGTCAAAGGTGTCTGTGAGACACACCTTCATCTTTTAACAGCACAGATGAAATTAATCTCACTCAAACACAAAGCTGGGAGTAAGAGACAGATTTTTTCCCCATTACAGAGGCCTTTTATTTCTGTTTTGACCAGAAGCTTCTCTTCTTCACTGAATTTAGTTTTAACTGAGAATAGTCATTGCTTCTCTATGCTATTTCCTTTATTTATGTGCAAGTGCTTCCTTGCACAAAGGAGTGCCTCTGAGAAACTCTACAGTGTGGCATCTTGCATTCTGACCTACAGCGCAGACGTTTTCCTAAAATGCAGTATTCCTAATAAACCTTCATTAATTTGGGCATTGTTTGGAAAGACTGTGGACATCAACCACAGGGAGTGCATCTCAAAGCCGTTATATATATTGTAATATTTGGGCAGTGTATCACAAGTATCTGAATGAAGACAAAGACCTAGTTCTCTTCAGCTGACTGCATGGAGAGCCACATCTTACCAGCCAATATTGGTAACTTTCTTCAGCTGCTCAGTGTCTCCACCTAACAGATATGCTAGTAGCTACGACACCCGAATTAGGCATTGACATAGAGCAGTATGAATGTGGAATCATGAAATTTAATATTTAAGAATTTACTTATTTAAATACACTCCTTTGTGAGCGCAGTTACCACAGCTGGATAGCATCACAGAGCACAAAACAGGCAACGCAGAGCTTGAAGCACAAGTGTCCTATTCTCTGAAGATTATCCTATGGGTTATGCAGCAAAAAAAATGCAAGCATTGAGGATCTTTAGTAAATGCTTAATCGGTAATTTCTTTTGTGAACTACTCTTTAAAAGTTGTTGCAATATTTATAATTCTAGTTCCCCAACAACAAGGGTATCCTTAATAATGTCTGTGGCATAAAATACTACTTTTAACATTTTAACTTTTCAACAGTATTAGAATACATATTAAAAGACATAAAAATCATTATATATTGCAATATATACAAACAGCACAAACCCAAACATATTGGCCATATTGCCCATACAGATAAAAGACCGCATATTCAGAATATTTTTACGTGTTTTCTCATTTTTTTTGTCTACTCTGTGTTTCCATTTTTCTATTGCAAAGCATAAGGTACATACATTTCACAAAACACGTATTTGTCAAAGTTAATGCATTTTCCTCAGAAATTCTGCCCGTAAAGAGAATGTGCATGAAGTAGATCATCAATTGACATATGCTGCCAAAAGGGAAGGGAACAGGAAAAACAGCAGGTCTTGTGAATTTTTACAGCCCTCCATAATCTTTTCAGCTATCGGGTACCAAGACAATATAGGTTTATAAATAAACTAGCTATTGCTTTAATGGCCAAAACATACAAGGACCATATTTTTTAGAACTGGTACCCCCAAAATAATTCATTTTTGCTTTGTCAAAGGACTGTCAAGGTGCTGTATCCTGAAGACTGTATCCTTAAAATCAGCATCAATGAAGTGCAGCATGACTTGCTTTTACTTCCTTCTACTAAAAATACTATTGTATTCCAAGTAAACTAACTTGCAGCCAGAGACTAAAATTCTCACAAAAAATCCACAGCCTTAGCACTGCAAATAGTTAAATAGGAATATATAAGAAATATGAGAATGTGGGAAGTCCAGAACTTTAATATTTTGCTCAGCAAATGATTAGGCTGCACCATCAATTGCTTTATAGATGCCAATATTCTTTTTCGCCCTCCTAGTTAAGTTCAAAGCATAAGAAAAAAAATCAAAGAAAAGCAGAGAATTACATACTTAGTGAAAATATTCACAGCACCCAAAAGAAAAACATACAAGAAGATAGTTTTAAGAAATAAGCTTGGTATAGACAAGGAAGAATTGTGATTTTTCACTTGAGATTTGGATGCTACTTATGGGTTCTTTGAGGATCCATTTGCTCTTTATTGTTACACTATAGTAAGTCTTTATGGCTTAATTTTTGATATAAGTATTCCTGAAGCCATTGCACTGGTAGGAAGACTGAAGTATTAACACGGCACAACTAGACAATCAATTTCACTATTGAGATGAAAAATAAACAAGTTGATTACATTTTGCAAAAGCATCAAGCTAGTATTTATACTGTTTTAATATTACAAGTCCATAACAATGTCCTATTTCCATCCATATAAGAATTTCTAGGGAAATTAAAGAATTTGCTATCTTAGTGCTTAACAGCTGGAATGATCTTCCCGCAGTTTTAAATGCAAAGGCTACAGTATTTAGCTTATAGTACTAAAATTTATGTCTTTTCTACCATTTTGTTACATGTCAACTGGTATTTTTCTCCACAATGAGTCTTCAAACTACTGGTATAATTCTGAAATGTTATTAAACCAAAATTTTCTCTTATACAGAAAGATTTGTACCACAGGTCGCCTCCAGTTTTGCTGATAATATGCAGTAGTGGCATGCTATTTTACACGTGAAGGTCCTAATTTGGCTGCTTTTCCAAGACAAGGCCACTGGGGGCAAGTGGAAGGTGACAATTACAGGCACTTGGGTATCACCTAGATTTGGAGTCAGTGCCACCAGAGCATGCACTTAGACAGAGGAGCTCAGAAACACTCTTGTTATCACACAGTTTAGACACAACTTGAAAGTATATTCAAAAGCCAGCACAATAGAGATTTCAGCAACAAATTGCAATGATCTAGTCCCTGTGTAAGTCATGGACAGGAGGAGACAGGAGGAGACACCTTGTATGTTCCTGCGCATGGCTATGAGAAAGACTTCATGCAATGCAGATGAGATGTCTGTATAAAACCACTTCTGAAGCTTTTCATTTCTATATAAATCTAATCAGTCATTTACCTTTCAATTTTTTTTCCACCTTTTCCAACTTTGCTATTACAAGTAAACACCAGAAGAATTTGAGATGTATGACATGCATAAAACCTAAATCCATGAGAGAGTCCCATAGCAGAGCCCACCAATACACAGAGACAGTAGTGTTCAGTTCAGAGCTACATAAAAAGCAAGGTGACTGGGAAAATATTTCAGAGCAGCCCAGACAGAACAATGGGAAAGCATTGTGCTGTGTGTGCATACTGTCTTCTAGGAGAAAATACAGCAACCCTAAGGATTCACTAACGACAAGAGTAACACTTCTCCACAGCTGTTTGGTGGTAGGAAAGGGACCCCGGCTGTTACGTTTTGGTACAGGATTCAAATGCCTGAACCAAGTGTAAGTTCTCTGTCAAGTGAGGAGCCTGAGAGAGTCAAGAGAAATATAGGTGCTGGATTATTCACTGTTGTGAAATGGAAGGTGACTCTGGATACGTACACAATGAAATTTAGATGTTTAGAGAACTTCATGGGTGAAGAATCGGGAAGTTTGCACATGTAAAGTAACTGCAGAATCAATCAAGACAACTTTGTTCTACTTTCATTTTAGTCACCAAAATGCCTAAAAGGAAAGTTGGACAGCAAGGGATTTGGGGGGAAGCAATTTTTATTTTTTAATTTATCTAAGGCTTTGGCAAAAATGCAACTTTCTGGCTTGAAATACACACATAAGATGCATACCTCATATTTATGGACTTCAGAGGTATACTTCAGAGCTGGGTTTGAAACACCAACCAACTAAATTAGCTTAGGACTAGCATTCCTGCAGTCCATCTGCTTTAGTCTATTGCACATAATTATCCTACAATATCTGAACTTCCACTGTCTTTGAACTGGTAGATATATAATTTTGTTGAACCTAGAGATGAAGTTGTCATGAAGCAAATACATGTGTATGTGTGTCTGCTTGTGTATGCGTGTGTTTGTGTGTGTGTGTGTATGAATAATACAGTCTTGAGGTCTTTTCTGCTCGAGCCAAGATACTCGTTTTCTCCAACATTACTTCTACCAAAGGAAATTAATTCATTCACTATATTTTAAGATAACCTCAAGAGGGTTGCTTTATTTGGCTATATATACTATCTGAGTGTGTAAAGATGAATAGCTTGTTTTCTTGCACAACAATTTTTATGCATACTTTTAGACTCATACCACATCTCCTTGATGAAAACAAGTCCTCTAAGTACGTATGAGGCTACCCAAGACTGCATATTCTTAGAAGTAATGCTGCACGTGGCATTCCCTGTAATCTCATTCATAATTCTAGCTGACATAACTAGTGTTCCTAGGTTGATGTATTTCTGATTAATGAGGTATTAGTTCTATATCAGGTAGCAATTTCAGAATAGTCTATTTCCAATGAGTTATGAATATGACTTGATTATTACCATTTGACCTACTCTTGTGTTAAGATGATTTGTGGCTGCGTTTTCCCAGAGAAACGACCAAATGTCATTGCATTGAAATACCACTGTCATGTTCTAGTAATTAAATGAAGATAAAAAAATAAAAGCATGGTAGGCATGTAATCTGTGCATGGTATTCAGCAAGCTGAAATATTTGTACACTTACTTACAAGGGAATTTTCTTAACATGAATGAAAAATGAACTACATAAAAAATTCTGGAAGTGTGAACCAAAAACACAAAACAGCTGCTTCTATCTTCCAGACATTTGAAAACATCAAGTACTCTTCTTTACTCCATTTACACCAGCCTCATGGCATTTAAAGAATAATGCAATCATCAGGCACAGTCAATTCACAAAGGGAAAATGCTGTTTAAATTATTTGATATTTTGTATGATAAGGTCATCTACCTAGTGGATGGAGCTTTTCTGGATTTTAGTAAGGCTTTTGATACTGTTCCTTCTAGATAAGTTGTCCACCTGTGGGATGAGCAAGTCCACAGTGTGCTGTGTGAAGAACTGGCTGAAGGGCAGAGTTCAGAGGGCTGCAGTGAGTGGGGCTACCTCTGGCCAGCCACCACTGGTGTTCCTCAGGGTTCAATTCTAGGGCCAATTCTGTTCAATATATTTATCAACAGTCTGGATGCAGGAGTTGAATGCACCATTAGCAAGTTTGGTGAGATACCAAACTGGGAGGTGCTGTTGGCTTTCTTGAGGGACAAGAGGCCTTGCAAAGAGATCTGGATAGCTTGGAGCATTGGGCTATGATTAACATGATGAAATTTAACAAGTAGAAGTGCTGAATTCTGCATCTAGGATGGAGTAACACTGAGCACAAGAATAAATGGGGAGATGAGTAGCTGGAGGGCTGCCCTGCAGAAAGGGATCTGAGTGTGCTGGCTGACAGCAGGCTCAATATGCATCAGCAGAGTGCCCTGGCACCCAATGTGGCAAAAAGCATTTGTGTGGCCTCACCTGGAGTACTGTATGCAGTTCCTGGCCTCACAATTTAAGAAGGTCCTTGAATATATTCAGAGGAAGTCAACAAAGCTAGTGAAAGGGCTGGAAGGAATTTACTGTGAGGAGTGGCTAAGGACTTTTCTCTTGTCTAGTTTGGAGAAAAAGAGGCTGAGGTGTGACTTCATCGGCCTCTACAGCTTTCTGAGGAGAGGAGGTGGAGATCTCTTCTCCTTGATATCCAGTGATAGGACACATGGGAATGGTTCAAAGCTGAGCCAGAAGAGGTTTAGACTGGACATTAGGAAGCACTTCATTACCAAGAGGTGCTCAAACACTGGAACAAACTTCCTAGAGACGTGGTTGATGCCCCAAGCCTGCCATTTGGACAACGCCACGCCCTTAATAACATGCTTTGACTTTTGACCAGCCCTGAAGTGGTCAGGCAGTTAGACAAGACGATTGCTGTAGGTCCCTTCCAACTGAAATAGTCTATTCTGTTCTAGGCCTATCAAATTAACAAACTCCAATGTAGAAAAAACAAAACCAACACAATCAACATGACCCTTAAACTTTAAATGCCAATTAGACACAGAACTTTTCATCTGAGACCAACTAAACACTTCCCAATTGTCCCAAACTATAACTTGCCTAAAAGGTCTCTGATGAAGGCTGAAACAAGCAGTGATGCACTTATCTACAACAGAGAGTTCCTTCAGCATATCCCACTTCTTGCTAGCTGTGACATGTAGTTGCCACGATTTTAAATTTATGTTCATCCTCCACATGACTTTCTCTGTGTTTACTGATGATAAAGTGAATGGATTTGTTATTATTTATTTATGATAGAAAAACAAAATGAACATTACTATCCGTTAACCAGATTTTGAGAATTATACAGGTTTGAAAACTACAGAAATAGAAATCTTCCATGTTTTTTTCAATTAATGGGATCACCAAGAAGCAATTCTAACAATAATGTTCATTTTTTTATAATACCAAGGTAATAAAATTGTTATAATAGCTGCCCACATATTGCTATGTGGCATCTGTAAAAGAGAAGCCATTCTCCTTTTAAAAACGACAGAAATTAAGGACATCTTTATTAAAAAATTCTCTTTATTTTTCTCTGTGACTTCTTGTGTAACTTGTCACATTTTGTTTAGACTCACCTTTTTTGAAACAGTATCAGAATTTGAGTGCTTTCTTGGATGCTACTTCCTTTCCCCTCCACTTTATTTACTCCATAAAAAAAGGCCATCCTATTCTAAAGCCTTCTTCTGTTCACTGTTTTGTTTAATCTGAAGCAGAAGGGCATCAAATTAAAAACTTGCCATCCCAAACTCAGGAAAAAACAAAAAATGAACCTACAAGCCAGAAATAAACAACTGCATCAAACAACACCAGAAGGAACAGGAAAACCATAAAGCCAATTTAAATTCTGAGGGGCAGAGCACTTTTTTTAAAACTTGTCTGTGACAAGGAGCCTGGATCTATGAGCGGAACTTCTTGATGCCCTGTGTATCGCTATCTTCACCCTCTGCAGACAAGGGAGAGCTCTATGTGGTTAGGAGATGGTGGAGGAAAATCATACACGTGATGCAAGCCTGAAGGTCAATGGCATAGAGTAGCTTGTGTCCTCTGGATTTCTAATCTAAATTTCTCCTTCTTAGGTGATTTTCTGTACTTACTTCACTGCACTTGCACAAAGTCTTTAGTTTAAAGCTGGAACATCAAGTGGTGCAATAAGAAGACAACTGTAGAATTTGCTCTCAAAAGAAGATATATGTATGTATAAAAACATATTTTTATATATAAGAAATATGTCCTAAGATAAAGTTAGGCTACTTTCCACAAACACATGGACAAGGACTTTTTGTAGCAAGGACCATGCAGTTTCACACACATTTATCAGTTTTGCTTCATGTCCTCCAAGAGTCTGGCTCTATTTTTTTCTTACATGTTAAAATACAGGAACCAGATGCAGCCTCCTGCCCATTACCTGCACTATCCATGACCTAAGCAAAATGTAATTGTTCTTCGGTGGGGAGTGTATCCACCAAAACTAGGGAAAGAAGGAAAGGAATAAGCTTTAGAATGAGACAAGGCAATGAGTAAGGAGTGCTGTCATTTAATAAGGACTGTTTTCAGTAATTACAGCGACACAATTTGATCAGCAAGGACTAAGTATCTTCATCTGAAAGGGATCGGATGAAATTAGTGCTGATGTAATAAGTACCATTTGTCACTATTAGGGAGAGAGGTGTTGACAGGTCCCTGCTGTCGCCATGGCAACGCGGCAGCACTGTTTCTCTCTTAGCGTGGGCTTCAACTCTGACAAGCTACACAAGTCTGGGAGGCAGAGGATTCTCTGTCGCGTTAACCTAGTTAACCTCTTCCCCAACTTCAGTCATGTAGGATTGCCTAACATTACCAATATTGGGATTCTAGGGTTTGATTTGGGGCGGTGTTCAGACTGTGGTGATCAGCCTCAACCTGGCTCAATTTCCCTGCTATCAGCGACCTGAAAGCCACACCCTTGGGGATGTTTCCTCCAGATTATGCTGGCTCTAGTATCTTACCACCAGCCCTCTTGCAGCTGGCTTCCATACGACCCCTGTGGCAGGTGGGAAGTTCCTTTTTCTATTTATTTTGACAGCATCCTTACACATCTGTTGAGGTGGCCGCTTTCTCCAACACAACCTTAATGTAAGATTTAGAAGGTCATTTTGGCCAAACTAGACCTGAAAAGTGTGCTTTCCACATGACTGCTTTCTACCAGGCAGCTCCATAAAGGAAATATTCATTTTAAGCAGAAGCACAGCTCTCTCCAACAGAGAAACTCCAGTCATATGCAGGGAGGTTATTCACAGGTAGATTACATACTGTTACAATATTTTCCACTGACACATTCCACGATGTGAAATAAAAAGGCAAGATTTACTGCCAGCAGAGTAAAATACTAAGTGTAAGATACCACAAGAAAGAAAAAGAAAGATTCTTTTGATCAGATACTCATATTCAACGCACATAACCAAAACACGATCTTAATTACTGTCAGTGGGTGGAAGTTTCCTGAATGTTAAATTACCTGCAGCAATTATGAACTACTGAGTAACCAGTTTACAGCTTCCTGAAATTATCATCACATAATTTGGCAATCTGCCATATTTTATTTCATTAAAAACTTAATGTACCATAACATAATAGCCATAATAAAGCTGTCAAGGGCCACTCATTGCTATTTACTTAGTTATCATCTGTTTATTATCTTTCAAAACCAACAGTCAAACAGAAAGGAAACTGGGAGATGAACAGGTCACATGAGAAACAGGGAAAATGAAGAGCTTGCTCTTCCCGCTGTATAGCCCCAAAATCTGTATCTATCCCATTTGTCTCATTGTCAAAATTCGGCACAGAAAATACCTAATAACCTTTTTTGAAGACCTTAACTGCTGAAGTATGATGTATTTAGATGGGACAAAATATAACTTGCCAGAACCCAGTATAATTACTAGTATCTTAAACTATATATAGCATCAACAGAACCAATGAATTCTATCGTGATTTTCAACCTATCACCTGGAAGAAGTGCTTCTTCTGCCAGGATACCTTCAAAATCAAATACTGAAATATTTTCAGGAATTGTAGTAGCTGGAATTGATGCAAAATCAAAAAATTAGCGCCTATCACAAAACACAAAACTATTGGATGACTAGTTAATCCCTTCAATTAGAGCCCCACAGCACAGGCCAAAATTGTGTGAGCTTGTAGCTGTACTCTTAGCAGGCACTGCTTTCTTAGAGGTTTCATCATTCAGATGGCCTAAAGGTCCTAACAGAAGCATTTAAGAGTCATCTATAAATCCAACTGTTCTGCTTATATGAAAGTGTTGATTTTCTTCAACAGCTACCTGCTCAAGTACTGATGTGCACTATGCTTGCTTAAGTTTTGAAGCAGATTAAGTGCTAAGAGATGCAGGCTATTGGAAGCAACAAGTGCAGATTGCTATGTCTAGGCGTAACAACAGTACCAACAATAACAATATAAGATGTGAGTAGCAAGACAACAGCACTAACAGAGCTGAGATACTAGTAAAAAAACCTCACACTGATACTTGTGGATTTAATGCAGTCATTTCCCCCATGTTACTGACAAATGCTGAAGTAGTTTAACATACTTCTATGTATACTAAAAATAGACTTACTGAGTAGCACATTAGGTAGTATATTTTGCCCACTTGGGATTTTTTTTTGTTTTGACTTATATATCAAGAAAATACATACAATTATGATATGTTTTTGTTCATCACTAAGTTATTGAAATCACAATGACAGAGCATTTTATTTGCAAAACATTCAATGATAATTTCACAAATGAGGCAAATAAACCAAGACACAATGCATTAAGTTTGCAAGTAGTGAGGGATAAATAAACATTATGTTTCAGTGTTCACAGACAGCTAAAAGAAGCATTAGTTGTTACTGCTTAGATAATTCAGTTTTAATCTTTGAGACTTCAAGTAAGGGAAGAAATTGTGGATATAGTCTATTTACAAGCAATATTTCTCTGAGATTTAGATTAATGCATCAAATAGTAGATAATCAACACATATACATGTACTGAAGAAATCTGAAGGGAACCCATAATAAAATAAAACAAAACCCTTGCAGAAAAAAGCCCCACTTTTCATTAAAACAATTCTGGTGACATCATTTTACCCCTGAGTTGGATATTAACCGTAAGCATGATTTACTAAGAACATTTCTTGTGGTAACAAGTGCTGCATAGCTCTACTAGTACACATTTCCAAGGGTAAGCAGGCAAACTACTACGCTTTCCTCAGTTTCAGGCTACAATAAACTCATACCATAGCATCTCCAACACGGAATATTAGCTAAAACCAAAGGGCTAATCTCACTTTCAAATTCAGATCCAGGTATACCCTCTCAGACAAGAAACTACTACAACAGTTATACCAAAACCTCCATACTATTTCACATACACTGTGAGAGTCACATCAGTCGTTTCTCAGAACACACCTACAGGTTTTTCTACTTTGCCTCTAGGTGCAACTAGAAAGTGTAAAGGAAGGGGGGAGAATGGAGGCTGTTATCCTCTATTTGAAGTAGTCTACAGAGAGACTACACAACTAGCAGTAACGAAATTCAAGACTTTTAAGTCCTACACTTGAATTGGGGTACAAAATCTGAAAAGTAAAGTTTATGACATCATCAGGATGCTAGAAAGAGTACTGAGCAACACAAGGATCGTAAATCAGTCCTAGTCAAGTGCCAAGCACAGAAGGCTATAACGTTTCCAGTATCTGGATAAGCTCACCCATCCCCATACATCAGTGACCTGGGCAATGCACACTCCTCCTTACAAGTTGCGATATTAGCAGAATTACTAGTGGCAGATCATCCATACAGCTGGCACTGGACTTCATATGTTCCCAATGTGTCATTCACTACATCCAATAAAGATCTGCAATAAACACAATTTATTAGCTGTGTGGGAAAGCAGACAGGACTGCAAATGCCCAGGTGCCATCAGATGCACAAAACAATTGCTGCCCCAACATTAGTTTCTCTGCTTCTTATTTGTTATAGTAATGATACCACAAAAAATGGACTCCTTTATAGTTTTTCACCACAACACTTTTTCAAGATTCATTTTATTATTTTCAGCTAGCAATTTTTAAATAAATTATTTGTAACCAATTCATTAAAATGCATCATCAGAGACATCTCAGGAATGATTACATAATTCTATCCTTCATGCTGCTATCATTAGAAGGGATGTGCTATCATTACTTCCTGAAATTTCTAAAAAGGATTAAAAAAAACCCACAAAAGAACATCAACAGTTATGAACATGCTTTGGCAATAATTTCAGCTTTTACAAAGACTTAATTTAATCTGAAACTTGTACTTAAAAGGCTCAAAATAGTAACTGCTCACAGAACAGCAGATGGTCCAGACAATAAAAGGCAGAACTATTTGAGAAACGTGAGTTGTTCACTGATACAGATAGAGCCAGTAAGCAACCATGCAATGAAAATGGTATTTTACTGGAATAAACTAATTTGTAAAATAAACTTCAAAAGTTTAACATGGATTCATGTTTTACTTTTTTTTCTCCTTAAAAGGGTGATCTGAACCCGTCCAAACGGCCCATTTAAAAAGCTATTACATTTTAAAATCAAAGACAATTGTAGCAATTAATTTAAACATTCATGGGGAAAAGTCACACACAAACCAAACCAGTGTAGAATGAGGTATATATCTTATAGATATCTTATTACAGGATAAGAGAAGAAACTTTGCATTGTAGATTGTAGATTTGCTACATGTAAAGCTTATTTCCTGTTTCAAATGAATGTTTCATGTAGTCAAGGCAAGTGGGGAAATAATGATGACAAAGAACAAAAAACCTGATTGGAAAATCATAGTTAAATACTGGAGTTACATGATTAATAACTTGGGAGTTTTTTAACATGCAAAGCTATAACCGATGTCATTAAGTCCTTCTGAAAGCCACATCAAGATGGAAACATTTAAGTGACATCTTAAATGTGAAATAGCTGTATAGTTTACTTATTAAATAATGATATGATCTGCAAGTATCGAGTTTCCAACTATTTGTATTACTTCAGTATTTTTCTCTCTTGCCTTTAAAATAAAGAAAACATGTTATTTAACTTGAAATTTCTTTTGGTCAACACAGTAAACTTTCATTCAGTTCACATAACAGTTCTTTAAAGATTACTCAGAAGAAAATGGAAGTTGAAGGGACTTTCTTGTGTGATTCATCACTGATTTCTGCTTTAGCAGGCAAACACACCATATAATCTTTTCTTTAGACCGAGGAAGCACCATACAGATGTCGTTCACATCCTCATTGCTTTCTCTTGAAAGTCTCTTTCAGAGCTTTGCTTCTGCTGATGCCTGGAAGCTTTCTTCCAGTTTCCAGACTAAATGTGATTGGGATCAATTTATATTGATACTTTCCTTTAGCTTAACCGCTTTTCACACTCCCTGATATTTTCACAGTAAGGTCTTTAAAGGCGGCAATGATATTTACTTCTGCCTTGCCATATTTACTTTAATTAATTAAACCAACCACACTCTTTTAACATTGTTTCCTATGAAATTTTCTTCATATCTAAGTCCTATCAGTAGACCTTCTCTACGCTTAATCCTATGTGAATTTATCTCTGTTGATAGCCAGTCATAAAGACAATGCTACAAAAGAAATTGTACGTTGCTTAGCATAACAGTATTCATGAATCCATGTTTTATTTAGACATACAACTTCTACAAACTAATGTCTGTGCTTTGCACGGTGATCTACTGACTTTCTGAAAGTCTAGCAACAAAGGCTATATTATGTCTGGAAGTTGTGGAATTATGGAGTTAAAAAGAAATTACTGGAAGATTATCCCTTATGAAGCTAAATAGCCTTGTCCCATCAGAAATCTAGAAATTGTCTTCACTTCTTTCTAATGACTACCTCTTAGTCACTGAAAAGCATTTTTCCCCCATCTGTAGAAACAAATCCAGCGACACAGGAATTACCAATTTCCACGATTTCAAAGAAAACTTCAGTGTTCCATAGCTCTAAACTTTGGCTAGCAGTTAAAACACACAGTAATTCTCACTGCTAATGAGAAAGCAATCACTGGGACAAGAAATTTCAGTGCTTCCACATTAACTGTTACCATTATATGCTAATCACATTTTAATTGCTAACCAGACGCTACCAAAAAAAGAACAAGCTACAAAAGCAGAAAATAAAATTCATGAAGCAGAAGTTTCAGTTTATCTCTTCTTTCATGTGCAATTTCCATTAGTTACTATCTGACTTGCATCTCTGTGAAATAGATTAGGTTACAGAAGGCTCAGAGCCCTTGGGTCAGTTATTTCTATAAAAAAAATTAGTCAGAAATATTTCATTTTCCAAGTGAACCTAGGCCAAAACTCTGGATTATCACACCCCAAATCAGGTTTGGGGTAGGTTTGAAAACTAGTCTTCCCTATTGCTCTCAGCTTAATTCTTCCAAAGTTATTAATGTCCAACCTACGCTTTTTATCTCAGCTGTACCACCAAATCAATGCCACTGTGTGCCTTCCAAATCATACCTGGCATGGTGAAGCAGAGGCTTTTTACCTCTGGCACAGTACCAGTGTAACTCAGCTGTGCAATTTGCAGCTGTAAGGTAGGGACCAGAAATTCACCTCTCGTACTTCAGAAAGCTAGTGAAACCCCTTCTTCCTGAGTAAACCTACAGGTGAAAGAAGTTTTCAGGACAATAAGGCAAAACAAAAAATAAAACAGGAACCCTGTTCTTTCTACCCAGTTACAAATTATATCTAGACAAATGCAGATTATATAAATTATATCTGAACACTTGAAAGATCCTCTGTCCCACAGAAGGCCTTGGAAAGTTTTTTCATTTCATGTACATCCATAATGACAGTAGGCTCAGAAACCTTCTTTCTGTTTAAGTAAGTACTGAATGGTGGAGAGGATTGTGAGAAGTCAAGATCTCTGGTTCCTTGCAAGAGGTAAAAGGCACTTCAGGACAAAGCAGCCTGCAGGAGTAGGCTCAAGGAAGACAGTGGAGGGCAAGAGGTTAACCGTGCTGTAGGTACTTGAGGGCATGTGGTCTGTGGGTTCCTCATTGCCAACTACCTCAAAGTAACAGAATAACTCAGATATTCTATAGGAAACAGGAACAGATCAGTAAAAGACAATCCAAACCAGTACATTTCTCTGCCTTTGATCCCTATTTTCTGTATATGTATCTAGTACGTACTCTTCCATTAGGATAGAGATATTTTTAAGTCCTATTGCTTTTGCCACTACTGATTGAAAGACCTCACTAACACTACCAATGTGATTTTTTATTTCAAAGTTAAAAGAATTTGCAAATCTAACTGCTGCAACAGTTAGTAGTGCTAAAATTCACTTTCAAATATACTCATTTTGGGAGAGACAGCAGTTGAACTATGATCTTTTAGCTTTGTTTCTAGATGTTCTACAATATCTCAAAATACAGCTTAATAGAAAAACAGAAAGTAAGACAACATGAAAAAATATGAAAACCAAGTTATTTAAGTTACTCTGATATGAAAGTACATTTTACAAAAATACTGATGTCCTAAACTATTAACTTCCACAGCCTAATTAGTAGCTGCAGTAGTTCTTAAATAACGGCTTTATGAAGCATAGATACAACACCTCTGCCTTGTAAACTGCCCCCGGCAATTGTCAGCAAATGGACTGATTAATTAAGTGGAGTTTGAGTAAATTTCTTTTGTAGAAGCAAGAAAAAAGGAATTTTGTCCTCATCAGCAATGGGCACATAATGACTAAGCAGCAAAACTAAGGAAAACAGTTAATCACACATATGACTAGGAGAGAAACACGTACTATCAGTTATCAGGAGCCAAATAAGAGCTTAGGAGGGGGTGCTCCCTTCACCTTTCATTGACAGGATTTTGTTTACAAAAAAAGATTCATGCTTGTATTTACACGTTACAATACATTTCTACGGCATTTCCAAGTTCAGTTGTACTGGAAGAGGACACAAATAATTATCTTGGTCCTAAATTAAAGAATTAACTATTTTTAAATTTTACTTGGAAACTGTCCATCTCTCTCTGATTTTTAGTGGCATCTAGTGGTACAGTACTGTTTTTGTTAAAAATGAATACTCTTTACTGGTCAAAATAGGAATCACTCAGTAATAAAATGCCGCTTCTGAACAATAAAGGGTTAAGGGAACTAGAGTTAAGCCTGAGTTTATAGGTCTGATGGTGTCACTAGGCAACAAGTAACTTGCTGCAGCCAGCTCTTTTCAGCCTTCTTGCTTCCTAATAAAACCTGGTCTGCAGGCTGGTTTAGAGACAATAATAAAATAAAGCATGTTTCTTCCCTATTCTTCTCACTACCCCCTGAAAACCTAAAACAAAACAAAACTCCCAAATCCAACAGAATCACTGTTGATTCTGCAATTGCAAATGCACTGCGCTACTAGTAGTTGAAAACAGATAGGCTTTGTAATTTGGTGATGACTCTGAAGCTCTTATGTTTTATCCATGCTTCATGATAAGAGCTCTATGAAACTCTAAGTCCAAGAGAAACAGGGGGAGGGAAAAGGAAGAAAAAAAGAAAAAAAAAAAGATGTCATTTAACAATCTGAGCAGTTTGGGGCTTGTAATAACAAGACAGCTATTTTCCAACAACTCTTTAAAATACAATTCAAAACACTTCATGCATTTTTAATTTGGAAATTTAGTCACGTTTTGGTGACTCAAGTTTTTCTCTTGCATCCTTACCTGTTCTAAGAGATTAAAACATGAGCGTGATTTAAACAGCTAATTCTGTAAAGTTTTCTTGTAGAAGCTGTATTGTTTTCAGTTACGCAGAAGTATTAAAGACATTGCGATGAACTAAAGCAAATGTCATGATAGATTGTTTTGCAAACCGTTTGTTTAACTACATAAAACTTTCTACAAACAAGGAAAGAACAAATGACCCTTAAATGCCACAGGAATTTTGCACAATTTGAATACAATGCAATGAAAATAAACTAGTACTATGCAATTACTGAGGCATATTTTAGTTTCTGCATTTAAACAACATAATATCCCATGCGTCTTTTATTTATGTGATCTGAGAGATTACATTTTCTTGCATTCAATACTTCTAGTTCTTGAGCATAAATCTATATTGTGCTGTCATAAATTCTGCATCCCAGTATCTATACAACTCTAACATTTTTTACAAGCTACAGTATTTATGTTATTTGATGATAGGTCCTTGCACATTTGGTAAACTCTGTATCTCACAGTAAGTATAAAAACATGAGCATAGTGTATTATGCTGTCAGAACAGCAGCCCTATGTAGTTATGAGTACACACAAGATGACCTCTGCCCTACTAGCTTGCAATTGCAGCACATTTTACTCAGGGGTAAAATCTGGACACACTAAAGCTTATTTCACACTTCATGTAAAACTACTCACTCTGTTGTCCTGGCTAAGATAAAGCATGATTCTCTTTGTTTTTTCACAGAGCATGTTATAGATTTAATTAATATGACCACACTCAGAATAGAGATTGAAAGCTATTTCCACTGAGGTCCTAATTCTGCACTGTGTCCAGTGTTTCCTGCATGTTTTGCATTTCAGAGTAAGATCAGCACTGCTGGATCTTTACTACAAGGAGGTTTTCATTTTTGTAGACAGTAAGTCTTATTTCCTCCTTTGAAATAACTTTTTAGCCAAGTCTATTTTCATGCACACTGTCCTTCAGGTTCAAAGCTGCCTTCTCTTGTGCTGCACAAGCAGCAAGTTTTTAATCTTCATCTGCTCTATACAACAATAGGTGCTCACGCACTTGCTACATCATAGAAATCCTTAACAAAGCCATAACAAAGGAGTAAGGAAGCAGCTGACATGTTCAAGTAACACTAGGTTCTGTGTTTGTGGAAGGGAAATTAAGTTCAGCCCCACAGGAATATGTATTCCCAGTCTGATATCTTTCTTTACAGCCAGAAAGCAAGTAATCAGGTTAACAGAGAATGAATAGTTACACCTATTTAGTAATGAGGAGGTTACACACAGAGCTCCAATCTCTTTTTAAGATCAAGGGAGAACAGCAAGTCAAATCAGTAGGTTCTAGATCAATCATCCACCTAAAAATCTTGGATAACTACTCTAGAGCACCATCTGGAAAAGAAATCTAACTCCGCTTTAAAGATGCAACTTGTAGTCAATGCTGCTTGCCTCATACAGGAGGCAGGCCACTGATTTTCAGAGCAGCAGAAAGTTTGACAGTGGCCAATAATAAATTTATGCCCAAAGAGAGCCTAGAAAGAATACAATAGAGTGGAGTTACACTATCATAAACAGGAGGTGCTCAAGCTGTGCTTTGCCAAGGAATGGCAACAACATCCCAGACGTCCATGTGAGATGAAAAGATGCACGTTCCAGCAGGGCCTATATCAGAGACTGCAGAGACCCACTGTGTTTGAGCCTCAGCTGGTTTGCCCCCACTTGGACCTCCAGTCCAGACAGGCAAGAAACCATAGAGTTAACCTCGAGGTAATGAAATTACAATCAAAATAACATCACTATATGTCAACAGCTAAGCTCTCCGTTTTCCTTATCGCATGCACCTACCTCATGAGAAGGAAAGATACACCCCCTCACACCTAATACACAACTGTACACAGCATACAAAAACTGTCCTGGTTTGAGGAAAGAACTAACCTCCTCAGACACAAAGTTCATAGCATATGTGCAAATCTCTTATTGAACACTGGTGCTCGCATAGCAAACACTGCAAAGGTGGATGACTATCTTTCAACTGCCTGCAACATAAGACATCTGTGATATTTTATCACAGGGCTGACAACTTAGCAGGTACAGCAGCATCTGCCTGTGTGAAGACAGGATGGATAAGAGGAAGGGCATCACCAGGACATTTCGTTTTCCTCCCTAGCTCAATTAGGAAACAACTGTCTTTCCTTCTCATAATGCTCCTTTTTTCTTGTCTAACTTCTAAGTAATTTCTTCCCATATCCCTTCCCTTTCTCAGTTTAGCACTGGCTTGGAATGCTGATGAGACATTCTGTGCCACCCTAGGCAGTTATTTGGTACTTCATGTGTTAAGATTACCCAACTCACAAACATTTAGGGACCAGTCAATTCTGTTATCTGAAACAGCCTCAGATTCTATGAAGGTGCTACCTGGATCACAAAAAAAGCCCTACACACATGCACACAAACAGCTACAAGCCTTGCCCAGATGGAGGGGGAACAAAAAGAACACCACAGTTTTAAATAAGAACAAAACCTAAGGAAAGATACTGGATTTTGAAATGCAACATCTCTTGCTTGCCTCTCAAGAGACCTACAGTAATTAAGGATAAATAACAACATAAATGTATTTTGTTTTATTTGCAACACTGAAAGCTTCAATTTTCTTTCATTGAAGGGGAACAACGTGTTTCTTTCCAGTAGGAAGAAAATTGTTCTGTGATTATAACGACATCATGCTGCCTTCCACCGATTTGTCGCAAGTAGTTTAAGAAACAGGAAGGGCACATGAAGTTCAGTATAGCCTTTCATCTATTTAAGTAAAAATTCCTATACATATGCATGTACAAAAAGTTAGGAGTAAATGAACGGGTTTTTTTCTCTTTGACTCTGAACTCTCTTTCCCTTAGCCAAAACACAAAAAATGGGATTGGTAGAAATGCAAGTGAATTTTAGTTTGATTTTCCTCTGTAAAATAGCAATATGCCAAAACAAGGATCTAAGCAGCTTTGGAAGAAAACAAAGTTCATAATAATTTTTAAAAAATTTACATTGTAATTTCTTCACAATTTTTTTAAAAATTTATATTGAAAAATGTTTAATCACTTCCCATGTAAGTTGTTTTAATGTGTGAGAACTGTTTTCATGTCACTTGTTGAATTAAAATACTAAAGTGGAAAAGCATGAATTAGTTTCCAGTAATTTGAGTCTGTGTGATGGAAAATTAGAATTCTTATATTCAACCATGCTTCGTGGTTGAGCAATAACATTACTAAAGCCTATTTGCATTTTAAAGTCTTTGACTCCAGACCCTTATATTCATATATTTTGGGCCCCCTTTAGACTTTATGCAAAGTAGTGGCCATTCATAACCTATGCTAAAGAATAAATGTTGGATGCTGCTATTCATCACATTGATGTGTATAGGAAGACTACTTGTAGGGAAACTGTGGTGCACCCACACTCCACATTCCTGCCCCCTCTCTTGCTGCAGCAAGGCCTGTTTCAGGACCCTCTAAGTTAATCTGCCCCTTCCTTTCTACCACTAGTCACTTCTTGTGATTCAGGTCCCTCATCTTTAGGACAGCATAATTCAGTTCTTCTTGCTTTACTGACATGCCTAACGCTTCCTCGAAGCTACTCCAATACACAAAGGAGTGACTGCTTTCGGCTCTATTTTCTTGGGAGTAGAATGGTCTTGTTGTGATTCTCAATCTTGGAGCATAAAGCTCTCATTACAAAAGACTGAAGCAAAACCTCAGCGAGCAAGTAATGGTTGGGTATCATTACTCAAAGCAACATTGCAGAAATCAGTGCATTGCTTCTTTGTACATCACTGTTATTTGGGAAATGCTTTTATTAGAGAGAAATGGAATAGTACATATGTATTTCTGGAAATTGTGCTTATACAGTACCAAAAAGTGTCTGAAGTTTTAACACTTTCATCAGACAGTAGTCAAAATATTAGCCTATCACTTGTGGCTAAAGGAAAATAGATCCACAGTGATTTCCCTTGAGCATGGTAAGGATATTGTTGACAAAAAAAGTCATAATACAGGATTCATAATGCAAAGACATACTATGTCTTTTTTTCATTCTGTTTTCCACCACAAGTTTCACAACTGCACAGATTGTCCTACTAAGAATCCCAGACATGTTGTAATCATTGAGATCAAATTTAATTCTCTATCTCCTACTTGTCCAAACTCAGAAATCTGCCAAGAAAAACCTGAGCTTTATTAATTGTGATGCCAATATATCGGGCTAATGTTCAAACAATGAGCAACGCACAGGAATAGTCGCTTATAACACCCTATCAGCAATTGCACCTCTTTATACTGAAAAGAAATGCACACTTCTGGGCATAGCAACTGAGCTGGTATCATTGGGAGAGAGCAGTAACTCCTCAAATCACCAAGAAATAAATGATTTAGCCGTGACACATGAGAAACAGTATAATCCAGAAACAGATGGGGCCTGACATAAAAACTGGAAAAAAATGGCATTGCATCTTCCCCACTTGTAAACCACCTGCAAGCTGGAAACTACGCCTCCAGCAGCCATTTGAGATCCCAAATCCCACTCAAGGAAGTAAAATATCCAAGTCCTGAGGCTGATGAGACTTAAATGAGCACAGAAAAGCTGAATTAGGATGGAAAGTCCAGTCAGGCTACATCTGCCACTGATTTTATAAGAGCAGCCCAGGTTATAATCAAACCCTGAATTTGCAAATCTAACACTCAAAAGTGCTGTTGGGCTTCTGCATAGAAGGTTAGAAATACCTTTTCAGTACTGCTTCTGGCTGCCATGGCTGTTGCGGATGACTCATATAGTGTTTAGTTTGCTCATCTTTCAAGGGCAAGTTTGTATCTAATAATTATTGGTGGTGGGCAACACAAGATTTATATAGCACTTGCTCTCAGGACCTGATGAAAACAAAAAAGGGAGAGTCATTGTTTGAACATGTGACCTCATTACAGGCAGTAATGTAAATACATATTTTTAAATGACATTTCTACAATCTGTCCTACAGATATTCATATTCCAAGCATGGCCATCTGCAAAGGGTGTGGTAAAAAATTCCTGGAACTGTTTTTTGATGGTCTTGAGAGACATGAAATTCCGTAACAAACCAGAAAAAACATACCTGTGAACACTCAAACTATTACATTTTATTAGCTTTTCTGTTGACTGTTTCCAGCACAGGAAGAAAAAAAACCATCACTCTGAGAAGATAACTCCAGCCAGTCAGTATCACCAGTCTTTTCTCATCTGTAGCTCAGACCACGGCATCCAATGGACTGAGATCAATCAGTCCACTAAGATCTTCCTTCACCATCCCAGAACATCCACTTTTGATATCAAACTTTCAAAAGCAGCTCCAGCCTTCTGTCACTTCTTCCTGAATCACTGCCAATTTGGTGTGAGTTTTTAAAAACACAATGTCTTTTCTATTTCCCCAGAGTGTACCATTGATTTGAAAATAAAACAGAATCTATATTGAAATGCATGTACCAAAGGAAAAATGCAAAATAAGAAAGTAAAAACTGTGTCTAGCCAAGCCTAGTTCAAATAAGGTAAATTACTTAGCTCATAAAACTACTCAAATTGACTATATTTCTGAGGTTTTCATTGTACACTACCATAACAAAGTTCAAATTCCAATGAAGAACATTAAACTTACTCTCTTTAAAGCCTGGAAATTATTTGCTACACATGGCAAGGGTTTTTTTAATTCTTTAAAGCTCCTATATTCAGTTTGCTATAATTACAGGATGAATAAGAATAAACATGTAGGAAGGATCCCCTCCTTGCAAATCAGCTGGAAGCTAGTTATTATGATTCAAAAACATTTCCATGCTTCTGCTATGGCAATATTTAAACATCTATTAACATCCCAAAATTCTATATGGGGAGCAAAGTGATAGCAGATACAGAAAACGACAATTTCAGGCAAAGAACTAGTGAAAAGAAGTTGGAGGTTTGACTAGATGACCTTTAAATGTCCCTTCGAACCCAAACCATTCTACGTCTTTATGAAAATGGCATTACTGTACACTTCCGAAAGATTCTTGGGAAATTCTGACTATTTTCATTCCCAGCTGTGGCTATAACTTGATAATCATAACTTGGCAGATTAAAAAACTGATTGCCTTCTTCCTCTCTTCTCAAAAAAAGAGGGGGGTGTGATAAAAAAATAAGTTCCTGATAATATTTTGAACTTGGTAATTCTATGCCTTTTGTTAGTTGTACTTTCTATTAATATTAACAATTGCTGGGCTCTAATTTTCTCATCTAGTAACATTATCATAAAAGACTGATTTCCACAATATTTAATTAAGACATATATCATCAGAGGGTTTTCCAAACCAACAAAACACAAACCAAGTAGAATCAGAGGAAACATAAATTACATGCTAGCTTTACTTTACTTTTTCATCCCTGCCATTGCATCAGTCAGGAGTGCTGAGGTACAGAGACCATGTCCAGCTCCCCTGACAGTCTGGTTAACAAGCAGTTGCCACCCAGGTGTTTCCTGCTCTCTGGGTTCTTCCTCTACTGCCCCTGAGTGGTCCATGCCTCTGGAAAGTGATGAACCGCCCTCCCTGCCTCATTCCATGAGATAAATCTGAGATGAGACTTATCTTCCTGCTTTTATTCAAGGCCACAGGGATGAAAGCCTGCTCAGCCTCTGCCCTTAAAGAACACAATACTTGGTCTGAGGGAAGGGTTCCTACAACTACATAATCCTTTAAGGCATCTAAGAAACACAGACTTGAACTTGAGCCCTTCCAGAGAAAAGATCAAGATCTAGATTTTCAGTAAGAAGTTCCTGCTGGTAATCCAAGTTATCTGAGAATATGGCCTTTCTGTCTTTAATAGAGGAAAAGAAGAAAAGCATGTTATACATGAGGTGTAAAATATACACAGTCCCAGAATCAACAATTTATTACATGAGCCATAAATCTAGTGAAACCAAATTTTCTTGTGCTGGCTTGTCTGGTGTGTCATAGAGCATCAGTACTGACTGAAGCTCCTCCCACCACTGGAGCATTCACAGCAATCATCTCCATGCAGTTCTTTGGGAGTCTAATAGGAGCGGAACCTCAGGTGTATTCATCCCCTCAGCAGCAACATTGGGTATGGCTTCTGCCCTGTCTGTATTTCCTCAAAACTTGTAGGGATGGATGCACAACATCCCCAGGGTCATTTGTATTTGTCACTTGTAGCAGAACCTATTGGTCAGCAGGTTCAAAAGCTGCTGGGCCTGGGAGGGAGAGCTAGGAGGATATGGGCACAATGGAAGTATCAGCAACAAGATCAGGTAAGTATTCCCTTGTTTTTTACATAGACAGGGCTAAGTTTTCTCCTTGGTGAAAAGAATTAATTTAATAGCACAAGTTTAGAAAACAGTAGCAAACTATATTAAGTATGCTATCTCTTCTGTACCTGTTTATATTGAGACATTTGTCAACACAAGCATAATATGCATCTCTGTATGAATTATGAACTCATTTACACTAATTAAAGAACCGGTGATACATGTGGTATAGTAATCATGGATAGAAATGACCATCTGGCTGTTATATTTAGAATAGGAAAAATCTATTGCAACTTTATTAATTTTAACTGTGTTCTGATGTGCAATTATGTTGAGGTGAATAACACGAAAAATTAAGTACCAGTTCAAGGATGTTCTTTATGTCATAGTTTCAGTCCTACTATTTTAAATACAAAACAAAAAGATCTGAAAATTTATAACTGGAAATTCTTATAATCCATGTAGCTGTAATCTATTCAAAGTCAATAGCAGGACAAATAAAGGCTGATTTCCATATTTTACGATAAAGTTCACCATATTATGTGGCTCTGAAAATTAATCTGTTCTTTATACAGTCTATGTCCTTCTGTGTTCTCACAGTCACTGGCTGAAAACTGTAGCTGGAATAGGGTATTTTCATTTAGTTTGCATTTCTTAGATGTACAGTGATAACTGCATAAAGCATCTGAGTGACATTCCAATCCAGCACTGACATTCAAGATTTTTCCTGTCACCTACTGTCAAAGCAGCACAACTGTTTTGCCAATTTATTTCAATTTTATATTGTTTCTTTTATTAAAAAAACCCTATAACACAAAAGCTCTTCTGCCATGTGACCTTTCTCTTTAGAGTGGTCATTGAATCATCAAGCAGTGAATAAACCATACTCTAACCTTCTTCTTTAGGATGCAAGCACTTTTGAAGAAGGTGAAGGGGAAACATTAGAAAAGCTCGACTCTGTCCTGTCATGTTGTCTTAGTTTGACATGAAATTCTGTGACATGTGACATTAAAAAAGGTCACTTTCACAACCTAACTACTAGAATGCCAGCGTATTTTTCCCTACTGCTAGCAAATGAATAGTAAATTCTGTAATGTTTGCAACTAACAATATTTTCTTCTTTTTTTTTTGCATTTTATGGAGATTTATGACATCGTGGAGCTTTAAAATGTTACAGAGCTTCTCCAGCTTCTCTCCAGTTTTCTCATTTCCTCCCTGTAGAATTTTCTCAGTTGCAGCGATGTTTGATTTCTTCAGTCTTAAGAGCTTTATTTCATGTGTGAATGATTTCCCTATTCCTTCTTATTACACTGTATAGATAAAGAGGCTAACTGCATTTTTAGTACTATGTTTCAAACCTAAAAGAGGAAGACATCCAAGAAGGACATGTTACATGGGCCCAGATCTTGCCTTTGAAGAATGGTCAGCATTTTGCAGATCAGCTGGGAGCCTCCAGGTTCACTCTGATATGACAGAGGCTCTAATTGATACCACAGTATTCAAATCCCCTTGAACTGAAGTTATAGCAGTTAGAAAAGGACATTCTTAAAGACTGAAGTGACAGTTCTTAATCTACATCTAAAATCTGTGGTGGAGGTGGAACAGAAGGTGAACCTGATGAAGCTTTGCCAGAGACTAAAAATGGCCTTGATTTTTTCTTGATTTTTTTTTAACATAATTTCAGTTGCTTAGTAATCTATGACACAAAAACCCAAAACACTGTTTTCCTCCTGCTTATCGTAGCACCTACCCAGGTCATGTAGTATATGTTCTGTCAGAATTTTAAATTTTAAGTATTGTTCTTATGGGTGTATTACTTGTCTGTTCTATTATACTTCACACAATTCAGTTGTTGTGGTTTTTGAGACGTTTTTTCAGCCTGCCAAGTATCGGCTTAAAAGAGAAAGGTAAAAAATGTGTTTTGCAAATGTTCTTCTCTTATAAAGAAAAAGACTGAAATTGGAAAAAAATAGAGTTTGCAATTTAATGAAACAAGGCAGGGACTGGCCTCCATCAATACTGTAAAAATCAAAAAGTACGCTATTTTTTTCTTCCTTTCCAGGGTTTTTTTTTTGACTAAATAATACATCTCAAGTGTTGTGTTAATATGGTGGACCACTAATAATCTCTTCAGTCAGAGTTCACTAGTCTGAAGCGCTAATATACAGACGGTGTTTGTTTACTGAGTTGGCTATTGATATGGTTTTCCAGATGGTGATCTATCAGAACTTTTCTTAAAAGCATAGGTAGATCTTGCAGAAATTTGTCTATTTAAATTGTATAGATTTCTTGGAACACCCTGTTTTTTACAACACTTAAAACTCATGGCTCAAGAGCATTGGGCAAGCATTTTTTATGCACACAGATGAGATTTTAACTTTTAACAGAGGCTATAATGCTGAGCAGTTTAATCTCTCTAGATTTGAAACTTTTCAGATGGAGGAAGTTATAAAAAATTATATAGAAAGGTAAATCTTTTTGAGTCAAAGAGAAGGAATGAGTTTGGGGTTTTTTCTTAAACACTTGTTACAGAACTGGGCTTTGAATTACTTTCTCAATTCCACTAAATCTGCATATGTCATATTAAGTACAAAACCAGATTTCATAAACACAGTAGTTAAGTTACGCTCTGAAGGACTATGGCATGCCGTGCTGTATATACTGAAACTTCAGAAAATCCAAGATCTCAACAGGCTGGAATCAGTATAAGGTATAAAGTATTCTGAAAAGCTAAATTCTGGGAAAACACTGTTCTCCTCTTTTAATGCCATTAGAAGAGCTTCAATAGATCTATACTCCCATCTTGAAAGATGGGCAATAACTGATAATGAATTCCCTTAGCACATGGCAGGAAGTTTGCATGTCTTACCATTACATTCTCATCCTGGGGGTCACTGGAACAGGGTGCTTAGGGACGTGGTGGAGTCAGCATCCTTGGAGGTATTTAAATGATGGGTAGATTTGGTGCTCAATGATACGGTTTAGTAGTGGGCAGGTATGGTGGGATTCGATGATCTCAAACGTCTTTTCCAACAAGCGATTCTATGATCCTATGATTCTATTATATGTGGGTCCTAGACTCCACAGCTGTATCTGTTCACATGAGTAACGAGAACAACAGGGTACTGCTAATTAACAGGACAACAGATCAATGTGTAACTCTATGTTCATCAATGGCAAGGTTAGGGAAAACCAGGAGAGTATGAATTGGGCAATGGGAATGAACCAGTACGCCACAAAATAAGCTAACTAGCAACACAGAACTGCAATATGTTTAAGCCTTGTTCTTACTTCTTAACTTCTAACAAGATAATCTTAACCAAATTGCAACATCAGAGCTAAATACTCACCCTTCTTGACCCCATAGCTCTGTCCAAACCAGTCACCCTTAGTCCTCTTCCTTTTAATGCCACCTTTCTTGAATTCCATGGCTGCAAGCTCTTCTTCCCCTCTTTCTAATTTATTTTTCAGTGTGTCCTTTCAGTGAGATCTTCCTATTCACCCAAATTCCAGGTTCCCAACATTTCATATAATAATTATTGCAGTCATTTTTCATTGGCCTCGGTAAATATAACTTTGCCTTTCTCATATCTTACCAGACTGCTGCTGGGAGAAATCTTTTTCTTGTCTGCAGTTTTTGCTGTGTTGCTTTCCTCTTGCAACTGGTTTCTCCTTTCTCAGTCACATCAAACAGAAATTACGTGTCATTCCCAACAAGTTACTTTATTTCCCAACAAGGTACTTTATTTTCCAACGAAAATCTTCCCTGTCACCTCTCACTCTGCCTTGGAAGGGTGACTCTGGTATCCACTTGACCTGCAGTGACAAGTTCCTGCACTTCTCACAAACTCACATCTGGAAGCATTTCCTCAAGACGTCTCCAAACACCAGCTTCCTTCAGACTTCCTCCCAAGGCTTCCATCAGCTCTGATGCCCTTCAAAACTTTGGGGTACTTCATCCAGGTCTATTGAATTTTTTCATTTGGCCTACAGAAACCCTCTACTTTCTCTCTTTACAAATAGTGTCTCTTTTATACCCTACAGACAAATGAAACACTACCACTCTAACAGTATAGGAGTATACAGCAAGTGAATATTCCTTTAAGGTTGAAAATCCCACACAGCCAAGAAAAAATAAACGTTCATATCTGGAAAAAAAACCCTGAAGTTTGCCTCTGAGGAAAAAGTAGAGTGATAATTACTGGCCATTTTTCATATTCTTATTTAGAGAGAAATCTGTTGTGGACAAGGCCATCTGCTACCTTCAGTTTCTGAATAGAAGTAACATCATTAGAGACAATGAACTTGGACTCTACAATAGGACACAATAGTAACAGCTTATCCACAAAGGGAGGTCAGGATAATTTCAGCAATTCTGGTATTCACACGCTAGGATCCATGTTGCTGCTGATCCCAGTGAAGATATGAGCATGGGATTTGACTAATGACCGCAGGAGAATTTCCTTCAAAGTTATGGAGTTGCTAGCATTCTTACAGCCAAGAATCAATTTACTGTGATATACAAAATACACTATCCTAGAAGATGCACGCATTATCGAAGGGGTGACAAATAAAAGAAGCTGAACAGCGTAGATGATATCAGTAGTACTGAAATTAGTACTGTAGCCATGGCCCACTACTTGCTTTTCAGGAGAGGTAGAATATAACGTTGCTGAAGTTACTATACAAATTGAAAAATACCTTTGACATTTTTATTCTTCTCATCATGGTAATCATTTCTCAGTATTCTACTATGTCAATCTTGCTTATTTACTAACTACAAGACATGTTGCTTGAGAGTTACATATATTCACACTTTAATTATTACTTTAAATGTACTATTTTAATTCTTCCATCAGAAAAAAAATCTGCTACATAACTATACCCACAGATGGCTTACAAGAAGAGAGAAACCCAAGGAAACTCTTCCTGCACAAGGTGAAATAAGACATACAGATTTTCAAATGTGAAAGTAGCTATCAGCATTTTACTTAGCAGGTTCTGGATTGCCATTGCATTACATTCTTTGAAGAGAATTAATGACAATAAAATAAGAAAATAGTTGCACAGTTGCACTTCCCCTATGAAGAATGGCTTAGAATGTTGGGATTGTTGAGCCTGGAGAAAAGAAGGCTCTGGAAAGATCTTACTGCAGCTTTTTCAATATATAAAGGAGACATAAGAAAAGTGGAGAGAGACTTTTTACAAGGGCCTGTAGTGACAGGACAAGGGACAATAATTGTAACTGAAACAGGATAGACTTAGATTGGGCATAAGGAAGAAATTTTCTACAATAAGGGTAGTGAGACATTTGAACAGGTTGTCCAGAGAAGCTGTGGATGCCCCATCACTGGAAGTGTTCAAAGTCAAGTTGCCTGGAGATTTGCATAATCTGATTTAGTGAAACATGTCCCTGCCCATTTGCAGGTCCCTTCCAACTCAAACCATTGTGTTCTATGATTCTATAATTGGCACTGTAATTTTTCCATGAACTTTACTGAAAGATCACGAAACCCAAAGGATGTAGGGTAAAGCCAAACAATATCCCTACCCAGTTTTTACACCACAAATACATCTTAAGGCTGTGCACAAGCTGATTATCAGACACTGGCACGAATGAAAAGTTGCATAATATTGCCTAATGCTTGATATACGTAAAAATCAAAGTGCCATAGATATTTTTTAATATTGTTTTTAAATACCTTAACTGATCTCTCAGAGATGTAAAACTGAGAAAAACACTGATACTCAGCTATGATTCTAGCCAATGAATTTAACAATATCACTGCATCCCTTGTGTTCAGGAAGTAAACTCAGTGAAGAGTTTGGACTCAGATATCTCCTGGAAGGGACATTTCTGACCAAACTAAGCCAAACGGTTATGCAAACCTCAAAAGGAAAAAAGCTTTCTGAATTACAGAATCTGTTTTTCATGTTTATATTCAGCTCAATGCACCAGTGCATTTTTTCTGTTCCTCAGACTTCCACCAAGACAATTCATAATTGTTAACATAACTGCCTAAAGCCTTTTAGGTGTAAATCAGTAAGCCATGAAGTGAGGTGGAAAAGTAGCTTTCCTCTGACAGATGGGTGCTTGAAAATGAGGTGATAATAGGTAAAATGGTATTAAGAAGACTAATGACATACAATAACAAGCCTGTCTAATTGTGAAGATTTAATTAAAGCAGAGCTGCTGTGATGCTGATGTAATTATTAAGAGAATATCTGGCTTTCCGTGTCAGATCAAGCTGCTATTTCAAAATAATATAATCTAGACCTTTAAAGAGGTCTAGATCCTAGCAAGTCATATAAATATTTTAATCTACTTAATTACTTTGGGTTGAGAGCATATCAACGGAGTTAGAAAAAAAATGGCATTTCTGAGATGCTTCAGAAGCACTTTATATGTGAAGTCCTTGTCACTCAGCAGCACAGTACCTGAAATTTTTATAAACAAGATTGTATGAATTACAAAACACACAACATTTTATTGTAAGGTGAGGTGACTTGTGGCAACTCTAAAGGTGCTTTCAGCTCTTTCCCACTGAATTACATTTGCAACTGCAGCTAGCACCATATGCTATTAGACTAATATGTGTTAGACACTAGAACTCGACTTCCAGGAGACTAATATATGAAGCTGATTTCTCCTTAAACTTGCATCATCAGTGAAATACTACATACTCCCTTCAGTTAGTAATTTAGAGCTGGGGCCTGATTATTTTAAGAAATTCCGGTCTAAAAACTTAAGTAGCTGGTATGAAATCGTCATTGTTCCTCTTTCTAGTCTAGTCCCAGTGTTCAGTCTTTCCCTGTGGCTCAAACCATGAGTTAGGAATGATACGTGCATGGCTGGTTTTTTAAGAAAACTCTTAGGAAATTCAAACGAAGCATTTTTCTTGCATCTGTTGTCACCTTGATAATACTTTCATGCTGTTCTATACACCTACTCCAGCACTTGCATTTTCTCCTTTCCATTCCCTTTCTCATATCCATTTACTGCCTTGGTTTCCACTTCATGGTGACCTTAATAATGGTCATACTCAAGGAAACTAGTCAAGATCTGTCTTTAGAAAATGTCGGAATATGCAAGATCTACTTGCTGTAACTCAGAAGTTCGAATATGACCCCCTCCTTTCCCTCCATCAACTTTCTTACTGATTAGGAGTAGATTTTTGCACCTTATCTAACCTCATCAGTATGTTTATGCTGGGGGGGATTTTGACTATCAATAAAATCCAGGTCAAAATTGTTCTGAAAAATGGATTCACCTGTTAGTTCTCCATGCCTCTGCAATAGGAGAGCCCAGGTATACTTAGTACCTTAATATAGGTCCAAAAATCTCACATCATCTCGACAGATCAATGGGAAAAGCAAACATACTATATAGCGCAGCCCATCACATCATTTTCTCTGTGTAATACTCCTTAAAATTATATGCTCACCTTGAGGTTACTCTACAAATGGACGAGCAGCCAACAATATGGAAAGAAAGCAGGATTATAGGGAACACCATGTCTGTGCCCACACAAGCCTGCTAACCGCCTTGTAAGACAGAGATATATTCTCTGCCTTGCTCCGCAGCATTGCCTTTGAGAGGGCCAAAGGCTCCAAGGAAAAAATAGGGCTTTATAAAAGTATCTCAGATAGATAGGTTTAAAATATTCCAAAGAATAGAAAATGTAAATTCTATCATTGCCTAATTCAAACTGAGCAAAATTCATTAGTGGAAGGAAAGTTTCTTTTCCCTTGTCCGTGTACAAAGCAGTCCTAAAAATTAACAGCAGATGGTATGTGAACTACTAGTCATTTGGATAGTCATTCAATGTCTATTTTAATCCATTCACATGTTATTTTCATTCTTTTTCCTTCCAATCACCATTATACCTTTCGTAGTTATTTCAGCATTTCCTGTTCCAGCTAATAACCAGAAATGAACTTATAAGTGTGCTCCTGGATTTTACAGAAGCTTTGCTTCAAATTTGATACTATGAAAAACATAATATAGCCAAGGAGGGAAAGGAAAAAAGATGACTTTACATAAGGCAGAGAAATAATGTAGAGTTGATTTTCTATGTTTGGAGCTATAGGCTTCAGATGGTATCCTACAAGCAATGGGATTTATATCTCCTAACCTCTAGATTGTTCAGTGATTACACCCTAACACAGTGCTTTGATAGTTTCTGTTTACTCCGGGTTTTGGATTAATTGATCCAACACATTAGAAAAAAAATCCCCCAAAGGCTTCATCCATTCTCATCTTGTCAAACATTGTTCTGCCTTCACGAACTGTCTTGCAGACATACTCTACTCACCCCTTCAACACTTTACACAGGACCTGTACATCCAAATAGTACTGTGTTATGTTAAGACATCTTGTTTTCAGCATCAGCATCAATAATGATAGCTTCAAGCAGAACATGATTTAAAGGCTGCTCTTTAGAAGAAAAAAATTGCTCAAATTAAGTTTTGTGAATTTCAGAAAAAAAATATTTACAAAATTAGTTTTCAACAGTTGAATTAAATACAAGTTATAAAAAATGAGTTATTAATTTTTCATTTTACAAAAAACTTAACTCTTGCACTGATCAGCATATTTTAAACATGTGCACTCTAAAGTTGAATGAATCTTAATCTGTTCTTCTCCACCTTGCTTTTCTCCTTTCTAGCTCACTTCTTCTTCTGAAAACAGAACTGAAAGGATTTGCTCTCAGTATATATTTTTAAAAAAAAAAAACCTCATTTCAATTTTACCTAGGTTTTTGTGGCGGCCTCTGAGCTTTAGTGATGGCTGTATTTGTTCCATTCTTACCATGTCACATTGAAAGCCACCGCAGTTGATGTGTATGCTTGCCTGTGGATTGACCAAAAGGTTAGGAACCAATATTGACAAAGAACTTCCTGTAAGAAATTAGCTTGATATGGCCTAGTTCATGAAGGAGTGAAAATTGCTGAGTAAATATTGGCCAGAATTACCATGTTTGGAAATTTTTGAAAGGCTAGAAAATATGGACAGAGAGCAGTTCCTGTTTCCTGACCATTCTGCCAGTAGTGTAAGAAGAGATACCAAAGACTTGCTCCAACACTAGCCTAGGATACTTGACATAAGCGGAGTATCAGCATGGGAGAGAAGGTGAAGTAGCTCTTTGCTTTCCTGGGGTCCATAGGTGAGCTGATAAAGAAATATACTTTGTAATTTAAACTAAATACTGATTTCTTCTTGTCTAAGTACTTTGCTAATCAAGGACAGAATTCATTTGCTTTTCAGACCAAAAATATGGTTGAAAATACTGGAAGTTAACAAAACTCCCAGAAGACACCACTGGAAAACTGTGAAGCTCCAAGTAGCTTGTATGTTCACAAAGGCTTTACAACTCAGTTGACACCAGAGGACATCATGAATTCCAAGAAACCTGTAAGAGTAGGCAATGTTTTTATTCCCCTTAAGAATTAAGGAGAAGAGTTAGTCATGACTTGCTTAAGCAAAAGGAAAAAGGGGAAGTCTTAGAAAACTTCTGGGTTTACTTGTCTTGTATGTGCAAAAGGAAGATGTCTTAAGAAAAAAAAAAATCTTTTTCTAGGTAAAATCACAATGGAAATTAAAATTTCAGAAATGAAAAAATACCTTTCTGTTTCAGAACACTGAAAAACAAGTTCCTCTTACTTTACTTCCCTGTTCCAAATACAATTACTTGTGTTTTAAGGAAACAAATGCAAATAACTACTTCTATACAGTCTGCAAGTGTCATTACCCAAGAAGCTATTAAAGAAAGCAGAATAGTTTTCTTTAAGAAAGATAGACAAATGATGAAACAACTCCCATGATCAGCTGCAATTTGAACAGTTTATGCAAATCTAGACATCTTGTCTATCTTAGTCAACACTTGCACACAGAAAATAGAAAGACAGCATTAGGAAGATGGAAATGAATCTGGACATGGATAAGAAAATGAAAGACGTAAATAAGCTAATGGAGAAATTGTAGTTGTATCTCATTTGTTTTGCTATGTGGAGCAAAATGCTTGGTTCTACCAGATGATAACTTCCCCAAACACACCTTTTATGTCATTTGTCATACCAAATTTGTTTCACTGCACCCTCTGTCTATAAAACCCTGACAAACAGGATGTGCTTGTAGTGGCAATGACTTGTATTTGCATAGGTAGAAACACAGCCCCATTGAAATAAATTACAAAACTCCCAATAAATTTAAAAAGATAAGTCTTCATCGAAAGAGTTACTGTTTCTCAGTATTCAGCTGTGGTTAAGTTAATGGTTTGGTCCTACAAATTTTGATGTGGATGAGCAATTATGCTCATGGCATAACCTCTCACAGCTAAGTAACAGTCCCATTCGTAGTGTAGGCAAATGGCAGCTTGGGGTAACGTTACTACGGCAGCAGACCATCCTATGGCTCTGGATTACTTGTGAGCTCTGTAATCTTGGTGCACTGACTGGCATTTGACATGGAAGAATAGGCAACCCCAGAGGGATCTTGTGTAAGAGCAATGTTATTGTGTGCACAAAATGCAATGGAGGAGAGAAATCTTCGCATGCATTCATAGCTTTCAATTACCTCTCCAGGACTGAGAGTTAATTGGGTTATCTGTCAAGTGTCCAACCGAGGTGAAATTCAAATTTAAATTCCTGTGAACTTTTGGATGGCCCACACTCTGGCAAATGTTAGGTACTCTTTAATTGGGCCATGTTAGACATAGCTCCTTAAATTATTGCTGTCTATAGTGCACTGGCCTTTTACTTCAAAGTAACATGAATACTTTGGGCTTGTTTCCCTTCTTCCAGGCCTATAGTGAATCATCTCTTTTACTCACAAGACATAAGGTAAAATTTACTGCTCACATAATTTATCAGTAAATGGGACTCAAGACCAATCTTGATTTGAGGGATATATAATTCATTTCTGCACATTTTTAAAGGACTAGAGTCAGAACAGAGACTCCAAATGTAAAAAATTGTACTTATAAAGATATAAGATACATTAAAGAGAGAGTTTATATGAGGTCTGATTTTCTTCAAATGTTACTTTCTGTACTGATAACTACATTGTACAGTACTGAATTAAATTCATTTAAAGGAAATAAAAAAAAATAAAAACTACTCTTAGAAGCCAAGAAATTCAAACTCCAGCTTTAAGAGGTGAAATTATTTCTTTAAGGAGATCTGTGCCCTAGACTCCTGACCATCCTGGTTGCATTCTACTGAAGGCTTTCCAGCTTCTCTACATACATCTCCACAGCTGTATTCTGGCTGAGACCTCAATGCCACCTCCCAGAGGAAGATAACTACTTCCTTTACTCTGCTGGCCATGATCTTCCTAATATAACTCAATACATGTTTTTCTTTATTCACACTGGTAGTTCAATTTGGAGTTCTTTTTGTTAGGAAAGAACACATTTCATTATTTCAGTAAAGTTTTCATAGTTACAAAGTTATGTAGTATAAAATCTTTTTCATACTTCCTTTCTATAATTCATGATTTTTTTTTTCTTCAGTATTAGAGATCATCTAGAAAGATAATTATTTGTAATGGTAGTACCACTCTGGCACAAAACCACTGTTGTGTTCCAGAACTCTGCTTCAATGGACCCTGCACACACACTGAAAAAAAATGTTCTCCATAAAATAATTTGTTCAAACTTCAGGATTCTACTTCATAGTACTGATCTTTTAGTGTAAATTATTTTGGACTTCTGATAGGACTATTCTGGGATAGCTAACATGAAACCATGAAAAACTGCAGCAGTTTCCACATCTGGAAGAATAACTCAGCTGCACAGTCATTTGATAGTCATTGTTGTACACAACACAATTGTATTGCACTGCCTTGTTATTAACTTTCTTTTCTTCCCTTATGTCCAACCTGAAGCTTCCAAGAGGCAATTTTGTGCTGCTTGTCCCTTGCTGCAAGGGGGGGGGGGGGGGGGGGACTTCTGTCAACTTTCTAACTATCCTTCAAACTGTAGGATGCTATTACATCATACTTTAACTTCAGAAAGCTTTGCAAATGAGGTCTAATGAGCACTCAGCAGAGGGGAACATTCATTTCCCTATATCTGTTGGCCACTTTTGTTCATACATTCAGGATGCAGTTGGCCTTCTTTACTGCCACAGCACGCTGTAGCTTCATGCATGGCTTGCTGCCCATTCCATTGCCATGGTCTTTCCCACAGAGTGCTCTCCACACAAGAAATCCTCAGCCTGCGTCCTGCCAGCAAGCTGGTCAATTGCAGCGACGGGACTTTACATTTGTCCCTGCTGAATTTTACAAGGTTCCTTCTGGCCTTGTATCCCACACTCCATTGCCTCTTCCAGGTCACTGGCAAAAAATGTTAAACTGGACAGCTCGCGGCACAGACTCCTGTGGTACTCCATTTTTTCCTAAGCTTAATTACAGTTCAAACTATTAACCAAGTATGACTGCCTCAGCCCACCAGTCTAACCGGTTGCAATCCATGCAATTGCACATGTATCCAGACCACAATGTCCTGATCTGGATAGAAGAAAATTTTCTCAAACATTGCTGAAAACCATGATAAAGTTTAAAGTAAATGGTGTTCTCCACCCTTTTCTCACCTACAAATCTAGTCATTTTGTCACAGAAGGCAATCAAGTTGATCACGAAAGATTGGACTGACCAAGAACCAATCCATGTTGGTCATTCTCAATTACCTTCTTCTCACTGCTTATGCCCAGATTCATTTTTTAAGAGGATTCACTGACGTTCTGTAATTTAATGGACTTAGACCCTGTAACATGATCTTTAACATAAGCTCTTTCCTTTTAGAAATAGAGTTTACAGTGTGAGCTCATTGGTCACTTGTACCAATAGGAGTCCATCGACTTCAGGGAAGTTACCCTTCATTTATGAAAAAAAAAATTAATAATGGAGAAGTGCAATAATGGATTAGGTTGCCCACAAAAGTTATGACATCCCAATATTCAATTATTAGCCACTTACCGATTAATTCCTTTGAAAAAATGTCCTTAGGTTACTTTGTGGTAAGCACAGTAAAAATAATTTGTCTCTTGTAAGTCTGCAAGATTCCCTTTTATGGCATAGAAAACCTCAATGTTAAAGAATCATTTTGTAGAAATGTAATTTGCAGTTATAATTTGTCCCCATGTTGCGGTACAAGATTGCACTTAAGAAGAAAAATAGAACAGAATGATCTCTAAATTTCCCTCCTTGTTACAAATGATACTGCAAAGGCACTACATCTGATATAAATATGTGAAATACAGTCTTTCACTAGTGAATTTAAGTAAGCTGGTTTAATGCAAAGGAAGTTGAAAAAGTTTTTGTGATCATGGGAGATCTCAAGTCCTTCTGTGAGAGAGAAAATGGCAAAGATGGCAAACCCAGTAACTACAGTTCTTGAGAGTTACTACTGACGACCTTGAGTCCTGAATGGGTAAGAAACAATTCATACAAAAAAAAGCTTATTTCACACTTGTTTATATTTCTGCCTTTCTTCAGCTTTTTACTTCCTCAAATGAAGGGAAATAAAACATGCTACAAGAGCATTTATATTAACAAAAAATAATTATAGCTTCTAATACATTTTTAAATTGAGGTAATTGCTTTGTATGACCTGCTGCTAACTGTGATTCTGCTAATTTTTTTCCTCAAAATATTTTTTTACACCATTATGAGGTTTTTTTGGTTCAACAAATGTGTCAAAAACATGAAGCAGTGTTATTTTATAAATATTGCAGACTGATAAAATTAATGTAACATTTTGTACTGCTAGATTTTAAATTTCTTCTGCACTATATTATTTCCTATTTATTAGTGTTCCCTTGCAACATCACACCATTTTGAAAACTCTGGTCAAAATGAAATAAAAGTTCTCCTTTTCTGTATTTTAATGGCCTTGGATGTGGTACTGTCAGCTTTAACATTTTTTGTTTTTCTTTTATGCAACAAAGCCAAAACAGTGCCAGTTCTCTCATCATTTATACTCGTACAACTCCACCGATTGCAGGGAAGTAATTCTTTATTTACAGAAGAGTAAATACCAGAATCATGATATGCATTACACTGTTACTCTGTTAGCAGAGGCACTAAGGTTTCTTGTGCAATGGGACGACCCAGAGCGCAACACTGCAGAACACAGCAGAAATGTTATATGAACACATTGTGTATGCTGTGTTTTGAAGTTTATAGCTTTACTTTTCAAGGTGAGATTTTTCTATGGCTGGTTTGTTGATCAGTCACTGAGCTGGAATGTTATCATAATTAATACAATTGCACATAATATTATTCAGACTGTGCAATGGACCTAAATCACCACCATGACACATTGTTTATACAGTGTTATAAAGTTAATTATTAATACAACAGCTAACCTCACCTTTGTTACTGAAGATAAGAACAGTGAAATATCGTTTTATCCCTTCTTTATGTGAAAATTGAAGCTGAGCAATTCTTATTCCCTTCCTTTGCAAAAGGATATTCTGACAATGTTCCTTTCAAGAGGTACTATCTGAGGCTCATGTACATCAATTTAACAAGAACTTCATTTTGGACAAACGGTCCACAACTGTTTTCCAAAACAGACTTCTAAAACATAACCTTTTCTTTATAGTTGTTTTGAAGACATGTTAGAATGAGATACCCATATATTCTAGCTAAAACAAGTCAGATTTTTTTCTATTTGTAAAAAGAAATCCCAGTAACACCTTCTGTACATACTTGCCACGGTTTTGTCATTGACAAAACCATTTGACTTGCTTCTCTCTTCCAAATCTCCTATGTGAAGACTGAGCTGTTACACAACTCTAGCTTGACTGAAACTTACGCAAGGGAGGTTTGCTACCTCTATCAAGGGAGTCAGAGTTTCATTATTAGAAAACAAGTATAAATTATGAAATGAAGAACTAAAAGAATACAAAAGGCTGCAAAAACCTTATGCAACACAAGGTGCTAGAAGGCCTCATGTTCCCAGGTTTTCATATACCTGCAGATGCATCATATGATGCAAGAGAGTGTGCCATGGCCTTTAATTTTGGCATGTGCCATTTTTTTCTCTACTTCTGCCTTAGATACCATTAACCTTGTGCCTGAAGAAAACTACTTGTTTTCTCCTTATTTTTTACTTCGTCTGGCACAATTGCACTGTAGCAGCTTTTTGGTAAAAAAAAATCAGTGCGTGCCATAAACAAAAGAAACCAGAAAATCTATATTTATAATAGTGTAGCTTCTAGGCATTGCAGTAGATAAGGAACATCCTGCACAATGTATTTATACGCAACCTGTTACAACACCTTTCAGAGAGTTTTCAATTTAAGTGGACAAGACAGAGAATGAAATAGACAGAAAAGTGAATTACACAGAAGACAACTTGTCCAGGGTCACACCACAGCTGTCTAAAGTCACTGTGTTGACACAATGGAGCCTCTACTGGCAGTGCTATTGACAATTCCCATATTTTTAAAGCTTAACTTATAGTTCTATCCAGTGGAGCATGCTTCTAATCACCTTTCAAACACACTGAAGGTAGCAACATTGGGTTGGTTAGTCACTGGAGGACAGGAGGTCTCCTGCAATTTAAATATTATTACTCCATTCTAAACTGTTACAAAACAAACAGGAGAAGCAGCTGGATGTTAAATGTAAAAGAATAATATAAACCTTCTCAGTATACTCATATTTACAAATTAATTCATTTCAAGCATTAATAAGACTCTCCAGGAGTCACTGGCAACATTAATAAAGTCTCATTAATGGCCTTCTTATTCCGCAGTACACCTCCATTCACAACTGCTCTGAAGAAAGGTGCAAAAGAATGGAAAGGGTAAGAATAAAGAAGTAGCAGAAATATTCTTACTGCCCATATGTAAAAACATAAAAATATGCAAAACATCTGAACATGCTGCAAGGAGGCTGATGGCAACTCCAATTTAACAGCAAGCTGCAGGAATGTATTAAATGGTTTATTGTCCCATTATTGTAATCATCAAATGAGAGATTCAGAGCCCAGACAAGACAGTTTTATATGGATTATAATTTCTGGCAAAACATTGTTGCAAAAACATGTTGAAATAACCACAATAATATGATATAAAATTGAGGACAATTAATCAGAGAGAAACTAGAAATTCTTTGCTACAACAATACAAAAAAGTTACTTCAGAATAATTGCTTGTAACATATTCTGTTATTTATCTAAAAAAGAAATGGAAGTGTGCATTATAAAACACAATTTATTCCCTGAAGTCTATATTAAGTACGAGGAAACAACATTGTCAGCTCAGTGCTTTTAGATAACACCATCCAATGCACACATGGGAAGCGTTAATAGTTTGAGAAAGGGAAAAGAATTTTATCTGCTGTCTAGAAAAATTATGGCAACCATAAAGATTCACATATATAACAGTAACAATTGCTTTAAATGTAGGTTTTTCTGTTACGGATCAACAGAATGAGCAGGGAGGGAAAATCATTTTGTGGAAGGTGGTAGATAAAGATCATGTATTTATGCTGGTTTAAGATGAAGAATCCAAGGTCTCAATGAAAGGAGTGTCCTGCCTGATACAATTAATCTCCAAAAAATGTTGTACATGCTTTGGAATACCCAAACCATTAATATTATCACTTCAGTTTCTGAGAAAGCTTCAGCTATCCCATCTTTCTATCTGAGTTCAAATATACCATGTTTCTTTTCTGCATATATCGTGAAATGCAACTTTATGTAAGAAGAGAAAGTATAAAGGAAATTTATGTTCATCGTTATTTACATTTCTCTAGGCTACTGAAACCGCAGTTTAGGCCAGTTGCTGTATGTGTTTTTCAGAATGAATTAGCATTCACCAATGTCTTTTCACATAAAAAGTTATAACTGTAAATCATAGATAATCCAGATGTTACAGTCAACAGTAGCTTTTTTCTAAAGAGACATCCTTTTCCTTGTTAGAACCACAGCCCTGAATGAACAAATTCAAGCATCCTGAGAATGCAATGCAGATGTAGAGGTAACCATTTCAAGAACATATTAGAGTAAGGTACTACAAAATTGCTAGTGAAAAGGAGTTCATTTCCAACGTTTTATGATGAGCATATGGGAAAAAAAAATCAAGGTCAGCAATTAATAAGACAGGGCTAGCAGTCAAATATGCCTCCTGCCAAATATAACTTCTAGTTTGATGCCTACTCTTCCACCATAACCCATAAGGAAATGAAGCATTATGAATTTTAAGTGGTTATTTTCCCCTTTGGAACTGTGGAATGGTAATGAGGTACTTTAATTTATATGGCTGGTCATTAGTTTCTTGCCAATGCCCCCAAAATGCAGTAGGTAGAGGAGCCACACATCCCAAAGCTCCCACCATATAAGACCATTGTGTATGACAGCTGCATGCTTTTGGTTACGCTCCTTCATTTTCCATCCCACATCAATCTTCACCACCTTTCTCTCTCTTAGAAGAAATGACTTTTCAGATGCAAGCCAATCTTTCCACATTTTCACCAAGGCTGGTGTAGAACCAGGTACAGTTTTGAGGATGTCTATCCATGTTAAGTGGAGAACCATGTTAAAACAATCTACTTTCCCTTTCAGTAGAGCCTAATTCCTCACTAAAAAGACAAATTATTACAGCTACGTAACTTCTGACTTGGGTTTGCTTTGCATGTAACCTGTTCAGACCACAGACAGAAAAGCTTATCTTTGCACTCATCCTCATAGACCTGTCCTTAGGCTCATCTATACTCTGTCTCTCCTATGTGAACCTGTTAACATAGTTAGTTTCACATAATTGCAACAGCTCAGGGCATGATACATATTAGAAAATAAAATAGTTTAAAAGTATGCACGTAGATAGTAGAAACAAGAGATTTTGGTTTTAAAACCTGACAGTGACATTCAGCACAGATGTCTTTAGCGTGCCATTCAGTACCAGTAAAAAAAGAAAGCAAACTTTAAACATGAAGCTGCGACAAAGGAGTGTTTTGAAAAAATGTCTCTTAAGCTGGTGAAAGGCACAGTGTCCAAGCCTAAGTTGACACAATCTACAGAGCTTCTGAACAGCTCAAGAATTTACAATGACAGAGAATTTAGTCCACCTACAGCTACTACATAAATACTAGAAATCGTCAAACCATTGCTCTTAATTTATATTTCTCTGACTGTGGAGAGGTTTGCCACCTGTCAGTGTGAAAAACAAGGTACTTCTAACAACAACCATGATACCAAATGTCTCAGAATCTGTAATTAGAACAACACAAAATAAATCTAACTACAATTACTTTTGTGCATGGCATTATAACCTCTACCAGTTGTGCTACTCTCTTTCATTAAATGGGGATTTCAAAACCGTAATATTGTTCCTACCATCCTTAGATCAATGCCACATAAAACCACAAAATGATGTCCAAGAATAGCTTATGCAAGTATATGTCATCTTCTCAGTAGTGAATAATTTGTGCAGTATATCCTTATTAAGATAATATCTTAAGCATCACTTACAAGGAAACACTGATTTTGCTTCTTAATCCTATGGCCATATGCAAAAGCCGTATCTTCCAAACAGAAATTAAAACACCTGTTTTATATTTATCCTCTTTCTACAACAGCCTAATGACTTGTTTGCATTGTTCCCTACTGCTGTGCACTGTCTTGATTATTTCAATGACTTTTCCACAATAATCAACACTTCTTCCCTCATCAGTGTTCTGGATGATTGGTTTCTTTTTCCCAGACTAATTATTTTACATATTTCTATACCACACCATATTTACCATCTGTTGACCCAATTACCTAAATGATCCAAATCCTTTCAGTCTGGTTGCAGTTTCTCATTATTTGTTTTAAGTTCAATTTCAGTAACATCAATAAAGCATAAGGGCTTGTTTTACATTCTGTGGACTGCAGATCTAGAGGGTCAGATTCCACTGAAGAATATTCTGAATCTGATGCACTGGACAATTATTTCTTCAAATGCTATAAAAATAATACTAACCAATATATATGTTCATTCCTCTGCTCAGCCTACTCCTGGCATTAATGTGTTCAGAGAAATTTTTTAAGTATGTAGCTATCATTGCAGACATAAATCATTTGCTTCTCAGCTTTGCCAGATTTGTCTAACACCAGCTAACTAGTAACTAGTAAATAACAGGAAGGCCAACACGAAACTGGCTGGTGATGTCCTCAGGTGGTCCTGATGACATGAGTGGCTTTACTGATACACTGCAAGGGATTAAACTTTTTTACAGATGAAAGTGGGTTTTCAAAGTATATCATACATTTCATATGAGAATGGTTGTGATACCTACTCAAAGTGTTACTGTAAACTTCAGTAAGCAGTAGTTGCTTTGAATTTTACATGAGAAGATACACAATTTCTTTCTGAGATGGAACAGGATGGAGGAGGCTTTCTAGGAGATGGTAAAAAGCTTTTTCCTCACTGTGATTTTTAAATAAGTGAGAGAAATCTGAAGGGAATGATACACGCACAGAGAGAGTTAAAAGGCTGGAGGTTTTTTAGGGCAAGGGATTTGCAGTTTGCTCTAATTGCCTGCTTATTCCTTCATTATGGTTGAAGGGTTCTGGTAATTCACCATTATTAAATATTCAAGGACTGGTCCAGAGGAAGGATTCTTTGGGGATTGGTCTCATCACTCCAGTGCCAGTTGAAAATCCTGCTTTGTGCCTGTTCGTGTGTGCAAATAAAGCTTTGCTTTTCCCTTTTTATTGACTTCCTTTATTAAAAAGACTTCAAGCATTGTGGTAATGTGAGATTGTTTAGGAAATGAACGTTCATGCCTCTTCCATGGAACTTACCTCCTGTTAGCAGTGTGTTTACTTTTCAGAAGCAGAGAGTAAAAATGTTCCTCCCTCTGAGTAGAGCCTTTGTATGTCCACACACCCTCAACTCTCATCATGCTGATACTCTTCCCTACCTGTATTTTCCTCACCAAGACACCTTATAGCGTGAAAAGTTGTTCTTTTACTTCCCTGACAAGGTGGACAGGTATAAAAGACACAATCATTAGTAGTACAGTAGTTTCAAGCCACTTGCAGAACAAACTGCCAGTTATACTACAGAAATACTGCATTACTGGAAAGGCTCCATCAATACCAGGACCCTGTTAATATAGCGAGCATTTAAACATAGAGCAGCAGAGCACCTTTTCCCAATTCTTCAAAACAAAGAGGCATAAAATACCTTCTTCTACAGGGTAGGGTCAAAGAGCATCTACAAAAACCCAAGAGTGCTCAGCCATAACATGGTACACCAGCGCAGAGGTTAGTGACATTTCTAGATATGTTTTTCACTGAGGTATGAATTCTGTTACAGGAATAAGAGCCAAAGTCCTTCAAATGGTGCAGAGGGATCACAGATTTTATATCGTAGAAACTGGTTGTCACCAAGAAGCACCTTTAAGAAGGCTTGAGAGCTACTCTTGAAATTACCACTACATGGTGATACCATGTTTGCACTTCAAAGTTCAACTCTGTACATAAGTGTTCCCTTTAGTTTATAGGTTTATATTTTTCAAATTCAAATATTGTAGGTTGCTCCACAGAAAATTACAGAGTAATTACAGGTCAAGGGTCAAAGCAGCTATGGCTTGTGTACTCAATTCTGTTGAGGTTTGTTCATCAAGAATGGTATTTCCTTTATCTTCTGTTTTCACTTATATTTTGATAACCTAAGGCACAATCCGAAGATCGTCACAAAACCTTGCACTGATCATACAAAAGCAAAAAACCCAAACCCCTAACCTGAAAAACAAATTCAACCTCCAGAATAAGTATTATAAGTGAGTACTATAATTCAGTACTATAATTCTGAGGACTACTCAGTCCCTTTGTTTACAACTTTGAAAATTTTAGATGCTAGGAAAATTTTCTGTGTTTTTATTATAGTTTTACCAGAGTTCGATACATCTTTATTTTGAAATTCCTGATAGAAATGGGGAAAACTTAGGTTTGCTCTCTAATCCTAATAATATAAACAAGGTTATTTCTCCATAGAAGCACTGAATAAGAAAATTCCAAACTGATCTAGGGAAGGATATTTTGAAATGCTATATCTAGAAAAAAAAAAAAAAGTTTATTTAGACTCAAGTTGGTTGCAAATTTGTCTGAAAAATAATTTTAACCAAGTGAAAAAAGTGCTAAAGACTGATTTTCATAAAACTATGGTTTATTCGCCTGAGCACCTCAATACGCAGATTATTAATTTCTTCTCTGACTGAAGAAGGTCAAAACACAAATCTTCCCCTCACTCGAGAGTATCCTGACTAGCAGCCTGCAAGTGGATTTGGTATTTTTTCTCTACTTTGCTTAACTAATTAAATGAAGGTGATAATTCACATCCGCAATAAGCATCCTATCTATCATTGATTGTGGGTTTTTTGTTTTTTTTAAGGTGGCTCTTTCTTCACATTAGCCTTGAAATATTAAAATTATAACTGAAACAGAGAGGCAGAAAGGGAGGGAGTGATTCCCTGGACTGGTAGTTTCAAGTATCATTCAGGAGAATTTCACGGTTCCAGAATTCGCACTGCTGGACATTAACTTATTTACATAATATCAATGTGGCAACAGGATAGACCAAAGATGCATTTTTATCTTCCTCTGAACCTAAATAACCCAAGCCATGTGATTATGGCGTTCCTTCTGAGTCGGCAGACAAAATGAACTCGATTACCTTCTGACAGGGAAGGATTTGGACCCATATCTTCCATATGTTTTATATCTGATCTACAGAATAAAGAGTTTTTCAGTAGTTTTGCCAAAAATTTACTTTTTGTAATAAAAGCCAGAATTTTCTTAAAAAAAAACAGAAAAACAAAAAAAACAAAGCTAAACAAACAGCCAGGCTGTATCAGATCATTCAGTCTCTGATAGCAAATGGAAATGGATAGTCAAAAAAAGATCACAGGAATAAGGCAAGCGCACACTGATATTTCAGCAGAATACTTTCCCATTTTTTAACATTCTGTAACTTAGGGACCTCTTGAGCTTCTGATGGCATCTTTGTATTATATTGTCCCCAATGGGATGTTTCCTGCCATGAGTTTGTCCAAACACTTTTTAAATACATGTAAATTTGTAGTATCTGTGAAATCCTGTGCAGTAAGTTTCTCAGCTTAATTATGTTAGGTGTGAGGAAGTACATCCCACTGCTCATTCAAATCTACCACCAGATAATGCAATTCGATAGCCTGTTCTTACGGGGGAGAAGAAGGGAGAAGAGAGAATAAGCATATGCTAACCTGTCTTCCATGACACCTGAGATTTTGTAGTCTTCTTTATTATGCCCCTTTGGCTGCTTTAATCACATACTGAAGCCTTTACATAATAATTCTGTATGCACAAATAGCCCCATACCAACCAACTCTGTCACATTTCTCTGGATCTGTCCTCAATCCACTGCCTCAGTCCTGTGGAGGAAATGAAACAAAACGCATACAGCATTCACATACAGAATGGATTGGTACATGCATACAACGCAGATTTATGGAAAAACATACTAATGGTTGCTTTGGAGTCTAGCCCTTTCTCAGTTCCTCAACTTACATTCAATTTTGATCTGAAAGAATGCTGAGTGGAGAACTACCATAACGTCAGTTCTGACAACTGAACGTTAACAATTAGCTCATGGCCTGCTACACTGCATTACATACACTACTTTACACTTCTATTCACAGAGTTACTTAACTTTTCAGAGTCAACCCTCACATACATTACTCAGAAAAACTGCATACTGTCAGCAGCTTCTGTCTCCTCATTCTTCACACTCTTTCACAATCTTGCTGGAGACTTCCCGAATCCTGTTACAACTGTGACCTACCTTTTAGGAACATTTTTATAGTCATGAGGAACTATCCCCTTCTTCCTCAATAGTTCTGGTTTTCCCTTGGTGCTTTTTTTGGCACTTGTTATGTTATCTTGTGGTTTCTGTTTGATATCTAAGTGCTCCTGAGTGCCATGTGCTGGTAATTTACCAAGATTCATTTTCAATAATTTTTCCATAGATCTATTTCGCAACTGATCCTTTAGAGTTCTTTTGCTATGGTTTTATCTTCTCTTAACAGTCCTTTCACACATTCCTAATCTACTGGCACTCTTCATACTATGGCAGAATTTCTGCTTCTATTGTGTTTGTGTGTAAATGTATTATTTTCTCAATATATTTTCAATTTGCTTCTAAAAATCTTTGCAGCGTGACACATTATGTTTCTACACAATAAAAACTACCAGAGGATAAGTCATTTCCAATTTTACTTTTATGGACATAACATTACACTTCTGAGGGATGTCTTCTTTCTTCTGTTATTCTCCCTTACCCACCTTGCTTGACCATGGCAGCTTTTGGTAGTCTTTCTATAGCCTTCTTAATAGATGACATTGTCTCCAGTGTGTCTTTCAACAGTCACTGTGCCACCTGCCAAGATTTCAGGCTTTCAGTTGCCCTTTTTATTTTCCTTTTTTACGGTGCTTCCTCATTTTTCTTGGAGATCCTTTTCTGTCATAAGTGTATATAAAGTGGACTCTGGACTCTCTCAGTCCTGCAAAAGCACGTGGAAGGGACACATGGTCCATGTTAGGGAGCACCTCCATGTCTTCAGCACTTTGAATGGTGCTTGTGAACCCTTCAGGCCTAGGACAAGACTGATACTTCATCTCCTGGGTTTCCCTCCATGAATTAGTTATTCATGGCAGTGCAGGGAAGCTTTACTGATTCCATCCAGGTCTGAGATTTCAATCTGTGTTCTCTGTTGTTTCACTTAATTCGGGGATGTGTCTTAACTATAGACTTTCTCTAACATTCATACTAAGATGACCTATTTTGTAACACCATGCTTCAAAGGGTATAGGAAAGCTAGTGTCTCACTTTACTCTTTCTGGTACTCCAGCATGTGCCCAACATACTATTTTCTGAGTTACATTTCAATAGGGCATTGTGGCAGTTTAAAAAAAGAAAAGTTAATTTAGAATTCAGACTTTTTTTCAAGTTTGCAGCCAAGCCAAGTGTCAACGATTCCCAAGCCCTAATTTCAGAAGTTTTTACAAAAGAAACACTAAAAATTGTCCTGCTCTTAGGGTTTTTTTCCAGCTGACTATTATTTATCACTGTAAGTTAAGTTTCAGTATATTTGCATATCTGCATTTAACATCTTAGAAAATGTTAATTAAAAGTTAATTACACTGAAATATGAGGGGAAATATAATCATTAGCTCAATATTAATAGTGTCAAGGAAACTTATTTCAGTACTTGAATACAACTGTGTAGTTATCGAGATCTACATTAAATTATATGGCTTATGCTACCCATAAGAGCAAACTAGATTATAATTTATTCTTTCTGCCTTTACTATTTCTGAAAATGTCCTCTGACATACTTTAATATCTAATTGATTTTTCTTTTTATTTTTTATATTTCTCCATCTTTGTTGGCACTGAACGTTTGCATCATAACATCAGTAACTTATTACAGTAAGTTATTTTGACTTGATCTACCTCTGCTTTAGTGCAGACATAGCAGCATTGGCTGGGATTATAACTTTGATAGGCAAATTCCAGTTACTTCAGTCATCAACCATTCTGAATTACCAAAGAAAAACTATTAACAAATCTCTGACAAGAAAATACTGCCTCTTGTCACTGTCACACAATACCTAGAATAAGCAAGTAAGTAAGTGCTCATTTTTTCACTGAGCTGACATATGCCTTCAGACTTACCCACCAAGCTTTGATACTTAATGCGTCACACACCTACAAGAACTATGAAATTTGAAATGGAAAACTTTCCAAAGAAAGTTCCAATTCATTTTAAAACCATGTGTTGTTCTATACTTGCAGAAATGGCATTTGAAGGTTGTAGGCACCTAAGAGATGAAGGCTGTATGATAAGAAACCTTTTTTCCTCAAACCTCCTCTCCTTTACTTAGAGCTCTAAAGCCTGAAGTGAATCAAAGCTTGAGACATCACAACTGATATAAAAACCATGTCAGCAGAAGAGCTTCCTCAGTGACTTTTGCCCAGACAGTGTCAGAGAGGTCTTCTTTAAGACAATGAACTCTTCTTCAGCCTAATTCAAGGACTTTGTCTCACCTCAATTAGCTAAGGGAAATGAAGGCATATGCTTATTTTTAATAATATGGGGCTAGACTGTCTTTCACTGACTTTTTAAAAATCTCCTCATTTCTAATTTGCTAAAAAATGCCTTCTTCATCCAGCTACAAACTGCAAGTATCTCGGTCTCGTCCATGATGAATGTGATAGAAAAATTTATATCTGCATGCAGAGACATTCCCCAAATATTGTTAGTAGTGATACAGTTGATATGATGATAACCCTGGCTGGGTATTTTTTTAATCATCTGTCGACTCTAGGAAGATATCTGGAAAGAGGCCACAGTCTTTCTGTCTCATTATTTTGAAACTATACTTTCAAAGTGACAGTCATTTGCAATAAGTGCAGAGTTGAGTATATAACACCACTGACTGAATCATTCAGCATTCTTTCTGAAATTATCTTCTTTTCAAAGGAAGAAAAATCACATAATCTTTGAAAAAAATATTGTTTCACTAGCATTATTTTTTTAATGTTTGAAACTAGGTAGAGCAAATTGAATCCCTTAGAAACCCTGAAAAATATTGAACTTTAATTACAGTTCCCATGTTGTCTAGTGTAGATCTCACTTCTTTCATAGGGCATCTTGGGAACAAAAGTTAGATTTTTAAAAGTTGCTTACTGTTATAATATTTTGTATAAATCCTTTGAGGTAAGGGAAGCGGTAGCTATTTCCCAATTCTATTAATGAATTTCACACTAAATACTTTGTAATCTTTAGAAACAAGGGACTTAGTCTAAATTGCTTTACCATCATTTGGAAAATACGGCAATCTTCCCAATGACATCTGCTTTTTTTTATTGGTGCTCTGATTTACAACCATAAAATCTGACTATAATAGCATTGTCCTGGTTGTGTTTCGTTCATTTCATACCTGCTTACAGTAACCACAGTGGCCTATGCTGATAAGCAACCAGGCTAATGCACAGATGGTAGACAGAGAGTAACTTTCAGTTTCGAGTACTCCAATTAAACTATTCCCCTGGGACTCCCCCTCTCTAAACAAGGTCACTTGGGGTCTGCTCGGTGACAGTGACAAACAATGTTTTTAATTAAAGAAATGTAAAATGATGTTAATGCTATTTGCAGTTTCTCAGGGGCTAGTAAGAAACATATTCTAGCCTCACACTTTATTGACGATTATGAAATAAAAATATATTTGTAGTTAATGAGGACAGACAAAAAATAACATTTGCCCTTAATTTCATTCATGTGCATGGTCACATAAGATCATATAAATTACAAGTACCAGTGTCAGTGTCTCAGAGTGAATGGACAACCACACTCAGTGGGCTTGTGCTGCCACAAAGCATTTTTACAACCTACTGGAAAATTATTCACTACAATGTACCATGCTCATGTTTCATTAATACATAACCAATGTATAGAATTGCTCTGTTAATCTTAAAGACTAATGACTATTATCAGAGCTTTGTTACAGACTTATCTCTGCTCTCAACACTTGTGCACTGAGACAATAATAGTGACATTGCATTTTGTCTTCAGTAAGGGGAAGAAGAATGACTATTTCAAGTAATTAAAGATAGTTTAGGCATTTGATCTGATTTTCCAGGAGCTCATACTATATGTTTCACTAATGAGTCATTGCAAGTACCAAACACCAGTGCTAAACTACAAATTTTTAACCTGCAGGAAAAGCAATTAATGATACTATATGACTGAGGGCTCTTTAACCAGTTTCTGTAACTTCTTCCTTTCAGCCAGAAACCAACCTATGCAACCTTCAAGAGATAAAAAGGTTAAAGGTCAAAAAAGATTGAGCTGTAATTAACTTTTGAATTCATTGCTCTGCAGAGAACTTGACTCAATGGCCACATTCATCTGCTTGGATTTTTTTTTCTTTTTCCAAGTTCGATTCCTGGTCAGATCAGATTACAGTGTTTGTAAAGTGATGGCTTTGGAGAACAGGAAAAAGGAAAAAGAAAGTCTTGCAGGCTACATTTGAATGCTTGTGATCATCTCATCACATACTTGTACTTGCACATGTCTGTTTTAATCCCTCTGAGTGAAGTGATGGATCAAAGTTCAGGATGGGCTGGGCAAACAACAAAACAGGCTACATTCAAGTATATGGAAAGCAAGTTCACTTAGATCCCCAGGCCTTCTCTTCTATCATGCTGGGATTGCAGGGAACTGAAAGCTTCAGGGAACTAATTTCCTAGTTTACAAGTCCAGCCTTGCTTTGTAGAGGGCAAAAGTTATCAACCTCTCCTAGACTGCTATCTAATAGCACAAATTTTAATGTGGGATGTGCGTCCACATCACACAAATGCAGTGGCCAATTTATTAACTAGACACCTGCACAGTCTGTGGAATTGGGTCTAAGAAAGGCAGACTGCATTGTTTTAATAAATCATAAATTACTGAGATACATATTTTATAAGAGAAAGCGACCTTTTCACTTTTCCTGTCATCAAAAAGAGCAGAAAGTATAGATTCTAAAGAAATATGACTTATGAAAATTACTATATTTGGAAGTGTACTAAATAAAAACATAAGATTAAATCAGTTAAAAAAGCAGTTGTATTCCTATAAAGTCAATATATTAGTGCAATTACTTTTTCAATACTTCCAAAAAATGTCTACTTTCTGTTAAGATTGAATGCTGTAGTTCAATATGTTCTACCTAAACTTTTCTATGACCACTCTTCCTATATTTAAGTTAAGCTACACTCTTAATTGTCCTGGGGAATGTGTGACATTGTCATGAGTTTGATATGATTATTTTAGTAGATTCCACAGGAGAAATGTGGCATGTAAGTTTGGCAGCAACTAGTCTATCCCTGAGAAAACATTTCAAATTCAGAAGAAATAGGAGTCAAAATTTAATGTTTTCTGGGGGCAAATGAGAGGGTTGGCGGAGAATAGACTGTAGAATACCAAGTATTTTGGGACCTTAAGACTAAAGTTCTTTAAATTTGCTATTAGGGTTTATTAAGGGAAACATTTAATTTTGCTGCTTCAATTTATTTTTTAAGTTAATGGCACCTTTTCTGGGGCAATCATTTTCCCCGAAAGAAGCTGTCCTTTCTACCTATCTAGTGTCTAACTTGTCATTACCTGGCATAAAATCATATTTTCATTTATTTCTAAACATCCCTCATTATCCGTCACTTCAACTTCATTTCTAATCCATGAATTCTATTGAAAGAACTTACATGTTTTACAGTACACTGATTTGGGATATTTTTTTTCTTGTCTGTGTTTGAAGTAGACAGAACAGCATATTGGTAGAGAAGCAAGGAGAGAAAAATTGTTTTGAAAAGTTGCAAGTTAAAGATTAGAGACATTCAGACAGATTCTGCCTCACAGAGAATGCGATCTGTAGCCTAAGGAGGTAGGATGAGGTTACAGTCCCTAAGCCATGCTATGCAGGAAGATCCACAAGAAAATCTAGGTCAGTCTCTCACTAAAGATTGCAAACTGCTCAGTAGTAGTGGCAATCTGTGTTTGGTAGTTGTGTGAGAGACAGACAGGAGAAGATCCTCACTTGACCCCAAGCACAATACTAGACAAGAGGTGGTGGTGGGACAACAGGCATGGGCATAGTTATAGGGGCTACATCTCCATTAGGCATCCTACTTCAAAATATTCCAGATGTGAACTCCTTCCTGTTGGCATTCCACTCATCGATTTGCTATTACTGGTAACTACAGAGCTTTGCTTTTTTTTCCTCATATTTTAATATCTGCAGTTGCCTACCAGTTTTAATTACTTTAGCACTTCTAAAGAAAATAAAGCATTTCTAGCACAGTCCATGGCTCACTTCTACTTCTCAGAGCACTGAAAGGTTAAATACGAGTACTCAGTACACAAAATACAGTAAGGACCCTGAAATACTACTGGTAAATTGTATAGAAAACTTCCTACAGAAAAGAGGAAAGAGACAGGTTTGAAAAGTACAAAGATTCTGGTTCTGCAGAAACCAGAAAGGGCTGAATTCTTCCTGAGCACTTTGTAGAATTCAAGTACTTCTACTTAAAGAGTGGAATAGCGACGCTTCACTTGCCAGAGTTCTTTTTTCTCAGAATGACCAGAGATGCAGCACATTGTCTTTCCTAATGAAAATGAGGTGAATGAATGGCTCTGCTGTTTCCACTGTTATTCTTTTTTTCTGCATTTTAACAGTGCATTACAAAAATGTGAACTGCCTTCTCCAAATTTCTCCTGTATTTACAGATACCATTAAAAGCAGCCAGGTTGCACTGATGTGTGTTTTAATGGTCAATGGTAGCATCTAATGGTGTGAACAAGATGGGAAATACCTGATGTTCCTTTAAATGACAGAAGGGTGGTGCAATACAGGTCATGGAAGTAACGCAGACTGCCATGAATAAAGATCCCCTGGAAATGTTTATGCCTCCTTCACATATCATTCTCACATGCTGTGTTTGTGGATTTGATGAAAGCTAATCATCCTTGCCTAATGTGAGGACCATTCCAGGAATATCTGTGTGGACTGCCCACTAGATGTCATACTAGAAGGCCTGTGTTTAATGTTCAGATAAAAGATACATCATACACCCTCTGCAACATAGGACATAAATTTGTATAAAAAGAAAATATATGGTTATTGCATACATTAATTCTTAAAATAAAACAAGCACGCTAATATTCCTGGATGCATTCCCAAGGCATATGAGAAAGAAGAAAAAAGAATTTCAAAAGCAGCTTTCCTGAAGAAATATATTAACTGAAAGATCTTCCAGTACAGAGTACTCCCAGAGAATCTGATTAGGTTTAGGTGACAACATTTGCACATCACAGTTTCAAAATATCAAAGTGAAGTTCCCAGTACTGTCTACATTGTATGTAAAAGTTAAAAAAGAAACAAACTGGATAATAGTGAAAGAAATTACTTTAACCATTACTGCTTATGGAAAAATATATTAACACAAAACATTACCAAAAACATTAACACCAAGCACCAAACATTATCAAAAATTAGTAAGCAGTTCAACAGTTAAGCTGAAAAACACAACAGTGAATACATTACCATACTAAAAGTCACTTGTCATGCTTTAAACACATTGTACAATATTGTAATATACTCCACCAGTAGTAACGAATACATAAAAAACAAAAATAACATGGGGCTAGACTTTTTATGCCTGTGTGTAAACAATCTTTCGTTCTACAGATGTAGAAAATTTCAGTGTTTGAATGTAGCATTTTAACTAGCTGAACATGTTCATGGTGGGCATGCTTGGAGTTCACAATGGCAGCTCAGAGTGGTACATAAATCCACCAACACAAGCAGAGAGACTTTAAAATCCCAATTCCAACATATCCTAAATCAGCCTGCTTCATGGACCTAAATCTAACTTATACCTAAATATAACTCATTTGGCAGGTCAGCTACCTCCTGAAGCAGTAAACCACCAGTAAACGCAACAGGCTGGCAAGTCTGCAGAACCACCTGAAAATACTATTGTTAAATTAAATTATTTGCTTTACAAATATAAATTAAAAATATTTGAAACACTTTACTTAATGAATCCTGCTATTTCTGTTTAGGTTTAAAAGGTAAAATGTCCATGTTTTCTAACAGGAGTTCATTTTCAGTACACCAGTCACTTTCCAAAGACTACCATTAAAAACCATATCACACCAGCTCCTTCTTGATGATGACCTATTTGCACAGGTTTCTAAAAAATCAGCTCAGGATTGTCTGTCTCAGTTTTAATTAAGTTAATCACTTGTAATTACAGGTCTAAACACTACCTATGCACTTGCCAAAAAAAGCTTTACATTTCTTTCTTACTGCTTCATATCAAATACTCTTATGTAGCATTTATACAACACCTGCTTCACATTAAGATCTGCTCAAGATGGGTAACAGTGATACCAATTTTAGTATCATGTAGTAATATCTAATTACTGACAGAACTTCATGATGAAATGCTTAGCAAAGTAATAATTTTATGCCTTCCTCAGAAACTGTTACTAGAAGGTCCAAATCTGACTAAGTGAAAGTGGCTTACTTCAAATAGAATTAATTTCAAGTAAATGCCTAGTCTTGTCACTCTAACTTCAAAAAATGCTAATTAACTCTAGATCAGAATTTATGTAATTACAATGTTTTTTTGCTGGAGCCCTTGGGGTAAGCAAAACAGAAGATTTCACATTCCTTTCAACAGCATAAATTTTACCTTTCAGGCCATGAAAATAATTTGCCAACCATAAACACTTTTTTTCCCCTTTCAAATGTTTAGAGACTGTTTTCTTCCTCTTAGCATGAAGACACTAAATGAGTTGACAATTTGCTTGCCAGTCAGTTTAATTTCACTCTCTCAGTGGGTTTGTGGGAAAACTGTGCATGTCAACTTATTTTTTGTCCAAATGTTACAGTATAGAGGCTCCAGAAGCTTTCATTCAGTGAGTGGCCTAACTGGCAGCTGTTGTACCTGTAGAATGTGTATTGATGTTGCCATGGAAATAGAATAACTTTCTGTTGTTGTTGTTGCACCTTTCCATATTTGGACTTGTCCTAGTACAGAAGTCAGCCTGGGAAGAATTGTCAAGAACTGAATGAAAGACAAGGCAATCTTGTGGAGAGAGATCTAAACTTACTTGCATCCATTTCTGATAATGCTCACTTATGAACAAGTCACTTGAGTTTCTCTTCCTAAATGTGAAGTAGGTGAAAAAACAAAACCCATATTTCATCCTTTTCTGTTGTTGATTGCCATATTTTTTTCCATTGCATTTTTCACACTAGTCAAACTTTTCAAATAAGTGCCTCTTTCAAGAAGCAGTGGAACAGTTCTGTTTGCTTTCTTTAGTAAAATTTCTATTATGATTAAAAAAAATGCACATAAGGCCTACAAATTTGTACTATAGGAATTCACACTTTTACACAGAGCTATGAAAAAGACAGACTCTCCAGCTGTGAAACAACAGGAAAATGTATGTGCTTCGAGAGGATGCAGTGCCAAGAGAGACCTCCCCATCCAACCTGTCTCCATCTTTAAAAAAAAATCAAGCAGATGTTTCCATCCAGTCATAAAGTAATTGTTATTTTATCAGACAGTATCTTAACCTTAGACAATTTGAAGAGTCCAAGTATGAAGCCATTGAAAGTGTTGCAAATCATGTTTTTGCAGAGGAGGGGATTTCAGAAAAGGGAATTATTATTGACACAGTCAGGAATGTTCATTTTCTGTACTAAAGATTTCAGTAAAAAGCAAAGGAGCTGTAAACCTCAGAATTTACCTCAGTTTGACAAAAGCCAAGAACTCACCATGTCTGCAGAGTACTATTAGGCTCATTGCGACAAACAGACCACAGTAAGAATTTAAAAACGCATGAGTTAAGTACAAGCGGTTACCATATGATTTCTGCGCTAAGAGGAATGCAGCCCTGGAGGCGGGGATGCTGGTGAAAGAGGAATCCAAAACAGGCTGGGATTTTCATCTAAACAGATTAGAAACACAAGTCTTACCAGAAGGAAGTAGGGCTTGTGCCCTTCATATAAGAACTGAAAAACAATTTGTGGCATGTTGTAGAGGATTTTGGGGGGTTTATTTGGTCTGATTTTTTTCCTTTTTTTGTGTAGTTGAGATCCCACTGTTTTTCTACTGTGGCAATTTTATCTCCCACTCAAATCTCAGAGGGGAGGAAAGAATTTCCAGTATACTTGCTGTCAGCACTTTAACAGCTACAAAATGATCAAAGAAGTAAAATGAGGCTTTTTCTTGTTGCAGAAATATTCTTTAGATTTAGATAAATCTAAACACTGTTGCCCCTCCAGGTCTTCGCATTTTCTTCACTTTTCCTCATTTAGTTCCACATCTACTTTAATAAATATTTAAATACATGGACCAGCACGTCCCATTTACTCTCTCCTTAGCTTAAAGATTAATGTAGATATCTGAAATAACATCTCTAAGACCATGGAAAAAATCATTTTGTTCATACATGCATTTAGACAGAACCACATTTACCTGATTTGCTCAATAAGACAGAAGATTTCACAACTGTGTATTAGCCTAAGAGTCAGAAAATATTGAGAGAATTATGAAGAAAGGATATTTCTCTAAGAAAATTCCTACAGACTCATTTATGATTCTGATTGAAATCTTATTGCACTGAAATCAACAGGAAAGCCACCATGGTCTTCAGCAGGACAAGAATGTCATTCCTGTTTTGGTTATTGCATCTATTTTTCCCCATAAATGAACATTCCTGTGGAGTTCCATAATTTTATTTTCCTACTGCAAAGGACAAAACCACAGTTCAATACATAAATGAGGTCTACATTTTCTATCATGCACATCAAGGACAAACCAAGCACTGTGCACGTATTGAATCTATGCACAAACTAAAAGCAAGAGTGTAGTAAACTTAAGCACAGGGTGTCCAAATGTTACTTGTCTAGTTGGGCCATCAACACCCATGAAACTCTAAAAGAATGCACAAAACCTGTTTGAGATTTGGAAAACTTAGGAATGAAGCTGTCCATTTAGTCCTTGAATAACTCAGGTCAGCTCAGCTATACAAATAATACAAATTCAGCTATTGAACTGGACATGCGTCTGTCTGGGAGTTACATGCTGGTACATACAAGCACCATGTCTATTCACAGTTTCAGTTTCAAATCCATTCCATATCCATTATCTGCATATCATGCTAGCTAAAACCAGTACTTTAAAGCCACCAGAGTTGTTTTCTAATATAACAATGCAAAGAAGAGAGTCTGCTTTCTGAAAAGGATAGGGGAGTATATTTCTAACTGACTGCTGGTCAGACCTTCCAGGATCCTGGGCCATTTCAGCTGTGTATAACATGAAATTGCATTTATCACAGCTATGTAATATTCAGATTCTTTCAAGCCTTGACAGGAGCCAAACCATCTCAGATTTATTTTTCAACAAGGTCACACTTTCCCCAGATCTGCACAATGTTTTTGCTTTGGTTCTAGAATTGTGACCTGTAAACTCAAGCCGACATTTACCAACACCGCTTTGCTGCTTTCATCTGATTCAGGGCCAAAGTAACTTCATGGTAAGTTCATCAGCTTCAGTGGAATTTCATGGTGATGAATTTGAATTCAACCTCCTGTATTTAATATGATTTTAAAATTAAGGACTACTCAATAGCAAGAAATACCTAAGAGTAAACTGTATTTCAGATTTCCTACTTGTATTATGAGTTCAAGCCCTGCATTTTAAAACGGCACTATATTCAGGCTGTGGTATTGGATCCATAAATATAATGCAGTGACAATAAATATTTCTCTGTTGACATGCAATGCAGAATTCTCACTGCAACCATATATCACACTTTTTGTCAAACTATCAGTTTGTCTGTCTATAAGCTAAAACATTTTTAACCTTAGAAAAGTCTAAATTAGCCTTTACTTTTCCTGAAGAGAATCTCTGTACTCATTCTGCAGAAACTCTCTGGGTCTTTCTAAAAATTTCCACAAATAAACTTTTTCTCTAGAGTATCTATTAGATATTGATATTTCATACATGCAAATTAAAAATAAACAGTAACTCCAATTATGCTTTTGTTTTCTTTTTTTCTCAGTTTAATAACTGCCTATCTCCTCTCACACCATTTTGCCTGTGGTTCTCCTGCAGCCATCCATGATTCTATCAAATGCTTCAACTCTTGTTGTGAAATGAACAAGAACTATCTCAGATTAGAGAAAACTAGGTTTCAAACTTTCCTCAGACATTTGCAGAGGAAATAGTGGGGAAGAATACATAACATAAACCCAGGTTTTTAGCCCCTTAAGATACATTTAGAAATAACTGTTATATTTGGACCAGTAACAAATGAAAGCAGGTCTGCAGAAGCAGTCTGCAACCATAAGGAAGAACAGTCCTACAGCTGTGGGCAGGTGCACACAGCTGCACACTCTGCTAATGAAATGTCACTGTGTACAAGCTTTCCTTTTCAGAAAAGCACAATGATTGATTGGCCGTTGGAATGCGCTGCCCAGGGAGGTGGTGGAGTCGCAGACCCTGGAAGTGTTTAAGGGAGACTGGATGAGGCACTGAGTGCCATGGTTTAGATGATGGGTTGGTGTTGGTGTTGGTGTTAGTGTTGGGTTATAGATTGGACTTGATGATCTCAGAGGTCCTTTCCAACCTTATGATACTGTGATACTGTGATACAGCAACACAGCAAATGACCTTGTCATTTCAAAAACCCTCCCCAAATTCTACTGGTTTGCATACCCCTCATCTAACAATTAATATCAGATGATTCTTTACCCATCCTCATGAGGATAATCCTCTACTCCCATTTTGTATTCCTATTATTGTCTTACTAACACTAAATTCAGTCTTCTTAAGAGGTCTAGTAAAATAAAACATTATTGTGAATCAGAGATCCTTGAAAATAATCCTTTTCTGCTGAAGAAAGAGTCTCAAAAAAATTCAGAAAAAAATGTAAATGCCAATATTTTGGACTAATTTCTTGCCTGCTGTTCCTCGAAAAGCATGTGTTCCTTTAGGGAGGATATGCCTTGTAATGTTTATAGGGTATTCCTTTTTTAACTCAGAAAGGCTGCTTTTCAAACCTCCTTGAAAGCGATTCTCCTACCTAGTAAGGACTAAGTCCACAGGACTGATTCAAGGCCAGTGAAGTCACAACCAGTCTAATGACCTCAGGCCCCTTTCTTTTTCATGTCAGACTGCTTTATTTTACAAGGATGTATCTAGATAGGGAGAAATAAAAAACGATCATCTCCTGCTGAGACTAGATCAGATTCCAAACCGCAGTGTTTTAAGGGTTTTTTTTGTAGCTGTGTGCAGACTTTGTAAATGAAATACCAAAAGCAGTAGATTTGATTGCAGTGACCTCATTATTGCTATAAAGATCCTTTAGTGGACAGTAAATGTGATGAGCTGCTAAATAATTGATTATTTCAAGAACTTAATGCTGAGTGCTTTTCACGCATCAGTAGAACATACTATTTTATAGGTGTTGGTGTGTCAGCAAAACTCTAAACCATCAACCTACAGAGCTGAGTAGAAAAAAAAAAAAAAGTGGGAGTCAGAGGCAGTTCCCTTGAAAGCTGAAAAGCATGGATTGCCATCAGCTTCTTCAACACTAAACTGCAGTAAAATTTTGATTCAGCTTTTTGCACCTAAATGCAAATTTCTAGTATGAGTATTGCTGAGAAGATGTTATTTGTTTATGGCAATAAAGCAGCAAATTCTCATATGCTTAGAAGCTTTTAATGGTAATTTTTCCCAGCAGGCAGAAATCTTTACTCCACTCACAGCATATTGCACTGTGGCAGCAGCTATGGCTCCTGGCCATGGGCTGGGATAATGCAACATATATCAAGTTTCTTCTTCTCAGATGACCTTGTAGCTTGCCAGATAAGTAGAAGTCAAGAGAGGTGCCCAAAACACAAGGGAACAGGGCAAGAAGATTCCACAGTAGGAAGTTAGAGATGGAAATGCTACATTTAAGTAAGTACTTCTTAGATCCTTAGAGCTGTGCCAAGCTTTGGGCTTCCCAGTACCACAAGGACATTGACATACTGGAGTGAGCTCAGTGGGGGTCAAGGGGCTGGAGAATATGATGCATGAGAAGAGGCTGAAAGAATTGGGCCCATTCAGCTTGGAGAAGATGAAACGGAGATTTTACTGCTGTCTGGACCTCTCTGATCAGAGAATACATAGACATAAGAGCTAGACACTTTTGGATGTGTGCAGTGGTATGGCTATTTTTGTTTTTTTTTGTTTTGTTCACTTGTTTGTTTGGTTTTGCCACGAGGATGGTACATCATACTGGAAGAGAGATCCAGAGAGGTTTTAAGACCTCTGTCTCTCAGAAGCGTACAAGATTTGACTAGCCATGGTCCTAACAAACCTGATCTAGTTAGACCTTTTCTGAACAGGTGGTTAAATTGGATTAGCTTCTGGTGAACCCGTTCAACATAATTTATGAATCTGGAGACATGAGAAGGGGTGAAAGATTTGACATCTCTAACCTAATTTCCACCTAATATAAAATACTACCCATTTAAAATATATAAACCGTGTCACTAAGAAAAAAAATCTAAAACCCTCAGGTTCAAAGTTCAGAGCTGTTATGAACATTAGCATTCCTAATAGAGACTTAAACATAAAACTATCTTGAGGTCTTAAAACAAATGAACAGAAATTAAAATAAAACCTGAATAGGAAAACAGGGAATAAATAAGCAATTGATCTACTTGGGTTTTTTCCCCTATTCTTGGCCATGTTTACTTATATGAGATCTATGGGAAATGTTCCCTCCTCTGTAATAAGCTTCATTTTTCCTAAAATGCCATCATATCTGGAAGGCATTTAGGAACATGCTTGACATTCTGAAACCATATGCATTCGCAAGTGAAAGAGAAACAAATAATAGTGACAACCAAGCTGTGAATAGCTATTAACATCTTTGGAGATTGTGATCTATATACAGATGAGTTAGAAGGAAAATACATTTTGTGCTTCAGTTATTTAGTTGTTCTTAATTTTCTACAATTCTGGCAGTGTTTCACTAAAGTGGTATCACTTGACTCTGAATAAACTAAAGGTTTTAATTTGTACCTATGGCAAAATCACTTGGTTTGGGCTCCCATTAAAACACACCATTTAAAACGATAATCGGAGCTAAACTGAATGTATGAGGATATACATTTAGAATGTAACAAAAGTATCTTAAGATATCCAGGCACAAAACTCAACCTTGGTGCAAATTAATTATCAAAGTTTACATGACAGATTTACTGATATGAATCATTTGCCTTTTTAATGCTCCCTCCTGTCTAGTTTCTTTGACTCTTTTTCACTTGACATCCTTATTTATTTAATATGACTGTATTGCCCAAAATGATAGTTACTCTGACAACAAAAGAAATGTAGAACAGCATGACATCAGCAACAGGAACAGAACACAGGAACAAAGAAACTAAAATGGAAGAACATAAGATTTGGCCCAACTAACTTTTTCTTCCTCTCTGACTCTCCTTTCTCTCTCCTGTTTCTGCACAATAATAGATGCCTCTCACATATTCTCTTCAAAAGTTCTGAAGCAGCAGATAACCTCAAGAAGACTGAACATCCATGTAAAGGCAATATGAAAGCAAGAAAATATTCTGCAGTCTTTCTTTTTTTTAGTCTTTGTGTGCTGTGAACACATCCTTACCAATATGTAAAAAAGTATGTAGCAGCAGTGCCACAAAGAAACAAAAAAGATGGTCTTAGCATGTTGAAACATAACAATAGCTTATCTGAATAGGAAAATTCACCGTGGAAAAAATATATTTTGCAATACAGTCATTTCTGGATTACTATTTACAATTAACCCTTTGTCATTGAAAATAAATGTTTGCTATTCTGTACTTTGACCAAAAGATATATATATGTGGTCGATAGAAGATAGTGTCAAAAGCCTCCAGTACTCAACTGTACTGAGTCTTCTTTAATCTGGGGGCACACAGCAGTTCTTATGACTGCTCCTTCATGGGAGCAAAGTATCAGCAGGTCAGATATGAGATCCCATCATTTGTGTAACTGATATTACTCTCTGCTTCTGGTGATGCATCCTGGTGATGTGGAAGTAAAGGGAAAAGCAGCTGACCTAGATACAGAGGTCCCAAGAACAGACGGACTCATAGCAGGTGGATCACATACAAGCAAAAAGGACAAAATGCGTCAAAAGCAGAAAAGAAACAAGGATGCAAAAGGTCTATAACCAGTGCAGAAAGGTCTGTCTCTGGACTTGAATATACCTTGAGATTCCTGTCTGAAATCATTAGTATACAGAATTTTCTTTATGCCCAGCTAGCTGCTGAAACACTGCAAAGAAAAATACCCTTTTGCCGCCACCTTTACCCATCTAAGTCCTTCAAAGACAATGTTGTTGTGCAGCTAGATGCCCAAAATGCAGCTGATAACTCACCTGGGACCTAAACTAGTATAAATGATAAAGATATTATTTAAGCATTCTTTTCTGTGTAGGAAAATGCATGGGAAATTATATAGAGTGACATTTTAGTCATTTAGGCTACAAAAGCAAGCAGGATACCAGAAGTTGGGGAATGCCAGAGATGAAACAGCTAGTGTGATCTTGTTCCTTTCCTTTTCTTCGCATCCTGAAGTTCTCCATCACTATTAAATGCTGCTACACTTATATCCTGTCTTTGCCTTAAGCAATCTCCTTTTCTTTGCACAAGCAGGAATGGCACCAACAGCTCTAGGAAAGACTGCAGACAGATGTGACTGGATCTAGGAAGCATTAGCTGAAAAGCCACTAATAGGGCACATATTATCACTTGGAAAGATAGTTGCCAAAGTTGTAGGAAGGCCAGATATAACAAAAAAAGCAAAAGCCAGAGAAAAACTACAGCTGCCCATTGGGAGAATGCTTTAGTATGACCGTAACGGTGGTTTTCTCTGACACGTCTAAAATGTTGCAGGGAAATACATGACAGCATGGGCTGTAGGGTATGTCATTGCAAAGGCTTAGTGGTTGAGCTGTGTTTAGTGCAAGCAGAAGGTTCTCGTTTTCTCTTAACAGTAAGGATCTAACAAGCTCTATGGAGTATACTATTTACTGAAAATAGTTAAGTTTTAGAGATTCCAGCTCAGCCAGTTTCCAACAGCCTTTCATTAAGACATCAGAAGGATCCTTTCTGATATCAGGATTATCTCCTTGCTCTGCTACAAACACGAAGACATCCCAAATACTCAAAACACGCTTAGATCTTTGTATACACGACAGAAGCTAGATCACCTTGCAATCTACTGACGTTTTTCCAGAGATAGTATAAGCAGGTAACTGAACTCCAAACTTGATGGCATTTCCTGGAAATCACTGGGCATCACATTTCACAGAATGGTAAAACCTCTTCAGTACTCAGTAATATTAATGTATTTCCCTCCATCACCGCCTATTTTCTGTAGTGGCATTATGCATTTGAAGAAGTTTGTCTGTGGGTTTTGAGAATGTATACCTCATTTAAATGAAAAAAGGATATATTTTATACCTTCTTTAACGTTAATTGCAGTGATTGATATGACAGTGGTCCTCACGTTTTGTACTTTCCTTTGTTACCCTCTAAAAACAATGGAACTCCATTTTAAAAGGCCTTGAGATAAGACCATGTTAAGAACAAGAAATATGCTAATAAATCCCAGCTCTAAGGAAAAGTCGGTGTAGGTTTTGATTTCAGCGAACTACTTTTTCAATCTAGTTAAGTCACTCTGATAGCACTCCACCTCTTGCTACTGTGAAATACAAAATAGTTTGAGTCTCGTCTTTATGCAGAATTTCTGGATATTAGATAAAGTAACTTTATTACTATTAAGAAATAATCAACAAAACTTGAAAAATTTGATTTTTTTCTCCAGAAACATATTTTTCCCTCTTATTTTGTAAATTAATTTATGTATATGCTTACTATATATGTCTAGAACTCCATTTGATGGATTCACTGAAAACTCAGTGATTTTTGGCAAAGATCCAGGAAACTGGGACTTGATACACATATTTATCTGAGATTACATACTACATTTTGCTATTGCAAAAGAAACTTCAACGCTCTCAACAGACTTTTTGTATTCCTCTCTTTCCATACCCTTTATTATTTAAATTTGTTCCTTAAATACCCTATGTTTTTTAGCATTTGACTCTACCTTGTTTTCAGGTTAGTCCAAGAAGATCCTGAATTTCTTATTTCCATCCTTTTGAATAATCAATATGCTCAATTTAGTCAATCTTTTTGAAGACTAAGAGGTATCTGTTTTTCCAGTTGACTGTATAGGCAAATGAATGTCAAATACTTTGAATGAGAGAGAAAAGGACTTCAGGAAAAAAATGTGATCTAAAATTGCAAAAATTTAGGGACAAAGTCGAAAGCTCATCTCAAGCACAGGTGGTTCACCACACTACTGTGATTAAGGTACAACAGTAATTGGGGTCATTCAGAAATAAAAAGAAACTTTTTCAAATAGGGTTTAAAATAGGCATGAAATAAAGGTATCTCTCAATGCTACTTATGAGTTGGCAGACAATTCAATGTCAGGAATACAAACAGATAAAACTCCATCAAGCCACAAAGAAAGTTGGGAAAAAAAAGCATATATAGCGTCATTCCTTCTGCCTGCAATGCCTTCCCTGGGACCAAATGGTTTTATGGGCTTAGTATAGCAGGGTTTAAAAAAAAAAAAAAAAAAAAGAGAGAGGAAATCAGAAATGATGAAATAATATATTTTCTGTATTAAAAAACACCACAAAACAAAAAAATTACCCAAAAATAAAAAAACTCCCACAAACAATCAAACACACACATACACGCCCACCCACCCCCTAAAACAACAACAACCAATAAAGCAGAAACTACAAGTAAAAATGTTGATGCCTGATATTTGGAAGTGGAAGAGATCTCTTTATTTCCTAAAGTTTCAATGTTCTCTTCCTTTACTACATATTTACCAAGCAGGAACGTTTATTTAGATTTAAAGAGCAGAATTAGGAAGTAAAAAGACCTTCAAATACTTGTCCTTTTTGTTTCTTTGACTTTTCACCCTAAAAAAAAAATTATTTGGTATATAAAAGGTTTACAAATCAAAGAGTTACTACACTTAGAAACAAATTTTCATATGAGGACACCTACACTGGGCATGTAAAATTCCCACACACTGATTTGATAGGAACACTTTAGACACCTGTTTGAAAACATGATCCCAATCAAAAGGTAGATAAAAAGCCCACTCTACAATCTGACAGAAGAGAATTTTTTTAGTTACCGCATCCCTGAGATGCTCCAATGCACGACTGCTACTCTGAAACCTAATGGTCCAAAGCCTATTCAACTCAATGGGATACTTTTCAATGACTCCATTAGATTTCTGGATTGGGTTCAGAATATTTAATTTAAAGACCTTTCATGACAGAATTTCACTCCTGTGAATCATCCCAAATTCTGCTCTTCCCAAAAGCAACTACCCAGTATGTATTTAAGCATCTTTGTTGACGTTAACTGCTATAGATTTTCACTCCAGAATACTGGAGATTGTCCCACATAGCAAATGCTGATTATTATGTTATTCTCATCCCCAACAAAAAACTCTGTACATAGAAAGACAAAACAGTTCTTTTCATAGTGATTATTGAGTCAGAGTAATTACATTTCATATGGGAAATATTTTATATCTAATTCAGTACAAGAAAAATTATGTCAATTATTAGTTAGCATGTGCTCCTGATTTATCAAACAGTGAATATATACATATAGAAAAATAAAAACATGAAATTAACAAAACAGTAGCCCATTTCTGACTAAGCAAAATATGGAATTTCCAGCACATCAGAAAGAAAAGTATTATATTTCAGCATCTGCTAACCTTGTATAGGGACTGAAAGCTCACATATCGATGTTCTCCATTGAACAAGTACTCATGGAAAAAAAGACTACGGATTCTGAAGGTCCCAAGCAAAATGAAACATATCAACATATTTTTAAATGACACTACACTCTTGTTTTCTGTTCGTTCAAAAATGAGTATAGGTATTATGAAAGTTGAGGTTTGGATCATCATCCTTATCTACAAAATAACTCCTTGAAGATTTGTACTTCCCGGGGGTAATGTAGCTACTCTTCTAGCAGGGCCCATATGTTGCCATGTTGGAACTGAATGGAATTATTTCCTGGGTAGAACTTTCTAATCCAGCTGTACCTGCTGTAATCCAAACAGCTGACAAAAATAAATCTCTTCAGTCTTCTGAGAAATGTTTCTCAAACAGGCCTGGTCTATGGGAAAGCATCCAAGCTGTAACTCCAACAAGGCAGTGCAGAGCTAGGGAACTGTGTTTTACTTAACTGTTTTGAAACAAAATATTTCTGGGAAAATAATGGAATTTAACTGAAAATTGTTTCAGTAGAATTAGCCTCAAAAGTCAAATCTGCTCACAGAGAATTGGGGGAGGGGGGAGAATCCTGAGATTTGCTGACATGCCATGTCCCTGATTTAGTCCAACAGCTATGACCATAATCATACCTCTAGGCAGTGGCAGAGCATGCTGTGCAGCTCAGAAATGCAAAAAATGAGAGAAAGCTCCTGTTTGTATTTCTTTTCCTTGGGCCCGTTTGCCACTGTAAGTTAGACCATTCTCTGCTGACAGATGGCTATAACCCCTGTGGGGCCAAGAACCCTAGACAAAAGTTCACATAAGTCCACATGAGGGATGGCCCTGACATCACACACTTCTGATTTGGGCAGCTAAACCCCAGAGAGAGATTGAGGGCAAAATAGTTTGAAAGTAGCTTAAAGAAGTTCCAGGACGCAGAACTGCTTTCTCTAGGAAAGATGCAAAGTATTGACCCTGCCTTCCAAAATTCAGTCTTAAGATAAGCTCTACTAATTTAGAAGAATTACAGGAAACAATGACAGGAGAAGACGGCCGAAGGAAAGTGCATTGATTTCTACAGAATACTGATTTTCACCCTGCAACCTAGACCTACACATCAACTGAATCTACAATATGTCTGTCTGGTGTTTTAAGCAGGAGATGCTCTTTCTTTCTTGTTGTATTCTACATCCTGTTAAGCTTAGTTCTAGCCATTTACAATATAAATGATTAAAAGCAGGAAAACAATGATTTGGGGTAGCAGAAGTAGGTTGCCTAGATTTGGGACACACCTATCAAGCAATAGAAACAGAAAGACGTCTGTGAGTAGAATTCATGTTGAATATCCACTCAGTTCATTGTTTCTGAAGGTGGTAGTAAATTCATTCCTACTGTTTCTAGAAATTTGCATCCAGTGGCAGTACTTAAAATCTAACACTGGCACAGTCACATCTGGCAGTGCTGCTTGGTCAAAATCAACATTAACACAGAAATACTGCTATAAAGAGAATAATTATGGTGGTGTATGGCAAAATACACTGCAGATAGACAAGTAGGAAATATCTATAGTAATCATTAGGATCAACTATTTATCATTAGTTCCTTGAGACTGTTTACCAACTATACTATAGAGACCAATAACTAGATGGTGCTGAGCAGAATTGTCTTAAAACTTTTAAAAGAAAAAATATGTAATTTAATGATTTTAAGTGTTCAGTATATCAAAACAGCAGCTTGACAGAATATGTGGTGTAAACCAAATAAAAGGAAATTTCCTGATGCTGAACACTCAGTGCAACACTAATATAATTCTCATTTGCTCTTTAATATTATGCCCTCACAGAAACACAGCATGTTCTCAGCTGAGTATTGAAGTATGCTGAGAATAAAAGTACATCTGAGTTCTTAATAAATTAGAGGAATAAGGAAATCCTTATACATAAAAAAAAAAGAACAACAGAAAAAAAGACCTTGCAGTCACTCTTAGATGTCAAATACCATTAAATACAACTTTGTCTGTTGCTAGAGAAGATAAAAGCTGTATTTAAAAGCCTTGCCAAAAATGTCCTTTTCAGTACTAATTAGCATCAATGGTCAAAGCCGCTAGAGCAAAAGAAGAACAGAGAGAGGGAGGACAAGAGAAATAAGTATCATCATTGACACTAACAGGGGTTTTTTAAGCTTTGTCTCATGATACATTAAAGAATATTTTTCTTTTAATTTAATGTTCTAAGCTTGCCAGCACTACGAGCAGATGCCCTTCTAAATCTGTGCGAAAATCAAGTCTAATAGCACACAAAGAAAAGCCACAGCACAAATTACCTCTTCCTAGAGCTTTCACAGAAAAGAAATTAGCAGTTCTATAGCATAAAATGAAGCCAAAATCTCTTTGCCATTTTTGAGAGCACTTTTGGTTCCTACTTCAAGACTGTTCAGCCCAAAACCTATGATCACAGGCAAAAGATTAAAGTTCAGTTAAAGAGAATGAGTCCACGGTACTGTGTGGTTTTTGTCTTCCCAATTTTTACAGTCAGGTGAGTTTTACAGATCCACAAAATGGGGAATCTTATTGTTGCAGCAATCCCATTCAGTGGGAATTGCAATGGATATATATTTGTTTGTTTTTTCCAACTTCGACCGCAAAGCAGACCCTTGTTAACAAGTGAAAGTATTAGAAGTTAAGAGATGCAGGAGTTTCTCATGTTTCAGAGCGGAAAGCCAGTTATCAGTCCTATTCTACCATGTTGCCAAAGCCAACTTAATCTTGTCTTCTGGAAGTACTGCCAGCTCAGACCGTGCACTTGTGTTCATTCCCTTGATACCAAATCCCATCCAACAAAAAAAAAAACACCGAACTAAAAAACCCTCAAACCTTTTCACTTGCATCATCACCTGAATTTCATTTTCATTTCTTTCCAGTTTACTGTCTTTCAAAAATGCAGTGCCTCCTAACCTTCCATTCTCATAGAGTTAAGCCTGCATAAATTGTGGAAGTGGAGCAGTTATGTGGGTATAATAAGACAAAAAATTTCCTCTATTTCGTAATTGCTGCTAACTCAAAATGTGGGTCAGAGCCTAAAAAATTATTAGTCCCTTGAGCTTTTCATGTCTCTTCTTGTCATGAGTGACATGACAGAGGAAGAAAAATAAACAAGTCTTCCCCCTCACACTCAGCATACAGTCACCCTGGGGCACTGAAACCTTCTATGCAAAGGCCAGAAACAGCGTTAGCATGATAGTGACACCAGCTTTCCGAATCTAACCTGTCATTCTGTTTCAGTCCTTTTTATGAGGGGATTCTCTTTCCCTTTTCTTTCAGACTGACTTCATGTCCCAAATTCTTTGAACTAGTGCTAAATGCTTAAACCAAACTTCCCAAAGATGGAAGTCTAGTCTGGCATCAGTATCATGCCAGTGTTTGGATTTATTACTGGAACAATTATCAAGAGTACAAGCCATGTAGTGGATTTGAGATATAGGCATCCTGTTCTAATGGACAGGATCTCTATGCAATCATTTTAGATCGCTTACCATCTGAACAGATGGAAATGGTTTTACTCCCTATCAGTCTTGTATGAGAATCAATGAGTTAATGATGAATAACAAGCAGCAAAAGCAATGTCTTTCTGTGGCAACTCTCCATTGCAGACAACACTCTCTGGTGGTCAAATCTCCATGGGCCACCCCTACACAACTGACTCTCCATGGGGACAACTTGACATGGAGAGCCTTAGGCGTTGGGTTATTTTTTTGTACTCTTTTTTTATGGAGGTGGTGTGTTTTATATTGAGGGACTTCAGGGTATGATGTTTCACCACCTAGGGATCCTCCTCAGTCGCAACTGGAAACATGGGGAACCAGCAGTCCCTGCTGCTGCACAGAGACCAGTGTAGAGGTATCCAGCGGAAAGTTGGCCACCGAGAGTTTTCCAGACATCACTGTTAAAATACTGAGTCACAATGTGTTTGGAATTTCAGCTGCAATGATATTCTGGTAAATTAAAATGTGTTTTTCCTTGTATTCTGAAACTGGATGATCCAGAAGTCAAAGGGACTATTTTTAGGAAATTATCACACAGTATCACAGTATCACAAGGTTGGAAAGGACCTCTGAGATCATCAAGTCCAACCTATAACCTAACACTAACACCATATCAAGTCTAAACTTTCCCTGACGAAGCTTAAGTCCATGCCCTCTGGTTCTGCCACTGGTCATCTGAGAGAAGAGACCAATCCCTGCCCGACTACAACCTCCTTTTAGGTAGCTGTAGAGAGCAATGAGGTCTCCCCTGAGCCTCCTCTTCTCCAGACTAAACAGCCCCAACTCCCTCAGTCGCTCCTCATAGGGCTTGTGCTCCAGCCCCTTCACCATCTTCGTTGCCCTCCTCTGAACACATTCCAGTATCCTAACATCCTTCCCAAACTGGGGGGCCCAGAACTGGACACAGTATTCAAGGTGAGGCCTGACCAGTGCCAAGTACAGGGGGACGATAACTTCTCTGGTCCTGCTTACTACACTATTCCTGATGCAGGCCAGGATGCCATTGGCCTTCTTGGCCACCTGGGCACACTGGTGGCTCATGTTGAGCTTCCTGTCAACCAGCACTCCCAGGTCCTTTTCTGCCTGACTACTCTCCAGCCACTCTGTCCCCAGTCTGTAGCTCTGCATGGGATTGTTGTGTCCAAAATGAAGTACCCGACATTTGGACTTATTAAACATCATCCCATTAGAATCAGCCCAGCTCTCCAATCTGAGTGTACACAGTGCAATAAGGACAGTCTCATTCCATGTAAACTGGAAGTGACCACTTTCAGCATTTCCTCACCAGGCAAGTGCAGTGAGGCACTGCACGTGAACAAGCAGAAGTTTTCTGGATGCATCCAAAACAATCTGGGGTATAGACTGAATCATCTAGCAAGCCGCCACCACCTGGACAGGTCAGGTCTATAATAAAATATGTACAAAGCTGACAGATAGGGTACATTTTACAATCCTGAGCAAATAATTCCATGGCTTCACAGGCCAATTTCTAGAATAATCACCAGGATATCTTTCATGAACAGAAGACTTAAGAGAGCCTGGCATCTTACCACATCTGTACATTCATTCAGAGAAAATCTAAATAATATGAAAGTGAAAAGACTCCTACATTTTTTCAGTTCTGACCTATGGGTAGAATACTAGATATGATATTGAAATATTACATGAAAATACATTTCTGTAGAGTTTGATGTGTGCTTACATGCACATATTACACATGCTAATTAAATCTTCCACTAGGTATGAATTCAAACTTCTAAGAAAATTAGGGTTGTTTTGTTAAGACAGAAAAACAAAACATTACCATTTCAATTAAAGTTTATGGTATTCTTTATTTCATTTATTTTACGTATTTGAGCTCTGCAACTGGTAAGACAGGAAATTATGTTAGTGCTTGATGTTAGTTTTCTCTTAATTATTAATATCATTCCATTGGGCACCCTCTCCTTGTCCCAGAAGGCATAGCTACAAGGAATTCAAACTGCTGCTAAGCAAAGCAAATGCCCCATGCAGACATCAAGCTGGCTCATACTTCATGGGAACCAGAACCTCAAATTGCTGAAGGTTAGTCTGTACAAGCAAGTCCAACCCATATGGGATAAAGAGGAGACAAATGTCGGTGAATAATATCGACGACTTCTCTGTAAATGTGTTTTGTGTCACATCTAAAGCTGTGACTAGGTAGAGCTTGACACAATACAAGAGGAAGAAATAGGAAGGCAACATAAGAGTTTTCTTTCCAGTATGTTTCATGTAGTCTCAGAAATGCTTTCTGACAGCACCTCATGTGTTGAAGAGGAATTCTTCAATGTGCAATCAGCAAGGGGGTCTCTGTAGATGCAGGTTGGCATATGGTATCTCAAATTTCTCAGTGACAAGTGGCATGTTAGCAGAGCAACAGAGTAGCAGGGAAAAAGACGTTTTGCTAATCACTCCCTGTTGCCCACACCCTCAGGCAGAATCATATTGCTTTATGCAGATGAGCTCATAACAGTTTCTTCAATTTAGCTTTTATATAAAAAAGTGCCAGCTCCTAACGCTATGTCAACAGGCACCCGAGGGCATTCCACTTTACATTGCAAGTGTATTACTATTTAAAGATGAGCTTTTAGCTTAACATCATTGCTTGCCTTCAGAGTTTAATTACCGCCCTCCCCATGAGGCCCAATGAGCCATCCACTCCTCCCACGGGAGTTCTGCCTGGCAATGATCTTTAACTAAATAAGTAAATGCCAAATAAGCACTTCTTAAAGATGCAGTGTTTCACTTTCCAACTGGTTTTGAAGCCCACAGAAGCTCTGATTTGCATCTCACTGGCAGCAAGCCATGTTGAATTCAGAGATCTCAGTTATAAATCTCATCTGTGATATAAACTAGAAAGGGGATTTAAAAAACGGAAAACTTTTTCCCTTTGCTGTTTCTTGTGCTCAATTAATCCTACATCATTACCTATAGGCAGACATAAATCATTGAAACAAGTTTCTTGTATCCAATTACATCATCTGTGTCTTAGAGAGCTACAGCACTCTAGACAGCCTGCATTCACTACAATAATCCTCCAGTTTATCTTCCCACATTTCTTTCCATCACCTCTGTCTGTAACAGAATAGTAGCATTACAAAATAATTCATTCCTTCAAAATAAATATCCAAGAGGGACAACATAGATGCATTTAATTCTGTAACAAGTCCAGCTACTGAGCAAGACACAGAGACTAACAGATTCAACAGTGTCCATAGAAACAGAATTTTAAAAGACTTCTTTTAAAGAAGGAAATAACAAAAATTGGCATAACCAGATGTTATTGCTGAGAGATGGCAGTATTATAAAGCAGCCACAGAGAGAAAAGATGATCTTAGTTCTTGGAATCCTATACCCAAATACATAGTGGCACACAGAATACAAAATAAAAAAGCCAGTAAGAGATGAATAAACAATAATACAGGACCCAACAGATATCCTTGCAACTGCCAGTCACTCAGGAAACCAACAAGCAGGGAAGAAACACAGCACTGCAAAACAGGAAAGAACTGTTGCAAATGTCGTGAAGGAGACATGATGTATATCCTCCTTGTACCATCTATACTTCAAAGCAGTATGCACAGCTGTGACCGCGTTGGAAAGTAAAGGACCAGGTGATCTGCTTCACCTTACTTCTTTGCTAACAGGAATATAACTCATTTTTGGCATTTACTATCGGAGCAGCAACTGCGACACTTAACTATTGCAAAAGGCCTAGACATTGGCTGTAGTTTCTATGGTACTGTTCAGCACACTTTGCAAATGATATTGTGAGTATCTCTCAGGGATTTGTGCCGGGCTTCAGAAGCACAATTCAGTCTCTACAGTCGAAGCAGCTTTAAAGAATAGCAGGTCTGAACTTAAAGTGTAACTTTTCAGCATGTAATTTTATAAACATAATGAAGTTTTTTGTAAAACTTGGAAGAAAGCACTTTCTTCCACTGTGTTACAGAATATCAAATCTATAATCACAATGTTCTGGATTAAATAAAATTACTTCCATTTAACAGAGAGAGAGAGAGGAAAATACTGTTTTGTTTCTGCATCAGGTTAGAAAAACATTCAAGCTTCCAAGCAAACAGAGTTCACAATAGATTCACCATCTTTAGAAGGAAGCAGAAAGCTACAGTTTCTTGAAGGCTCCCTATGAATTATGGATGTGTGGTTATTATGGCAGCAGGCCTCTGGCAATGTTTTTCTATAACCTTAATTTTCCCCTTTTTTGATTTTCTGTTATTTGTATTTATAAGGAAAGTTATCAAGCATCAAAACCCAGCAATGTCCTTAAAATAGTTACTGGTTCTCTGAAGGTGTGAACTGTAGTTGAATGAAACTGGTTCTTCCTCATCTTTAAGCTGACATTTTTATATTGTGTTTCTCACCAGAGCACCAGTGTGTTTTACAAACATGACCACTTCTTCCTCATAAAATACTAGCTAAAATGAAAACTAAACATGCATTTCTTCACCTGTCAACTCCTGTGCATGTTGCAGTGTTTTTTTAGTTACTGCGCAAAGCAAAGCCAGGCAAGTGATTTGTGGATTTTTTTTTTATTTTTCCTTAGACAAAATCATTCATGATAATTTCAGCAGAAGGACATGGTTACCTCTTTCTGCATGCAGTTATAAATCTGAATCACCATTTTGAAACAATATAAATGTCCAAACGCACACTCTGCCCATTCCTTTGAGGAGATTTTTTCACTGGGTTGGCTTGGAGATTGGCATCATGACTGGTGCTCTGCTACCACTGCACTTCTTTGAACAAGACATCTAATACTTAGAAAGATATTCAGGTACATGATCCTGGACACAGGTCAGCCATTGCTTCTGTCCCCCATAAATAATAATAAAATAATTTCCTCCTGAGCTGGGTGTCATTTAGGGTTTCTATGTGATTGTATTACCATGGCTAAGCAGTGCAATATCTCCTCTTTCAGCCTGCACTCCCAGAGCTGCAAGGGAGCAGAATGAGTGTGAAAAGCTCGAAAAAATGCTGGAAGTGAGGAGTACATAGATGCTCAGGATCTTCTTGTGGAGACAGAAGTGAGAGAGAGAGAGAGAGAGAGAGATAACTACTGCAATGATAATGAAGGGAAAGTTGACTTTCCTCACCTGGTGTGTGTTCAGCCATGTTGGTAAGACCAGGAACACCGCAACTAGTAGACCGCCCAGAACAGTACAGAAGCCAGAGAGAGAACTTGAGCCAGCCAAACTAGAAGGACAGTAAAGCAGAGGAAGACTGCCACGATGGATGACTTCTGCTGCAGAGCAGCAGTGAATGCTTCCATATTTTCTGAACTTTAAGCACCTGTCATTGTGGAGAGCCGCCAGGAGAGGGCAGGGAACAGAGATTCTCCATCATTGTTCAAAGGGTCTCAGCTGGGTTGCTGTTTATCTGCTGAGTGTCCTCTGCTGACTCCTTCCCCATGCAACTTCCTGCTCCTCTCATCCAGAAGACGACAAAGAGCTAAATGCATCTTACATGTTATTAAATCACTGTTTTTAAAGAATTTAGAAGCGCACCAACAAATTTCCTCATATTTCAATGCTGCAAGTTAATAAAATAAATTCACATTAAATAGTCCCTTAAATTTTGATAGCCAAGCACTAAAGGATCAGATCTTCAATGAATATGAAATAACATTGCTGTATTTAGCTAAAAAAGCCTGATAATTTTGTTCTGTTAGAAAAGTTGGCCTTTAATATCTCCACCAATGGGCAAGTGTATATTTCACCAAAAGAATATTATGAACCTGAGAATTCATTCAGCATGAGTTTCCACCATCTCAGGTATTTCACATGTCCTAACATGGTACCCTTCAGGCCCAAGCAAAATACAATCTCAAGCAAGTTGCATTGAAAATATATGCAACGGCTTACTAATACAGCAGTGATGGTGCAGTTCATGCTAACATAAAAGCTTTCATCTTGCTAAGAGCTACAGAAGGCTTAGGGGCCAACACAAATTATGGCTGCTGTAAAATACAGTTCCATCAGTCAGAAATCACACAGAGGTGATTACACACATATCTTTTAAAGTGATCTAGCATGATATTCTCCCTGTGTTTATACCATTATATCATCAAGGACAGAAGCTAACTATACTAAATATTCAACTCTGGAATAATTTTCTCTTGCCATATTACGCTACTTTAAAGTTTGCTACTTACTGAAAATTTAAATAGTCACAAGCTTGATAAGGCCCAAGGCAAACTAAAATATAGGAAGATAGGTGCTTGGACCGTCATTTATTCCTTTCCTCCTCCTTGCTAATTTTAGATACCTAACATTGGGAATCACTGCCTTCAAGCATCATCAAAAAGCCAAAGGTTCATTCAAACTTCAGGGCACGTCTTAGGTGGGGTGATTTCCTCACTGAAAACACTGTTTTTTCTCTATTGGCTCAGCTCCCAAAAAAGACCAAAGAAGGAGTATTCATTGAAAGAGGTTGCAGGGGGACAGGACTGTTTACAGGTAGAGAAGCAAATAGTGAGTTGATTTCTTTTAACGGCTTGAAATATCTATCTTATAGACTCATGGCAAAGGTAATATTTGAAACCTCGCAGGAGTTTCCATCCTACTTTAAAATAGTTAAAAGCCTTAAGACTTATACCTTTGCTCCTGTCTGTGTTTGAAGGGGAATATAGAATTTCCTAAAAAGATGTTGGCAAGTGAATCATTCTGGGAATCTTCAGCTGTTTTCTCCACATTAAATAATTATACTGTAGAGTTACCCAGTTTCTTGACAGAGGTATTCCAACTGTAAAATCAAATCTCCCCTGTGTCAGAAGATCCTTCTTGCATGGTTAACTGAAAGCAGCAAGTTGTGCCACAAGAGCTGGATATTATTATACAGCCTTCTTACAGATTTACTTCTTCACTAAATATAATACTATTATTTTATATACATACTGTAATCACTGAAATATGTCAGCTATCTGCAAACCAGCATTAACGATCAGATAAAACCAGATTTCTTATGTTTCAGACATGGATTATTGTTAAAATCCAACCCGGAAATTGAAGCAATCCTAAGCATCTTTTTTTTTTTTTTTTTTTTTTTTTTTATAAGCATTACAGCTCCAAACCATCTGTACTTAATTGTAAGACAACAAATTGTCTAAAAATCAGTGAGGATTAGGTGGACAAAGCTTCTTATGGACAGTTTATATTAGACATATTTAAAGACTGCTAAGATCACAGCACCTTTTCTGTACTTGTTTTATTTCAGTCAAGTCCCTATGGTTATCTTCTTCTAGAATGGAAATACAGACAGCATGTTGATCATTGCCACAGCATCAGTAAGAGGTTTATCGGGGTCTTAAAATTTGATGAGAAATCCACTGCTAGCTTAAGAGCTTGCTGACATTTATTCTTAAAGGTCATGCTGGGCAAGAACACTCACTGCTGACCTCCAGTGCTCCACTGACTCCCAAACCAGAGAAATTGGGCCAGTAGAGTAGGACGGGAGGCATTTTTAATAACGTGTATCATATACAGCAAAGCAAGTAATTTCAATTATGCAGAATGAGGAACAGACATTTGGTTACAGCTGCACGGAAAGAGAGAAATGGAGACATTAGTCACTAAACAGGTCCCTCAAGAAGAGACTCTTTGGTGTGAATAGTATTGTGGTCAATCTCCTCCTACTGAATACCTGCAATATACTGAAGAGCTCCAAAAATATTTCAAGTGTTGTACTCATTCAGCTATGCTTTCTTTCTTTTCAATTTATTCTATTTGCTAGCTATGATTTGTTTCAGTCACTGGATAGAAAATTGTATTTTGCAATTAAATAACAATCGAGGAGGTGAATAACTAACATCTACCAGTCTGAGTCAGCAGTTTGCCTACATGCCAACTACAGTACTTTCAATTAAAACATCACTTGGTGTATCTTCCAAAGAAATGTATATCTGCAGAAGACAAAAACCTGCACACCTGCCAACAGCAATTTTCTTTTGGGGCTCTTTCTTCTTGTCTTTAAGCTCTTTTTTATTTCCTTTATTCTCTTAGATCTCTATTTTTTCTCTTTACAAGCTATACCTCTTCTTTTTTCAGACCCAGCTATCCCAGCTGATCACAGTACTTATCGTCCTTGCTGCTGCTTACCATCTTGCTATCTATACTTTAATATTCTACGTAATTGTTTTCATAAAAATGAAGTGCTGTAGAACCAGGACAGACAGCAGAAAATGTGTTGCAACAACCAAGACCTTTACAGCTACTTCAAAGAGAACATTATTTTGGAGCAGAAAGAAAATCCTTCGGAAAAAAAAGCAATTCAAGCACTCTATAAAACAAAGCTCTGAAAAAGCTCTGAAAAGCTTTAAGTGGCATGCCTCCTGGGATCTCTTATGCAGTAAATGAAGTGTATTTGCTTAAAAATAACTGCTAAAATATTTAAAGGTAAGATGTTACAACTAAATAATCTACTACTTTAAATAAACATGCACATTTTTTAATATAGTAGTAAATAACTGTGTGTCTGGCATACGTGCTACTCTAAATGATTTTGCAATCTTACTATTTGCTCAGTCCAGATTACAAGTTTCTCTTCAATACATCAAGGACAGACAGTAAGCAACATCAGCTCTACATTCTCCACATTTTCTCATTTAAGAGTTATGTTTGATTGCTTTATTTGAGATTGATGCAAATCGTACATTACACCCTTTTTCTAAAAAAAAAAGAAAAAGGCTTTTCACTCTCCTCAAAGACTTTTGCTAGCTGTGGCCAAGATCTCTATTTTCATTTTAGTTACATGTCTTTCAATAAATAAGCAATGGTTTCAAAAAAAAGAACATTTTTTTTGAGCAAATGGATCTAAATAAGCTTAAATTTAAATAAAATTTTATTAATATTTTACTTCTAATTTGAAAAGATGGTAAAACGAAAAGTTGCAGTGATTCAGTTTCAGTTATATAACTTCCCTGTATACTGAGATGAAAATTATTTCAGAATTAGTGTTGAGATTTGGGGCTCTGCTTAAGCACACTGCCTAACTGGCTTTCCCAGCTCATAGGTCTAATTATGTTTTCAGAACGCATTTTAAAATCTAAAGAGTAAGTACGTAAACTTATAAAGCAGCACACCATCCAGGTCAAATGCCTGAGGCCTCATAACTTCTTTGTCTCAAAAAGAGATGTATAATTTGATTGTTGATGCTCTTTTGTATCTATACCCATGTCAAACTGAGAGGTAGCTTTTTAAGGCAAATTTGTATAGATATGCTAAAAAAGCGCATTATATTCATACCTCCTGTGCAACATGAAGCTTCCTTTATGAGAGTTCATGCTAACTTTCAAATTGCCACAATCTTGAATTTATAATTCCATACAGGATGGGTGACAATGTGATTGAGAGTAGCCCTGCGGAGAAGGACTTGGGGATGACAGCTGATGAAAAGCTCAGCATGAGCTGGCAATGTGCACTCACATTAGGAAGAAATTCTTTCTGATGAGGGTGGTAAGACACTGGCACAGTTGCCCAGAGAAGCTGTGGATGCCCCCTCCCTGGAAGTGTTCAAGGTCAGGTTGGATGCGCGTTGAGCAGCCTGGTCTGGTGGGAGGGGTGGGAGGTGTCTCTGCCCATGGCAGGGTTGGAACTGGATGGGTTTTAAGGTCCCTTCCAACCCAAACCATTCTATGATTCTATACTTTTAGACCAGATTCTATTCCACAAATAATATAGATGAAAATGATACATCTAGCAGTATTTTCAAGAAATATTTTTTAAATTTTGATTCTTTGAGAAACAAAATAAAAAAACTTTCCTAATTCTTTGTAGGATGTTTCTTCTAATAATTAATTTCATTTCTCATGCCCATAACACATTATTACAAAATGAAACAATGAATAATACAAAGTAAATTTTATGCAGCTAATTCTTCAGTCCCAATTATTAGTTTCACAATATATCTCTAATTGAAATTCACTGACTTATTTTAGTTAAAGATCTTATCAAAATGAAGAACTGTTTTATCTATTTCTTAAAATATTTTGTCATCATTTTCTTAAATTTCTTTTTCACTTGCATTTATGAGAAAGATATCTGTTTAATAAAAAACAGCTCACAAATACATACAGCTGACATAAACCCAAACAGCAACTTTACTCTTGTCCATATGCTATGGCATGTTCTGCATAGATCATCCCAACTAATGTTATACTTCCCATATGCGTACACCACGCTTCTGTCAATGAAACTGTTGCAACCCACAGTGGGGAAGAAAAAAAGAAAAGAAAAAAAAAGTGAGAGCCACAACACCAAACTGAGTTTGGCTTCTAAGCCCTAACTGCTGAGATTCCTCTCATCCCCTGAGAAAATGCAAATAAAAATATCAGTAGATGTGTATCCTGCATATATTCATCTGCTCATTTTACTTAAAATCAAGGAACTTCCAAATTTTGTAGATTGCCTAAAGTGGGTTACTACCTCCAGGAATAACTGATAGCTTCCAGCTTCTAAATTTCCTGTAGGTTTCAGTGTAGATACTAGCCAAAGTGACTACTTTGAAAAATGCTCATTTACTCTACAGGAGCTTCTTGAGGGCTGCTGGGCATCCCTAAAGTTCAGTTAAAGATTGGCTTATCATCAAAAATTGCAGAATAACACAGACTGTAAAACAGAAAACTGTCTGAGGAAAAAAAGACATTTACCACCTCCATCCCTCTGCAAACTTTCATTCATCGAAGATCCTCCAAATGAAAGATTTGCTCAGATGTTACATTAGGTAAAAAAAAAACCCAAACCTAAGCCAACTCAAATATTTAGGTTTGTCAAAGCAAAGCAGGGAATGTTTTGTTCAGGGTGCACTTGTGCATTTGAGCTGCACTGAGATAGTCCAAAGGTTTTCATGCCACTTATTTCCCTTTTGAGCCAGGACTTGCAATGCTGACTCATGGCAACATGTTTCTCTCCTGCCTTACAAAAGACACAGCTCAGAGAGGAAAGCTGGTCCTCAAAGACAACATGACACTTTGGAAGGGTTAACCTATTGCAGTTTAATCTTATAATAATCAAGTATAGTTATAATCTTATAATCTTTATAATTAGTAAGTATGCCAGGCGGATCCTGTTCTGTATCCTGCTATACAAAGACACACAGACATTCAAGGTCATAAAATGGATGAACTTATGGACCCAATTATATAAAAACACTATTTATCCATGGAAAACAGAACAGAAGTAGCAAAATCTTATAAAATTTTGAAATGTGAGACAAATAGTGAGTGCGGTTATTTGTTATGATTGTTAAAATAATACATAACAATGAAGGTTTTGAAGATATTGCTTAAGAGCAATATACTAATAACATGAATATTTATTTAATACTTAACTTGCTTATATGGCATTCTTTCTAACTCTCCCTTAGGTTCTAGAATTCAATGCAATGGAACAATGAAGTTGATCTTCATAAAAAATAAAATATCAGAAGTCTCTTTCTATGGTTAGAGACTATTACGAAGTAACACACATACAAAAGGAAGCCTAAATTGTACATCAGAAATATATTTATTTTAACAATTGTTGGGAACAACTGTTCCTATTACCTGATTATACTACTATCCCAATATAAATACCACCCCCAGCAGCTGTGATTTAGTTCACAGTATCACAGTATCATAATGTTGGAAAGGACCTCTGAGATCATCAAGTCCAACCTATAACCCAACACTAACACTAACACTAACACCAACACTAACACCAACCCATCATCTAAACCATGGCACCCAGTGCCTCATCCAGTCTCCCCTTAAACACCTCTAGGGTTGGCGACTCCACCACCTAATCTGAGTTTACAATCCTTAAATACTAGCTGGGATTTTTTCATGAGTCCTGACTCATTCCTAATATTACCTCTGCCCTCTCAGAAGGAAAAAAAAAAGAAAAAAAAGAATTGTTTCTGATTTATAAAAGTCATCATTATCTCCTGATTGGCTTAAAACAACACAATCAACCTACGCATAAAACTATCAAATTGGAGGAAGCCAGAGCCTGGTAATAATGCACCTGTCCCCTGCTCTCTAAATTGCCTCCCTACTAGATATCATGTCAAGTATAAGAGTTCAGTCTGAACTTCAAGCTGCTTAATGATTGGCAACTGGGATCCCTAAGACTGCCAAAACCTTGAGGATGGCCTTTGCCTACTCTAATATCCTGGCACTAAGGAGAATCAGAGATATCCACACTAGTGCTCTTGTCTAGTGAAGTTAGAATAGCATTTTGTCAAAACATTGAAATTCTGCAATACGTGCAATGTTAATATAGATTTCAAGATATTGTAAAACACTAGCATTAACTGTTCAATCAAATTAGAAAGGCACCTTTTAATTTGATTCCTTTCTGCCTTCCATTTAGTATGTGTTTCAGTGAGCTTTTCCTCATTTTTAGGAGATACTTCACCCTTAGGTTATTTTCTCCTTAATGTTGGAACTTATATCATTATCCATCAACTCTCGTTTCCCCCAGTTTGTTTCTCCTCTTGAAAACTGTTCCTTTCCTCAGTAGCCCATTATGGGTTTATCTCAGATTTTGTCCTCCTGCTTTTCTGTTTTTCCCAAATCATCTTTTTCCACTGCTTTTCTATCACATCTTTCTCTCCCATATTCCTGAATTTTCTTCCAAAGCTCTGAATTCCCTATCCTATGTATATATACTCACAGTTCTACTCCAAATAACTCTCTCTGTCTCTCCTTGACACTGTCACATCTGTCAAAGAAATTATATTACAGTTCCTAAATAGGATATAGATCTCTGAGCAGGAGTCCAGTGTCAGTCCATTCTCCTCAAGAGCTAAGTTGGGAAAACAGAGGGATAGCTGCTAGGAAAATCATGTAATCAAAGGGACTGTTAATTTTCCTACCCAAAATAGAAGAAGAGACAGCCTACACAACAGGCCTAAGCAATACCAAGGAATTCTAGGGCACAGACAGAAGTTATGGGAAGCTCTGTTTTCTTACTCTGATAGCAAATCAAGGACAACAAAGAAATGACTACAGGAGCTAGGCCAGCTACGTATCGCAAGGAAGACTGGCCAAAAATTCCTGGGAAATGGCTGCCCCACGAACACCACTCTAGGACCACACTACAGACTTGGAAAATGCCAGTGAAATGGTTTAGATCAAAGTCTTCCAGCTGCATTCTTGTAAACAGTTACATCAGAGAGCCAACTCAAAATATGCAAACGTAGAATGAGATTCATGTTATCCAGCTTTAGCAGACTGAGTTGATCAGGTGAGTATCCTCTAATCAATGGAGAGAGTAGGACGTTTTCAAAAGGGGATGCATGCTGTTCTAAGGAAGGTGCCTTAAATCAAGGAGGTGAAATTCATTTTTTCCAAGTGAAGCAGAAAGTGGCTATCTAGAGTGGAAAAAAACTACTGCAGAAAGCATTAAAAGAACATTATATGCTGTTTGGATGCAATAAAACTTCATGTAATCACAATGAGGACTCTCTAAGCTTGATTTAAATTGTGAAGGATGCTATAAGACAATGAACTTCTAAGGAGAGTCAGTCCTATCTGGCCACTTCGTAACTGCATCCTTAAAAACATTATGTTCTGAGTTGGAGCAATACAGCTTTATGGAAACTGAATTGACACATTATTTAGAAAACTGATTTAGCACTGCTCATAACAGCTCCCAGAAAGTAGCTCTTCTGCTGCAATAAACCAAGTTTATTGAGTAGCTGTCTAGTAATCAGTCTGCAGTATGATTATTATTATTTACTATCACTTGACTTCATTCTTCATTTAACAATCGTTGACAGATGAACAAAATTGCCAAAAGACTTTCATTTGTCTTTCATGGTGAAAATATTTTCTAAAATATTTTGCAAAGCATTGCATTTTCATGCACACACAGATTTATGTACATTGGTGTGTACACACACACAATTTCATATTTTGTTTCAGAAGACATCACAGCAGAGTAAAGGCTTAGAAGCTAAGTCTGCTTTGGTTTAACTGTTCCAGTCAGCTCTTCACTGTTAATCTTGATGCCTACGGTTTTTTTCATAATTTACCATGTGAGTGCCTGCTGGAACTGTTTTTTATACCTGATTACTCTTGGCTTCAAGTAAAGGAACGTCCTTTATCAGGGACAACAAGATGGGGTTGGTGAGAATTTATGAGCCAATGGCTAGATGTGACTACTGGGTAGAAATCACTTTTATTATGTGCATAAAATGGTGTTTGGATTAAAGGACAACTGCATTTCTCAAGATGACAACCAATCCAACACCTCAGACAAGAGAATAATGCCTGCATTTCAGTGTCTGATTTTAGTGACTTTTATGTACATTTTCACTTTGACCTACCTAAGAATGTAAGGTATAAATGATACATAATGGATATTTTATTTTTATGTTTCCTTAAAAGGCAAACATGACAAAGATTTTTAGTAAAATAAACCTTGAAACCTATTTAGATACTGAAGATAAGACTTTAAAACTGCATGACAGACACAGGAGTCACAGAAGTTTTCTTGATGACTTCCATGCAATCACATTTCCGAGAGAATTTCTGAAGAATATTAACCTGGAAGTACAGCTCTAGATATTTAAAGAAGTCGTTTTATGATTCAGACCTTAGCAACCACACAAGAGAAACAGTTAAAGCGGCACGTAATCATCTGCGTTGGGGCAAGGAACGAGTCACTCGAGGAATGGGAAACTCCTCCGATCAGATCTGCTGTTGGAGGATTAGTAACTATGCAGAAAAAAGAGAATAGACTGTGATGAGCAAGGATGACTGAACTAAACCAGTTGAGACAACCCCATAGTGGGGCAGGAGACCCAGAAAGACCAACGTGGACATCTAGAACTAGAACTTCCTTGCTGGTCAACTAAAGCCATCAGCTCCACTGACGTGAGTGAGTGAGCGAAGCTGCACTGCAAAATTACACTCAAAACAAGCAGTGATTTGTTTAGCAGGCACGATGGCATGATGAGTATTTGTTGAGCTGTGGCCACCTGAAGCGTCTCTGTTCTTGCTTTAGTATGAGGTTTATTTGAACAGCCTTTTACCACATATCAAATAACTTCATTTTCTTAAAGCACTCAGCTATTCGAAAGAAATTATTTGTATCAGGTGGAATGTGACTCAGAGCAAATCTGAAGTGTAACATGAACCTAAACATTTATCAAGGGCAAAAACAATAAAGTGGAGATGTATTCTGAGAAGATTAGATGGGACACAATTGTTTCACCCTCCTACCAGTAAGTGCTTTCCTCTCACATACAGCTCTGTTTTTCACCTTTTTTGAGAACAGTTGAAGGATCACATGAAAGGAAACTTTTTTCGCAGAAAAGAAATCACTACTGTCTTCTCAAAGCGTCCACCTGAAAACTAACAGTCTGTGCTTAGGAAACAACTGAGAAAAGTAGGAAGCAGAATCAAGTGCCATATCTGTAGAGGTATTAAGGTATCAAAGATACAATTATCTAAATTGTGTATTTCTGAAAATCCCACTACACTCAAGGCATCTACCCATCCCCACAAATCTCTCGTACAGTCTCAGCGATGCTAAGCTTTCACTTAAGAACGTTGTTTATATCAGAGTTCCATGATCTTCCTGCTACAACGGTATATAATATGTTTTAGAACAGTCACATCATGACCTTCCTGCGTAAGAGGTATATGATTGTATTTTTAAGTTTATGGACTTCATTGTCATCTCATTGTAGTTGTTTGAAAATGGCTTCAAAGAGAGAAATAAAATCAGTCCAGTGTAAAAAGAAATGTGTCAGGGAGAATAAAATTATGCCAGCTAGTCCTTGCCTTATTTTCTTCTGCTATTAGACTTGAAGTTTTTGAAAATAAAAATTCACACCATAATGATTCAGTTGTGGTCTTGGAAAAGATTTTGTCCTGATTTTATTTAGACACGGTCAAGAAAACATTTCATGACTGCTTCTTTTCAGCTCTTTTTTATAAAAAAAAGGCACCTCACAAATTAGTTTCCTCAGATTTTGCAAGAAATTTTAGTATAGTAAGATTATTCATCACAGGTAAACAGACACCTTCTCCTCCAATAGAAGGTAGTATACTTTCTTTCCTTACTATTGCTGTTTCCCTCCTAGACTTTATTTCCCAGAAATTTTGATATCATTTAACTGCTGGTCCCTTAAGACAGTTCTGCTTTTTCAGTCTAATTAAATGAGACTGTAGTTGAACATTAATATTATTATGCATTTCCATCCTTCCTCCAGTCAATAATCTCTCATAGTTTAAGTGTTTCAGACAGAAACCTTGCTGTAGATTTCAAGGAATACATTCCTTGAAAGTTCCAAAGACCCAGCTTGCTAGGATTTCTAAGTATCCTATACAATTCTACTTTTCTTGCTTCAGCAGAGATTGTGCTTTGGAAACACAAAGAAAAACATGGAAAGGAAGAATGTGGTGAGAATGTGTATAACATTGGATTTACATTCCTTGCTGATTCTCAACAAGCAACACAAAGAAAACTGATGAAAACTGACCAGAAAGCTGACACTGTACGAGAACTCATCAGATGCGCAAAACTTCAGCAAACCTCTAATGGATTTGCTATTCAAGATGAAAAATAACCCAGTAACTATAAAGATCTACCAATTTTAAGTTAGCATAAACCAGATGGCAGATTACATTTAAGTGAAAGTTTTATTTTGGCCTATGCCTAGTGTTAATGGTATAAAACTAAGTCAGCTAGAACAGAACTGTATGTTAGACAAAAAGGCTCACAACATCTCTTGAGCCCATTAATTTGATAAGAAAGGATGATAAAACTCTCTTTACCAGAAAATTTGTTGTAACATACTTCAGTGTTTAAATTTATGCCATTTTAATGACTGCTCAAAAATGCATGAAATTTATTTAATTAAGGTTGTACTATTTCCTAAAAACTGTTCAGACACCAACTCTATATTTTCTTTCAAAAATCCTTACCTATATGAAGTAGCCTAATATTTCTACGTATTTCCTGTTCATTTTTCACATTAATCATACCTTATACTAGGGCTCTGACTACCTTGAAAGTTTGTTATCAAAAATCCAACTTAGATTATACAATGTACTTTTATGTGACACACACATAGAACCAAAAGCCTTAACAAGAACAATATCCTGCATTTATTCTTCAAGAACAGCAACCAGACACTGAAGTACCTATCTGTTCACCACCATTTATTTAAATAGGAAAAAAAAAAATCATGAGAGCAACTAAACTAATTTACTCTTCAAGTCATGCCAGACTATCTCACCAGTATTTTTGAAAATGAAACACAAAAATTTAAATGAAAGCACACAATTTAAAAAGAAAGAAAACTAGTGATACATATGTACATTTCCCCTGTGAGAATATCAGCTGTTAAATTCTGGCTTAAACCCACTAAGACTGATTTTTTCAATAAGTGCATCAAAGGCATTAATAAAACAGTACTTCTGTGAAGCAAATACCTTTTAATTCTATTTTTATGGTTCATTGTTAAACAGCTCTTAACATTTCCAACATTTTATCAGCTATGTAAAATCTACCATTCCTCAATTCAAGGAGTCTGCAATAATCCTGGGTTTTTTTTGTCTAATTTATGATAGTGAAGCTTTATTAGGCATATAACACAAGAAAAGCTCTATATATCTTAAAGTTAGATTACATATAGCAGTAATAATGCTGTAAACATGAATTTTCCCCCCTACTTATTTGACCAGTGTGGCACAGTTTTAATTCTCTGACTTTACAGCATACTAGCAATGCCGCAGATTTTGTCAAAGCAATGAGGAACTTGGGAATGTTCTCCTGCAAAGGCGCTGAGTTACCTTATCTAGAAAGTGAAAAAATGAATAGCAATTTGTCAATACTATGAAACAGAGACATTGTATTTTTCTGTTTTCTGTAACCTCAGACCAAAACACTAGGTACACTTGCATGTATTCCACAGTGCTCCGCGTGAAGATACTTCTTGAAGTGCTTAATCAGCTCAAACTTCTAAAAACATCAGTATTTTATCTTCTTAATTTATTAATGAAACTATTTTCAGTTTAGTCTTTATTTTTTCTCTGGAATGCTTGCACACATCATGTGATTGATTTTTATTCTGTAGGATAGACTTCTGTATTTACAGGTTTCTAGAATATGGCAATTTTTCTTTGATCTTTTTTCCTTTTGATCTTTTCCCACCAGTAAAAGCCATTCTTTACTCCATTTTTCCCACATAAGACTTTAAAACTATCCACTTCTGGTTTGTTTTCACCACATTTATTTATTTCTTGACTGCTTAATCCTTTGATTTCACAACAGCAATTCACAAAGTTACTTTACTACCCACTGTTCTTTGAATTATTCTTTTGTACTAACACTAATACCAAAACTGTAAAGTTCTCTGGGTTGCTGTAACATTTGCTTTCTTTCCACTACATCACACATGCTCCCTACACTCATTCATTTCTGCCTATTCAAATTCTTGAAAGCCTATACTATGCTCCTATGATACTGTACTCAGCCTTGTCTATTGCATGGCACTTAATAAACTTAGGGCTACTGCCATTAAAATTTTACACTTCAAATTAGATATTGTATCAATAATCTGCAGGTCCAAGAGGGCTCCCATATCTGCTTGAAATCTCTGTTGTTTGGGTCATGATATAACTGCTCTCTATACCTGAAGAAAGGGCCAATCTTCCACATTGAAGTAATCCAACAAGTAGCCATGCATTGTAAATCCCATTTAAAAGGTTCTCTGTGGTTCCCACCTAACTGTAGGTAAACTGAGCACATGAAACTCTATTTTGAATTTAAATCTGTAGAAATAACATCTTTCTCCATATTTTGACTCATACAATTTTCCATATCTTTTTCTTCTATCTATAATTAGGCTCAGAATGATTATTGGCAAAAGGTATTTAAAGGAAGAAGATGATGGGAACACAGGATAGTTCAAGCAGGAAGGGACCTCTGGAAGTCTCTAATCCAACCTCATGCTCAAAGCAAGGTCAGCTCTGAGACAAGTTGCTCTAGTTGGGTCTTGAAAACCACCAAGGAGGGATGCATAACCTCTCTAGGCAACTAACTCCAGCGCCCAGCTATGCTCATGGGGAAAAATTTTCCCTTACATCTAGGCTGAAACTCTCATTTCTTGTTGTCGCTCATCCTCCTGCCGTGCACCTAAGAGCGGTCTGCTGTAGGTATCCCCTGACGCCAGGACATGCTGTGTCGTCCTGCCCAGCTTGCTGCGCCAATCCCCAGGGCTGCTCCCCAGCCTGCAGTCCGCAGACTGTGCCCTGCCAGGGGCTTAGATCATCCTAGGGCCAGGGAGAGGAGGGTGGGTTTATGTGCATGGAAATCAGTAAGTACAGCTCCTACTTGTAAAGAGATAACAGAATTGTACAGATGCTATGCATATAGATGAGGCAGCGAATCTGAAGTTCGCCCTCTTCACACACACACATTCTCGTATCTATTATAGGATCCAATACAAATAATTAAAAAAAAAATATTTTAAAAGAGCAGGGGTTTCATTTCTGAGTTTGCAGCTTCAATTCTTAAAGAAAAAGACAGGGGCAGAAGAGAACCCTGAATACCACATCTATAGGATTTGCCACTGAGCTCTGGTCCCACACTGAGGCAGTCTGAAGCTCACTCATCATGGTGTTTTCCAGCCAAGAATAGCACTGTTATCAGCCGCACACAGGCTTTGACCCCCAAAGGCTGCCTATTGTGCAGCAGGCCGCCAGCATCTTGGGCCGCCAGCAAGGACAATAGATTGACCTGCTCAGCCTTTGCAAATTGAAGCTGACTGGAGAAAAAAAAAAAACAGGTTTAATACCACTAGCTAGCTGAGAACAAAAAAATACCCCGTAAAACTCACAAATCTTTAACTGTCACTGGCAGAAGCAGATACCTAAAATGAATCTGATCTACAGAGCAAAGAAAAGGACAAAACAACTGAATGTATTTAGCCAATTAAGAAGGCCGCAGATTTAGATTATATATTTTATTTTCAAATAAATAGGAAGATGAGACATTAAACTGTAGAAACAGTGGAATGAAACACAGGTATTGCAATGTATCGCTATCAAAACACAAAAATGAGAAAAAGTAAATAATCTTAGAAGAAACGGAAAACTAAGTGGTTCCATTTTATTATGGTTATTAGTAAAAAGAGAAAAAAAAAGGCATAAAGCATTAATCATTAAGAGAATCACTGCACAAGCCAATTTTCCTTTCAGAGATAGTATGGCTTTCTGGAATGTTCTAACTTTTAAATATGTTAAAAGATTAGTGACACTAAGAAATCAAATTTTAAACAACACAGAAGTTAAATGTTTTCCATGGGTCTATGAACACCATCTATGTTAGGTTTGCAATAAGGGGGATTGTTTATACTCCTCTAACACACAACCCCACCCCCAATAATGGCAATTATACACATACAGAGGGCAGAGTACAGAAAAAGCATAAGGTAAGAGCACTAATTTAATTTCTACCCAGTAAGAGTTTCAAAGACGCGTATCCTTTCTATTTTTCATATTTAGTGATATGCTGCATTATGATGGCAAACTAGTATTTGAGCCTTATTATATTAATTAGTAAATAATAAAAAAAAATATTCTGCATAAAGGCGAATTCATCCCTGCATAAGGAAAACTACAGCCAATTTTGGTAGTTGTCCAGTACCTCCCAAACGAAAACTTACACACTTGGTAGGCCTTGAAGATCGAAGAACTCAAATGAAAGGTCTTAGCAGAAATGCACATATTTAGACAACAAATCCTTGAGATGCAGATGTAGATACATTAATTGTTAATAACGCTAAGTAAATGATAGCAAATACCATTTGGCTTTAACATTATTTATCTCTATATATTTAAGTGGCCTGACACGGAATCGCAGTTGGAGAGGAACCTCTCTGGCCTGAACTATATATATAATTTCTTAATCATCTTTTCTTACACTAACCACAGGAAAATATCTTGACTAATTAGAGCAAGATTCTCAAAACAAAGTAAATATTTCTTTTCTAAAATTAAAACAGCACATCCCACAGACTTCAAACTAATAGAAAGAAACATGCCTGATACCATACCACTTTTTCAGTTAAAAATTAGTGCCAGTCAAAATTCACAACCATTTCTAACTACCTTTGTATCTTAGTTATTGACTTTGGAAAAATGATGAGTCATGTCATGCCTAAAATGCAGCCACAGCTGTGACTGTGCATTCAAATCATCCATTCTAAATCCCATGTGAAGCATTTGCAGCTAACAGAAATAAATCTCTGTAATAACTGTATTCCTGATATTGGAAAACAACTTTCAAAAAGCCTAACATTTGCTCTTAAACAACATCACACATTGCAGGTTTCAAAGTTATAAAGCATGTTATTGCTCATTCAAGCAGAAAGATCTTTGATGTAGACCTTAAAGTCAAGTTCACTAGTATATCATAAACATAATTTTAAAAAAAGAAGCACAGTTCAGGTTGTTATGCTTTGCACTGATAATTACCTGATTATGTATGCTAGAATTTACTGTCATGCATTTATCTTCCTTTTGGGGACTCACCTGGGTAAATACATTAGAAAGTAAATCACTGTGGTTTAAGAATAAGATGAGGATCAATTATTAAGAGCAGCTGCTTCTAGCAGTCGGGCTTACACCAGTATGCTAGTTTAATGCAGACTATACAATCAATACATAATGTAAATATCTTTTGAGGGCTGAACATTTCATTGAATGAACTCAGCCAATTTACAAGTCAGAATAAGCAAAGCAGTTAGAATTATCAGACACATATTAATTTAAAAAATGGCGAGGATGTGAATACAAAGGTCAAATAAGGCGGGTAGCTGGAAGGAAAGGTAGCACGATTATCTTCAGCTCACATCAAATTTGCCTTTTTAAATGAAAAGCCACACATGGTAGATGATAGCAGAGGGAAGAAATAGCAGTGCATTGCTGCTCAGAGCATGGCTCCAGCCTAACAGAGAAGTGAAGGTTGGCTGGACAGCTGCCCAGCTATTGGCCATGCTGGACTGCCTGCAGCCCTCTGCTCTGGGCTGCTGGGACCCTGCACTCCAGCTGCCAGTCCTGGGACTGGCTGAAAGACTAAAGCAAATCTGGGTTCAAAGATCTACCTACCAGGCTGTAAGGAAAGGGGCTTCATCCCCTTCTCCAAGTACAGCACTTCAGCCTCCCTGTAATCCCGTTGACCTGTGCACCAGAAGCAGACTATGAGATGGGAAAATACTGCGCAGGCCACTGCTTACACCACCTTGGATGGGGTACAGGGAGCAGTCCACCTCCCACACACACATCTGGGGCTGCATCCTCCTCCCCATATGTGAAATTCAGTAAAACCATAGTAACAGTATCCACAAAATGTTACAAAATACACAGAATAAACAAAAATTGAGGCAGCTTTTTCTCCATCTACTGATTATGGTTCACATCTTTGGGTTTACCATGCTACAGAATCCACGAAAGTGGACACAAAGTCAAATTTGTTATTTTAAAAAAAAAAAGCAAACATGAAAAGTGATAACTAGAACTGAAATGAAAACAGTTCATTCTACTCCACATGATTCAGTCAAAAAGTAATATTGCGTTACCCAAACAGATCTGCTACGATACCAAACTCTGGGTATTGCTGATTAGCAAGATTCCTAGATTATCATCTGACTCCCAACTCTTATGTTTAAAGTAGCGTGTGGCACAATCTAGGATACTGGTATATAAGGTTTCTGCTTCCATTTCACAAACATGATGTCTCTGACAGTGTAAAATCTGACAGGTTCACTATCATTTTGAATAGGAAACGATATCGGGATTTGAATCGGCACTGATGTGCCACCTTCGAGAACAGAAATCTTTTAATTAAACATATAGAAAAGAAGACGTTAAAATATAAAACTTAAGAGCTGAAAATTTAGTTTAATGACTGAGGCATTACAAGTGTGTGCTCCCCAAAGACAGGTTTCCAGAAGTCATTTCTGAACACAGATGGATCTGCAAGAGTTGAGCATTAAAAACCTTTAGCTGTGATGGCAGAGGCCTAATTTGTATCAATCTATCTCAAGAAGAAAAACCCATTTTCCATAAAGCTTTTGGGGAAGCTAGATAAAATAGCGAAAGAACATTTTTCTGACTGCATCTCTTTGGTAGGAAGTATGTAATATAGTCACTGGATGCACACCAAGACTCTAGCTTGTCCGTGAATGTCCATTGCATCAAGCCACATACAAAGACAAACACAATCTTACTTTGCAGATGTGATCAAAAGGGTCTATTGAGAAAGAACATGAATCTAGGATATGCTTCACCGTGGTGAAAGCAAGAAGTTGGACCATATGTCTTTTGAGCTGAACTTCCGAGCTGCAGGCACTTCTCTAGAAGACTTGCAGTGAGCATCGCTGGGCACCTGCAGACATTGGACTTACTCAGAGTCTGGCTTGGCTGGCAAGGCCTCTTCTAGCCAGAGAAATCCATAGGCAAAAGTTTGCCTAAAAACCTCACATGTCAGAAAACTCCTTAGCTAAAGACAAGCCCTCAGTCTGCTTCCCCAGCCTTAAAGCACCTACGCTGGTAACACTGACTGACCTTTCAGAGAATGAAAGTTGGTGCACAACTGAAAAGCAATAAACATTCACCAGTTTCCTAAGACAACTGAAATTTAGTAAATCACCTTATTTGGTCTAGATCCCTCAAACGCTTTTGACTTTAATCTAAACTCAATCACCTAGACCTAGTAAAAGATTTATGTTTTGAGGGAGAAGAATGTGCAATGCTTCAGGCAGAGCTGGATGTAGGGTGACATGTTAATCTGTTGTGCGAACCAGGTACATTTGGATTTACTTCTAATCTGTGCCTTTTCTCCTCAAGTAGGAAAACCTACAAGACAAGTGGACATTTAGATTCAAACCATCTCATATAGTACTCTGAGCAAAATTAACTGGCTCTGGCATTTTATGCAAGGTCATCCATTATATTTGCCCACCATGAAGCAGACAAAGACAAGAATATATTTTCAGATTATTGCTAAGTATCTGACACCAGAAGTATCCAGCAAGAGGCATAAGAGATATTGAAAAAAACACCAGTGGCATAAACACCCTTTCTTATAGTTCTTGGCTTATCAAAGCCTTAGTCTTCTATTCCTGAAGGAAATAACACAGGGTAAAACAGAAGGGAAAAAAAGTCTTATTTGGAGGAGAAAACTTCATCTTCATATTGAATATCTGAAAAATTAATTCCACTAGGTATCACAACACAGCTGAGATTAGTATTGGGTAGAAGCAGCGCCTGCATGGAAATATATTTGTGTTGCTAAGTGTTATGAAATACATAGTTTGGATAAAATATGTTAGAGTTATAGCATGTGCAGTTTAGACATATGGAACTACTGAATTTCTCTATCAGTAATTCACAAAGGATCAGTCTTACTGACAGTCCTGGAAGATGGACTTGCCTGAATGTAGACATGGAGCTAGAAAGCCATCTGTTTTTCTTATACCTACAGGTTTTTGCTTATACTTAGGGTTGATTTCATGAGATATACACAGAGATTTAAGTCCAGTGATTCAAGCATCATCCTTGGGCCAAGACTAACAGCAGGTGTTTGCAGCCAATGTTTCAGCAACTCAGCAAAAAGTGAATGTAATCAGAAAATGTGGGAGAGGGAAGACAGAAACAAAGAAATCCAACCCCAGCAATATGAAAAGCATGTACAGATATTCAAGGTTCACTATTCACTTGTTACCAACTGTTAAAATTTAAGCAAGGTGCTGATGAGCACAATTGGAATAGGAAAAGAAAAAATTGTTCCTCCCGTGGTTCCAAAGGATTTGTCAACACAAAAAGGGTTAAATGTTCAGTACCACTAAAATAAAAATTCCTTCCGAATTTTAAGTATTCATGCTTTAAAATTTATGTTAAAAAGAAAGAAATAACAGAAAAAGAAGAATTATTTAGTGGCCTATTTTGCAGAGGGAGACAATGAAAATTGTGTCTTTTACTATGTCAAAATGTTCTGGGCAACAGCCATCACAGAACAAAGCAAAACTTTCATTCAGAAAAGCCTTTTTTTCTGCAGTTTTTTAGGGTTTTCATTTTTTTTTTTATATGCAGTATATGACCACCTGCTCTGAGCACTAGTAATTTTCCAGAGTGATAATTATTTTTCGGTCGTTTGCAAAAGGTGTCCATCCAACCCCAAAAGCAAAAGCATCACTTTAGTCAGACTCCCTTCTATGGTTATATTATAGAAGTCTTCATATCACAGCTTATTTAAAAATCTTCCGTTCATCTCCCTGTTTTGGTGCTTAAGGGGTGTCTCATACAGAGTCTACTGTATGTTTCGTTTAAATTCTAGTGCCGTCATATAGGCCAAGAATCTCAGCTTTGGGATTCTTTGCCCGTCACCTTCAATATGTGTTACTATGGGTACTGGAAAGCCTATTACTGTACGCAGGGAAGAGTCACAAGAAAGAAAAGGCACAAAGATTTGTAGCAATAACAAAAAAAAAAAAGCAAAGGGGAATAAAATTGAGCACCACTAGTAGTATATAATTTTGTACAATATTGTTCTCTTAAAAAGCTGAAAATCTTAATGTAGTTAGTAGCAAAGAAAAATTGAAGGAGACATCAGCATTTCCTACCTCATAGCGTCACACAGAACATATATTGCACACTGCTTCTTTCCTATACCTCTCACCTCTGTTGGAATACTATGAGAAGTAAATATCATTCACATATGAACAGCACTCTGTCAACAAGTCTTTTTTTACCACTGAAATAATCAATGAAGAAACAGCAATCTTCCCTGCAGCCTTCTGCACTCTCTAATGTCTACAATAAGATTGCTACATGTTGGCAGTCAATACAGTTCAATTAATGTTTAATTCATGTTTTCTTCCTGAAGCAAGATGAAAAGACAGAACATTTATCAATAGCACAGCTACAGCAAAAACAAACACTTTGTGTTCCAATGTTACCATCTTTTTGAGATGCAAGGCACTATATCCGACAAAAGCCAAAATGTCATCTACCATTTATTTTCCAGAGCCCACTTAAGTTCTGCTGATGATCAAATAAAATATTAGTGCGAAATATATGGTGAAAGGAATTCTTCAGCAAATGCAGCAGACAAAATAAAGTGGAACACAGTCATTTTTGTCACTTTCAGTGAAGATATTCTGGGAACTATACACAATCTCATCTTATTTAAGTGAAAGTCAGCTGAAAACTAAATCTCACTAATTTTTTTTCTTTTATGTCCTGCTTATTTCTAGCTATCAGGTAGATTGCTGGGTCATTGAAGTGAATGCTAACTGCTCCTAAGAGGCTGTCAGAGAACTCCCTGCTGAATTGCCATGATCCCTCTCTTGACCGCAAGCATCTGTCTTGCTGAAGATACTAAGTGTTTTATCTCCATGGCAGACTTGACTCAAACATCCAAGGCTCTAAAAAAAGAGTTTAAATCTAACTCACGTCTATGTCCCACCTAATCACCCAGAAGGCTTCAGTAAACACTTTTTCATTGTTTTCTTTTTAGCTTCTTCTGCTTCACCCGCAGATACAGTTATTCACAGTGCAGTTTCACATTAACCTCTTGGACCCCAACATGAATCCAAGTTACTCACCAGGACTGACTGGTGAAGAGAGAACGCAAACCAACCAGGGCTATTTTATGTAATGAACATCTTCAATACTTTGATCAACTGTGATAGTTTAGCACAAAATATGCTGTGCCCTCTTAACAAAACACTGGAGATTTGAAAGAGGCAGAATGACAAATGCTTTGTGCTAGACGCTGGACCAATGGAATGACAGAAGGAAGGCAGGTGACATTTTCACATACTTTTTAGAATATCAAAGTATTTTACACAAAGGTCATAATTCTGTACTGAAGACATAGTCTACGGCACATGCGAAGAGGTCAAAATGCCACTGACGCAAAGGTTGATTAAAGCAGGAGGTACACATAAAGTCTTGCTTCGTTACCACCACCCCAGAAAGAAAACTGCTTTACAGCAGCATAGCAGCAGCAGTTCTGTGCTGAGATACACAACAAGAACAAGCAACAGCATTCAGAAACTCATGCTGGCTGGGGTTTGTAAAGCCCATCAGAGACAGCCGCAAACATTAATAAACACATTGGTCTTTTTAACCTCCTCCTGAAGACACAACTGAATTTGGGCATGCATTGTGAAAATTTATTAACAAAATTCTAAGAATACTGACCTGGATCAGCAAGTAACTAATATATATAGCAGGATATGATATTCTGGATGAGACTAATGAAAACATCATAAGGTCTAGAAAACAGGACACAAAAAGAAAGGCTGAAGGAGTGGATGTTGTTTAGTCTATGTAAGAAAATACTTTGAAAGAGAAAACATCAGTCTTAAAACACACTAAATGCGTAAAAGGCAAGTAGAAAGCAAAAAAACATTAAAGTTTCACTTCATCCACTCTAGGGTTGACAAGGTGAATTTAGATTTAGTTTTGGGAGAACAGCTCAACTAGGAGCAAAATGCTAGGGGAAGGAACAGGAACAAATCTACCAATAAAAGGGAAAACACTGAAGGAAATAGCTGTATATGCAAAGGGTATGACCACGCAACTATTTAACAGAGGCCTGTCACAGGCCTAAAAAATCTGTTCCCCATGGAATGGTGTGGATGTCTACACACTAACCATTCACACACAAAGGAAGGAACCTGGCATGTCAGGCTGCCTGTTAAGGGACAAAGTTGTAACACTTGAATGGTCCTCCCAGTCCTTAGCTAATACAACAGCTTGGAAGACAGGATGAATGGGTTCAGACAAATGTGGGGTTTTCTTTTTAAAAAAGGAATCCTATTCTGAGAAAATCACTTGAAAGGAAATATATTTGTGGCTTTTTTAAAACAAAAGCAAAAAAAAACCAGCCCATGTACATAAAAGCAGGAATGCCTAGAAGACCACTATCTCCACATCAAGCAGTATGAGACATCTCTCATCTGGAGGGAAAAGACCAGCCAGACCCAAGTAAAAAACTCCTGAGGAAAAACCTGTCTAGGCAGTTGCAAAATGGAGAGCTCAATAAGGCAGTAAGTGATACTTCTTCGCATCAGGTGATGGATTTTGATTCTTTCCCTTTTATCAGATTATGCTGAGTACATGAGAAAATAAAAGCAGAAAGGATGTTTCTTGTCTCATAAGCACAGTTCAGATAAGGATAAGAAGGAAAGTTATGCTCCCGTTACAAAAGGCAATGGACTGAGGAGGTATTGTTATTCAGCTGCCAAGAGCTCTCTCCCTTATGTATAGACATCAGTGTTTTCTCTGAGATATTGTCTGATATCTTAATTGGAGGATAACTTTCACGTATACACACGGAGAAATGAGGTGCTGATTCACTTTCTTGCAGGGAGAAAGTGTGCCACAGGCCCTAGCACAGCTGATATTGCCCAGAAGACGGTGTCACAGTGCTAATATACACAGCCTCATACGCTGATGGTCTGAGCTTTATATCGTCCTGAATTACTAGCGTGAAAATTAGAAGCCCAGTGCAACTTCTATCTCTTGGGACTTCCTAGAACAGAAGGGCTTGCAGAAGCTGGAGGAGTCAAAACTACCAAAGTGACAACAGAATAAAACAAACTAAGAAGAACCCCATTGAACTGTGAGCAGGCAAGTAGATCCAGTAATTCTCCAGTAAAGCATCACACGGAAAAAAGAGAGGAGTCCTGGTACTCATCTACTGTGAAAATGGTCACTGCAGTTACATTTTTTTTAATGCTATATCTACAATCCTAAAATTATCCAGCTCTACTTATGGGAAAATTTAATTATTTTGTATTAACTGTGAACTTGGCATGTTCAACTTACTCTCTAACCCCATCATTTCAATTTTGCTTTTCTGCACAATTTTCTATAAAGACATATATAAAAAATAACTTAGTAACAGAATTTTTACAGCACTAACTAACAGCTCATCTGTACAGGAAACTTTCAGTTAAAATTAGTTGGGTTTAGATAAAAACAGCCACATACTATTTACAGTATTTCACCTACCTCTGTCCACATTTATGCTTAGCTAAATTGTGAAGTAATAAACTTACAACCAGCCAGCTGAAATTACTCAAACATCTGGCTTATAGAAGCAGTACAGGATCCTATTAAACTGGAAAGTCCCCATCATAAACCTCACTGCGACCCTAGCTGGCAGTGCACCACACAAGTGTGCATTTAAACAAATAGTGTTAGCATGGGATTCACTTGATACATTAAAATTCCAATAAAGTCAAGAGTTTTATCAATAGTTCTGTAGTAGTAGTTAGTTAAACCTACCAGTATCCAACATTTCAATGCACCACTTCCCTTTAAATTGATTAATCACTAAGTTTAGCATAGTTATTCTTGTGTCTCTGTCTGCTTTCCCCCTGAAATGGGTAAAATGACAATTGTAACTGCTGCAGATGGAGAATGAGGAAAAAGATTGCTATAGAAAGGACGATCAAGAAAAATATTTGCTGGATTCTTTCATTCGTAATAAAATGAAGTAATCCTATTTGCCTTTAATCTTGGCCAACCAAATGGCTGTTAAACAACTGCAAGGTAAAATGCTTTTTCCTTCCTAAGAAAAGGATTTCAGAATTTAGCTCACCAATTCAGCTAATGTTTAATTCATTTCCTTGTCTGCTACCTAGATTAAAAGAAAGAACTTATGTCAACAGGAGGCAGGGAGCAAAAATCCAGCTTTCCACTCCAATTCTAACTTACAAGAGTACCAAGTTCCAATTTTGAGACAAAAGATGTCTTAGGAGGGAGGCTGACGTTCAGATTGTAAACCACAAAGATACTACCAAGATACAGACATCAGTGATGATAAATCCTTTAGGCAAAGTCAAGTTTATGATCTAGTTAAAATGGAATATCCTGGCATCACATCACTAATAGGACATATCTGGTGCAGCAAAATACCTTCTCCCATAAAATACACTATTTTCTTTATTTCATGTTTCTCGGTTTGACTCTAGTTTTATGTTAGGCAGGGAGCACTAACCAAGCATACTGCATGTAAGGTTTTTTTCCCCAGGTGCTCTGCAGCTTCTGTGAATTCACTACCACTGTAAAATGGCACTGGTGTTAAGCAACAGAAAACACAGTACAGATAAAAAAGCAGACCTATGCTTTCTGCAAAGACCTAAAGAGAAAGGGGAAGTGTAGAAGAAAACAGCTTTTATTTTTCAGACATTTGTATTTCCTTTTCAGCCATGAGAAAAGCAGTGATTAATCACAGCCTGGTGTCATGGAACAAGATACACAGTGTGATGTGTACGTTAAAGGTAGATATTATCAATGGAAACACAAATCCTACCTTTCCTAATTGGAGATCTTCTTCAACCAAAATGGAGAGTATACTGAATATGCCCATTTTAAGACCCAGGACTTCTATTGTAATAATGCAGAGTTTTGACAGCACTATAAGAAGCTGAGAATCCCCAGATTCTGGTTTATTCCTCATACGTCTACCCTCTCCAAAAATACATTGATTTTTATACGTATGACAAGCTGGTTCAATTCATCACTATGTGAAGCAATCTTTCATATCTGTACAAGAATACTAAAAGATATTTTCAGAACACCAGAAAGGGTAACAAATTCAAACTGCTGTAGGCTCACATATCTGGCACGATGACATCTAGAAAACGGTAGATCTGCTGCAATTTCTACAACATAATGACACTGCATCAGATAATATACTACCTGATGGAAACTGCTAAAAAATACATAAAGGAAGCATAAGGAGAGAGAGAGAAAAAAAAGCCCTAAATGTGTACAGGAATAAATATAACTACTAACCTGTGTCTTTTCCTGTATTGCCCCCACCCTAACTGCTTTGATTTTAGCGTAGTGGCGTCTTTGTTGATATTGCAGCATGAAAATGAAAGGGGGGGGGGGGGGGGGGGGAGGGGGAGAATTAACCCTAAGAGCAAAGAGAAACCTTTGGAAATTTCATTTATTTCTATTTCTTCAAACTAATCCATTTCAAGTCCATCTTATAAAAAAAAAAAAAAAAAAAAAAAAAAAAAAAAAAAAGAAGATAGGCTTCTTATTGTAATGTTCTGGGGGGAAAAAAAAACAAAACTAAATCAACTCACATTGAGCAATCTCTAGAGCCAGAGGAATTCAAATAGAGAGGTTTTTCTCCCTGCACCCCCCACAGCACAGTTACTGGTTGCAGCCTGCACAGTATTCGTTTCCAAAAGAACCTTTTGATTCAACTAAACATTAAACATTTGAGTATTAAAGAAAAATGAAGCCTGTGCAGGTTCAACCCCTAACAGAAGTATGGAAGATAAACAAAGGAGTTCTTTTTAGTCCCTATACTATCCATCTCTTCCTACACCTCTACACTTCCCAAAAACTAAGCATAAACTCAAAATATATTCTCAAAATATATTCTGACCCCACAACTGCAGAATTTGCTGCTAAATCTTTCACCTACAGAGTACTGCCTCTAAAGCTAATTATTATTAACTCGTTAATTATTCTCTAGCCTATGAACACAGTCTTAAAAATAAATGTGAATATAAACTGAGGAACTGTCATTTCAGAGACTAGAACAGAAGCAAGGCCTCAATATTGTAGACAATATGAAAAATAACAATGGAATTGTAAAATTTGTATGCTAATATCAATTTTGGTCTTCTCAGTTTTGCATTGCATTAATATGAATAGCCATAAGACTATTTATTCACTTTATTGAGGTGAAAAATCTAAACAGCAAAGGTGATAGTGAAATGTGACGAGCTTTGCTAGAGCGTCTCTGATAACCTGTTTTCACAAAACCGTGTTTAACATGCTTATTCAGGTCTTCTCTGTCATCAGAAGCCTATCTTCATCCTTCCCTATCTCCAGATTTCTTTACAGGAGCCAGTTATGCACTCTCAAAAATCCTTAGAGTACTGAGACCTGAAACTATGAGACCCTATCTGGAGTACTGTGTCCAGTGCTGGAACCTTCAGCATAAGAAACACATGGACTGTTTGGAGTGCATGTCTTTTGTGGCACCACAAGGAGGGCCACAAAAATGATCAGAGAGATGGAACACCACTCCTACAAAAAAAGACAGAGAGCTGGAGTTGTTCAGCCTGGAGAAGACAAGGCTCCAGAGAGACCTTATCATGGCTTCTTCATACTGAAAGGAGGCCTACAAGAATGGTGAAGACAAAATTTTCAGAAGGGCCTGTTGCTTCAGAAGAAGGGGTAATGGTTTAGGACAAAGGGACAAGGGGTAATTGTTTTAAACAAAGAGAGGGTAGATTTAGACTAGCTATAAGGAAGAATTTGTTTACAAAGAGGGTGGTGAAACACTGGAACAGGTTGCCCAGAAAGATGGTAGATGTCCCATCCCTGGAAACATTCAGGGTCAGTTTGGATGGGGCTCTGAGCAACTGGGTCTTGTTGGAGAAGTCCCAGGTTACTGCAGTGAGGATGGACTAGATGACCTTTAAGGGTCCCTTACAACTCAAATCATGCTATGATTTTATGACAATACTGGAACTGAACATACAGGCTACCACATGGGACTGCATGCAAGACGTCGTTGCTCATTTTCCCATACCACTCCCCTTCTCTCTCCACTTTGCTTAAGGTAAAATAAACCGTTGGCAAAATTCCAGAGCTGAAAATCACACAATACAGCCGGTTTTTATGAGGGTCTTAGGTCCAGCTCACCATGTGCCAGAGAAACTGCTTTCTCTCTTTTCCTGTCAGGATGCAATGGCATTAAAAAGCTAATTGTGTTGATACGCCACTGCTACCCAAGCAGGTCTTAATTGCAGCAAGGGTAGTTTCTGCCAGCTTTCCAAAACAAAGGCTTCTTATGCCAACTTCATGAATCTTTTTTTTACACTGCAACATTCCCCTGTTTACCATCAGCTCCTCTTGTAATGAAATACCCACCCGAATACTGGTTCAAAGAAAATTAAGGCCATCCATATGCAGAATCTCGTGGTATTGCTGATTGTTCTGAAAAATTGTAGATATCAGGAGGTGCCTGTGATCACTCAAAAAGGCTTTTCTGATGGGTTTAATTTTAGCTGTTTCTTTTTCTCATTCAGAAGGAGGGATCAAGATTTTTTTAAGTGTGTTAATAAATAAATTTGAGGAAGAAAGAATGAGCATCCAACTGACTTACTACCTCCTACCAACACTGTGAAATGGTAGTAAACTGTGGGTATTTTTTTTCTGTCTAAGCTTAGTCTTTTTCCTTGTATTTTGTAAGCACCAGCTTTGTGCCAATTTTGAATGATACTTCTTTTTTTCTCTTTTTCCCTCCAATCTAATACCTGTCACAACCATCACACAACCAAGAGCCTTCTCATAGGCTTTAGTTAACCCACTGATCCATGGAAAAGCAGAATCTGCAGCCTGCAGAAATGCTTGCTTATCGAAACCTGTATTTGCCTGTAGCTTGCCTATAAAAATCTACATTTGTGTATATATTGAATCCTTTACTTGCTTTACCTTTTGACAAAGAAAGCAGTGAAGTACAATCTCAGTCGAAGCAGTGGGTTAACAACATCTAAATTTTAACAGTGTTGAGTAAAAAAATATCTCTGGAGATTTGAGAGGGTGGAAGGGAGGACTCAAATGCATAACAAATTAAACATCTTCAAGTCCTTAGGGGCACAGTCAGAGGGGGAAGGGAAAAGCTGTCATCTCATTTCTTCAGTCAGTACTGCCTGCAGATGCACGTTAGGAAGCAAGCCTTCTGAGGAGAACAAGGATCCATTTGTAGAAATGCTCTTCCCCCCATATTCCTTTCCTCTCTCTTAGTGCTATTCAGCAGCATTTCTTACATTTTTATAATAAGACCAATGTTTCGTAGGTATTTTCTTTTTTTTTCTGAATGAAGTCCTTTGAAATATTCATTCAAATGCTTAACAAAAAAACCTAAAACCTAATGGCAGGCTTGATTAATAAAAGCTCTTTTTATCCCTCTTTTTTTTCATATAAAACACTGCATTGCACCAATAATTAATTAAAATTGAATTTTAAAAATAAAAACAATGGAGGCATCAGAACCTATCATTAATTAATTAAGGAATTAAATTGATCAGCTAGGAGTAGTACACGTGACAGCAAGAGTGTCCTACGCTGGGTGATTTAACACACTTTCTCATACCTCACAATCATGTGTTGGAAGATCTGAAGGTTGAAACATTCAAGTTCTGCTCCCAATTATGGGTCTGCAGGAAAGATACAAGCTATAGATTGGCTGGTTGTTAATTAAGTGGGAAAATGCAATTTCTGCCTCTTCCCATTTTTGTACTGGATGACCTTCCTTTTCCCTCCTTCTTTGGAAAATAAAATTAGTTTCTCTGGCAAGTGACATTCATTTCCTCTAGATCTTGCTCATCAATTTGATACAGTGTTTGCTGCTACAGTATGACTACCATTCACAACTTTCAGTAAAGAAACAATGACATAACTTCTCTTTTAAAGACAACAGAACGTAATAAAAATTTCAGATTTTTTCAGTTGCTATAAACAGCATTACCACCTGCATCAATAGCATTAACTAATACTACCAAGTCACAATGTCTGTAACCCTTTCTAAGGGTGTGCAAAATGCACAACTACAGCTCTCTTTCAGTCTTCTCCGAGTACCCAAAAGGTTTACAGCTAACACATCAGGAATAATGGTATTCTTAAAGAGCCCAGCTTTAAAGAGAGAAGCATTAAGCACAAACGGAGAAAATAAAAAAGGTAGACGAAATTAACATCTATTAATGCCTGTCTGTTGCACAGTCTCCAACAAGACCATGACAGTGTGCCACACTGCTCGGGTTTACCACATGCCAGAGCACACACTAGCATTGCTTGCTGCAGCTGAGGGATTGTGATTCAGTCAGGTTGGGAGCTGTGGTTGTGGTAGCAGCAGTGAGTAGAAGAGACAGGAGGGTGAGAGCTACAGGATTTTTGAATAGTTCTCAAAAGGAAGCTTCAGAGTTTGGATTTTTGATTTTTCCAGTTGTGATTTTGGACCAGCGCAGGGCGATGAGTTGGTGAATCTACAGCAGTGTGACAGTCTGTTGCCACCAGCAAGCTAAGATGGCACTGCAAAGTTAATAAGCCAGGGACACCATAAACACAAAGAAACCAGAAATACAGAGAGTAAGGAGAAACAAAAAGCAATAAACAACAAAATACACTAGACTCCATTCACAAAACCAGCATTTCTGTTTGATTTTTTGTTTTTGAACTTTACAACCCTAGGAATGCAGCTTTAAATTGCTCTCAGCCACCAAATAAAAACCAAAAAACAACCATACACATACTCAATGGCACAATGCTCTCACTACCATCTATGCCAACACTGAGATTTACAAAGTAGGTTGTGCAGCCTGCTAACAGTATGGGACAACCCACATGCTGGCTTTCTCCTCCCCAAGGATGGTGAGTCTCCTGCACAGACAGTGACACCCTTGCAGCACGCCAGTAGCCCATCCATAAAGTGTACAAGTACTGTTGGCTCACAGCACACAGGAGAAAGGCACTCTTGGTTGGTTGCTAGGTGAGCTGGCTGAAGGGTAAACAGGTAAACAAAACCAGCTTTAATTCAAAACGCCCCAGAACAAAGCCGACTCTCTCCTCTTGATTAGTGAACTCATACAGTTATGGATGACAGAAGACAGATCACATTAAGGTCAGTGGGGCAGGACCTTGCCATAAGAGCATTACTGCAGGAGGGAAACAAGGAAGCAGACTTTGGTAAGACATGGAAACTGGGACCTGTCTTGACAACCTGGATTTTCTTTGGTCACTTTCTCTGTTGAGCTGGGCATCCCTGATGTACATCATAGACAGAAAGTGGCATGAACTACATTATGCACTGCCAATATCCAGTACTGATCCCAGCTCAGAGGCCAAGCTGCACATGTGCTCTGCTCTCTTAGGCAGTGTGGGCCTTTAGAGGCTTCCTCAGGTCTCTCAGAACCACAGTGAATATCACATGCTGGTTTCTTGTTATTTGTAATAGCAGAGTCTGTCATGTTCTTAACAGGCAGCACCATTTTATTATTTGTTTGTTTATTGCACAGAACTAGAAAAATGTAAAAAATGGTGGAACGTGGAAAACACTGAAAATAGAATTGTCTGAAATTGCAAACCTTTTTTATTCCAGCACTATGTGTCTATTTAAGGGTTCAAGACAAGTAAAAAGCCTCTATTTAATGAGTAAACCAGAATGCATCTTTTGGCCCTTACCAAAAAGAGAGCGTTTAAATTCTTAGTCTACATGCTCAGTTTCCTACAAATTCTTCTGCAACTAAATCCACACAGATACAGCATCTCTTCCGTTCTTTCTTTCCCCAAATTCAGCTTTTAACCCAGTAACCTCTTTCCTTCTTACACTAACTGCTTCCACAACTGTATCACCCAAATTCTAGGTATGTCCAGAAAAAAAAATGGCCAATTAAGTAATCCAAATCCCTAAGCACAGTTAATGTTCATTTACAGCATGAAAAGAGCAGAACACCTTCCTGGTGCTTGCCAATTATGCATTATTTCAGCCAAATATATTCAATCATGCCAGAATGAAAATTCCAAAGTGTGCATTAGATTCATTTCTAAACCTTGTTAACTTAATTAACTCTTAGTTAAATGTGCATTGATCTTAGACCTAAAGCATGTTTCATGAGGTACTTTTAATTAGGAAAAAGAAAGAATTTGAAATGTGCAAACCATTTTTAACAACAGAGAGGACTCTTCATAATGTGATACACAACGCACGCTCAGTCCCTGTTCTGTGAAGGTTTATATTCTATTTGTACTTTGTTATGCTCTTGTCAGTTTTACTTGGCTCACAAAACATCATTTGAGCAATACTACTCACCAAGCATGAACGATAATATTCTGCATTGTCAGTTTAAAATGCTATTAAAATGCAAGACTAAGTAATATGAAAAATTATTAAACCATTCAATAGTGTCTGTATTTAACCTGTGTTGCCACTGCTAAATTCACGCACTGAGTGGCTGGTTGGTGAAATTATTAGAGGCACAGTTCCAGATATTCAGACCCTGTAATCAGCGGGCATGCAGCCATTTCCAAAAATAAAGAAAAGCAGGAAAGGGGCTTATCATTCTTAGCAGAGCTGTAGCATTTTTTAATGAATGCAGATACACACCAGAAATAACTAGAAGACGGTGCACTTCACTAGCTGCTAATAACTTGGCTGCTTGCAAATTGATTAATATCTCAGAATGCTTTTCTGCTTTTCCAGAAATAAAATCTCATACCTGGACGTGACACACACTAAGGCAGAGGTTACAGTTGCCAATAGAAAAGTAATCTGGCTACCTCCCAAAGCAGGTGCCAGAACAACAAATCATTATTATCAGAGAATACAGGCATGCTTGGCTGTCAGAATAGGTAGTTAAATGCGATAACGACTCTCTGTCCTAGAACTGAGGCTGCGGAAAGTTTGTTCCCCACAGCATCCTGTGCACTGCAAGAGGCAGCTTCTAAAAATCACAGCTGGATGAGTTTGTCCTCCTTTCTCTGCACAAAGTGAATTTTGAAGCACATTCTAGGCCAGCTGAAGAAGCAAAACATGGTATTAAACTGATGTCACCCACACTGTTCATGCCTTACATATGACTTCGAAATAAAACACAACTGAATAGCACTCATTTATGCACAAAGAGACATGCATGGCACAGAAAATATTATATCAACATACTGAAGCACAGGCATATATGGCACTCTGTAGCCATTCTTCTGTCACTAGGAACATTAAAGCACAAGAAGTGGCAGGTATCATGACAGGCCCAAAACCAGCTTCACTGAGTTAAAGTTATAATCTGACTGTGGGCTATATTTCATGCGGCCAGTCAGTTGCCAGCCTGGTAAGATTTCACAGCTTTCCTGAATATTAAACTGAGAGGAAATACTTCTTTGCCACTCTGAGAACAGAAATATTTAGACTCTAAAAGGCTATACCCTCTCTGTCTTTTAGTATCACACAGTATCACAGTATCACAAGGTTGGAAAGGACCTCTGAGATCATCAAGTCCAACCTATAACCTAACACTAACACCAACTATCATCTAAACCATGGTACTCAGTGCTTCATCCAGTCTCCCCTTAAACACCTCCAGGGTCGGTGACTCCACCATCTCCCTGGGCAGCCCATTCCAATGGCCAATCACCCTTCCAGTGAAGAACTTTTTCCTCATATCAAGCCTAAACTTTCCCTGACAAAGCTTAAGTCCATGCCCTCTAGTTCTGCCACTGGTCATCTGAGAGAAGAGACCAATCCCTGCCCGACTACAACCTCCTTTTAGGTAGCTGTAGAGAGCAATGAGGTCTCCCCCGAGCCTCTTCTTCTCTAGACTAAACAGCCCCAACTCCCTCAGTCGCTCCTCATAGGGCTTGTGCTCCAGCCCCTTCACCATCTTCGTTGCCCTCCTCTGAACACATTCCTAACATCCTTCCCAAACTGGGGGGCCCAGAACTGGACACAGTATTCAAGGTGAGGTCTGACCAGTGCCGAGTACAGGGGGACGATAACTTCTCTGGTCCTGCTTACTACACTATTCCTGATGCAGGCCAGGATGCCATTGACCTTCTTGGCCACCTGGGCACACTGCTGGCTCATGTTGAGCTTCCTGTCAACCAGCACTCCCAGGTCCTTTTCTGCCTGACTACTCTCCAGCCACTCTGTCCCCAGTCTGTAGCTCTGCATGGGATTGTTGTGTCCAAAATGAAGTACCCGACATTTGGACTTATTAAACATCATCCCATTAGAATCAGCCCAGCTCTCCAATCTGTCCAGGTCCCTCTGTAGGGCCATCTTACCCTCTAACAGATCAACTCTTCCTCCCAGCTTGGTATCATCTGCATACTTGCTGATGATGGACTCAATCCCCTCATCCAGATCATCAATAAAGATATTAAACAGGACGGGACCCAATACCAATCCCTGAGGGACACCACTGGTGACCGGCCGCCAACTGGATGAAACACCATTTACCATCACTCTTTGGGCTCGGCCATCCAGCCAATTCCTAACCCAGCACAAAGTGCTCCCATCTAGGCCACGGGCTGCCAGCTTCCCTAGGAGTCTACTGTGGGAGACAGTGTCAAAGGCCTTGCTGAAGTCCAGGTATACCACATCCACAGCCTTCCTCTCATCCACCAGGCGAGTCACATGGTCGTAAAAGGAGATCAGGTTGGTCAGGCAGGACCTGCCCCTCCTAAATCCATGCTGGCTGGGCCTGATTTCTTGACCGTTCTGCAGGTGGTGCATGATTTCACCCAGGATTATCTTCTCCATGATTTTACCTGGGACCGAGGTCAGGCTGACAGGTCTGTAATTACCTGGATCATCCTTACGGCCCTTCTTATGGATGGGCGTCACATTGGCCAACTTCCAGTCTTCCGGGACCTCTCCAGTGAGCCAGGACTGCTGAAAGATGATGGAGAGCGGCTTAGCAAGCTCATCCGCCAGCTCTCTCATCACCCTAGGATGGATCCCATCTGGCCCCATAGACTTATGAGGGTCCAAGTGGTTCAGCAGGTCTCTAACTTCCTCCTCATGGATTGCAGGAGGGTCATATTTCACCCTGCCCCATCAACCACTTCAGAGGGCCAGCTGTCAAGCGAGCTGACATCCTTGCTGTTAAAAACTGAGGCAAAGAAGGCATTAAGTACCTCAGCCTTCACTGCATCTTTGGTTACTATATTTCCCTCCACATCCAACAAGGAGTGGAGGTCGCTGCCGCCCTTCTTTCTGCCATTGATGTATTTATAAAAACTCTTCTTATTGTCCTTAACAGAAGTGGCCAATTTGAGCTCCAGCTGGGCTTTTGCTTTCCTGATTTTCCTCCTAGTATCAGCGAGGCCAGAAAAGCTCCAAGAAACAATTTGGATTTCTTTTTTTTTTTGTGATTAAATCTATACATAAGCTCCTGTACTTATTTCTGCTGTAGTTTCCTTTGATTTATAATTTGCTCCATCCCATCTCTGCATTCCCTGCTCATGAAGCTCTTTATACACATAGGATTTCTCATGTGCCTGAATAAACACAACCCTATGCAACACCTTCTAAATACAGAGCTTCTCTTGCCACTCAAGCTAAAATGCTACCTCTGCTGCTCGCTCTATTTCTGCTCCCTTTGCTAAGGCCCTCTAACTATCAAGATCTCTAGTGTAGACATTCTGCAGATATATTCGAACATATTTAATCAGCATCTGCTTATCTTGTCAAAAGTTACTCTTATTTGCTTGTTAATAAAATATATCAACACATCCTACCTTCCTTGCAATACAGCACCAACAGACATTTGCTCCTTACTCTACCATTGCCACTTCCATTCATACAATAAACAGTACTTCAAAGTAACCCTTTGAACTTGAATAGGACTACAATGCTCACACATATAGCTTAATTTTGCCTACTAGACAAGGCTTGGTTTAGCATGAAGTCAATTTGCATACTGATAGATCTCTTTCCCTTCCAGTCACAATATAAAAAGTTAATGCACTGCTATAATAATTCAGTGTATATCAAATCTGATTTCTTTTGATGCATTCAGCCACCTACTACCACTTTCAGGCATTCTCCTGGCATGTGCACGCACACTGTTTCATAGGAAAACATCTATGTTGGCGCTCAATTAAGGTTTTCCTCAAAGCTGAAAAATTCAAACAGGGATGAATTCACCTCTTCAAAAGAATTAACACTCTTCAAGTTAAGGAAAGGCAGGAAGACGAACTGTTCCATTTCTCCAATATTTGAGTCAGCAACAGTTTTACACTGAAGCTGCAAATTAATCCATCACTTCTTCATTTATCTTGTGCTAGCACCTACTCAACATGGGGAAAAGTACACAGCTCCTCAAAATTTAACCTAGAAAGAATAAGACCATGAGAAAGAAATGAAAAAGTTTTGAAAATACATAGGCCATTTACCAGGTGGAATGAAGCCTGCTTATTCACTTTTAATAGGAAACAATGAGAGTACAGAACCATCAAGAAAAGAAAGCAGCACTGAGGGACAAAAATTAATACACAAAGCGCATGATGTTTATATGTCATATTTTCCAGTCTCATAGCCAACAACACACTACCATCATTTTCTTTAGGAAGTTAAAGAAAATATTTATATGCATCAAAAAACCTATTTGATTTTTTACAAAGGTATGTTTCCATCTTTCTGGCATTTAACAGGCTAATTTGTCCAGATCATTTTCTTGGTGTGTTTTCTGGCTATTAAGTGCTGTGTTTACAGTACTGTCACAGGGATTGTATTTACAGTCGGCCATTTAACTGCTTACAGTTCTTCAGTATTTCTGATGACTTCTTGGCACTAGCCAAGCTTCACTGTACAGGTGCATGATACTGCATTACTTCTCACAGAAAGGTAATTTTTAAAAGGTACCTTTTCAAAAAGATGCCTATACATCTCCTATGACGTAGGAGTCTTTCCACTTTGCAACTCTCTGAATGCACATATGTGCTATATACATACATGTAACAATATGCTCTGCTGTTCCAAATCACTTGCGTGGCAAAAAAAAACAAATCAAACTAAACCAAAACCCAACAACAACAAAAGCAAAACCAAAACACAAACCCCCACAAAATGGAGAAAAAAGAGGAAATGAAAAAGATGTTGAGAATACTGCTACTTAATTTCACTGATCCTTCAAGGTATTAAGCACAGAGGCTGTTGTCCTCCTTTTACAAAGCTTCTGAGACTAAACAGCCAGATAAACTAGCGCTAAGAATTTCGTATACCTAGATCTGTTTCCAGTGACTGCAGAACATGGGAAAAGAGTTGGCAAAGATGCAACATGCCCTTTCCAATTTTGTCTCCCTACTGGTGATATCGTTAAGGCTGAACCTGCAAGTAGAGGACATCATCCACGCCAGCAGTCCTCAGAGGTCCATCAGATTTTCTGTCACTCACTGATTGATTTTTTTTGTCCCATTTCTGGGTCAGTGAATTCTCACATGTGGTTATTTTCCAGGCAAGTATTAACTGCAGCAGAACACCAACTATTAATCCAGTGTACTTAGCTTGGGGAAAAAAAAAAAAAAAGAACAGAACTTGGCAGAGTCTTTGTCATTAGCATCTATGTATATACATATACATGTACTCAACTTCCAAAACTTCACCAAAAGAATAACTACCTATGTGATAGTAAAATTGTATCAGATTCCCTGAGTCACTGTTTTAGTTTATTTCTTCTGGGACTTCTTTGCAGGTCATTTCCCTTTTTTTTTTTTAAATGAGGTAGTTCAGCTTCACCACTTGTCAAAAAAAAAAAAAAAAAATTTGGACAAAACCTCATATGCCTTAAAAGATTAATCACAGATTGTCATGGTCAAGCCTTCCTCTGGCCAAGTCAGCAACTAAATGTGGGCACATACACACAGACAGGGGAAAGAGACATTTGAGATAGACTTGTGGGCTGGAATCTAAAACAGCTTTAATGGAACATTAATAATGAAAATACTATTAATAAGAAAATAAATACATACAAAATCACACACATACACCCCAATGACTATACGCCACCAGTGATGCTGCAGAGCAGACATGGGGAAAGATCCTGAGCTGGACTCAGAAACTGGATTCAGGAATGCTTGGATCCAGGATCAGGTGCAAAAGAACAAATGGAGTTTTTACTGGATGCTGGACATTGAAGAAGACCCTCCAGTTTTATACCAAGTATATCGGATAGAATACTCTGTAAGTCAGTTTTAGGTCACCTGTCCTGTCCGCTCCTCCGTGCAAATGCAACTCTTTTATTGACCCTTTGACTTATGGTATTTCACAAACTTTAGAATGTCCTTGGTTTCCACAGGGATAAATGCAAGTAATGGGCTTTCTGCATCCTAATGTCCTGTTACGCTGGTGATAATTATAAGTCCTAGACATTATCACTTCTGAAGACAGACGCTGTCTAAAAACATGTAGTTAAATTTCCGAAAATGAAGTTACCTAGTCGAGGCTTAGCTGAAAATTTAGAAAACTATTTGTACTTTAGCTCAAAACAGAACACAGATATAAATGCAGTCTTTTGTAAAGTTACTGTTGTAACTGAAAAAGGGGCATCAACTCCACTGCTCACTGCTCCAGTGGTCACTCAATTCTGCTGTTTAGAGAAATGGTGTATTTTACCTTTTAGCTTTAGTGTTGATTTCTAGAAAACCCACTTCAGATGGAAAAAAAGACCCAAACAGAGAGAATAATGTTCAAATTGCTATAAGACAGATATTAAAAGCACTTTGCAGCACAAGAACATGCTAAACTGACTGTAGGTAATTCCTTTGAGTCATCATCAGGTTTTTCTCCCCGAAGACATATTTGTTTATACTTCTATTCTTTCTCTAGTTCTGATCTGGTAAGGAATGAGTCCACGAGGAAATAAAGCGAGAACAATGCTGAATAAACACAAATATGCTATTTGCCTGTCTGCTTCTATGAACCAGTAGAAGCATCTCTAACAAAATGCCAACAGGCAAGCAGAGTCTGTAAATCTTACAGCACTGGACTGATATACTTACAGAGCTGCATCACCACAGTACTTCAGGGAAGTGGAATAAACAGCCTTTTTTCAGGTAGCGTGAGCAGCTGAGCACACTGTGCTCCTGCAGGACTCAAGTTCTGGCTTTGTACCACATGCTACATACTAGGGAGAAGGAGAAACCAGTTGCTGAAGCAAAAGATACCTTTAAGAAGGCATTTCTTGCACAATCTCACTATTTCACCAGCTGCCAGTGTTTACCCTACGCAATAACAGTCAAAGGGATATTTCAAGAATCACTGTATGAAGGGCCAAACTGAGGCGAGGATCATGGAATAAGCCAGAACATACAAGCCTCGTGCCCACAGGTCCAGCTATTGGCAAGAAGCTTAGAAAGTAAGTCATTTAGATCCTGGAATCACACACAAATGCCAAAACATAAGAACAGCACTGAAATAAAAACAGAGAAAAAGCTTGCTCCCTTCAAGCCTCTCGACAGCTTCATTGCTAGAAATGTAACACTGCTGATATATTTATATTCACTCAGCAGGATGTGGTAAGACTCATGACGCAAACTGATGCTATGCTGCCCACCAGCAGTGTTCCGCCTGCCCCGGTGGCCATATATAAATGTGCTTCCAATCAAAGTAATACAGGACTTATTGTTTTTAGTAACCCTTTTACGTAATTTATTTTACTATTTAGGTAATAAATGACAAATGGGATTCTGTGAAACAAATGTAAAATGGGATTTCTCATGTACTTTCTGAGTAGTACCAGAGGTCCACTGGTCCCGCCATCCCTGATACAGTCTTGTCTATACTACTTTCTTGTCTCCTCTGAGCCACAGTATCTGGCTGACACTGGCCAAAAGCATGCCCGAGAGCTTGCTAACAACTAGTCAGTGTTTGCACAATCAGCGCTGGACAGCCTGGCACTCAAGCTCACTCCCTACTCCTGTTTTATTTATCAGTAGAGATGTGGCCACTGAGCCCTATCTAACAACCATTTAAGTTAGCTGCAATGATTCTGTACGCTCCAATGCAGCTTTGGTTATTCCAAGCAAACTGGAAAAAAAAAGCCAGGTGGAGAAAGAAACATTCCCTACCTTGATTTAAGAAAGAGATTAAACTACGTAAGAACAATTCTCAGGAATGTTATCAACATCTAAATTCATCTAAAACTTATCAAACACCCTAATGTAAAAGTGCATAGTTTCAAGATTTTATTACACTTTCATGACATTAGCAACGTTTCTCCCAGAGTACATACTTATATCATCCTAAAATAATTTTGAAAGCCAAATATCTTTGATAAGTAAAATATATCCTGCTCTTTAACTTACAGTAAGATGCATTTTCAGGACACCAGATTATTTGGGAGCTTTTCTTAGAGCTCTTATCTGAGGTTAATTTTCAACATCTTATTTATCATAGAGAGTGAATAAGACACCATTTCAGCCATGATCTCACCTGGCTACTGCTGGTTTGATAGACCTAGGAATAATTCAAGAACAATAGCAGTTCCTTCAGTCAGAGGCTTACAATGGAAATGCAAACTTAATATAGATCAACAAAACCTTTTTCTTGTAGAAAAAAATCAGTAGAGAGAGATTCTGAGAATAACAACAAAATCCCTAGTTAAACCACCACTGTATTCTCTGTTTCAACCTCCTTCAACTTTTGGGGCTGCAGCTGCATTGCTGATCATGCCACCTTCCAGCTTCTTAATATATTTCACAAATCAGTCAGAGCAGCTAACTTTTTCTTGCACTCTTCCTCCCTCCCTCTGTTGGTTAACATACACACTTCAAACTCTATTTAGCATTCTCATTGTATTTCCAAGTCACAGCCCATGTTCATAAACATTTCTTGATGTTTGTAACCCGATCAGAAACATTGCAATTTTCAACTGTCAGGAAAAAAACAACAGCAGTTTTACCAAAACAAGATAACATGGCCTTACTCCATCACTAATCCCAATTAGAAATGCACAGCATTTCCTGCATAGTTCAAACAGTGAAGAGAATAAACCACATGATGAAGTAGCAATTGTACAAAACCCTAAAAGAAATATTAATATAGAACTAGATCATGAGCACCGTTTGGCTTCTGAATACAGTGGTCCATTCATTATATATTGAATGAGTTTATTTTCAAAGGTAATGAACCCATGTGCTTTGAACTACTGGTTCAAAAACTTCCCAGTGTGGATATTACTCAGTACATGCATGAGAGAAACAGATTGCCTCTTGGCTTGTTACACGCACCTCAGGATCAAATACTTCCCCGTACACTCATGACACACCCATGGAAAAAAAACCACAACTGTTTATATCGAAAAGTAACATTACGAACATTAGGTATATTTAAAAATATATTAATTTCTTTTTATATGCCAAATGAGGCATAGCAACAGAAAGCAATGCTTGCAACACCGAATCAAAGCTCTGTGCAGACCACTAAGCATCTAAAGGACTCAATGTTCTAAAAAGTAATGCAAGGAAATGAGATTGACAGGTGATCAAAGGATAAAAATATCAAATACAAAAGTGATGATTCAGTCTCTGAAAAATAAAACAGTAAAATCAGATCTACTGCTCAAAACATTGGTATACCACATGTATGTTTTCAAAGTACACCCATAAACTTTCTCATAAACTATCCTGGTTTAATATAGAAATTCAGGAAAAAAACTCAACATTAGTTGGTGGGTGTTGTTGGCTTTTTTCTGTCTCTACATGAGAGTTAGCTTAAAATTTACACTGATCTTAAGATGATGGGTAACACACTGGACCAGGTAAGATAGATGAATTTCCATGGTGTAAAACAATAGGCAGCTTCTTCAGCACAAGTGTTTAAGAGACTTTGAGAGACATTTCAGTGACTGCCAAGGGTTAAACAAATCTAAGAAACATATCATTGTCTTAAAATATTAAGGAATAAACAATCATTAGATAATTATCTCTAGATCAATACCAATTTGATAGAACTAAATTACTAGTAAGCATATGTAGGATTAGTGTGAGTGATTTTATCTTATACTTGGTGCCTCTACATATCATTATTTCCATTTCCAATATAGCAGTTGTCTAAAGCACCAGTGCTTGCACACAAAACACATACTCGCTTGGTCTCCTTTATATATCTCTAATCAAGCTAATCACAGGAATAGGTGTCTTCAATGAAAAGAGAGAAAGACAAACCATCACACGCAAAAACATCAATAATTTGAACAAGGGAATATAGACATCTGCAGAGATCTGGAATTAGATAACAAGATGCCCCTCTCTGCTATCCTTGCATTGTCAAGAGGATAAACTTTAAAGCCTGACTGGCAAAAAGCCATTCACTAACCCAAAAGACAAATCTTATTTTTTTTTCTAAAAGCTTTAAAATACAGCTCTTGAGATTAATGAGAATTTATGTGCTGTCAAATAAAGAAAAACTCTACTGCTTAAAAAGCTGCCACAAGACCAGAAATAAAACCCCTCCCTCTGAAACAACACTGGTTTTCTTCATTCTATCTATACATCTAAGTCTAGTTAAGTAAAGGAGCATCCTAGAAGAAAGCAGATCTTAATTATTTTTAGAAGAAGAAGAATAAACAAAGGGAAAAAAACTGTCAATATTTTTCACTGAAAAATAATGACTTGCTGACATCAACGGATTACATTCATCAGGCTAGATTTTCCTCAAATTAAGGAATAAGTAAATAGCCAATTTTAACATAGTACAAATTTTGACAAGTCATTATTACTATAAAAACTTTAAGATTTAACAAAGTCAAGAAACAAAGTATCAAGTTCAATCCTGTATTTCTTGCTATACCTTTTCAAGAATTGAAAATGTTTTTATTGTCTAACCAGCTGCCAAAGAAATAAAATAAAAAGCACTTTTTTAATGAGCTTTAAGAGACACCCTCTACACCTTCCAAGGCCAGATACCTACTATTCACAGAACTATGCTGAGAAAGGAAAGATTTGCTAGTTCTGCTTTGAGTAGAGAGTTGGATCAGAAAAACTCTACAGGTCCCTTACATCCTTAATGACTCTGGGAGTGTATGAATAAAACTCCTGTCTCTTCAGAAATTGTTCCCAGCTATCTTAGTTGGACATATGGTATCAATTACCATAATACTCCAGTTTGTTGCAATCTTTAATATATTTATATTCACAATCCTTTTGAGAGGCAAGAAAGTCTATTATCTCTATTTTATTGATACAGGAGTCAGGTACTGAAATGTAAATAGTTTTTGTAATTTTTTATTCTACTCCTCATGCTCAAGATTCCTTGGATGCTGTATATACACAGACTTTTATGCATAAATTACTAAAAACGTTGTTCAGTCCTTCTGGGTAATTTCATTTTCATAATTTCATACCTGAGAAATTCAATAATGTTACAACACTAGCAAGGTCCTATTTGTGCATTTTAATTTAAGCACCTGAACAAACTTAGAGCTCATGTCAAGACTTGATATCTTACCCTGGACACAGCCAAAGCCAAGCACTTAAATAAGTAGCATGTTTATTTGAATGGCCTGGTGAACAGGCAGTCATGTAGATGGAATTTCACAGACCTTACAGGGGTGTAAAAGCTTGTTGCTAACAGTAGCATCATATTGACAATGAAATGCAGGATAGGAATTATAGTCAGAGAGAGGAGAGGAAGCTCTGCAATGAGTGTCTTGAGCCAGGGAATGAAAGGCAAATTACAACAAAGCAGTTCAAACAGTTCCTTAAGTTTCCCATTCACAAGGCTCATCTAAATAATTCAAGAATGGCTCCTCAGGGGGAAGGGAAGGGAAGGGAAGGGAAGGGAAGGGAAGGGAAGGGAAGGGAAGGGAAGGGAAGGGAAGGGAAGGGAAGGGAAGGGAAGGGAAGGGAAGGGAAGGGAAGGGAAGGGAAGGGAAGGGAAGGGAAGGGAAGGGAAGGGAAGGGAAGGGAAGGGAAGGGAAGGGAAGGGAAGGGAAGGGAAGGGAAGGGAAGGGAAGGGAAGGGAAGGGAAGGGAAGGGAAGGGAAGGGAAGGGAAGGGAAAAAACTTTATCAAAGAGAAATTTTGACCCACACTTCAATGCAATAACTTACTTCAAAAAGTATGATTCAAGAGAGATCCAAGGCCAACGGAGCCATGATATTTAACTACAGATATTTTGCGTATTTCTAGTAATTCATATGTAAGACTTACAATCTTTAACACTTACAGTGTCTCAAACTTCTACCATTACTACATCATAAAATCAAGATAGAGGAAACAGTAGATGTGGATAGATTAGCAGGAAAGAATAATTGCATTGAGTCTGTACAAGTTCAGTGTTCTCATCTGCACTTACTGAAATCTTAACCACGGTCTCTCACTATGTTTATATCCCAGAAGCCATATTCCTTTGCTTTACTGTACGCTGTTTTCTTTGTGGCAGATTGTTTTAAAAATATTTTAAAGGAGAGGTGCAGCTAAGATTCTTTCTATCAAAGGTTGAACAACAGAGTTCTCCACGGAAAAGGTTCACTTCATTTCGTGTTCAATCTCCTGAGTAGCGTGAATTTATTAACCACTTTGAAGTGGTAAAAATGTGATGTGTGTATGTGTACAGATGATCCACACAGTATAAAAACCAGCTAGGAAATCAATAAAACAGCTTCTTAACAAATGCATTCCCAACCGATCAAAAGAATAGCCTAACGGCTACATACGGTTGATCTAACACTCATTACATTATCATTTCAAGGAAACATCTTTCGCAACTGAAAGGTGAAGTCTTTCTGTAATGAGCTCCTTCTGAGTCAGCAACAAGATCCTTTTTTACAGTGCTGAGACAAAATAAATATGTGGCAAACACCAGGGAGGTAATATTCTCTGCAAACAAATGTTTTCCTGCATGCGAGGGCTCTTGCTTTGAATTGCAAGAAAATAAAGCAAGAAAACAAAAGCAAGAAAATAAAGAGAGAAGAGGGTTTTTAATGCAGGACCTTTTCATTAAAAAAGGAAAAATGTAACTCATTGGTGGTTGCCTCTGAGGGACAGGTAAAAGAGGGAAAATGCATTCTGTCTGGCATTAGCAGATTCAAATACATGCCGAATGCAAAATGGGATTTGAGCTGGGCCCAGAGAAGTTCTCTGATGTTTTCCACAGGTCTCACACTTGGAAGAATGCTTCCTTCACTAGTAGTATCAAAGCTGAATACATTTTTTAAATTAAGGAGATGTTAAATCTCAAATAAAAGGCTTTGTTTAGGTTTTCAGGGACTATAAAAGGTGCAGGTCACATGGTTGGATACAATAAACTACCACAGGTCTGCCGAGCCATTATCCTAACTATAGTGGTGTACTAACTATACTAATGTATCTTTTTGTTCATTTCTGTGCCATTTTGTTTAGAAGAAGGAAAGTAAGAAGCAAAAGCGGTTCATTTCTGTAGCAAGCAATTAGCTGGTTGACCCAGAAATAACTGACAGCAATGACAGATTATTACACAGGACATTCCCTTTCTCTCCTCCTTTACTCAAAAGATTTTCTTACAAATAAAACCACGTCTCAAAAATTCTAAGGAAAAAAGCAGCTGCTATAAAGAACCACAATGCCTTACAAACTTTCTGGAAATTGGAATTTTACTTTTTTTTAAGCAATGATAGTGGCTTGGGGCCACCACATCGCTCCATAGTTCTTTCTAAATTAGCAAGGAAATTCAATATCCTCAAACATCTTTGGATTACATGACAAAATTACAATTTCAAAGGAAACTGCTGGCTCACAAAGCATCACTGTCTCTACCCTCATCAGTTAAAATCACCTGTAGATATTTCCAAAACTTTGTGCAATCAGGGTAGCCTTGTGCATCTCCAAACATGAGTGCAATATGGGAGACAAAACATTTTTCCACAGTATTCATTACGGGACTAATAATAAAACAAATTATTGATGTAACACTAGGTAGGCTGAGACTTTTTTTCCACAGTGTCTTGTGTGTCTGGAGCAATACAGTTTGCCATATAAACCTTAACGGCCTGAGCGTGCAGTAGGGTTCCCACAGGGACTGGAAAGAGAATCAGAAATTCTTGTCCCTTTATCTGCCCTTACAATGCCTCAATGAGAGCCAGAAGTTCCCTTCTTTATGTGGTAATCATGACCTCTCAGAGCTAAAAGCAAAAATAGGATTCATCTCCTCTAATGTTACATGTCTTCCCTGTTAATATCCATGTCTGAAGCTCTTCAGTCTAAGCTTACTCAAAATTAAATGGATAAAACCAGATGCTTTTAGAGCACAATTTCACTAACCAAACAGGAATGTCTTACTCTCAAAAAGATAAATCATGCCCTAGAAATGTCTGTTTCTCTTGTCTTAATGAGAAGATAAGATGACTAGCCCAGAGATATACATTTACGCCATAGATGTTTATATGTGATGAGCTAAATCCCACACTGACAGTCCAGAGAGGTATCTGGCTTTGCAAATTGCTGTATTTTGGAGACATGACATCTGTGCACCAGCTCCTGCAATTCTCTGTAGAATCTAACAGCTTAAAAAGGGAAAGAAAACAGCACCCTTCTCAAGGAATTCATAAATCAAGAGGGAAAAAGAAATCTATTTAAAGCTGTTGTTTTTTTCCCTCGGCTGCCTAAAAAATGGCTTTTTGCTTAATGTTGCACATGTCTGCACATGCACCTTTCTCTGTAACAAACTTCCCATCACCTTGCAGTTGGAACTGGATACTCTTCTCTGCTGTAGAAGGATCAACCTTCATGCTTTTTTTGACATGTTGACGTGACAAGCCAGCTTATGGGTTTATTTCTTTTCCATATCATTGCTTTTAAACCTTCGTTACACACTCCTCCTCCTTTGTTTCTATTGTTTCTTCTTCACTATCAGACTTCAGCTGTCTTAAAGTGTGTCAGAGGATGATGAATCACAGAATGGTAGGGGTTGGAAGGGACCTCTGGATATTATTTAGTCCAAATTTCCTAGTAAAGCAGGTTCAGTTGAAGCAGGTTGCACAGGAATGTATTCAGGTACGTTCTGAATATCTCCACAACCTCCCTGGGCAGCCTGTTCCAGTGCTCTATCACCCTCACAGTAAAAAAGATTTTCCTCATGTTCAGGTGGAAATTCCTGTGATCCAGTCTGTGCCCATTGTCCTTGTTCTGTCACTGACTACCACTGAGAAGAGTTTGGCCCCACCCTCTTGACACCTACCTGTCAGATATTTATAAGCACTGATAAGGTCCCCTTCTCAGTCTTCTCCAGGCTAAACAAACTGAACTTACTCAGCCTGTCTTCCCAAGAGAGATGTGTCAGGCCCCTGATCACCCTCATGGTCCTCTGCTGGGCACTATCCAGCAGTCCCTTGTCTTTCCTGAATTGGAGAGCCCAAAACTGGCTGGACACAATACTCCAGATGTGGCCTCACTAGGGCAGAGGAGAGTAGGAGGACAACTTCTCTTAACCTGTTGCTACACTCTTCTTAATATACTTCAGGATACCGTTGGCCTTCTTGACAAGGAGGGCACATTACTGGCTCACAGTCCACTTTTGTCTACCAGGACTCCTAGAAAAAATGTGGAGAGACGCAGGAGAAGGAGAAAAAATGTTACAGTTTTATATTGTTGTCTCTAAGGCGCAGGTCTGTACTTTTACCTTTTCCTACAGGTCTGAAGCATTTCTGTTTCTTTAACCAGCTGTATACAGCAAAAATAAAGCAAATAAACCAAGTGAGCAGTTGGAAATTTCCTCACATTCATAATTGAAAATTAAAGTTGTGAGCAAAAATTGTGCGTGGTTTGCTGTGGATCCCAGGGAACAGAAGGAGATCTTTTGGCCACCAGATGCTTTGTTGTAAAATAGAAGCATTCCTTCTGTGGAAGGCAAAAATATTTCACTTCTAATATTCACAGGCAGAGGAGCAATCTGATGATGATGCCCTGAATTTTCCTTCCATACCTTATATCTCTTCTGAAGTTTTTGATAGAGGAATACAACCCTCTCCCAAAACCCCAGTTCAGTTTATTCTAAATGAGGCTGGACGTATATATTGAAAATTGCAATTTAAGTGCTACAACTTGCATAGCTGGTAAGTTTTCCATAAAGTGCATGACATTTCTACTGTTCTTGATTGCAATATGAGCTGCTGAAATGGACTTTTTTTTCATTTTCACATTTGATATTCTTAATTATTGCACTTAGATTACTCTTGCTTTGCCACAAAGAAGACTGTACTTTTTAATATTTTGTGATTTATAGCATGGGCCTGCAACAGCTAAATATCTATTAGATTTTTATTCTTGACCTGTCACTGAGGCATTCGTATATGCCTCAACAGGAATATTTATATTCATTTTCTGCTATGGTAGCTATGTTAAAATGTTAACAGCTGAGTAAATATCCAAAATGTTTACAATCTGATCCTCCAACACCACCCTTCCCAAAAGTATAGCTGATTTATATGATAATTAAAAGGAAAATGGAAAATTTTGACTTTTCTTGAAAAAATCTCTGAGGTGAAAATATTGGCTAATACAATTTTTGAAGGATTGGAACCATAGCAAGTCTATTTTAATACACTTTGTCTAGGTTGCACTAGCACTTTCTGTGGTTTTAGTAACCTAAAATACATGAATGTGTTAAAATATCCAACGTACGGCAATAAGCAATGTCTTACGATAGTAAAGTAATACTCAATACACAGATTAAGCTGCATGATTTGAAGGGTAATACAAGCTGGTGATAAACATTGACTTGCTTCTAAATAAAAATATAAGAGCAGTATGAAAGAAACAGATCATTAATAAAGAACATTGTGTTCTCAGCCTAGCTTTTCTCCTATTATACTTTTTTTTATAAGGTGGACATCTCATTTTATTCAATGCTATAAACCAATAGTAACACAATGAGTCTCACTTCCACCTTTACAGTCAAGTTTCTAAGACTGAAACTTCCTGAGCACATCTGCTGTTGACAAACACCGGGTAAAGTAAAGCAAACACAACTGAAATGTCATAGCTGGTGCTCCTGCTGCTAAGAGTATTTGCTCTTCCCTCACTGATCGCCTGCCATCTAACTTTATGCAGATGGCATCCCAGCTGCTATGTGACCATAGAGAAAAAGGTCAGTTTGCACACAGCTCAACAGGTAATGTATTATCAGTCCAGTAGAAAACAGACCTTCTCCTCTGGCTTTAAAGAAAGAGTCCTCAAACTCTCAAACTAGCTCAATGCAAACCGCACAATGAAGCCTTTCTACAAACCGCCCTGTTATAAGTCAATGTAAACTTATCAGGCCACTGAGTTTTCTGTGTTATCGGGTATTTTCATCCTATACTCATTTTACATTTATTATATTAATGAAGTATTTAAACTGCATGTTAAAAGTATCCATTTACATGTAGCTTGCACGCACCACCAATATGATTCTATATATTATTACCCCACATGCAGCTGGTACCGGCAGCTGGAGAGCCAAACCACTATATCTGGTGCTTAATGTTGTAACATCACGGTCAACGTATGATCAAAATCAGAACAGAGGAGAGCAAAGAAGGGGTAGAACACTGTCAAATTTTCCTGCTATGTTTGCAGGGGGCACTCACAAGAACAATTCAGTCTTTTTGATGCATGGAGGTCCTGGACAACAGAGGCAGCACTGACACATGCTCTCCTCAAAGCAGAGTACCAGAGGTATACACATACAGCTTATTTCTGGGACTTTTCTTGACTTTGACTCCTTGAAAGTGAAATTCAGGAACCACCCTGGACCATAGAGAGCTCGGGGAGTGCGGGTCAGTAGCTCCTCCACTGACAACGAGCTCTCGGGTCAGAAAGGGAACACGACTCGTCCTCTTCAGCAACACCCACCTGGCAATAGTAAACTCCTGACTAATCCAGGCAGATCAGCCCTCCTGGCCTAGAATAAATTACTTAATAACAATGCAGTGCACATTTATTGTTTTCTTTCTTTCTGAGGCACCAGGTGACGCCACCTCAGCGAGATCACACCACATTACCTGTGTTTCTTAGGTATCACAAATTGAAGAAAATCTAGCTCCACTGCTAGCTATACTTGGGGTGACTGAACAAAACCAAAAGATATGGGGAAATAAATACTGAGAACACTTATTATTTTTCAGTGTTGGTAGAATTTCAGATCAACAACAAAATGAGTACAGACTTTTAACAGTAAGAGAAAGATCATCTGTCATGTATTCTGTTACAAGAGTGCAATTTAGAAAGACAAAGCAAATTCTGTCTTCACAAAATCCCTTCTTAATTTTATTTTTTTGCCATTAAAATAAGCAAAAAAAATTGGCTGTGATGTTGTGAACCGGTACTTCAAAACATAATTTTCTCTTAACATATAAAATTTGCTTTTTACTGTAATATTTTCTATTTTACCTAGAAAAAAAATTAGAAAATAGGCCGTGAACGTGTTTCTAAATAGAAATTATTTATAAGAGTAAATAATGAATATGACTGGTTTTTTCAACAATAAGAGATGCCTAGAGATTTAGAGAAATATAAACAAGAGAAGTTGCAAGGTACAGATATTGTGAAGTGTTTGCTAGAAGATAGCACACTTTTTATTTATTTAGTAGTTAAAGCAGCTAAAGGTTATATTTATGAACTGTATATATTTCATAATTCTTTGCATTACTTTAAAATAAAACTAATACTACAAGTTTCTGGAAAACTGACCTAAACAAGGAAAAAGTTATTAGAGGTTTCATTTACAACAAATAAAATATGTCTTCCAAGGAAATTTTAGAATTCAAAAGGGTGATAGACAGAAGTCAAAATATAAAGTTCTTGGAAGTAAAGCCATTTAATCTTGCCTTAATCTAAACCACAACTGGGCTGTATTTCTATGCCTCTGGTGCTCCACTCTGAGGATAGCATGTGACAATACTGCAAAAACATGCATCACAAAATGCTTCCAAGTTGTTCAAAGCCAAGCTCTCATTTGTGCATGAGAGGTCTTACTCCCACCAACACCTGCTCATCCCCTTTTCCAATATTAACCTTCAAGCATATGATTTACTGAAGGTAAATATGCAGTCCACATAATTTCTAAATTAGTTTTGTGCAACCAAACTCTGTCTCCAGTAGGTATAAGTACTCAATAATCAGACAGGCAGGTGCCAGCAAGTGTTAACTTTGTGTGTACAAACAGACTATTTTTTTAATATTCACCATTCCCCTAAGCAACCAATGTAGCAGACCTCTGAATCTGACAAGGCCTACAGCTGCAGTCCTCATCACAACTTTGAATTATACACCATGTGAGGCTCATTTAAAAGTACACTTTCTCCTCAGACTTCTGGCTGCCAAAGCAAGACACCTGTAAGTCAGTCATCTAAAGTATAAGCTTTACTTTCACTGGCTTCTGCCATCAATTGGGGGGCCTTAGGTATTGCCTTATGCGCAATATGACACTGAGCTGGGAGGAATTTGGACACTGAGAATTATGTTCTATAATTTCATAGTAACCATGCCACCATTAGCCAATATTTCCAGGTTTTTTACACGAGAGTACCAGAGATGTTTTCAACAGTTTCTCCATCATTCAGGAGCAATTTTGTGCAGCAAGAGGAGGAACATTTATCAGTACTCTTCCAGTGAAGATGACAATGGGGAGGAGGAAGGTGGCAACATCCTCTGCCTATGACAGAGTAACAACAGCACAAGGTGCACAAATCTGGCAAAGTTACAGCGTGAGGTGAGTCTTGTCACCAGTTGGGCTGGAAAAATAAGCACAAAGAACATTTTATTATTAGCAGAATTATTCACCTCTAGCATACAGAGATATCTGTTGCTTTCTCCATTTGTTATTTAATTCAAATGCAAGAAACATCACTCAGTGGTGCAAGAAAGAACAAGAAAATCTACTTTATGTTCAAAACATCTAATACAAAGTAAATTATTTCCTTAAATTAGAAGAAAGTAAAAACAAATCTAAGTACTCATCTTCTCTTTATTGTCTCCAACTTGCTTATCAAACTATAGTCAGGGTAGGAATTACTGATTTCGTCACTCTACTTCTGATCAGTATGCAAAAAAGTCCAACTAGCAGACTTTCAAAAGGATTAGCTCTGCATATACAATCCGTTCTGTTCTGCAATAAAAGATTGATTAAAATGACAAGCACAAAGGCTGTATAAATATGCTTATTTTGCAACAGTTTAAAAACCTGTGATGCAACTGTACATGATAATGGCCCGGCACTATTTGTTTAATAATTTTGCTCTGGGTCCCTGCTGGCACCTCATTCATTTACCTGGAAGCTACTCCTCAGTTCATATTCCCTACACAATCTATGCAGCAGCTACTTATCTGCAGCAATCCAGCTCAGGGTTTTTCTGAATTTTATGACAGCACTGCTTCAGATTAACGGCTTCCTATTTTTCTATGAGCCAGTTAATCACTGTACTGCTTTTTCTATTACTGGGTAATCAAAAAATTAACAGCAATCATCCTATAATGGCAATTCTGTGGCATTACATTACTCAACTTCCTCTGTACCAAGCTGTTCCTACACAAATTACTCCTTTTTTAATAATTTAATCTATTTTTTATACTCTGAAGTATTTCTCACATTTTGACCTATAATGATTACTTCAGGTAAATTATTCTCATAGCTTTTTACATAAAAAAAATTTCTTCTCATATCTGAAGTGGTTTCTTCTACCTAGACAATTTAATTCTCATTAAAAGTTTGATTTGGACAACAAGGTGTTTTTTTTGGTAGTTGATTTGAGGTAATTAAGCATATTTGCTTTCCCAAAATAGTCTCAAGCACTCTTAAACCAGAGGTATGGACATTACCATTATAAAGCTTCTTCACACAGTTAACTCAGCAATGTCCAACTTCCCAGAGTAGACAAGAGACTTTACATCAGTATTTCTAAAAAGCTGCAGCTAATTATCCTTCCTTGGGATGTCTCAAACAAATTCTATGCATGACATACTATTGATATCCATCATTGTATCTTTGTCCAAGAAACCAACTAAAGTCTTATATTATGCTAATGAGAGTCACAGAATTTTTTTGTAGACAAGACCCAATAGAGCAGATCCTTAATTGGTGGCTCCAGACCACTCCACCGCACACATAAATGAAAACGTTGTAGTTGGTTTTCCCACCATCAGACTCCATAAATGATCAGCTCAGTGACAAATCAGGTGGACCTGAGACTGTGATTTGCAGCATCATGCATAAGATAAGTTTCAGATCCTCACAGCAGCGGAAGGTTACCCCACTGCCAGGGCTTAACTTGTGCAATAAATGGCCTGCACACTTCAAAAGCAGCACCAGCACCAGACTTTGCAGTGCAGCACCCCTCAGAAAGCAGAGCTGAAAAACCAAAGCAGGCAGCTTTGCCTCAAAGGCAGTGATCAATCTCCCTGTACCACCAGCAGTCGTCACAAGCCTCGTTCAAAATATACCTGCTCTCATGAAGTTTTTTCTGTGAAGTAGGCTGGGAGCAATGAATACTTACCAAATACCCAGATTAGGCACTCATCAGACCAGCTGAATATGGCCAGTGGGCATCCACAGGGTACAGGAAATAGGGAATTTCATGTCCTCCATCAGACACTAGGAATGACCTAATACCTTGAAGTAAACAGTCATCTTACCACTCTGTTCCTGGTGTGCTTTCTATTGTAAAAGGAAGAGATGAGGCTGCTGCAGACCAGAAGGCAACTCAAATTCACCTATGACATTAAGATGTACCTCAAATGAAGGGAAGAGCTTAATTAAGTGCAGCATAGAATAAAACCACATGTCAAGGATGCATCTAAACAGGCAAAATCTCTGCTAATCAGTCCTTTAAAAAGGGAAACCTATACTACCACTACAGAAATTACTGAAAGGTAGCAATTGTTACTCTCCTCTACTGCTGTGTCTTGTTTAGAAGGGTGTATAGTTTTTGTTGTTCAAAAAAATTGACTGCATTGTGGTGTGTATTTATCACTACTTTGTGAATTAAGTAATTGAATTATCCAGTCAACATGAAGTTGATTTGCTTCTAAATCCCACTCAAAGTACATTCATGTTTCTATTAGCAGAAACAGAGAACAGATGTTTAGCATGACGTAGTAAAGGAACTGAGTATTTTAAAGACAGACATTTCTTGTAAACTTGGAGAAAAGAAGGGACTCGAACAAAAGTATTTCTATGCTGTTCATTTCCACTGTAAGTAATATTAAACTGCCATAACGTGAAGCAAATATGCTTTAAATCTTGGCAAAAGTGCTTGCTCCACTACTCAGTTTCTTGTTAAAGATGCAGAGCAGATGGAAGTATTTACAATAGCTCATAAATGTGAAGGTGAATTAAAGAATGAGAGCTCCAGTGCAGAAGACATTTAAGCACATACTCAGTGGTCTGCAGTGGTTAGGGCTGCTTCCGTTAATCAGATTCTATATCTTGAATAGCAGCACTTTTTTTTTTTACTACTTAAAATATGAGTATTCTGTGTAGATAGAGAGAACACAGTTCCCACTGCATATCTGACAGCTATTTCCAAACTGCATCTAATGAGACAAGTGGTGTGTAATATCTGTGAGAATTATTTTTGTTTGCTTAGTACTTCCATTATCTTGATTAGGGTTCTGTGATAAGCATCTTCTAAAATATCTTAGTTACTTCTGGTTTTTCCTTTGCAGTTTCATTGCTCTCGTTTATTCTGAATTGAATTCCATGCATCATCTTTCTGCCACAGCCTGCCACTTTATTCTGGTAATTTTGAATATTATTGTCCCCTTGCCATCCCCAGATGTGTACTTGCAGATTTTACTGCCTTATTGGATATGCTTTCCCCTAGGTCATTGTTGCATAAGGACAGATTCACTGCAGGAATGAAATGGACACATTCTAGCTCTTCCAGTCTTAAAAAAAAACATGGTCTGTCTATAGTAGGGTACAAAACCAGACTTAAATTAAGAGGCATACTTCTGGTGTTACTCTCTAAGGATAGGTTTGATCCTTCCTACTTAAACCCCCTTGGGTAAAGAGTAGTCTCTGCTTCAGTTGTAACTAGGTAATGCATAGCCATGTATCATTGTGCGCCACACTTCTGAGAAATTACGAAATCATCTAGGACCTGCGAGCTCATGAGCCTGTGTCTAAAGAATCCTGACAGGAGCATGTTCATGCAGATTGCAATAGTTACACTGATAGTAAAAAAGAGTTTTAGTACAGAAGTTATTTTGGCAAGATGGTCAGACACGACTCCGTTAAGAGCTTTGTGACCTGGAAAGTGATACGAGAGCCTTCCTGCTGAGCATACCAGGGATCGAATAACTGTCTTAAAATTGGACAGGCACACATCTGTGAGCACAACTGCACCCTATTCACAGCACTTTTCTTATTCTAAGGAAAGGGGGAAAACCAGACACATTGTTTCCAAATTACTGGCAAATCATCTCTACTCCTGAACCTTAATTCACAATTACAAAGGAGGTCCGTAGCCCTGTCCTTGAATTTCATCCGCATCTTGGGTACCAACATTCACTCCACAGGCAGGACTGGACTATAGCAATGATTGGCACTAGTGGATTGCTATAGTGACCACAGTGGGGAGTGGAGAGAGAGCAAAAATATCAACTTACATCAACTGGTGGAAGTGCACCATGGGACTTTTGAAAGATAGGAAATAACTCCAGCAACAAAACATCATGCTTGAGGACGCTGAGCAAGTATTCGGAGCTATTCTGAGGACACATGCTGGTGGCCATGCACAGGACTATGGGGCACAAACAGCAGTCCTTAGACGAACAACAAGAAAAAAGGGGAGAGATGGAAAACAGAAACCACCACAGGGAACAGTTCTAGAAATTCTCAGGCTGCCATACACCTCTGTGGTTATTTAAGATGCCACAGATGAACAGAGGTAAATCCGCATCACATACAGAAATCAAACTCTTGATGTCTTCTTAACTACCTAAATGGTTAGTTTTGTGATCTTATCTTAGTTACTGAGACATTAAAATGTGGAGAGGATATGTGGAAATGCCAACATAACTCTCCGGACTCAATAGCAACAGAGATTCGGTCTTTTGCTGAGAACAACGAACATTCACCCTTTGGAAAAAATGTGATGTTACTTAAGTTCCAGTTGGACTCTTTCAGTGCCAAGCTCTTCTGGGAGATCTAGTCCATAGGATGTAGATTTCAGGAGAGAACCACTACATGCTTTGCAATACTAATTACTTTTTGAAATTAGTTTACTGATAGTGGAAACATTGAAAAGAAAAGGAAAATTACAAATCACCTACAAATCTCCTGAGGCCAAAGTAGTATGTCCTGAAAACCCCACTCTCTCTGATGTATAACTACCACCACACAGACTCAGAGAGCTGAGAAAGAGGATGTTTCTAAGTTACACACAACTTCCCAAGAGTGGTTTACATTACAACTGTGAGCAGCTGAAATGAGGATGACCTTTCAACTATAACCACTGCTCCCCTCACAAGTAATTTCTCCAAAGCTGTATTTCTCTGCTATCATAGCAGATGATACTATTGCTGCTGCCAATGCTACTCTAAAATTCCTTTTATCTATTTTTGAGCTGTTATGTGCCTAATAATTATAATGTAAATGTGCTTTCATAGCTACTGGGCAATTCTTGTTTTTTCTCTCTTCATAATAAATTACTCGCATTAAATTACAAACAGCAGCCTGAGGCTGTAGATTTGATACCCAGAGGCTATTAAAAACTTTCAACCTCATGTCTGACAACTGGGGAATTAAACAAACATCCTCACATATGTTACAGCTAAAATGAAAGTCATAGCTATCTTCGTATTATAAAGGACGTTAACTGTCCCACAGATTTATTATTCTTACACAAAGCTATATTTTATAGCTTTTATTACTGTTTTTTATACTGTATGGCTTGTAACACTATCCCAGAAGCCTGAAATTAACAATTTTTTTTAATGCTGGCAAAATAAATATCCATTACCTCTTAATTTCTCACTCTCAGTCTCCTATAGTGCTGAAAGAACTGCTATAGTTGTTTTCAAAGTTTGCTTCTTAGTGAATGATATTTTATAGAATTCTACTATTATTCTTATTTTTATTATTTCGTTCCGGTTTATTTAAAACAACACAAGTGTTGTGAGGTTGCGTACAATACACATTCTGGTTTAATTCAAAGTGATCAAGAATCACTTCAAGTAAGAATAAAAATTAACACATTGCAAATGGTTTTAAACACCAGACAAGATAACTGGCATAAAAATGCTTGATTTAAGATAAACGTAACTTTCTTAGGCAAACAAAACTACAGCCTATGAGGAGGTTAACCAGAAAATCAACCAGGTGCAAGATAGCTGTGGAAACCATGATGTAGCTCCTTTGTTCACAAGTGCCGCGGTGCCATTTACAACGGATCTGTACATTCAGTTCCAGCTCTCCATTGAAATATTCATGGCTGCAAAGCCATAAGTTATGAAATGCATTTAATTTGTGAAAGTAGGATAGTTTGAAAGTAAATCTGTTCTGATGGCAAATGATATTTTATGAACGGCCAAATCAGCTTAAGCCCATTGGAGAAGTCTTTTTTAAAGAACTGAATGTAACAGCTATTAAAAAGCTGTTTGATTTGTAGCATACAGAGATGATTAAAAAGCACCTACCAGCCTTTTTAATTTGTATTTTCATGGGAACATTCAAATATAATGCCACATTATAAAGTTCAAGAGCACAACAATTTAAAGTGGTGTTCTGTGGAAAGCTATGCAAAATATTTTGTGTTTATTTATCCATAATGCAGTCTTATCAATGTATCATAAAAGTGTTTGAACTCCTTTTTATTAAAAAAAAAATCTGTGAGCTACATGTTTTGATTTTGTATGGATATTTACCTTGATATACTGGACATTTATGCTGTAAATACTAGATATGTACATTCTAAGCATAAAGAAAAGACTCTAAATATTAGAAAAGGTGTTATGGCTGGGGATTTTGTGTTTTGGCTTTTGGTTTGTTTTGTTGTTTGGGTTTTTTTCTGGAAGAACAGCTGCTATCTCTAGCTTTGACCCAAAACAATGCAGGGATCTGAATATCTCGAAGAAAAATATTTACCTCTCCTCTGTGACTTAACATTAATCTCAATTGCTGGGAGGAAGGAAGGGAGAAAAAAGACAAAATGACTGGCACAAAATTATGTTTAAGATGGGCAACAAATAATAAAGACCTTTACAAAAACAGTTCTTTATGAAAGTAGACTAGCTAAATATAATGGAGATTAAATATCTGCATAATGTTCATGCAGTCCTATCTTCCTACCTGACTTTCAGCACAGGCATGGCTATTCTCTTGTAGGTAAAACATCATAAACAGTTCAACAAAGAACAAAAGGTCATATATGCTGAGTGGAAGAGAAACAATATTTGGAAGCACAATACCTACAGTGAACTATGTTGCTGTGAGCTCAATTTGCAGAAAAACTTAATCTTTCCCTGTTGTTTTGCAGGAGGAGAATGAACTTACACTTTTTAAAATACCAGCTATTCTTACGAAATAAAATGTTCTTAAAATGAGACTTAAAATCAGTTTAAATGTTAGACCAAGAGGGAAAAGTCAAAATGCATTTGGTCAGAAGGAAAAGGGGGTATTTTTTCCCTTAATATTTCCCTAATAGATTATTCCAAACACGTTAAGCTGCTTTCAAGAAACATAGGTGACTCTAGAAAGATTATGCAAATAATTATTTCATTTCTGCTCTTTTTTGGTGAAGTATCTCCACCATTTTTAACACAGCAAAGTCCCAGCAGCCCCTATCTCTACCACACAGCTGGCAAGCATATCTAAAGGATTATGCATAATATGCATGTGAGCCCATGAAGCAAATGCATTTATTCAGAACTGAAAAGAAGTAGGAAAGCTTCAGTTCTCTAGCCACAGTGCAAAAAGGTTTAAATAAATTTTTATTTTTCTTCTATCCTTTTCATCAAATCCCAACCTCTTGCTACCTGCACCTCCATTCTCATTGCAAGGTTAAAGCACCACCAAAACCACCCTGCTCCCTGCCAAACCACTGCATACTTGTAAACACTTTTTTGTGGTTTCTGGATGCTTTTTTTTTTAAATTAAAACTAGATGGATATACAGAACGTTTTCTTTCCTTCCCGTCTCCTTACGTAAGCATTTGTTGCTGACATTTGTGAGAGTTACAGATGCCCATTAAGATAAGGCTACTGTGCGTTTACATCTTCCAGTAACCGAGAGAATTAATTTATCCTACTCAAACTTATTCCTGGGAAAGAAGATGTGCAAATGCTATTCTCAACATAGAAGGTTTAGAATACCCAGAATGTTTAGAAGCCCAAGCAATGAAAAAAATTAAAAAAAAAAAAAAAGCTGCTGACTTTTCAATGACTGTCTATCGCAAGTAATACTTCGCATCATTCATCCCTGTTTTAAAAATACTATTACCACAGATAGAACAATCCCTTAAATATAGTGCCCAAACTGCAAATTTTATGATGATTCACTTAAATATTTGACTCCATTGTCAAAACTCCTCAAAGAATGTGAATGTGGATGGGCACATCACCCCTTCAACCCTTCTTTGGAAAAGGATGACTTGTTTTGAAGGTTCAGGACAGAAAACTCTGCAAGGAATACAGTATATTAAGGCATGGAAGTAGGTTGGATTTTTTTCATATTTTATGCTGTTTGGATTCCCCACAGCTTAGCTCATACCTCGTGCATCAGCAATAGCTAAAGAAAAAAAAAATGTTTTATTTTATGGGCAAATTCAAACAGAAGGCTTTAAACTGAATTGTTTGTGTGCTTTTAGCAACCAGGATGAGACATGAAGCCTACACACCCACTCAGCTTCCTGAAGGGGTTTGCCATCTGTGTTGACGTCCATGTTGCCACAACTAGGATATCACTGGTGTCCAAAAGGGCTAGGGACACCCTAACTACTCTGCAGTTATGTGTAATCCACTCAGAGGTACTGCTGGTAGGACTAAACACTAAGCTTCTGATGTGGGAGATTTGCCCACCTAAACCATGTCAGTGGAGAACTTGCACAGAGAAATGAATGTTACTGTTACACTTCTGCATTAGATATCTCTAGTGTCTTATTTCATAATTTGCACACATTGCTTCATCTTGCTTCCCAATACACCAAAAAGACAGCAATTGGCTAAAGGTTTGCTACAAGAGCCTGGCACACCAGTTTTCAATCTTTGCCCGTTTGTGAACCTCTAAGTATCTACTGGCCTAGTAAACCTCCTTGTTTTGCCTCCTGCTCAGATCCTTTTGAGATGTAATCACATCAATTGCTAGGTTGACAACTCTGTCATTCGGCTTTCTGAACCTTCCCTCAGTATTTTGGCTGTTCTCATTCTGTATTTTCTACCATTATTTTTAAAAATCAAAATCACATGCACTAACAGTAACTCCAGAATTTTGAAAAACTGGCAGTTCTCCGTCCTTCACCTCTTACATTGAACTGGCCATGAACAATGTAAGTCAACACTCAAGAACTTTGAAGTACCTGTGGTGGGATGCATTCTGACATGGGACAGAGGCAGAAACAGCACATGATTGTGTGGCTACATCTCTGTCCCTGCAGGTACAGTATGGCTCTAACAGAGTCCGCCTAAGGAGAGCAGATAAAGCTATCTTGATGCTAAAGAGCAGACTGAAGCACAGACATACCATGCATTTGACCCACTTTGAGATAAGCAGATAAAGAAAAAGAAGCACAAAGTGAAGCAAGTATTCCTAACTCATGACTATCCTAACCTTTGCTTCCTCATTGGAATTACTTCCCTTGACCTACTATCCATTTCAGAGCATTCTCTAATCTTCTTTAAATTAGAAATTAAAATGTAGGCTTGAAAAAGAAGAAAAAAGGAAAGAGAGATGTGATAATTCCACTGACAGATTGATATAACTAGACACTGACTTCTGCCAGCTAAGGATCTGACCTGTGAGGCCAAAACTGAAAAGATGCTCTTACCAGAGGGGTTAATTCAGACAACTCTTTTAAAATGCAAATTTTATGCTTTTTGCTTTTCTTGATTTCAAGCACAGCAAAGCAGGGACTGTAATTAGAGAATGGGTAGTCGGCACTGTTCACCAGTTGTGCATAAGCTTTAAACTAATAACTCAGCAATTAGAAGAAAAATGAGCAGTAATTATACACATTTTACTCAATGCTAGACAGATGGAACATTTTCTGCTTGTTATTGGCAAACTGTCACTGCGTTTATTTCATTTTTAGTGTTTACTGTTTCTTCTAGTTTGATTAGGAATAATTACAGGCTAGGAAAAATCTGATAGAAATGAACAGCCTTTTCATTTTTACATCTTTAAAGCAATACAACCACTTTTCTCCCCAGTTTCTCCAAGATTAACAGGCCTTCTTTTTCAATCTTTATTGAAATCAGGCTGCACTTCACAGAGCTTGGTAAGAAAGGGGGGTCAGACAGCACAGAATACTGTTCAGCTCATGGGCAGTTTCCCTAGTGGACACTGCTTCATATTGCTAAGCTATTGCACAAATTGGTTTATATTTATCGCAGTTACTAGACTTTAGTGAAAATGGCATCAGAGCTGGATTACAGCCAGCACGGTGGGAACAGTGTATAACTGGCAGTGCTGTTACTCCAGGTAAGCAGGTATGAAAGAGGAAAGACCTTCTTTAGACCAAGTTGTTGATACCTCTCCCCTCTGATATAATTCTGGATTACCAAGACTTTACCTTACACAAGTATTTCCTTGCTCCCAGTCTCTGGGGATAGTGTAGGGGAAGGGAACAAGTGGGTGGCGTAACCTCTGGACGGACTGAGCTGCAGAGCCAACTATGCAGAGTGGAAACCAGGCACTTGGAGAGATGTCTAAATATTGGTATCCTTTGTGAAAAGCATCAGCTTCCTATTTTAATTCTGGTCACGAGAAAAGTTTCTAAGACCTTAACTGAAACACATTCAGAAAAATATACTGAAGTGTTTAGATCACAGCTCACTCGCTTTCTCACAGAGACCCAACATCACTGAGATGCTTGCATAGGCCTTGCCTGCCCTGCACCAGTCTCCTGGATATTGCTAATAATGACGGGTTTTTGCAGAGTAGTGGATTTGGAAAAAAAGCAATACAAATGTTCATATCAATATATCCTTCTGACATTATAGAGTCACTGCATCTTGTAACAAGGTGCTAAGGTGTTTGAGGTAGATCGAGTTTGCTTTGCCTCAGAAATCTATTTGGTGATTTAATAGGTCTAAAGGTCCAAATAGCCACCATGTGAAGACATCCTCTGTTTTTCTTCAACTGTTTCCAGCAGTTTTCTTCATCAACCCCCTAACCATCCCTTTTTTCTCTTGTTTGTTGTTTTTTTTTTTTTTAAAAGAGTCAAAGTAACAACCCTGAAAAACAGGCTGAAGAATTTTCCAGCAATTATCAAGGTATTTGCATGTTTAAGAGAGGTGCGTCACTGATAAATCAATTTATATTCACTGGTACTGACTTATATGACCCCATACCAGTTGAAAGAACTACAATGCTAATGAAGTCCTAAGAAAATCAGAACATATCTTGTGATAAACTATCACTGCTACCTTTACAAGAAGCAGCAGTGGCTAACCTCCCATTTACTTTAGACATGTAATATGTCAGAAAAGTTTCCTCTCCTTATGGTAGCATCATTAAAAGCAACAAGATTTCATCATTAGTAAATCCAGTATCAGCCAGGCGGCACAGACAACCATACAGTTGGGAAGGTTTTCCTACTGTGAGCCCTTTTTTATGATACAAAGCTGTTAGGCACTGTATCTACCTCTCCCTCTCACAATTCATAGCCAGTGGTTTTCTCAGCAATAAATGAGAAAGTGAGTGAGTTTTCAGTCGCGCCATAGGAGTAAGCTGAACATGAATAAACTACAACACGCGGCATCACATGAAACATCATATGCAAGGCCTGAAACATATGACCATCATGAGAAAGCTTTCAGAAAAAAAAAAAACTAGCTTTGAATGTATTTGATTTTTAAGTCTTTTTTCTTCTGAGCACTGATTAATACAGAGGCTCTAAAAACCCTGGAGGCAGAAATTGTAAGGAAAAAAAAGCCAGCATTCCAAGATTTGTAACGTCACTGCAGTAATGAGGCAGAATAACAGCTTGCTGCAGCAGGGAAAAACAACAAACCAGTAATGGTGAAGTAATGGAAAGCATGAAAAACAACTAAGGAGCAAAGCGTGAGCAGTAACAGAGGACTTCAAATGATACAGCAAAATCATAACCGCAAGGCACTGGCAACTTTGTGTACTTAGAAACAAAAACCAAAAGAGAAGGGTGTTGCATCAAGGTTATATTTATTCAGTCTTATGACGGAAAGCTGTTTTAACCAAGCAGGGAACTGGAAGTTGTCACTTATTTCTGTAGTTGGAACCCATGTGATCCAACAATGCTGAGACACTACATCAAGCCAAGCTTCTGCCCTGCAAACAGCAACTGGAAATTGTCCTTCCAACATTATTCACTACCTGAAAACTTGGGACCACGTGAACAAACTACAAGGTGTAACACCAAGGAGCAGGCACTGTATTTTTGTTATGTTGAAATAATAATAATTACATTTGATATTTCACTGTAGCTGCATTCGAAAATGAATAAAATAAAATCACTGATATTTTCACTTTTCTTATTTTCAACAAAATCTGGGGAAAAAAAGCATTTTCCTCATAGTAACAAAAGAAAATAATTTCTGCCTAGTTGTAAAGTTGTGCATTTAATGATACTTAATTACACATACTTAATTACACCTAACACTCTCCATCTTTGGCTTTTAACGATTTTCCTAGTCAGATGATAAACGTGTATATAGGTGTGAAAATTTCAAAGCTAAGGCTTTAAGAGTTTCTTAACCTTGCTACTAATGTATGGCAAACTCAAGCATCTGCGCATCTATATCTGGGCTTGATTTCTTTTCTTTATGGTACTTTATCAGCACAATTGTATGCTGATAACGCATATGCATTACAAAGAGTGGTAAGGAGAGCTCTAATTACTTTTGTGTCCTGTGACATTTGCTTCAAGTTTCTATTTTTTTTCCCTTAATTAAAATTTTGCACAGATTTCAGACATTTCACTAGATCTACACAGGGACAGTTTAATATAAAGGGCATTTTTTTATAAATGTGCTATAATAATTGAGAGCTGTAATCAGCGTTCAATAAAACTCAAGTAAGTATGACAAACTTCTTGTTAGCTGGCAAACTACAAAGTCACCTGTCTTATCTACGTTTTCAGACTGCTCCAGTATGTAGTAGTTTTGCAAAGGGAGATGTTCAGAGCATCCAATTTGTGTCCGCATGAGCCTGCATTATTAATTACACTCTATATAAGGTTTGAAGAGTATTCCTGGATGGCTTTCAGAGCAATTTTTAGAATGTCCCAATTTTAGAATGTCCTGGAAGATAAACTTGAATTTTAGAAGCCCATAAGGAGTGACCTGTTTTGACCAGATGATTTTGTTTTAAAAATAGTACTACCAGGATGAAAAAGTTGATGTAGATATATATAAGGCAAAGGCAACAATAAGACACTCTCAATAAAAGATTTTGCAGCAATAGCACTGGGTGATGTAACAGAAAGTCAAAATTTGATTCAAGAGTAAAGATTTTGTTTGAGTTGCATGGGATTTGTGCTGCTCGATTCTTGCACCTGGGTTGCAAAAAATTCACATTCTAGTGTTGGAGTTCATGAAACAACACACTATGTTCTTATAGAGATAATTTTATGTATGTTTTTAAACAAAGTCGTACCTAAAACTACTTCTCTGCTTCCATCCCATCTACACCTGTAGCAGCGCTCACCGAATCCCACTGGCTAGGAAGAAAACCAATCAAACAAACAAAATCCAAACCCAGCTGACATAATCTGTTCAGAAAGCCAACAACAAAGTAATATTTGTAAATAAGGTTTACTTCACGACACAGTTAAAACTTCTCTTTACTCTTCTAAGCAAAACTCACATGGGTTCAGTGCAAGTATTTATGAATTGGTTATTGCTGACTGTGCCAGAACACAAACTTCTTTTCTGAGCAATCTAAATAAATTGTTCCTCCAATATTAAATCATATATTCCCTTCCCTAGTCCTGACTCAGCTTTCAGTGAAATATTTTTTCTGAAGATTAAAGAGATAGATGAGCAATATAATTTCACTGCCAGCTCCTCTTCTTACAAAGACGGATCCAAGGTAACATTATTAAGGGTTTGTTTTATTAATATGTTTTATCAACTTTAATTATTAACCATTACCCATGAAGACTGTGTCCTAAGGGCAATCAAGTCAAAGGGCATTCGAGTTAAACGATATTCAAGTTTTCCTCTTAAAATTAAAATTAAGTAAATGAGAGAAAAATCATCCCACAGCTACTTGTGCATTCAGTATAGGAAGGTGGTCATTTAAAACTTTTGATAGATCTAGTAATTCAATCTCAACTCTCCCTCCTTATTTTCCTAGGTGCCAAGATACCTCTGCTTGGTAGGATTTGCTTAGCTTCATCACATTTATATGACCTGGGGATATGAAAAATCGGACATGAGCTGGAAATGCATGCTTCCAGCCTAGAAAGCCAGTTGTATCCTGGACTGTGTAAAAAGAAGAATGACCAGCAGGTTGTGGGACGTAGTTTTCCCTCTCTATTCTGCTCTCATGAGACAACACCTGGAGTACTGGATCCAGTTCTGGGGTATCCAGTATGAGAAAAGTATGAACCTGTTGGAGTGGGCCCAGAGGAGAACCATAAAAACGCTTAGAAGAACACCTCTCCTGTGAAGAAAGGCTGAGAGTACGTGTTATTCAGTCTGGAGAAGAGAAGGCTCCAGGGAAACCATATTGCGGCCTTTCACTATGATCAGGAAGCTTATGAAAAAGACAGAGAAAATTTTTTTACCAGGACCTGCAGCAACAGGAAAAGGGGCAATGAATTTAAACTAAAAGAGGTTAGATTTAGATTGAACATAAGGAAGAGGGGTTTTTTTATTTTTTTTTTTCTATGATTAGAGTAGTGAGACACTGGAACATGTTTTCCAGAGAAGTTGGTGCTGTCCCATCACTGGAAGAGTTCAAGGCCAGTTTGGATAGGACTTGGGTAACCTGACCTAGTGAAATATGCAGCTGCCCCTAGCAGCTGGGGGTTGGGCTGTATGACCTTTACTGGCCCTTTCCAAACCAAGCCAACAATATTTAATTACCAACAACAACAAAAAAAAAAAAGCAAAAATCCTCTCTGAAGAAAGGAATAAAAGGAATATACTCCTCAAAGGTCTGGATAATGATGTGGTATGACTTACCGGTTGATGAGATTGTAATTCTTTTACAGTTATTTCACCCATTTTATGCTAAGGGATTAAAGTAAAGAAGCATCTTTCCTCTCAAAACCTGTACATAATTGCTAGTGCTACAACAAACTATTCCACTTTGCTTTACAGTTCTTTACTGATAGTCTTAACTTTCAAATTCTGTTCATCATCCCAAATAAAAGCGCTAGCCCTAAATATTTCAACATGTGGTTAAAGTAGTTTGTAAAGGGTCCCACCATCCTTAAGCTCAGATTGTGCTGTTCACATGTATTTTTCTATTTTTTTTTCTCAAGGAATCCAACTCATTTCAGCTGAAGTGTATGTAAGAATGAAGGGCACTATTAGCACACAGAGTTTTCAGGGTTCAAGTGTAAGTGGACACCTTGTGAAGCAAAAGTAATGTTTAACTAACAAAAATACAATGGAATTATGTCCCTACTGAAGCCAAAGGACATTCATAGCTCGCTTCCATTTCCACACTCAGAAAGAAAAGGCACTTTCCTGCCCACTGAGCTGATGCAACTCCTTTTCCTTCATATCTCCTCCTGTAATTTTTCTGTCTCACACTTCATGGATAAACACTAGGGTTTGACTGGTCCCATGGTCCCTTCCCTTGAGCAACGATCATTACAGACCTTCACTCCAATTGAAGGAAGAGCAGGAGTGGACACTTAAATGCTTACACCCACTTCCTGTCTGGCCAGCCATACTGAGTCCTTATCAATTACTAGACGCATCTTCACAAGTGAGCTCTAGTTTTTATTACAAAGAGGGACTAAAGGAAAATCTTTTACAGTTTCTTTAGAAAATTTGCATTTAGAAATGCACAGAGTGAAGCCAAGAAGGAAAACAAACAAAAAAAGTTTTACAGAGACTATGGTACCACTAGGGAAGAGGGAAGGGTTAGCAAAGGAAAGCTGTCTTTTTAACTCCCTTTTTTTAAAATATGAAGAGACTCTCTCATAGAGTTGAGAAACGTAAAACACATGTTCTCCAAGTATAGCCACCTAATAAGCCAGAGTTAATCTGCTTGCTTCCCTTGTCCTTTTCAACATTTTCTCCTCTTTTTACCTTCCACATAAAGCTTTGGTAACAGTGAAGAACAGAGAGGTGCTAAACAATTGTGAAGACAGAAGCAAACGTGTTTGTTTCTATGGCCTACAAAAATTGTGCATGGGGAAATTCTGAAACATGTACAAGTTATACTAATAGGTGTCACACAAAAAAAATAATGGGGAGCAGGAATATTACTTAAAAAAAAAGAAGAAAAGAGAGAGAATTTTACCATCAAGACAACTGGATGAAGGTGAACATTAAACAGAACACATGCTGCCTTGCCAAGTGACTCTTGTAATAGCTGCTCTAAGCCAGACACCAGTATAACAGCTAATATAAAATTATTGATGTTACTAATTGTACTGTGTCACACATTTTACCATTGTTCTGTCAGGTCCATGAAGAAAATTCTGACAAATATAGTACTTATACTTTTCAGCCAGCTAGTAGAATTTTAACATGCCATTCTCTGGAAAAACTGTCAAATTCTAAGGTATTTTGAAAAACTGGCTTCAGTATGAACTAGTCCACTGCCACATAAAAAAGCATTTAATTCCCCTGTCTGTTATCATAAAAGAAAAAAGAAATAATTCAACACAGGGAAAAAAAGTGTAGAACAGAAGCAGTTTTCATTCCACTTATTAGTAGCTAACTCATACATGACAGAAACAGACAGAAATCTCAAAGAGAAATCAGGCACATAGTGGTGGCCAACATTTTCAGAAACATTATCCTATCTTGCACCTGGAGATACAGGCCAGCACCCAGCAAGGTTTTCAAAATAGCTAGAGGGAAGTTACGCACTTGTGTCCCATTTATTTAACTGCCTACCTAAAGGTCATAGAGAAGACCTGCAGAAAAGTTGTAACTGAACTCAGATCTTCTGAGATGTTCTGAACCACATGATGACTCTTTGTATATTTTCCCTAAGATCAGCATTTCACACTATTCACTGCTATGAAATATAGCTGAGTATTAAAGGTCATTTCATTTTTTTTTTGTCTGGGTTATAAGCAGAAGTGCGCTTAGACAAAGAAGAACAAGTACCTACTTTTGTCCTAGAGAAAGAGATTTCCAGCATGGTTAAATAAAATAACGTCCTTTGTCAAAGGTGCAGCATCTACTCCAGGAAGTGCTGAAGAAGGCTTCTGCTGATTCACTTACTGCCTGCCAAGACTGAATTATGAGCTCTGACTCAGAAAAGAAGAAGAAATTATCATCAAATGTTTTTTCATGGATATTTTTCATGAATATATATATATTTTTGGCTCAATTTGGTCTTCAAGGTTAAAAGAGAATAATTGTGGATGAACATATACTTTTTCTGGCAAGTACAAACCAAGTTTTAGTCACATTTTCTAAGCAAATGTGTTGGGAGGTAAAGTCAGAGTAATTCTCACATTAAGATTTAATCTTTGATTTCGAAGTGTGGTCCTCTAAATAAGAATGCATTAGAAATGGTCACAACTATAGCTTTTGTTGGCTATCTTCACAGCTTGGTTTCCAAAACTCATTCATACAGCCAACTTACCACTGTCACAGGAGAGCTTGTCTGGGAGGCAAGGAGGAAAAGAGAGAAGATATTTCTCTCTTGCAACTGATTTGGTAAGGCTGTAGTGAAAACAAAAATTATGGCAACAAAATTTGGTAGCACAGACCACACCCAAAACAGAAAAAGTTGTGAGGTTCCTCTTTCAGACTTTAACATAAAAAAGAAAGCACGTTGGTATTCTTGAATGACTCACATTGTTCTCTGTCGAACATTTGGAAATGAGCATGTTAATGCCTCACCTAGTAAATATGACATATCTGGGCATAAGCTGATGTCACACTAATTAGTTGGGGTAAACACAAAAATGTGCCTGAAGAAACATAGCCAAGCCAAGCAAATTCAATTTTAAAGGGCAAGTGTACTCCATATTTTACATAGGGCTATGGAGAAGTAGAATAGTTGATATTAGATAAAGATGCAAAACTGGGAAAGGATTCCTAGCTTCAAAGGCAATGGGTGCCTGTGAATTGAACACAGAGATTGTATTATATAGCTAAGAACTCAGCTGAGCAGTCCACAGTATTGGAAAGTTGTCTTTCTTTTGATTATTGGTGTACATGGCTGATTTAATAAAAAGAATTTAGATGATGCATAGAACTGGAGCCTCTGTTCACTCCCTACTTAGTAAAGAATAAATCACCTTTGAGTAAGACAGACAAGGTTAACGGCAGGGGGGAGGCTGACTATCAGGTAAACAATGCACACTGACTGAACTGATGGTAGAAAATAAGGCATTGTGGACTTAGAAGGAAATTTATGTAAGTATTTATCAGTGGGAATGAAACTAGTTGACTTCCCAGAAACACAAAAACACAAACAGATCTGTTAAACCGGTCTGTTCACATTAATATCAAATTAGGGTCAATTAATTGTGATACCATTATCCTAGGCATAGAAAAAGGAAAAAAAATATAAGGCCCTAGTACCACATATATATACATAGAGACAGCCAAGCCACGATGTCTGGAAGACCTTTCAAAATTTTCTCTGAGTCAGCCCTCTTTGCACCCTCCTGATATATCTTCCCAAGAGTCCTAAAACACCCTCTTCATCCAGTGTGCCTTACCTCCTTCCTACTGTACACCAATATTGTATCACTACAAAGCAAGACCTCAGCCCTCCCTCCCACTTTCCCATTATACCTTCCAGAGACAAGGATTCTACCTTTTCCTCCCTTGGTCTCCTCTTTCACTCTTTGCCATTCAAAAATCACCTCAATGCCAGGTCCCTGACAGCAGTAGATGGGAGCCACACACTAACAACTACCTCACATTTCAGTGGCATGTGAGCCATTGACCCCACTCCTTCCCATCCCAGGCTGTTTGGCATAAACCAGCTCTCCCTGGCACCGATGACAAAATTCATTGCCTTGTATGATTAAGAACCACCTTTATGAGGCACAATTAGTATAAAAACTCCGCATACCTCAAGTTTCTTCTAGAAGGGTGCAGACATTTATTCACTATCATAAAGTCTAACGAAAATGAAGAAGATACCTGAAGCGACTACAAATACTGAAAAATTCTTCACCTCCATATGGTAGATTTTCTTTGAAAAATTGCATTTCATTCAGGCAGTTGCCTTTAGCTAAGGTTTTTTCAAGACCATCAGACCTTTTCTAGCAACACTGTATCTTACCAAGAACATAGTAAAAAATTACATAGAGTTATAGTTCCAGTGCTAGCCATTTGAAGAACAGGTAGAGTAGTCATTTAAGCCTATTGATTAAATGCTACTGAATCTCCACCAGCACACAACCTGTATTTTACACTTATATGAGAACATCTACAGGCAGCTCAGGGACAAAAGTTTAAATATGGTTCTATAAGCAAATTTAAAGCTTCTATCACTTCAGTGATCTCATGTATTTAATCGGTAATGCAAAAACAAAAAGACTTGCCACAATGCATAAAAACTATAACCTCCAGCAAAGAATGAGGATCCATTTTGTTTAGAAACTGTGCAGCCTTTGTAGATTTTTAGGAAGTAATTACACATTTCTAACACTGAGCAGCACAGTGTTCTTTAATGCAATTCAGAGATCTGTTAGGATTGTAACCAGATCATAGGAGTTATTCAATTTCAAATTCTCTGGAAATGTGATCAGAACGTGTCAAATTCGGTGGAGACACAGTTAGAAATGAACTGAAAGGAAAACTACTTTTTGCTTCTTGATTAGAGTTACTGCAAAACATCTATAAAAGCTCTCTAGTCCTATCCACATAGATTTCAAATACATTGGAAAATTCCACGAGAATAAAATCTGCTTTTGGTGCGTGAGGTATTCCTATCCAGGCTAAGTCTTATTTTTAGAAAAGCTAAGCTGTCTCCACACTGTATCAAGACTGCTCATCCAATTCTTCCATTTTGATGGATGTATTTAGGTCTACGTGACTAAGCTTTGTCCCTTTCCATCCAAGGAAGAAGGAAAATAACATTATTTACATACCCAAGGTGACACAAACTGTCACATTCACATATCAAGTCTTGTAATAGAACTCAGTGACCATTTGCACGATGAGTTTAATAAATAACATAAAACTTGGAAAGATCTGGACCTGAACTTCTCCATTGGCCTGAACAGCTAGACTGAACACCAAAATCCTTTGAAATAATTGTCAAAATTCTAGGGCTGCAATTTGTAGCAATCACTTTTAAATTTAGTTTCCTATCCTTTTCAGATAAAATGTGTATTTTCTTTAAACTCTGACCCATAAATCCCTCATATCTGTATGTAACATACGGAAAATACCTTCATTAAACTGTAGGTTCATAAGCTCAGCAGCTATGAAGTCAATCTATCTATTTATTTATTTATTTTACTGCTATTCTGAACTGCATTCACAGCTACTGATTGTGTAAACCAGTTAGACCAAACTTGGGCCACTATGTTGTGTTCTGATACTGTTTGTCATCTGAACCAAAAAAACATTTTTATTTTTTGGCTTAATTACTTTTGGATTCATTACTTCACAGGCTTAATATCAGTTATCTCTGAGTGACACTATCAGCCTCTTCAGCTCCCCAATCCACTCAATATCACTACGTTTTGTCTATTTTCACAAAATTTCTAGGCACTCCCTGGTGTACATTGAGCAAAAACGCTATCGTCACTTACTCTATCAGTCACTGGGCTGTCAAACAAGCTAGAGGTGCATTATTTTTTTAATACTTTCTAAAGATGACAAGATTGAACTAAATTGCATTATTATGTAATTCAGTGGAAAAAGATGGCCCGAACAGTTCCTGCAGTTTTATACACACACTTTTTCAGAGAAAAGGGCAGTTTATTTTTACAATATCACTACCATCAATTGCTTGTATCTTTCTTCCAGCATGATTGCTTTAGGAAAGCTAACTATGATATTAAACATGGTCTTTCTGCTTGTCTGTCCTCAGGAAGAAGAAAAGTTGAGAATGAAGTATGGCATTACAATCAAGCCTGACACATCCACAGAGTATGACCTTCACTGGGCTTTCATACATTGCGATTCCCAAGCAAAGAGAGATAACAAAATTAAAAGGCAAATATAAGCTGTCTGGAATATTCTCGTTGTATGGTCCCAACTCAGCAAAAGAACCTTTTCTTGCATCTTTCTATGGTTGACCAATGACTAGACACATGGTTACACAGAAGCAAATATACTAACCCATGGAGGAATGCAGGAAGGCAGGGTGAGTGGGAAACAGTGTGGGGTGTGTTGTGTAACCCAAAAAAAAAAAAAAAATCACAACGCAAATATACCAACCCATGGAAGTGTGACAGGACTATCATTATTTATTTTTTCAATGTGACCTTCTCATATATAAAACCGACGCTGTATTTTAAGTTTTGAACATTTTCCTCTTGCATGAGAAAAAAGGTTCTCTCATTCAGAACCCTGGACAGTGCATGCATAATACCAGGTTTCTTTTTGATTTTCTTCAGAGAGCCATTGCTCTGAAGAGCAGAAACAAGAATATGTAAAGGCGCAGCTCATAGTTTTACCCTAGTGATTCAAGCTCATAACTTCCACTTGTGCTAGAGCACATCTTTCTGCAAGTCATACCACGCTGAGATAAACACTAATCGTTAAAGAACTGCTTTTATTGAGAAATCCTTATATTTTTTCTTGCTGTCATTGTAACTAGCTTCAGCATTCGCATTTTATCATCACAGACCTTCTTGCCATTGGCAACACTCACTAGTTGCAAATAAATGATTTCTGCCTAGATAATCAGAAAGAAGCTGAAGAGTAAACTCCTTCAGCAAGTGAATAAACTCCTTCAGCAAGTCTCTCATTTTGGGATAGTTTTTCTAGAACCCAGAACATTTTCTAAACTCTCTCAGATATTTCATCATTCAGAATACAGAATTCAGCTGCATTTTTCACCAAAACTAAAAGCAAAAACATTATCTCCTCAATTCTACTTAGTATTCACTTTATCCCATGGAAGCTTCATTGTTTCACCACAGTACTGCAGGGTAGGCTGCATGTACACCACTCCAGAACACCTTTCAAGTGAAACCCCATTCCAGTCTGTATGCTTGACATACATCCTTTGTTCCTAACACCACGATCACATGTTCAGTTATGTTAAAACAGTCAGAGCATTCAAAGAAGCTTATTTGATTGAGATGAACATAATTATTTTGCATAATTTGGATTACCATTGTTACTCCTTCTTCCAAATGTCGTCAGTTCCATGGCTGGAAGCATGGCAAATCCTCACTAGCTTCCATTCGCTGGGCTATCCTAAGACATGGAGTAGGAAGCAGAAACTTAAGTGCTGCCCCTCCCTACCTGACCCAATGCTCATTTTCTTTTAGGATAATGCTTGTGCACTGCATGTCCCATGTTATCAAGTGCCACCCCTTCAGGACAAGATTTCTCTTCTTCACTGCCTCGCACACAAGACCTGATGCAGCCTGAACAATTCGCCATGAACCATTTCATGTTTTCTTCTAGGTGATAGATAAAAACATTGACAGGCAATAAGCCAAGAGACCCACAAAACATATTACTTTCATGGTATGTCATGTGGCCTGGGGGTTGTTTTTGTAAGTTATTTAATAAAGTTCCATGTAGTTTTTGTATGCTGATGTTTTTTAATTACTTCCATGACAGTAAGTCAACCACTTAATGCTACAGTCCATTACAAGAGTACTCCCTTTCTAGAATATTTTTGAATCTTAAAAAAAAAAATTAAAGAGAAGGGGAAAAAAAAGAGCAAGAACAAGTTTTCAGAAAAGACCTAGTTTCCGTAAAACTGAAAATAATATTGTCATCTTTCAGGATTTGGGATTTTTTTTTAATAAAAAATCTGTATCAGCCTTTCTGATTCAGAACGGAACTTGCAGTTGGCTAATATATTTTGAAATAGCATGAAATTAATGTTCTATACTATATTTTGAAGGAATAAGTAAATCTGATTAGCACGAGACCTTCCTATCGTACACTGCAATTGCACTTTGCTGAAAGCTAAAACTGAATCTGGAATATAAACTATCCAAAATCTATGAAAGTGATCATCAACTTATGTAGAACTACATATAATTATCTGTTAACTACTTATAGCAATATATAGAGTTCAGAAATATTACTGAGGGGGGAAAAAGCAGGTTGACTCAAGGATGGGAAATGTTCCCTGCTCTTACTCTATTTAACTTTGGAGGGGTGAAAGGAACTGAACATCAAATTTTGAACTCATTAAATCTATCTGGAAAAGAAAAATTAAAAAAAATATGCACAGCTACGTATATGTGGATTTAAAAAATGCAAGAATATTCCTTCAGTTTTACCTGACACAATATTTTAAGAGTATCGGTAAATCTCTTTCTTCTTTATCGGTCCATTTTCATTGAAAACTAGACATCAAAGCAGGCTTTTTCTTGGGGTTTTGTTCATCCCTGTTCTGGTGATAAATTTACAGTAAACATATTCAGAAATGCCCCTTGACTTGAATGAAGTAATGTCAGTCTCAGTAAAACTAAGAAAACTGACTTTTGGTCACAGAAGTAATTTGCTTTATGAAAGTTTAAATGTCATACATAGTACAGGTTACAGCCAACTTTAAAGTGAGGATCATTTGCCAAAGAACCACGTATTGCAAAGCTTTAATTTTCAAGTCAGAGCTTACAATAATCACTAATACATTACCAGGAAAGTAAAATGTAAAGCAAACAGTTATAGAGACAAAGAAATAGAGTGAAGAACAATGATAATCCTATATTTCATCATCAATGAGAATCTAGCAAGACTTTTGTTGGAACTCAGAGGTCTTCAGTGTTTCCACTTAGATTTATTTCTACTTATTCTTCTGCTGCAATCTGCTGCTAACCACTCTAACACACATAAAAAATAATCACTTTTACAAACATATTTGTGAGTTTTCCTTATCATCAGTATATGCACGACACTACTGCCTAAAAGGAAGCTGAGATTGGTGTCCTGTGTACTGTATGCTGTACACACATCTAATGAAAGGTGGTACCTGCTCTGAAAATCTTTTTCTTTTTAAAAGAAAAAAAAAGAAAAAAAAATAGAGGGGAAGTAGAGAAAGAGAGCAAGGTGGAATCAAGGCCAAAGACAAAGAGATTTTTTTAAAACAAACACATACACAAAGTGAAGAACAGACCTAAAAATACCATCAAGTCTTAAAACCTCTAGTCAGTGTTCAGTAAACTACACTATTTACCATTAGAGGTTTTAGTAAATTCCAACCTCATGATAAATTTGCAAATAAAATGACTTCAAGTTTTCACCAACATTTTTTCTCCTCTTTCTCTCCCCTAGCAAACCTCTCTCTCAACTCTCCAGTAATGATCACATTCCATATACCTAGGCTTAATAATAAAACCAAAAATTAACAAATGCATACTCTACATTTCTTAAGAATCAATATAGTGTTACAATTTAGAAAAAGTGACATGATGTTGGGTTACAGTGATATGAGATTAAACCCTAGTGATAAATCTAACTGTAAGACACCATGGGAATACTACATGAATTCTCATATTCATAAAGCTTAATTATAGCAAAATAGCCAATCTGTAAAATATAGATATGTTCAAGTACTAAAACATGAACAAAGAGAAGATGTTTCCCAGGAGATGCCTCAACAAGATGTGCAGAGGCACAAATGTAAGCAAAAATCAAAAAAAGGCAAATCAACAGATAATATAACACAGAAGAACTAGAGCAGCAACCAAGGAAAGAATCAGCATACGTTTGGGAATTAAGAAAGTTAAAAATATAGTATAACTGTATGGTATAAGAGGTCTACAGCAGATACTCTGCATGTTACATGGCTATCACAATAGAACATCAAGTAAAGCACGAAACTGAAAAATTGCAAAGCATTATGGGTCAAAGAAAATTAGTTTCTTTGCCAGGAAAACATAGCAACTGGGTATACACTTCTGAGTCAAATACTCTAAAATGGTAGTCAAACAGGGTATATTATATCACTCCTGGTGATTCATCAGATTTTGCCACTGCTTCAGACGCTGCCAATGTTATCCAGAACATAGGAATTAATCTGAAAGGGGCCAATATGAAAGCCCCGGATGGGTTGCACCATTTCAGTCCGAAGACAGAGCAATTGAACCTGGTGTGCAGATGCATTGTTAGTATATACTACAGGAGACTGGGAGCAGAGTGTCTATGACACTCATTGTCACTGAAGACTGTGGAAAGGAAACAAAGCGCAGGCTGGAGACTCGCAAGGGGGCAGCTTCAGAGTAACACACTTTGAAGTGAACCTGCAATTGCAAAGGGCAGAAAGTTTAACCCCAGATTCAGGCATTAGATCTGAAGTAAGCAACACAGTAAAAGAGAAATTTGGGAGATAAATGGTGATATGAGCTAAATCAGTGTGACCAAGAAGGTCAGATATTGTTACTTGCATTCCTAAATTTAACCTATGAAATTTCCATAAAGACAGACAACAATCAAACAGCATGAAGAGTAGTTGCAGGAAGAAGGCAGGGGGAAGGAAGTGGAAGAGGGAGTGATTAGATCCATAACGCTTCCTCTTTGACCCATTACTGGACAGCAACCAAGGAGGATGACAGGAAAGAGTATTCCCCTGGCAGTACCTTCTGCCTTTCAGATAGAAAAGAAAAACATTGTCACTATACAAGTGATTTCAATGAACAGGCACTTGGCAAGGATGGACAGTTATCTGCAAGGGTTGGCAACTGGCCCATAGTCCAAAACGTTTAGGCTCAATTTCTCCCACAGTAACCAGTGAAAATGGTATACCCAGTACCACCTTCATGACTCACACTTCTCCAAACAGCAAATGCTTTTAAATATTAAATATCTAAATAATCTCTTCAAAGCCCTTCAAGTCTTAGAAAGGGACAGAAACTAAGATTTGAATCTTAATTTCATTAACCTGTGGTTAACAACCTGAATTTTTTGTTCCCCTAAGGGATTAATTCCACCAGACTTATTTTGAAACACTTCACTCTTTACCCATCTTCCCAAGGAAATCCTTCAGGTGGATTAACATAAAAAGTCATTGACTATATAAAAACTAAGAAATATTTAGAGTTACTTTTCTATTTCCATGAGCATCACTCAAACCTTTACATTTAAAATGTAACTAAGAAATTATTTCTTAAACTATTACAGATTAGGCAATTTTTAAAAATAATTATATACTAAATCACACCTTTGAATGAAGAAAAAATCCCAGCAAATGCCTACACACCAGAGAGAAGACTTGTAAAACCTAGCCATAAACTGTGTCACTTCAGAAGGGACAAGCACTAAGTCCAGCAAGATTTAGCTGCCGGCAAGGTGTCTGCAAGGTGCATCCTTGCACTCTCCGATTTCAAGAAGAATATCAACAGGAACAAGAGAACAGAATGTTAGCACAGAGGAAAAGAAAATGCAGAAGAAAACTTTCTTTGGAGATTATTTGTTCTACAATTTTAAAATACAGAACTATAGGTAATTCGTAAAATACAACAGTAGCAGTACAAGGGAGAAAAATGATGGGTGTTTTCTCAGTGCTAGCTCTAGCAGGAGGTGAAGAATGGTTCCACAAGGTAAAATGAGGGAACTCCACCTTCAGTCCTCTGCAGAGCACTAATTTTTTTCATAAACCTTGCTTTCTTTGTGCATGTTGGAACTTTTCTTAATGAACGGTAGTTCCTTTTAGGTTTCCTACCCACATAAACAAAAAAAAAGTTTTTCCTTGCTTCAGAAAGCTTCTGTTGCACAAAGAGCTCAAGAACTACCTTCACTAAAAAGTCAGAGATTTAAAAGATTAAACGGGTTCTTATATTTCTTGGCTTATATTTGCACTTACTAGCAAACCATAAGCCAGGAGCGATATTTGTTTCCATGAACATTTCTGAAGATACAAATTTCAGTGTGGGAACAACCCTCAAAAAAGTCAGCCAAATTTAAGTCTGAGCACACTCCTTAGTGTCTGTACCTGTATGTTTTTTTTTTTTTGTCCTGTCTCCATCAAAACAAACAGAACTGATAGGCTTTGGCATCTGCAATTTGTTTTAAAAGGAGGCCTGTATTAAGGCCATCTGCATTATTACTCTTTGCACATATATTTTACTGTGGTGATCCTACCATAGCAGTGTAACTTACCCCACAATGCCATAATTTCAAACACAGAAGCAATAATCTTTTAAATCAGAAATGACAAATCAACGAATTGCCTGCAACTGCAACAGTGTATAAGGGGTTTTACAAAGCATAAAACCCCACTGAATCTTGTGAAGTTAAAGTAACAAAAATTTTATTGTTATTATGTTGAATGCACTGAAATATCCACCCTCTGTCCACCTACTCAGTGGGGAAAGACAAGCTAATCTTTTAAAATTACAGTTAATTACCTGTAGCCTCATCATGCCACTTACCATTTTAGAAAACTCCATAACACAGCATTCTCTCTATCTAGAGATCTTCTCACCGCGAAGCTCTCCAAATGCATTGTTTAGAGTCACGGTTGCAGTTTCCCTATCATCACCCCAGATATTCTCACCTTGTATCCAACTGAACCTGCTCTCTTCAGTGTCCAGCAACACCCCTCATCCAAAGCTTAAAGTTAATTTTTCTGCTTCAGCTTTCTTTCCTTGCCAGCTAACTTAAAGTCAAATACCATGATGGTCTTTACAGGAGTCTTGTCCTCCCTTGGGTTTTGCAATCCTTTCTGCCCTAATTCCTGCTTCTATGCATTCTTCAGTCTCCTCCTCAGCCTGACACACACATTCATGTAGAAGTCTGCTCTGGAAGATAATTTGGTGTTGTTTTGAAACCTGAATTGCAACTACAACGCTTGAGCTGACTTATTCAAGGGAAGACGGCATCAGGTACTTACACAGTGTTAAAGCTGATCTGTGGTTTGAGGAAAGGCCTTCCTACCTGCCTACCAACTATCTGTCACAGTCTGTGAGAGCTACCCTCAGGACTGTTCTGGCATGTTATGGATATGCCCACACAACTAGGAGACTTGTGAGGTTCAGGTACCTTTTTTGCATCCTGGAGGTTCCTGCATTCACTCCTGTTATCAAAACAAAATTATGAGTTGCCACTTTTGTGGTACTTAGTCGTGCATTTGTTACAACATGACAGCAATACTTAAATATGAAGCACCTCTAGGGTTTTTTGGATTTATTATAAGCACACTAGATACTGCTATTTTCAAATTCATATAAGAGTAGCTAGACATTAGTATCCTGCAAACTGAGTTTGATTACGTAAGTAAAAGAAGTCATAAAAATATTTGGCCTTGGAAGTGAGACATTATTCATTTATTGAGAAACTCTCTAGTTTCTAATATCCAACCCCAATGTCTTTCTTAGACTGACCTGGAGTTTGCAGGTTTCTAAGCAATAAGTGGAATATTGCTAGCAAGTCATTTAATTTAATCCATGATATATTACTTGGGGTTAAATTTTATTTACAATTACATGACCCCTCCAATGCTGTATATTTTTTTTCTGCTTATTCTTCCAGTTGGAGGGGTTTTATCTTCAACTCAGGTATAAATCCATTATTTTTTTTAAAAGCACTCTAAAAACACTTACCAAGAACCACACCCCCTCCCACATTCCTCTATTTAATTCAATTTTTTACACTCTAGTAACAACCTGAGCAACATGAAAGCTGTACTCTCAGTGGCTTAAACCTGAAAGTGAAAAAAAAATAAACATATATTTTGAAACATATTGTATTAGGAAAAAAAGATATTCTTTCCCAAAATACGAATCAGAAAGCCTATGACTTCATTATCTACACATAGTAATGTTTTTGGATGCTGTCAGTATCTATTTTCTAACCTTCAAGATCTTAGACCTGTATCTTCAAACACTGAGAAAAGGAAAGCTCAGCTTTCTAAGCAACAACACCTGTTATTGAAAAGCTAATTTTCATTTAAATATAAAAGAAATAATACATTTGCATTTAAAATGCAGTAATTAAGCTCTAAAGTGCCAGAAATTAAGTTACTTATCTTTTATAAAAACTTGTATGCACCCTTTCCACCAAGATACAGAAAGAAAACAAGTTTTAGCTGTAAAATACTGAGTTACCTTTCAACAAGGTGATCTTCAAAAATGCATCCGTTGTGAGCTAGACAGATTTTGGCATTGAAGGTTTTAGCCTCAGAAGACAATTTTGACTTATACATGCAGATATGCTTTTACATCTAAAATTCTATAATAAAATATCTCTTAAAACCAATGTCATCCATTTCTGATGCAGAATTCCACAAATATGAACACAATAGATTTTCCACACTGGCATCCTCTTTCCCTGATATGAACCACCTGCAGAGGCGTTATATGCAAGAAATTTGCTCATACCACACACCTGACGCTATCTCTAACTGTAAGTCACCATGCAGGAAAAGTTTCTTCTTCATTTTAGTAATACCAATCAGTATGTCATAAGAATGATTTCTGATACTCCCTTACTGATACGGCAGGGACACTCTGGATAATAACACAGAAAGTAAAGGACTTATCCAGAGCTTAAGTATTGCAGATTTCTTGGTTTTCAGTATGACATATGCCCCTTTAGCAATGCATAGTGAATGGACAAAATAAAGCACGTTTCACATTGGTACTTTTTCTTTCAATCTACAAAGACAGCAAAAGCTGGACCAATGAAAATACTCTGAACGAAACAGATCCCTCACTTTCCTTTACGAGAAAGATTGCTGGATGCGTGAATCTTGTTAGCATTTGCTCATGGAGTGACACCATATTCTTCTCTGGTGGCTCCACAATGTGGTGGAGGCTGCTTCTCCCATTCTGTTCCTGCCCTTGAGATGGGTGGTACCTAGTCTTTTTGGGTCCTGTCCTTCACTGAAGTTAGGGTCATAAAGCCTGGGCCTAATCGTTAGGAATAACTGCTCTAGCTCTAATCTTTAACAAGCAGGACTTCCAATGGCAGAACCATTTTTAGTTTATAAATAATTCATACCATCTTAGAAGCAAAGGAAAGGGAAAAAAAAATACCACCACTTCCTACTTTCTTCTTTTGAAGGATAAATTCCTTTCTTGTGTTCATCTTCACAAAAATAACTTCTACTTCTATATTTTTCCTCTCAAATCTTTAATCCCAACAGTAAATCCACTTAAATTTTCCTGAAAGACTTATTTCAGACTTCACACACAGAAATGAAACTTCAGACTTCAAGTTTAATAACTGAAAAATAATAAAATTTTGACTCTTTAAATAAAAAACTCCACTTACACATATTCATTACATATCAGAGTTGGAAAGTGAGAAGAGTTTTAAACTTTAAAACAAGACTATCCCTTTATTTCCCAAATCTTAGTTACACATAACTGTACCACAATAATCTGACCAACAATCTGTTCATCTAAGGGAACATATAAACAAGTACCAGTCTCAAAAAAAAAAAAAAAAGGACCAAGGTTCTTAATATACTCAGCTGTTCTTCACATACTGAAAACATTTTCTTTCGAAGTATGCAAAGTAGACTGTAATCAGCCACTCCATAATATAAATCAGGAGCATTCAAAGAGATTTAGATCTGAAATGTAACACACTACCTGCATATTTTGTGAAGGAAGAAAAAAAAAAATCAAACACTCCTTAAACACAAATACTGAACTAAAAGAAAAGACTACTCAACATTTATTTTCCATTCAAGAAAACAGAAATCTTTATGAAACAATTGAATGGAAAATACCAGAAATACCAGAAAATAATATACTTTAGCAATGCACAATACTAAAGAAACCATGAACTATTCTTCATTTCCCAGTGGTCCTTATTTTCATTGGGATTAGCACCACAATATGCATATTGTGAATTAATCAATAATACAGAAGTGAATATAAATCATAAACAAGCCAGACTGCTGTTCTCACCCATACTGAAATCTAGGGGAGCACTTCCAATTTTAATTTAATATTATCTTTTGGGAAGTGTGACATGGTCATCTTTGTGGACAGCGTCCATAAACACTGAACACAGTAAATACAATTAAAAGTGATTCAGAGGCAAAAAAACAAGCCAACAACTTCAGCTCCTGCATTTTGATAAAGCAGTCTGCTATCTTTCCTGCCTTCCCTCCCCCTCCCAGAACAGACATGTCAAACTTGAATATCTCTCGCTCTAGGCGACAGAGTGATGGATGGTATAACCAGTTGTCCTTTGCTTATCATTAAACAAGACATACACTTCTCTGACCTCCACACTGAAATATGCTCAAAATTTTGCTTGCTTTGTTTAAAAGCCAAATTCAAAGAGAACTATGTTTTGCAAAGCCACCATCTACCTTTGTATATGTTCTGTCCACATAAAAACAGCTAGAATCAAAAGAGAGGTTTTTCATTTTTAGCCAATTACTTTGGAGGCACAACATTCTGCTTCCAAGCAGTTCCTGCTAGTGACAGCAAAACACAGCCAGAAGGCAATAATCCATTTACAAAGGACAACATAAAGACTATATTGTCCCCATTCATATTCTGGTGCAGTCACCTATTGCTGAAGCATCTCTATAAGTAGACTTCTTTGAGTAAGGAGGAGCAGGATCAATTAATAGGAAGACTCTCTCATCCATCCTTCTCTCCTCCGCCTTTCCGTTGCCTACATGCATATACACATAGGGGCACGTATAGGTCACAGTTCCATGGTACTCAGTCTTTAGTAAGAAACGCCATGTAATGTTTCTCAAGGTCTGCTCAGTCGAGAACAATGTAACAGCCCTCTTCTCAAACGGCAGTTGTTGAGCTGAGAGATGCAACAACACGCTGTGTTTGCTCCTCAGAGGTAGGACAAAGAAATTCCCAGAGGAACTGCAGAACATAGCACACTCAAGACCTTGGGGGACTCCAGAGAAACTTCTTTTATGGTCCTGATCCAGACAATCCTGTAATGCAGCAACCCCTCAAGAGATCAATGTTACGTTACACAATAAAAATCAAAAGTGTGCATTGTAGATCCCTGGTGCTAGATATGATGGTGGAATACAAACTGTTGCTAACCCCTCCCCAGACTCACCAGTGCTGTGGGAAAACAGGGAATACAGCCAAGGATTTTTAGGCCTTTCTGGCAGTCTCTGCCCTAGGCACTTGCCTCATTTGCTGAAGACTAGAGACTGGCTTGTCTCATCAGGACACTGTGGTGAATAATAATACATGTCCCCACGGTTACTACAGGAAGAATATACTGCTGGAACTATTTTCGTTGCAAAAAAAAAATATCAAGAAGCTTTGCAAAATGAGGTCACTATTAATTTTCACTCTGATTAGTAACCATGTTTTTAACAAATTTTAAGCAGCTGAGGTTTTACAATAAACACTTTTTGATGAAATTGAGTAAACAAAAAATAAGTAACCTGACTTTTAAAAAGGAAAAATCATTTGACATACCCATTAAGAAGGAGGCTATGTGGATTTTATCATAAAGGTTATATTAGCATGACATTGTATCCAGACAAGTCAGGTACTTGTCTGCTGCAGTGTTCAGTATACGTAATCCTGTTGTTCTATTCTGCCCTCCTCTCTGTAGGTAACTAACGTGAATTTTCCCATCAACGTCAAGTTTGGTTGTGCACGAATTAAAATACAGCACACACTGTAAAAAAGGGAGAAATGTATGCATTTGTGGAAGAAGAAGCAGTAGTAGCAGTTCTAAATCTGGGTGATTCAGTCTTTCAAAACCAAAGCGATTACAGAGGTCAAATGTAACCTTTCCTTTTAAAACAGAAATTATCCATCCTTTGAAGCGTAAGAAAAGAACTATGCCTTTGCATAAAATAGGACTCTACAATAGCTGCTTTGGTTTACAACAGCAAAGTCAGCTAGCACATTGTGTAACAGCTACAACATTTTTTCAAACTTCCATCATTTCAATTTTTTTAACTACCATTCTTCAGAGCAAATTAATTTATTGAAATGTACAATAATTGAACGCATAATGGAGCAGTCAGTGGTCACAGTCCAATGAAAAGAGGATTCCATTAAAAAGCAACACAGTTTTCAAAACATCCTTAGATATCAGAATATCAAGCTTCCTTATATCAGCAGCCTTTAATATGCTTTTTCAGTGACCTCTGACACATACTCAGGTACTTACTTCCCTCTGTTTTCAGTCTTAATCAACTCTGTCAACAGGTATTATACTATAGCGCTTTTTATAATCCTGTCTAATAAAAATATTTTCAGAAATAAGGTGATAAATCAAAATAAATAAATCCATTTGGCTGGGAACAACTATAGACAAAAATGTCATGTTCCCTAATTGACATCAGCAGAACTTCTCTAAAAGCTTTCCCAAACAATGGTAATACAAAACATACAGTTAAGCAAACATAATACCATTGCACGTCCCATGTGCAATATTACTTGAGGAATACACTGCCTACTACCACATTCAGGTCCACTCTTCTGAATGCATCTGTTCCACGCTTTTATTTTTGTAAGGAAACAATATTCTTTTCTCAGTGAGTAGCATTATTCTTTTTCTTCTTTTTTTGGAACATCATCATTATTTTTCTTCTTTTTTGGAACATCATCCAGACAGTCAACTTAGAATAAGGTACACAAAGAGTACAATCCATCTCAACCAGGCAATTTTCTTCACCATAGCCTTCTGAACTAGGTGCTTTCAACTTGAGCAAGATGAGACAGGTTTCAGAATTTCTCTTCAAAGAAATGAGTGTCGTCTGTTATCATGGAAATTTCTGAAGAGACCTGCACTTGTCTATAGGGACACATGTTAACTTCAGTTATACAAGTATCCCCTAAAGGCTCTTTATTCTTCACTGAAGGAACATGTTGCTTCTCCTCAGATAGGCAAGTAATCATAAAAAAAGGGTCCACATGCCCCGAAGCAGGCAGCTGTGCCATCCCTTTAGGATGGCATAGCAATGCCAAACAGGTACAGCAGTAAAAATTGCCATTTGCTGACCTATCCATTGCTAGATCTCCAACCTCTACCCAAAATAGCTTTATATAGGATGTTTAACAGATAGAAGACTAATCAAAAGATCTGATTCATTGTCTTTATTTACAGGCTAAGGTTATTCCAAGAGTATGAGCGCTTGCAGTTCAATAATTTCACCTAAATTGGATGTCACTGTTCATGTCACCTATAACATCAAAAAATATGCAATATTCTTCATTACATTTCTTTCAAAAAGCCAAAACCATTGTATTTACTAACTTGCAAAAAGTTTAAATCATAGCTTTCTGCTTCTGCTACAGCTCTTTCAGTTAGTATTATAAAGTCTTTAAGTTCATATCTTTGGTGTCTGTGGTCTTTCCCAGGTCCTCCTTTGCTCATTCATAGAGAGGCAAGTCAAAAGGTCAGTGCTGATTAAAAATATATATACGTACTTTTTTTTTAAACTGCGAGTTTTTCTTCTGACATAATATCTCATTTATTTTGGTATTGGGGGTACTTTAAAAGAATAATGAGTGTGGTAGGAGGTGCTTCCTGCCAGAAGTTCAATTTCAAAAACCCTGGCTGAGTCAACCTACTGCTTTCTAAAACAGATTTTAGGCTGCAGCCAAAAGGAGCTATCAGAAACAGGTGCTCAGTATTTTTCTGCAGTGTTCACAAGACATTGAAATGTAGACTTAAAGTTTGACATTTTTCAAGTCAAGTAAGAAAATGACAAAAATTAGTAAGCCTCCACTTTTTCCTTAAATTGCCCTCTTCCTTCTCCCCTCAGTTAAGCTGCTGGTTTTTATTATAATTCCTTGTTTTGCCTGTATTGCATTTTGCAACGTTTAACTAGATTGATCAATAATATAAACATTTATAGATGGAAACAAATGAGTATAAAGTTACAATGGGTGATTTCTTACTTTTTCATATCTTGAAGTATTCAAGTATTGAAAGCAAAATCCCCAAAAGCAAATGTGCTTCATGGAATCAAACATAAAGCAGACTTATTGAAACATTTTGAACATGTGGGCTAAAGTTTGTACAATGTGGGCCAAGATGATGTCTACATACAGAACTTTAAATCTAGAAAAAACTTTGAGGCAGATTTGATGTTTTCCCCACACTCACGCCGTAGATCAGTTTCTGTATGTGCAAAAGAGAGAGTGGAGATAGCACTGACCAAACTACTACTTACTGCATAAGAGTAGATTTATATAGGAAAAGTGTAAAGCCTTATGTGAGAGATAAATATCATTAAACGTTCACTGCGGTGAAGTAATATTCTGACTCTTCAAATTCCTAGACATAATTATCTGTTTCTTCTATATTTTGCATATTGTATCCTCAAAGACAGGAGTAAAGAATGAGAATGCTGATTTGCCTCACTGTGATATTTTAATATTCTTTGAGACACTAAAAGATGCTTTATCAAAACAACATTTTGACTTTTCTGCAAAGTTAACATTTTATACATCCAAGGACTTATCTGCAATGGTGTCCAAGAAGGAGGGGTAAGTGTACTGACTACTTTTTATCCTTTTTAAATGTTCTAACATAACTTTACAGCAGATAATTTCAGCAGATCAAATAGAAAAGTCCATTTATTTTTAGAAAAACTGAGTCATGTCCATTGTTAATACATGGGGGCCCAAGAGCGGAGGCATCTGAGACAGCTCATTTAATATGAAAACAGCACAAGAGTTTGCAGCTCTCTAATTATTCTGGATCTTAAAAAGGGCCCAAGAAAAACAGGCATGATCACAATCTGAGAGCCTTGCCAGATCTTGTGTTTCATTGAGCTACAGCTGGTCTGTTGCAGGGCCCTGCAGCCAGCAGGGCATTCTACCACCAGCACCGGCAAACCTCCTCACTAAAATTCAGCCCACTGCTTTGCTCTCCATATTACAAAGGCATTACCAAAGTTTAGCCAGGTGTTCCTAGATGCAGGTTTCAATGAACCCATCAGCAAGAAACCAATGAAAAAGATTCCTTTGAAACAACTTCATACTTACAGATGCAACTCCATCTAACACTAGGATAAGAATAAGTTATGGGGCGGGATTGCAGGAAGCAAGTAGTTGGCTACAACAGATAACAAATCATGTCCACCTCAATCTCCATTTTCCACCCCTGCTTGTGATTGTTATGGGAGTTCTGGAGGGACTGTGTCACAGATAAAAACTCCTCCAAGGATGGTACACCCTTACCAAGGCTGCAAAATAAATGCTATGTTACCATCCATAAACTAACCCCATACTCAAGTTAAACACTGCTGTCATAGCTACTATCCTAGATTGCAAATCAAAGCCTGTATTATATCATGTGCTAAGTCCATAAAGACAGCAGGCCATAAGCTTTTTAAGGATGTGTTCTTACCAGACACTTCAGCTTCCTGTTTATAAGAGCTGGATAGAGTAAACAAATCAGAAAACAGCCCTGCACGAGGCCCTAGTCCTCTGTACTCTTTGTGCTCACATGGACACATGTGGTTCCTGCTCAGGAGTCCTGGGTGGGATCTTTCAAAAGGGCTAATCCCAGAGCTGTCAGGAGGCAGATGAAGACAACTTTTGGAGAAAACGTGGAGGTATTCCTATATCCTTGCTGAAGGGTTTGGGAGCACGAGTGCTTGATAAATATGTATAGTGGAATGATTGTTGGAATATTCTTTTATCCCACTATACTGGTTATTGGTTTACAATGATTAATAGGTAGAGCTTCACGAGTACGTGGTACATTTCTTATACTTAATGACGTTAAACACCTTTTCCCCTAAATGCTAAATGATAATTTCCAATGCGTGGCTAACTAGAGCCCTATGAATAGCAGTACTATCAACTCTCTCCATTTGACAAGGGTCACAATGACCTGAGGAAGATCAAAAAAAATATTTTATCAGTTTGAGCCCTATTTATGAAATAAGTTGGTTCAACAAAGCAGCAAGCAGTAAAGACTTGAATCAGTTTTTGAAGTGCTTTAACACAGCTTGTGACTCAATTGCTTTTCGAGCAATGCAGTATTTTGAGTAGATATGCTAGTTTCTGCTTTTTTTTTCTTAACTAAATATTAGTGTTGTAGGAATTTTTAAATACAGGCATGATGACTGTTTTAGATTGAAAGCTGCCAAAAAATGGGACAGAACATTGTGTTTATCTCCTCTTTTTCCACCCCATGCTGACTGAGGATGACATCCTAATCCCTTTGCCTGGGAAAACTAACATGGGTATGGTAGTCAAAGACTTACCAAATAATTAAACCCAGAAAGCACAAATTGAGACCCATCAAGCAACACTACAGGGCTGGCAAAGTTCACTAAAGGAAATAAATCACAGAAAGCTCTCCTCAGCTGCTATCCAGCATCGTTCCCCACTGTCTCTCCTCAAGCTGCAGCACACACCCACAGAGGGAGATAATTTAGGTAACTTAGTGATTTTGTCCCAACTTTCCCCTCCAGCTTTCAGTTGCTGAATGCAACAGAATATGTGTGCAGTTTCCTCTTCCCAACCCTTCACAAATTTTTTCCTCTCATTTACAGACAATATGCAATTTCTTAAAATTTCCTTAGCTGGGGGGTGAAAGGTGGTGACACAACAAATACCTTTGTTTAAATTCAAACTTTTATGCTAACAAAAAAGGTGAATGACATTGTCAGAGAGGTGAGAAAAGCAAGTATTTCTAAAAAACAAAGTGTAAAACTGTGAAATGTTAAACATGAAAGTTTTCAATGAAAATTTTCAACAGAAAAACTACTCTGTTTCAATCCCCTGCTTCTCCAAGTCCCCAACAACTCACACTTTGACCTTTCCCTTGATGTTCTGAAAGTGGAGACAAACATTCTCTCTTCTTTTGGGAACAGATGGACACATTCGGGATGCATCAGACACAGCTGGTTAGGCTGAGACCTGGCGTAATCACTTTCTCCTCCGTGACTTCCCCGCGCTTTTAGGGTGACATTACAAAAAACTATTGAGATAGCTATTGCAGTGTGAGAAGCACAGAGTCACTTTATTTTGCTGGCAGTATATTGGCTTGTATCTTTTATACACACTCTGCTACTGTTCCATTCTGAACTTAATTATTCGATCGCTTGTTCTAAAATGCCACTTCCCAAATCAGAGTAAATCTAAACCCACTTTTTCTTCCTCTGTTCTTCTAGTTTTCTGCTCCATTCTCTTCACATGATGTGCACTCAAAAAGCCAGCCTGTCCTAGACTGCTTTACATTTCCCAGCCTATTGATTGTAAAGCCAGTAGTCTTCAATGGCCTAACAGATCATCCATTACTAAAATTAAAATAATTTGGAGCCAAATTTGAATCCAGGATTTATTTTTAATGGACACCTATGAACTCCAGAAGGCAAGAATTCATAACAGAAACATTAAAAGATGCTCCATAATAATTGTTATAGGTAGGCAAATACCAGGTGGAGTATCAAATATAAAAGGGGTTAAATTATCTTTAGATCACATGGCATCAACAAAGTACTTCCAAATCCAGTAACCAAGCTGTACAGACACAGGATCATGTATTTCAATGCTCCTTATTAATACACTGGATTGAATCCAGTACTGACTTGCCCCTGCAACACATCTGAGGTTAAAAATGTGTACTTAGCTTAATAGGTTCCCATTAGGGAAATGCAAAAATAGCATTGATTTTATTTGAGAAGAGTATCTCAGATAAACAGTGCAGTTAAAATTATACACAAAATTTTTCTGAACTCTGAATTTTTATTTTTTTTTTTTCACAGAAAGTATCCTATCTGGATATTATGGAGGAGTTCGTTAATATCATATTTTAATTAACTCAAAATACTCACTATTCCTTTTCCCAAACAAGGAATACAGGAAGGGAAAGTGGTAAACAAGCAGTACATAAAAAAACCACAGTTAATCTATGCCTTTTCCTGTTCCAGTACTTCAGAAAACACAGAAAGCCTAGATCAAAGTAAAGGACTATATTTTAGGAGATCCTGCCTAACTCTTCGCAGCAGTCAATGAAAAGCAGAGGGAATCTTGAAGGTTCTTTGTTTTTCAGTTTCCCTCTATGTAAAATGAGAGTAATAGGTCTAATTAACTGAAAGGGGCTTTGGGTTTGTCACAAGTGAAAAGAGATGTCAAAACAGGTACAAACAAAGGTTTCCCTGATTTTCTACGTTTTTTGATACATAATTTTTTTAGCACTAAATATACAAAGTCAGCTTAAGAAAGGGCTATGAATAACCAATGATAAAGATACAAAGAATTACTATCAATAAATAGAGCTCGTGTAAGAAAGAAGATGCATGAAAGAAAAGGAAAGCAAAATCCAGTGAATAACTTCTTTTTCTGAAACCCCTTTTGAAAAAACACATCAACACATCCAGCATCCCACAAAATCTTGTTGGGCCACTGACTTTTAGAGGGGTTCTCTTTTTCTCACTCAAGCTATACAAGTACTGAATGGATGCTGTGATACAGCACGTGTTATCCTAGCGCTTCTTATTTATGGGTGCGCTTTTGTTTCCCAGCCCTGAAACTGCTTTTCAGGAAGTCAAAAGCATCCACTTTGAAAAGATCAGCTTTGTTGCTCTTATTCTAATTGCATTTTTCCAAGAAAATGCCATGTCTTGTTTTCAGAAAAAAAAAAATTCAAGATATCAAGCACATTTCTGAGTTAAAAAAATATTTAAGTAGAACAAAAAAAAAATTAAGTAGATTATTAATGTTCTTATTTTTCTGGATTCTTCAATAAAACTTCTACATTTAAATACAGCACGATTTTAATAGTTGCTTTTCCATGGAGTTTTTTCCCACTATTTTCATTTTCCTAACTAATCCCTTCACATCAGCAGCTGCTCATATATTTTATTATAATTTAGAATGAACTACAAAATATTTCAGATAAATACATTATAACATCAAAATATTTTAAATTATGCTGTGAATAAAAATTAAAATTGTTATGCTTGTAGAGTCCTGCACACCCGTGAAATTTCATTATTAAAAATTTATTTTACAAAAATGTTTCAGTTTCAGAACAGATTTACTATAATTAGTATTTCTTTGTATAGAATATATCCATATAGTTTTATATTTTAAAAATTCTGCACGCTATTTTGTGTATTTAAGGGGTTAGTTTTACAGCATAGTTGTGTATTTCCACATAGTGATTTTTAGCATTTAGCCTTTGTTTCTTTTTAATCTTAGAAATACTTTTTATTTTTTAATCAAATGCCTTTCTTGTCATGGTTGTGTGAAAATTGGAAGAGAAAATAGAGTACATGGAAGCATTCTTAGTCCTCAGTACAGACAAAACACACTTACAGGCACAAAACAAATTTATGTCTAAAAAAGAGGAGGTTTTTTTCCATCATTATCACTCAGGTGTTGCCTGGAGAATCACTAGCAAGAAAAATATCATGAGGAAAAAGATGCTAATTTTGTATGGCCAATGTCTCTTTAAATAACAAAACATGGGTTTACTAAACAATGGTATTTAACTAGATACAATGGGGCAGGATGTTTTACAAAGCGAAAGCAGTAAATAAAATTCTATGCCACTAAAAAATTTTAATCTGTTTGTCTTGTTGTTAGCTCAAAAATTAAAATATCAGCTCCACAGTTGAACCCAAATGCATTTTCTGAGTTTGTCAAGAATTTAATTCTTTGTTTTAACGGAAAGGGAAAAAAACACATAGAAAAAAAATTCCCTAGGCATGCAATTGAAAAACAGGAGTGCTGTATGTCAGCTCTGTTTCCCCTGCTGGAACACATAATCCCTGAACAGAGCTTGCCCTGACCTTCCACAAGTAGCAGGGTAATTGTTCTCGGGGATTTTATAATATCACTAGCTATTTGAAAAGAAAGCCACAGATGAAAGAGGAAAATGAATTTGAATTTGCAGTGAAAGTGAGCATCCAGTACTGGCTGTTCCCCAACTGGAAGAGAGCCAGACTCGATCCCCAGGCAGAGAGCCAAGGTGACATCCTTGCTGTGGTACAAGTTCTGCAGCTGGAGAGTTAAGCTGGGCACAGAGGAGGGACCTTTGCATCTTCAGAGCAGACAAAGATAAGACACCTGAGCATTAATTTTACCATCCTTTCTCACTACCAGACCCAGAGGCAGGGCAGCAGTAAAACATTGAAGTTTTGCATGGGGAAGCTATACAGAACAGTCCGTCCAGGGCTCTGCAACAAAGGATAAATCCTTCAGAGGAGGAGGAGAGAACAAAAACAAAGCATAGTGCTGAAATCACAAAGATATACACAGGATGCATCTCTTAATTCATAACTCTTCACAGTACTCTCAAGCATGTCCCTAGTGTCAAATTACTCCCTCTTGAGCCACCCTTTTAGTTCTCCATGGTTGCATCCGACTGCTGTCCAGCTTCGGAAAGCAGAGTTTGAAACACTCCCGCTTGTTAATCATGTCTATTGACCTATGCTGCCTGTGAGGCGGAGGTGCAAGCCGGCCCTGGGGAGGGGGACCTGGCTCAGGTTGGGGGAGTTTAGCTCTGTCCAGGGTCAGGGCTCAACCCCCAGCCATGCTGCTGCAGAAGGGCTCAACTAGGACAGCCGCTCACCTGAGACATCAGCAGCATCGGCATGAATTTTTAACTCCTCTGTTCATCGAAGCAGCAGTTGCTTTTGGTCCAACTCACTGAACAAGATGTGCAATCTTAGTTTTACGTGAAGGTGAAATTCCTGTATTAACTCATACTGAGTGCGCACAACAGCGAGAAAAGTGGCAGTGTTGAAAGAGGAAAGTAAGAAGAATTTCTGTAATCCATTTTGAAGTAGCTACTTTAAAATGAACAGTGAGTATTCCACGAAAAGTATCCAAATAAACATAGTGTTCAGATAGTGGTAGGTGAAAGAAAATTTGCCAGCATAGATAAGAAAAGGATATGTTGTTGTAGGAAAGAATATGTTGCCATAGATATATACCTACATCTTTCATTTCATGCACCCATAATTCTCTCTGGCAGCTGCATGATTAATTCAAAGATTTATTGATTTTTTTTTTTTCTCTTCTTGCTCAATCCTGCTGACCTGCTTTTTTTGACAGGTCTGTGTGGATCACACTCCTCTGCCAGCTGAAAGCATGGCATCATGTCGGTTTCCATGGCCTGCAGTAAACATTTCAGCTCATTCAACATGAACAGTGTTTGAGTGCATGGTAAAAACATGCAGAGCTTATTTCAAATTAAACAAACATGAAACAACAAACTAGTAGGTTATATTTTCCATGCCCAAAACACCTGTAATTGCAATTATAACCCAATTTTGATGGTGGGAAAGAACACCTAAACCGTCCAACCTTTCTTCTCATGTACTCTTACTTCATCAGAAACTCAGCAGGTTTGTTTTCTAGCAAAACTAAAGGCACTTTTGATACAGCAGCTATTAAATAAATAAAATAAAAAAAAAATGTATAGCCCTGCACATCCACCATCTTTCTGCAGCAGTACAGAGTGTCTGTCTGTGTCACCCCAGTGCAGTTAAACAGCTTGACCTCACCTACCAGACCACAGGCTTTAAAAACCCACTTGATTCTAACCAAAAGATCTTCAGACCTTCCTTGTAACTCTCCTCTATACAGAAAGCATGCCATGCTATTAGAACATACATTTACACCTTGGAAACGCAGGTGAAGTAACAGAGATGTGACACTGATGTCACAGTAAATGAAAAGAAGCTCTACCAGATAAGTACATCCAATTCTTCCTAACAGATCATTCTTCTAATGAGCCTTTCAATTAGAATTGGACTCTCAACAGGGAAGACAAAACAAATGAGCATCTGTATGGCCATCTACAGCCCTAAAAAACTGAAGGCTTATCTACTTAGTAGTACTGTGCTCTGCAGTGACGTTTTATTTGAAATGTTACCTTGTACTACACACAACACTGGCAAATACTGCATGTGTTACTTCCAAATGTCACCAGTAGCTATCTCCTTGACATATTAAAAATAACAAAAAAAAAAAAAATCACAGCTGGTGATGACATTCTACCCCTCTCAGCATGCAGCTAAACGATGTACACACGCAAAAGCTGTACAGTATAAAGCATTCTGCGTAGTAAGGCACGCACTCATTAAAATGAATCTCATACATCAATTTTGTCCCTTTATATCAAAACTGTCAAAGCTCATTGGCTGTTTGCTCAGGTTAGACAAAATCTTGATGGGAAATCCCAAGCATGCAGTGCTTAATATGGTCATCTACTTATACACTGCCATTCAGGAAGGTGACAAGCCACGAGCAGAGCAGATTTATTAGGAAGAAAACAATGCTAAAATCATTATTTCAAAAAGCAGAAGTGAAAATAAATAATAAGATTAAACCTAAAATCAGCACATCGATTCACCCCAAGTATGTCCCTGCTCCTAGCTCTTTGATTCCAAATCTGATAGTACTGAGTCTTGCAGTCTACAAATTGGACATCCAAGAATCCTGCATATTTAAGCAAGCCACTAAAAATATTGCTTCAAAAATTCAAGAAAAAAATACATGAACCAAAAATTGCTTGAAGAATTATAAACAAAGAGCAAAGACAAAATGGAAATATGTTGAATGAACACCTCTGAAGGTTACTAGGCAGTCTGCTCTTTTTTCACCTTTAATAAAGATCTAGTAAACATCAAGTTAATTAAAATACAGGCCATATTTATTTGAAAGATTTTACAAACCCCAGAGGGAATTAGTATTACAGGAACTGAGGGGGCTAGAAAAAAACTGGCCCAATGAGAAAATTGGATTCACCCCAGTAAAATGAAAGAAATTTCAAGTATATTTGGAAAGAAAATAATGTGACACAGATATTTCCAGTGAGAGACTAACTGTGCCACTGAATTCAATCATGCTGAAAGAAACCTCTTCATGACCGGCAACATGAATAACAAGGTGGTAAAACAGAAAAGTTGTGCATCAGATTGGATAATGTTATGCATGGTCCAACAGACCCTGAGGTCCACAGGGAGATGTGATAGGTGCACATATATAGATACACACGCATAAATGCACTACATGTTTTTGTATCTATACATACACTCATGGACACAAGCAGGGAAAGACACAGAAAAGGCATATATTAAAAAAAAAATCCAAATATTTGAAGCCTTAACACAGAAAGCAGAGTTACAACCTCCCTCCCTCTCTTCAAGAGAAGAATTCTGAAGGGTGCCTGAAAAAAACACATTAAAGGACTGAGGGAAAAAAAAAAAATAGGATTCGGGGGTTGTTGGGGAATGTTTTTGTTTGTTCTTAAAGTGAGTAGAGGGCAAGGATCCCTCCAATTGATGGAAATGGAGGGCTAGCCAGAACAGATCAGCAACAGAGGGGGAAAATAATTATGATATACTTGTCTCCTAGACATACTTCATTATTGAAATGTCAAAAATACTGCTATTATTTGTGAACCTTACGAGCATTAAATTTGCTGGTTGTAGTGAGGCAGAGCTAATTTTGGACTTCTGCACTTTAGGTACCAAGACATCCCAACTCATACACACTTTTCGCCTCCCTCTCTCACAAATAGCCATGTTCTACACCTTCAGAGCAGCCAAAATGTCCAGTCACACTAAGGAAGACTCACAACTTCCCTCTATGGGGAAACAACAGTCTGTCTGACATCAAAACCTCATTTTCATAAGTACGCTTCCCTGTGTTGACTAAACGATCAGTAAATCACTTCTTTACCCACAATCTTACCACTCACCTTTCCTGTGCTACCAAAACATAATTATACGACGTGTGGATCAGAAGCTCGTCCATTTTCATCCCTCTAAGTCAATACAAACACCTGCCCCCACAAAGCCATTGAAATCCTCACATCCAATCAGTCCCACAGCCATAACTTAGACTGATTCACCTAATCAAAGTACTCCAGTGTAATTTAGGAGAAGGAAAACATGGAGTATATGTTCAGAGTAGCCAAAGAAAAGGTCATGCAATGAACAGCTATAAATACATTACCTTGCTCAGTTACAATTTTAGTTTACAGTGACTAAAGGAGAGTGCGAAAAACATTTGCACGAACAAAGTGTTCCTCCACTTTCTAAGATTGTAAGACACTCTCCTCCTAAAAGATCAGTGCTCTCAGGAAAAATGCAGATATCTAGACATTTTTAAATAATGTACTAAATTACATTTACTTAGGTCCCTTAGGATCACAGCCTAGTTGAAAGATAAAGTAAGGAAGTAATACGTTGTCTTTAGAGATGGGCAAATGCACTTTAGACAGCTTAGAAAACACATTACTGTAACACCAGACCTGCAGTTTGACCTGAGCATTGATGAACACTACTTATGGCATCAGGGAAGCTTAGGAGATGTAGAGGTCTGACTACGTTGCTTTCTGTGTGATATCACAACTTTGAATAGGAGAATTAAATTTCACCAACATATTTCTAGTGGAAGGGAGTTGACACTCAAATTTTATTATTTTTATAAATATTGCCATTATTTAAGCATAAAATAGACAGTATTCTTCATCCCACTCCACCTGGACCTGGAAAAAATCCTTCATCTAGAGCAGTCAGTGTTGTAGGTCAAGTGTCTGTTGAATGCTTGCTGGTCAGCAACTATGATTAAGCCCTGACATCAAACCAAAACAAGAAAAACCATAGCTCATCTCTACTAGACACAGCCTCAATCAAATGGCTGGACTTAATCCCTGTGATCATCAGCAATAAACTAATTCTGAATATGAGACTCTGTACACAGGACCACTCTTAACAGAGAAGGTTTCTCCCCCCCATTATGTACAAACCTGATAGCTGAAAAAAACAAGCGATCTCTGTGTAAACTGAACTACTGCTGTAATCTCCCAAACCCAGCATAAAAGAAAACTGCAATGTTGTATTTTAGATGCCACCATGTGATAACTACTGGCAAACATTGACTGCTCACTGTCAACCACAGCAGTTCAGAAAAGCCTTTTGTGCAGAAAGGGATCCAAGAGCCCTCGAGTCTTTTAAAGACAAGTCTTGAGGAACCATATGTAAATAAATAATGCAATTCATTGCATCAAATGTAGGTCATTGTACATCAGTGACACTTCTCAAGCCGTGGTCCAGTGTGTCTAATTTCTGGCCGATGGAAAGTATGCTGGCTGGAAGGCTTCTCGGCTGTCAGCTGCACGTCAATCACAACCCTTCAGGGAATCGTGTTCCATTCATGGTTACACACCTTTCCCTCAAAGCTGCTATTCTTTTGGCACAGATTTAAATATGCCATTGTGCACAGTCATTATCTGTCTCTCTTCCACCTTTTCTAAACAGTCACGCTCTATGTATAAATCGGAAAGATTCTTACACGGTATGTCATTAGAGAGGAAAATGAGAATTTGGAAAGGTCAGGGCATGATCCTGCTCTTGGCAATAAGCTGTTGTGATATATGGAAAAGCTCAAAATCCCTCGTAGTTATCAGCATCAGGATAGAAGGCATTCATAACAGAGGTACAGTATGTAGCAACAGACCAAATTTAATTCTTCAGACTTTCTCTTTGTTTCCATCTGCTCTTCACTGTCCTTTTTTCTGTCTCTTTGCTGACTTCTTATACTGACCTTCATCTTTAATAAAGGCTTTCTGCTCTCCTTTCCCTGGAACCACACCTAGGCTTTGCTCTCTCCGGGGCTAATTAACACATGAACGGACTTTGCTCTTGGCTTTCACCTAAGCAGAGCAGAATCAGCAGTTATTTTGTCTTTGTCTTCCCTTCTAGTCCAGCTTCACTGTTCAGCATGTGAAGAAGAAATACTACGAGTCAAGCACTAGTCTCCCATCTGCCTTGCAGTTGCTCAACAGGAGCAGAAGCATAATCTGTGCTGTGGCACTTTTCTATACTATTGCTCCTTGGTTTTACGCTTGTTACTACAAAACATACTTTGCTGCACTCTTTGGTCCTGCAGGGTCTAGGCTACAAGGTCAACACAAAGTTGATTCCAAAAGTCTCTTTCTTTGGAAATGGTTTGTGAAGGAAACTTGACCATTGAGAAAGCCATATACAGCTATCAGTCATACAACCTGCTGGGATTATTTACGCTTTTCTGTTCAGTGGCATGTAATGAAAATGCATAAAAGCTGGTTACTGATAAAGAAAAATGCGTTTCATTATGCTATTTATTATAATTTAAATGAATTACAGATTCAGTTTCATAACAACTGACAATATACGATACTTCAGAAAAGAGATCTTGAAGATAGAGATGTAGAGCTCAGTACAGCAGTTACCTGCAGTTTGTTGGCCCCTTAAGACTTACCACTGGTCCTTCTATTTTGCCAACATCTCAGAGATTGTTAGGCAACATGCACACCGGTGGAAAGTCTGCTTGCTTTTGCTAAAAGACACAGATGGGTAAATAAGATACATTTTACACATCTGAGGCACATAAACCACTGCAGAGGTATGCTGCTATCCTTGTCTATCACAAGACTTTGTAATGTAGCTGTATCTAGCAGAGATGAATTAATACTTCATCTAACAATTGTTATTCAAAACTGATCTTCCCAGTATGAAAAGATTTCTGTATATTTATTGTTAGAAGTTGGGAGTTTTCTACTTTTCCCCGGAACAGATTCATCCAAATAATTGGGTTTGCCTTGCTTTAAAAAAAAAAAAATCACATTCCCGCTACCTTGGCCCCTAGAGGACACACTGAAGGATCTTTTTGGCCTCAGATTTGCTATCACATTGAAAAACAAAGTGTAGGAGCAAATCCCCAATTATTTAGCTGCTCTCCCAACAGACAGACAAGCACATGCATGCTTTTTCACATCTCAGCTGTTCACACATGGAAACTTCATGGAATTCAGTATTTCTAGCTCCAAACACGGGTACCTTTGGCTTTACTAGGCAGGAAGTCTGACCTATCTGGACACTCCTTTGAAACACTCTAGCAATATAGCTTAATATGTTTCAACTCCCAATTACTTTACAACAACCTGTAGGCATGGCATAAAATTGCAGTCAGGAAACAGCACATGCTTTTGCCAGCCATATTTATTACAGACTTTGACTACTATGGACACCACTGTGCTCTCTCAGAACTAAGTATACAGACAAAAGTGGGTATGTCCAGGACAGTGGACAGTTGCAAGAGCAAAAACACCTCACCATCTTAATCAAGAATTACACTCTTTCTAAAAAGCTAGATTTTCTTTTACATTATGAAAGTAAAAACACTTTGTGTGTTTCTTTAAAATATTGAATTTACACAAAAAGAGAATCGATATCTAGAATAGTAAGCAACAGCTGAAATAAAGGATTCTGGTTCATCTACAGATATTTCTCTCACAGCAGTCATAATGGGACTACAGATAGACAAGTATATTAAATATGTGTTCTAAACTATACTTGGAAGTATTTCAGTGGGGTTTAAGCCTGTCAGGTAAAAAAAATAAAAATAATAGCTTCTCTGTTGGACCACCTGCACGTGGAGATTCACCACTGAAAAGCTGCCCTGCTTCCTGTCACAGGGGGTCTCCCATTCCCTCCCGTAAAGTGTTACCTTGCTGGGCCACTTGTGTCATCTATTTGAAATGGATATATCATCTCAGTGAAAACATTTATCTCATTTTTTTCGTCTCCCCCTTCCTTTTTCTCTTTTCTTTTCCTTTCTTTTCAAGTAAACACTATATAGTATTCCCACAAAAGTCTTGTCCACCTCAAACCATGATAATCATCCCCCGGTGAGTGTATCTTTTTATATTCTTGCTCTTTCACACTAGAGGTTTCCCCTTAAGATGACTCTCATTTTTGCTAATGTTGAGTAACCAATAAATCAGTTATATTAATAAATAAGAACAAAACGCACCAGAATTTAATGTTTCTGAATATTAAATGGTGAGAAAAAAAGCACAGCAATCTGGTCTAATACACAGAAAAAACCTATGCCAGCAGTAGTTGTATAAGCAAGCATACGCATTTCCTCAAGATATTGAACCTTTGTGGAAAACAGCTCAATAGTCCAGTTATGTCTTACACCCTATTCATCAGCATTGGCATTCTAAGACGACAGGGTTGATCAATATCTATCATTTGAGTTCATGGTCAGATTATTGCAAAATTGATTATAGGTAAAATACCAGGCAGTTGTTTGATAAAACACACGTGGGTTATGGTTTTCAAATGCTCTCACTATTAAGCTGCAGTTAAATAGCATAAATGGCAAACCAACAAATCTTGCAATCATTACGATTAAACTGGAGCAATGTTTTCCTGTCTCACTTTTGCCCTTGCATGACAGCTAGCATTGAGCTGTAATCTAACCTGCTATTTCATAAACTAAATCTTCTCCATGATGTGATCCAATATAATAAACCTAGATTTTTTAACAGTATCCGTTTTAATGAATTATGTTTTAGTTGTATTTAGACTTCCAATCACTGAATTTAGGGATTGTGAAATAATTAGAAATGGGTTTAAGTGCTGAAATTTATAACAGTTTGTTGAGGATTTCAGCCTTGTCAACCAGTCTGAAGTTGCATTCAGGAAATAAAAAAAATAGTAAATTTAGCTCCATACAGTTAAGCATTATTACACATTTTTAGCCCCAGAAGTTTGGGGTTAAAAATCAATATAGGCTAACCAGAATGAAATTAGCTTAAAATAGCAATCATGATAGTGTGCAGAAATGTCACACTTTCTTCCCTTAAGAAGGGGTTAGAGAGACCTGTGTACCCTATTCCTGATTCCAGAGCAAACGGCAGGATTGGGCCACTCAAAGATACTGCATAGGTACTAGGTATTTCTCAAGTGAAAAAAAATCAAATAAAAAAAAAAAACAAACACCAAAACAGACTGAGAGCATGCAACCTACGTTGACAGAGAAAACCTGCCTGTTTTTTAACTATACAGAATGAACGCATTTTTCAAAAAATTAAGGTATATATATTAATGTATATTAAAATAATATATATGAATAGATAATTACATATAAAAAATCAAATTAAAATATATTAAAATTACATGTTATGTTATTGTATATTATGTGTCAATAATAATTATAATAAAATAAAAATATTGAAAGATATATAGCCGTGCAGATATATACTTTCTTTTCCTCCAGCCAATATTCACACACAGACATACACGCACCATGTAATAGCTTATTTTAACATGAAACAAAGTAAACATATCCATCCACTGTTGCATTAGATACTCAATCATAATTTAGATAATCTTAAGCATAGTTCTGTATATCATTATAAATATTTAAATACAACTCTGACCTAACTATATTGGCTGAAGTGTTGGTGAGTTCTATAGTTCCAATATTACAGGCCTTTTCACAGAAACACACTGTATTTCATTTGCCCAATGACAAAAATAATACATCAAAATCCAAGAGTACAATAAGGAAGTGGATTTACCAAGATTAAAGAGTACACCAGCAGTACAGAACAACTGATCATCAATTATATAGTACTTAAATAGCCATCAAATCCTTTGCTATTTGAAATGTATGTAAAAAAATAGAACAAGCTTATGTAAGGAATCAATAAAACACAGAGAAATAAAATCTATAATATGATTCATATAGAAACATAGCTATTTCTATCAATGCCATCTTTTTCAGAAAGGAGAGACTATTGATATATTGAGGAGGAGAGCAAAAACATTTCCACACATTGTAGGATCATAAACATAAACATTCTTAAATATGCTCTGCAGCAACATTCAACTCAAACTACTTTTTTCCATTCTGCCTTACACATATTAATCATTTGTATATGCAACATGTGCACTGTGTCATATATAATTTGGATATATACCATACTAAAAATTTTTCCTACACATACCTTCTCCTATGAATTCCTTACAAAGTTTATGCTTTAAAATGTTTGATATTCTTTGCTTGAATCTCCTGTACTTACTGAACAATGCCTCACATTTCCTCACTTTGTCAGTAACTAGATTAATGTATAACTGCCTTAGAATAGATTGTTTCACTTCAATATGTTTAGCTTACAGCACAGTTTATAGTGTGCTTAAGACTCCAGTGTTATCTATGAAGATATGAGATTAAAAGGTTATGAAAGTATAAATATCGATTACAAACCTCATTTAAACATAACCAAACAAATTTAGACCTGGGATTTCTTCTAATCAATGAATAACATTATTATTGTAAAACAATTACAATCCAACACATACTTTACGACACTCAAATTTCTTTGGCACATAGGGGTTCCTTATCAAAGTTAAAATGTGAACTCACTGCCACAGCACCAGAAAGATGATTTTATGCCTGGTATAAAACAATAAACATGTTATTTCCCCCTCAAGCATGCTAGAAAAAGTAGGGCTGTCTAAAACCTTCATGTCACACACAGTCATAGGGATGCAGCAATGCTAATGTGAAATACGTTACTGGAAGGATGACATACCATTCAGCTATAATTGACTCAAAGTAAACATCAGGCATTTGGGAGGAAAAAACAGGAACCATAGCTGCCATTGTCAATTGGAAAAGAAAGCTTTAACAGCCTACCTGAGACAAGCGAGACTGTGTCTTTCTCCCATGAGACAACAGTGATGTATGCCTCCACAGAGGAGGGGATAATGCACTTGAACACTGCTACATTGCCTCTCATGGCTTTCTGGTCCTCCACACGGACTGTATAGGGTTCCCGTAAAACTAAAGAAAAGACAGAAGAAGAGGTTTTACTAAACAAGTCATAATCACACATCCCATCCAATTCTTCGATTAGCCTTGCAAAGTCCTCCCAAGAAGGTTACACAGATTGTTAGGCTGACTGCAAATTAATACTATTGCATTCCCAGATCTTTCTGTTTCCTCAAAATCTGCATTTCATCGTATTTCTGTGTACTTCCCCTACCTAATTCTGAGGGCAAGAAGAGAGACTTTTGTAAGAATTACTTGTACATACAAGTAATTTATGTGAATTAGAGGGCAGAAGAGAAGGTCAGTGTCATTTAGGATTTTGAAGAAATGAGAACCAAAGGAGAAAAAGAAATCAATGGAGGTGACAGAACAAAAGCAAGGTGTGTCAGAAACACATAGAAATTACAGTAGGTAAGGAAGGAGGTACATTCAATTAACCAGCACAGAAAGAATTAGGTTAATGGTAAGAAAGCAGAAACTATGGTTCAGAGTTGTATTAGACATCATGGAGACACTGAGATACAAGATACGATTTATTTAGCATCTAGAAGAATTAATTTACTGGACAAAGAGGAAAAAAAAGAACAACTAGAGAAATCCTTCACACCAAACTAACATTGCTGGGATGACACAAAGTTTCACTTTGTAGGAGAATGGAAAGAAAATCCTGTCACTGAAACAATTCAATGTAAAATGAGAGGTGAAAAGTCCTGCAAGCAACAGTTAATAGACAAAGTGGTAGAACAGAGAAGAAACAGTTGTTGTTTACTACAAGTAGTAAATCAATAACACAGGAAGGACAAGCAGCAACATAGATTCTCCACAGGACCATAAGGTCAAGATGTAAAAAAGGAAATCACTACAGCCAATATAGTTACATATCTTGAGGTGACAAAGTTGTATATCTTGAAGCAACAAACAGTTGCAATGAAAACAGGATGAAAATGAGATGTGTGACTGAGGCATGCATATGCCTGAGGGTAAAAGTTATTGGGAAGAACAATCCCAGTGTAGCAGTGTAACCAAGTTAGCAATGCTGAACTGCCACGTTACAGTGACATTTCTTGCCTGCATGTCCTGCCAACAAATACATACCAACTCATAGCAATTACATTTAACCACACTGAATCTAGACAGAAGAGTCGGCATATCCTTTGCAGAGTTTACAAAAGTGTTTCTATACGCCAGCAGCACTGGAATACCTAAATGTCAGACCCACTTAAAATGTATTGAAAGAAAAAACACAGAGTACTGAAAATATAACTGTAGTTTTCTTAAATGCATCAAATTATCAGGTCCAGTGCTACCTATGCAGAAAGGAACACTGAAGTTCTCCATCCTAAACAAGACTGCAGCACTATATCAGTTAGGTACTCCAACCAAAGGCAAATAAATTTAATTATAGACTAATTATCTTTTAAAAAGTCACAAAAAATCCATCTTCTCTGATAAGACAGACACCATTAGTTTTTTAAAAAGTCAACAATTTACTTTTAATCAACGGTTAAGTTTCTTAACCCTGTTTTAAGTGCTCAATTGATATAATAAGCACCTTCAATTCAACGACTTTACAACATTGCCTACCCTGTGATGAAGCAGCCCCCTAATTCTGTTCTACACTGGAGGGAATGGCACACAGATCATCTTAATGATGCTCACTTTTGTCTAATGCTCATGCTCCAACCATCATATAAAGACTTGTTTAGCAGCAATACTGTAACATACTGTGAAAGGCATTTGTATTTTTCAAAACAGTTGGCCATTTTTGAAAATCTGCCTAGTTGATCATTTCAGTAAAATCAAATACAGAAACCATATGTCGGGGGCAAAACCTGAAAAGAGATTTATTAATTTCCTGGCTTTAGAAGTTCACATTATTGTGATTTCAGAGGCTTCTCAATAATTTCCAATTTTGGCAGTTCCGGTGAAAGCTCTCTGATTCTTTTTTTTTTAAATACCAGGTCCCTGAGTCATGAACTTACATGAGAATTTCAGCCTTTGCTAAAAAGACCTATTTTTCCCTGCCACCATTCCATAGGAAAGCTTGAAGATGAAACAGAGCTATGCACATTAACTCACCCATAGGACTGGTCTAAAGGAGGATTGGGTTTGGATGTCTAGGTGTAGGGAGTATGACTTTTTGGGGGGTTGGGGGAGTGTGTTGCATTATATGCAAAGTTACGTGCAAATGCACAACTGCAACCATCTGTGGGCAGGAACCCTTACATCTGCTGCCCATATTCTCAGTGAAGCAGCTACACGAGCTTCAGACTTCCTCAAGACTTTGGGAATAGGCAAGGCTTTACTAGTCTTCACATGACTGTGTTACGATCAGATGCTTCACTGAGACAGAGAAGAAAAGCGATTAGAAGAGGCCCCCCCAAAAATCTAATTAGGGCCAATCTGAAACTGTGTACAGATTTCACATGAACAGAAATGTAATTGAAAGTAATATACAATCACATGAAGTTTATCACTTCATACTTGAGTAACACAGGGTTTATCATCTGAACGGAAAATACACTTATTGCTATGCACAGAAGACTATCTCAAAACTGTATTTTCCTCTGATCGGGGAATTATACAAGCCTTTGGATAAGATACTAAGAGACATTGTCTGCCATCAGGCACAGTGACAACTCTGACATACAATAACAGGTCACAGGAAGGAAGGAGACTTGTTTAAATTGTTATGCAAACCTCAGATTAACTGAAAATTTGAATCATACGTGAAACGTATAGATAAAGAGCAAAAGGCTAAAAAGGGAAAGAAAAGGGGTAACATAGGCATTGGCCAGAAAGACTTATTACAAGTCAAGTAGCTACAGCCACGTACTGCAAAACCTTTTTTTTTCAGGCCTTTCTTAGCTTTGGGAGGTTTATTTCTAAGCAGAGGAAAAAGATTTCTTTTGGGGTTCCATGGATAAATGAGTGAATGCTGAGCATCCTTTCATCCATATCGCACGCTTTTACAACTAAATGAACAGCTCAGAGCCTTAGCTAGCAACATTGCAAGTTTTAACTTCCACTACATCACCACATTAGTTTATCTGAGAAACAGAAAAATTGGAAATTAATAATGGAAAAAATACTGTCCAAAAGTTGCTCAAAATTGAGATAAGTTAACAGATCCACAAAGGACAAAAAGATATATTATGTCCTATCTAAATAAAGTTCTGCCAGAGAACTTGTCCACAAATCCATTTAAGTAAAACCGAAAGCACAAAAACCAGAACTGAGTTCCAAACGTAAAAGTCGGTTACTATGTATTCTTATGAATCTTTGACTTTCAAACTTTTTTGATCTGTGGACAACTGAACATTTTCAGAAGCATCATAGACCATTACAGAAACTCTACACATATGCAGGATATGAACTTCCTTCTACTGATCATTTCCTGTAGGGTAAAAAAAAACACTCTTCTATACTAAAAATTTAATGACATTAATTTCATAGAAATCTGGGGGTTTTTCTTGCCTTCTAGTTGTCCACAAACTACAGATGTCTCAATGTTAATTTATTGTTAAGAAGAAGAGAATACACTCTCTTATACAAAAGGAGAGTTACTGACAAATCTACTTGCTAACTGTTCACAGTTTTCCCTACATAACTCCTGTGAAGGCATATCTCCAAAGCAAAGATACTTCTTTTTTGAGAAAAAACTAGCGTAGTCCCAACAACAAAGAGGTTATGAGGATTTGCGTTAGCCAAGAGTCAGCTCCTGGACTAGCTTTTTTTGTTTGTTTGAATATTTTAATTAACTGAAGTGGGTAGACAAAACCTTCGAAAACTATTCAATCATGTGCTTATGTATTGTAACAAAAGGCCTGATTTTGATCCCACTCTTAATTCTCCACTGGCTGACCCAGTTTGCACACAGTCAGTATAGAAAACAGACATAAAACAATTATGCTCATTTGCATCTTTTAGCTTAAACAGAAAGCACTGCCTATGGACCAACTTCAGTTGCTGAATCTTTACACAAGTTCTTCTCTCAAAACAAATCGCAACTGAATACAAGAAAATTAGGAGGGATGTGAGATTAGGCAAGCATCCTTTTCTCTTCCAGCCCTTATAAAAAACCTATACAAAACACAAATATCTTTTTCTCTCACATCTCTTAACAAGCAAGTATGGTTTCATTAATAATTTCATTATCAGTTCATTTTTCATTACACTTGTGCAGAAGCTCAACTAATTATGATCTTTGGAAAGCTAAGTTTTCACCATCAAAATAAATCAAATCTGAGAGGAGAGGGAAGAATCCATTATTTTACTTAATATCGTGAAGAATTCAGAGGTTACACTTCCGGCAGATCTCCTTTGATGAACAGCTGCTACTACTCTTTTTTCCCAAAACACCCAAGTTTCCTCCCTCCTCAAGCCTATTTGACCCCAATAAAAGACTATACTTACCAGCCTTAATGTGAACATCCTGACTTCTGATTTTCCCTGAAGGATTTTCAGCTGTGCAATAGTAAGTGTTATCATGGATTAAGTTATTAAAGCTTGAAGGAGGGAAGGGGAAAATTTGGAGAGTGCCATTGGGGTGGACGTGGCGGATCCCTGGGACATCGTAGATCTCCTCGCCCGTTGCTAGGTACCATCTGAGCGTCACAGGGGGGATCCCTGCTGCTGGGCAAGGTACCAGTGTCCCTGTGGTGCTAGCAAACACTACCTCTTGCAAAGATGCATTGACAAAATATAGACTGGCGTGTAGATCTTCACTGAAAACTGCAAGACAAAAAAAAAAGAAAAAGAACAGGCCTTGAAAATGTAGGAAATATCAGCTACACACAAAACAGCTTGACTGTTACTTGCCACAAAATCAAATGCAATGCCTAGGGAAGGTAATCAAACCATCTGGGTCCTAAAACAAGCTCTAATAAAATGTTTCTTACTTTGGAAGAATATATCACCAGATTAAACACACTTAGTATTTTACATTCAAAAGCAAAATGGGAAATTCCTTTCTTTGAAGTGTAAATTGAAAAAGGCCCAATCACTTTTACATTTGCTGATGCAGCATTCTTTGTAAGGCCAGCAAAAATCCAGCAGTAATCTACTTTCACGTAATTTCTAGCAATTAAATTCTGCCTGGAACATAGGCAATTTCTGTTAGCATTTATAAACTTAGTTTTACTGTCTTTCCATGGCAAAATTATTTATAAGTAATAAAATATAAGTAATAAAAAGAACTGAGCAAACAATGAAAAAATCACCATAATTCCTTAATAAAAAAAACTACTAAGACTTAATACAGCTATAAGTTAAGAAATACATCACATAATTTGGTCAGGTCTTTTTAGCAAGGCCTATAAACTAATCTTGGCTCTGCTATCCATGTGACTGCAGTCCCCCTTCCAACCTTAAACCAAAGATTCTGTAATATTGAAAAAAAGTCGGTGTTCATCAGAACACAAGATTAGCCCTCATACTGGTGAACACTTCTGCCATGGGCTGTTCAGCTATTAACCAGAGGGCCTGAAGGCTCCATGTGGCTTGAAGTTTCCTCAGCATTTCATACAAAACGCCTTCCTGTCCCCGTCTGAGAACATATCTGCATAATGCATGACTTCAGTTTTCCAATAAAAGCAAGGATACATTACCAATATCACCACTCTGCTGTATATTTACATATACTGCTCACTTGTGAAACACTTGCCAATTTTGCTTGACACAAATACAGCAATGTACATATTTCACTATATCTTGAATGTAGTAGATTCTGACGTGATTTTTCTAATGCAAGGCTAGTAAGGAGTAGGTTTTTAAAAAGATGATCATAGCGCATCAGGCCCAATCGAGCACTGACTAGACAGATTTCAGGGTTAGTCCTTATTTGCACAAGATGGATGTTGTTGTCCTGCAGAAATAACTTGCAATCCCAATACTATGTCATAAAGTGCCTTGTCCACCTCTACCACTTAGTCTTATGGCAGCTTGGAGCACAAAATATCCTATATTTTCATTTGCTGTTTTGGTATTTTGAGAAGATACAAAGTGGGAAGATATTATGTCCTAAATATCATCTTGATATCAACCAGGAGAGACCAACTCAAAAAAGAGCAGAACTGGCTCTGGGAATCCCTAAAAAGAAAAAAGTGAGAACATCTTAAAGCAATAGGGAAAGATGTCTGGCATGCAGGAAGCATCACAGAACAGGATAAAAGTCATATGCAGATTCAGAAAGAAGACATTTCAAGCACTGGAGCTGATGAGTCCCTGCATATGGATGAGACAGGTGCTAGTACAGAATAAAGTCCTTCAGAAGAAACAAATTCTTCCTAGCTGGCACAGCCCTAGTAGAAACTTGAGTATCTGGAATACAAAAATAGGCATAATAGGAATAACTACAGAAAAAAAGTAGGGCTGAATAAGATGGTGCCACTTTTACATAATTACATTTCTAATTATAGTTGTACTTTGAAGCAAAGAACCATATTATTGGTAACACAATACAGAACTGAAAAAAAAAATCTCAAATTTGCTATTGTTCATCTGCTGCACAAGCTATTCTCTACAAATACAAGTGAAACAATCAACAGGGCATTTTAATTTCCACTGGCCAACAAGACATTCACATAGAAGTAATAACTACAGTTCCCATTTGCCAACTTTTATTATGCTATACTGCTTCTTAACACACATTCACGTAAAAATAGTAGATTTGCTGGCTGAGAACAAAGAGGTAAATACCAAATTGCAAATGCCATAAAAAAAAAATATCAGGGTCTATGTTTGACATTTCCATAGAATCCAACTTTCTAATAAAAATGCAGCACAGCTGAACTAGAGACTCATACTAGCAGCACATAACAATGAATTTTTCCAACTGCTTTATATCGCCTGTAGAAGCTTTCACTAGTTTTGACAAACTTTCCATCCCTCAGCCTATACAATAGTGCTTCATTTTAAAACAGCATCTGGTACACATTCATCTTAATGGCAGACACAAACACACTAAGAACCCTGGAAAATAATTGCAGTGTATAATACACACATATATACACAATGTTGACAATCCAGATGCATTTTCTGGTGGAAAGCAATGTGTAAGCTTCTTGGATACATTCAACAACCAAAAATGGGATTTCAGAATCTTTTTTTAAAAAGATATTTCTCTGCAACTTTCCATAGGAAGAAAGTGATCAGCTGAAAAACAGAACAAGTGATATATCAAAACCTAATTGAAACTGAGACAAGCCAAAGAAAGTATGCGATTATATGTTATTTGATGATTAAATATGATTCAGCTAAACACCATAATTTACAGTAAGCAGAAGCAAGCTTAGACTAAAAGTTGCAAGGGAAAGGAAAGTTGATGAAAGTTATAGATACATAACATTGAGGACAATTACCTGAAAAAAAAAAAAAAAGAATAAAAAAGTAAGAATAAAAGAGGGAAAATACTCACACAGATTCTACCAACTGCCTAAACGCTATTTTGAAAACAATGTCTTTGAAGTATTTTGTCTCCAGAAGAATGACTAAAACTGAAACAGCTCAAGAAAACAGGCACAGGCCTGCCCTCACAGCCAGTTCTGCAGGAATGGACCTCTATAACACCTCTAAGCCAGAAATGAAATGGTTTGTAGTTTCATCTGAGCACTTTCAAAGTGAAGACACTGCTCAGTATTCCAAGGGAAGGCAAATCAACGATTCCTCCTGAATATTGTTTATTTATTAATGAAACCAATAATACTTGATGGAAACAGGAAGAAGCCAGCTCCTCAGCTGCACTCAGTGGACACCCTAACTAAAATTACAAGGTGACAGCCTGGACCTGCAAGTAATTCAGGGCAACGCTCTTATAGCTGTGCTCTTAACTGTGTGGCTAAAGGAGCACATAAAGAGTTTATCAGATCAACAGACACAGGACAAGAGCCACTTCTTGAATCTCAGTTTGCACAGATGCCACTATCTTACTCATACAAGAAGCACCTTTCCTTCCCATTAATTTTTTTGCAAGTTTAGTCAAAATTCCTTAGACTCAACCACTTAAAGTGATATAAGGGGAACTGACGAAGTATAATAGCCAAGCAAATTTCTCCTGCATTTCAGAGGAGACAGCACTGCCACGTTGTGCCTAGTAAAATGCTCAATATGTCAGCAAGACACAAAATTTCTTTTACCACTTGAGAAATCTCCTGTCAATCAACTAGCTTATCTCAAGACAAGTTGGTCAGTGGGGTTGCAAGTCAATCACAGTTAGAAAGTGAGACTGAGTACTGTATGGCCACTCTGGGTAGATGTAACCAGACTAAGTAGACATAGGTATAAAGAACTAGACCAGGTTTTGCATTTTGGTTTGTACATAGCTGATCTTTATTCTCTCTAGTATGTCACTCCTTCCTCCATGTCTCCATGTGCTGCAACTTGCACATATATACATACTGTGTACTTAAAGGTCTTCTTTAAGGGCCTAGCAAGTAACACTTCTGATATTTCTGCCTATAAGGGTGTCATTTGTCAAGGCTCCATTATATATTACACAAGGCAAAACAGGCTGAAATTAGTGCTTCACAATCCTACTTTTCAAAGGGTAGAGGGAAGTGTCACTAAGACATAAGACAGAGATGCTCCATTTAAACTACCATACTGGGTCACGCTTGGGCTTGTTCCGTGTAGGATCTCGTGTCCTGGAGGGGATCGGCATCAGCTGCAACAGAGAGATGAAAGCAGACACACAAAAGCAAACTGTTCTCCTTCACTACAGGAGGTTTACAGCAAGAGCCTTAACTGTCTTACAGTAGGACATCAGGTTTGCCACAGCTCTGGACATTAGCATTTCCTCTCCGTTTCTTCTCAGTGATGCTGTGATAGATGAACTGGGCAACAATCAAATATTTTCTTTAGGTTTAATAGATCATATAAGGCGTAATATTGAAATTTAAGTATTTAAATACTGTTAAATACCACCAATGTAAACACAAGAAATCTAGAAGTAAACCCAAGGAGCATAATAAAAAATATAAAAAAAAAAAATAAAAAGGACACTGTAGAATAAAGTCTATACTTTGCCTCTGTCATAAGTCAGTGATCCAAGAACAATCCCTTTTTTCAGAAAGCTCCTTTCTAGTGCTGACTCTTCCAGTCTGTGCTTGGAATGCTAGACACCTGGGAACCACTTTGTACCATGATGGGACAACAGACTCCAGCAAAAGTTGACAGTTGGAAAAGTTTGCTGCAGGCATCTTCTCAGCCTCTTTGCAGATGCAAAGCAGGATGAGACATACTCCATTGAGCAATTATGTGACCAAGAACACAGGTAGTCCCACATCGAGGTATCAAGCTCCATTCAAAGTTTAAGAAAAACAAAAAAAAAATATCAACAGCTTGTGTGCCTTCTGAAGGAGGCCCTTCCTGAAAAAAACACGGTCATTGTGCATAGGTTAGGAGAGCTGCTTTGTCCTTCATTTCCACCAGTCAGAGAGATTAGGGCAACTCTCCATCTTCCTTGAAGACCTCGGTTAACTACAAAAAGCTATCACAGCTGCCCCAGTATTTTTAGCTACTGGGTAGATGTTTGCTACAGATCCTTCTAGTGCGAGTCCAGTCCATTCGGCACACACATCAGTCTGAAAACATCACATCTTTTGCCAGTCCTCACATCAGCAATTCCACAACACGATACTTAAACAACTGTAGAAACATAGCAAAATAGACAAAGACATTGCCCTTCATCCTCAAAAGAGGACAGGGGGAAAGAGAAGCAGAGAAGACATTATCTACCAAAATAGAAGGAAAAGGAACAAAAGCTAACTGGACTGGTAGAAGTCATCAGGAAGCTAACACTGAAACAGGTATTTTTACAGCAACTCCTAAGGATCTCATATCTCATGAGAGATATGGTATTAGCAAGACAGCTCCTTTTTCACTGGCCTGAAATCAGAGTACGAAGCAGGCACGAAAACGTCATCTTGACCATAACCCTTAAAGACACAGCTGTTAGGTAGAGTTTATCCTTCCTTTGAATGCATTTACATCTTGTTTTATTTAAAGATAAGAAAAAAAGGATGCACATCTACAGGAAAACACTCCACTGTGCATTATTAAAATATGTGTTTGCATTTTAGAAGTTGAACTTCTTGGTGAAATTCTGGGACCTAAATACAACAAAACAATCTAGAAATTTAAAGAACAGAATTCAAACATCATTTCAATATTCCGTGAAAAATACTGAAATTTTCATTAATAGGGGAAAATAAAATATTGATTATTCACTGTAAGGTAAAAGACAAATATTTTTTAAGTCAATTCAATGGAATTCATGTGAAAAGCAATCAATAAAAAAAAAAAAAAAACTAAAGTAACCAAAACATTTATAAGATAATGGCTCAAGATACCTAAAAAGCAAATTATATTTAAGGAAACTATTAACAGAATCATACTACAGGTTAATTACCCTGTCATCATCCAAACAATGTAGTACGCCAGAGTAATCTTTTTTGCTTAAATACACACAGAGAACTGAAAAATTAACTATTTCAGATTGCATTGCTGTGCCTTTCAAACATCAGTAGAAGCATTACAAATGCAATCGCAAATACGCAGATTACTGAGTGCAAAACACAGAGAAATACAGTGTGGGTGGTAGGGTGTAGTGCTAGTGAGCTATTTGACTACTTTGGATGAATATTTTTTCAAGATTCCATAATGTAGCAACATGACAGATTCAAAAACAAGACAGAAAGACAGAAAACGGCTAGACAGGACTTTTCTCCTTTACTCCAATAAATCTCCCCTTGCCAAATTAGAAAAAGGCCCTTATTTTAAAAGAAAAAAAAAGACAGCTACAAATAATAATTTTTATCACTACTCAATTATCAAGTAACAGGCTATGCAAAGTGACCTAGAGAAATTACTTCAGCTATTGTGAAAAGATCAGAGTGATGAGGCACTAGAGTAATCCATCTGTGATCATGTCTCCCTCTAGGGGTTTTATCTAAGGACTAACATAAGGTTGACAAATATTCTAAATTTTATTAGAGTAAGGGTAAAATGAATGTCCTTTTACAATTCCGGCTTTCATTCTCATTCCAGACAGGAGTTTCATATGCCCCCTCTAAATCAAAATGGACTGACTATTCCTCACTATTTGAGGGGAGAGACAAACTCGCACACAGAACAAGTTTCAGGTGGAAAGAAGAACAGGGAACAGAAAGAAAGTACTTGATAAAGACGACATGACCAGGCTGCAAAGTTAGTCTCACTAAAAAGAGCTAAAAAAGAATGAAGAAAAGAGAAAGCAACACCAAGGAAAAATGATGAGAGAATGCTAAAATCAACACAAAATAGTTTTAATTTGGAAAATAAAATTAGATCAATTGCACAAACTCATTTGAGATTCCAAATAAAATTAACAAAGAAATAAGTATATCAAACTATCACACTACTAAAAATAAATACAAAAGCACCAATTAAATACCACTGCCCACAACAGTTTTAAGTAAACAATGGAGTCAAGGGAAAAATCTTTGTTTGCTCTCAGTCAGTTTAATTTCTTTGATCAATGTTACTTTCTTGTAAATTGCTGAGAAAAGCAGAAAAAAGCCCATTTTTTTGTCTGCATTTGTCATCTCCTACAAAAACAAAGACGATTCTGCACTGGTGAGATCACGGGTCTTCATGAGAACAATGGGCAAACAAATCTTTTTTTTTGTTTCTCCTAGAAAAATACATCTCACTGTATGCTGAAGCACTCATTGCTCCAACAATTTTTTTTATACTGCTTACAGAAGCCTCCCAAACAGTGAAGAAGGAAGCATGAAGAATCTTTTTCACCAGTTTTTCAATGTAAAAGCACTAACTTGTCCAAAGATGAGCTTTGCATGGGCTAGCTGCCAGTCATCCTTGACAGGCTGACCTGCTGGTCTTGACCTGAGCCCCACCACCTGCAGGGGCCTCAGTCAGTGCAGAGAAGGGCAGAGACCCAGTGCACCTCAGAGTGGTACACTGGGACACGAAACCTCTGAATTTGACCAAGATGCTCCTTGCTTTCTCTTTGTGGTGGCTATCAAAGATGCTGATAAAGCCACATGACAAAATTAATTCCGATTGCTCCCCACCAGGCATTAATTCCAGACTTGACATCCAGGCATAGTGGCAGAGGGTGCCCCAGGAGAGAGGCCATGAAGATGATGATACCTGGGAGTAAGGAGATAAGGGGAAGTTGTGGGTAAAGGCCTTCTCTCTGCCCCGGGCCTCCTCCTTGTCCCACTTCTTGAGGATAGGATGTAAAGGAGCAAGAAATGGTTAATGAAATAGATGGAGAGCCTGGACCAAGCCCAGGAACAGCCCATTACTAGTTATTTAAGTCTTCCTAGCATAAAGACAGGCTCTGAGGGAATCAGAAGAGTGTCAATTTGCAAAATGCAACATTGCAAATTGTCCTGTAGAGAGAAATTGAGCTATTCACTAACTTCAGTCTAGCAGGTGCCCACTTAGAGCGGTCATCCAGAGACTTGGCTTAACATATAGTAAAATAAAAATCTGGAGTAAAGAACATTTCCTGGATGTTTGACATTTTGATGTTGAAGCAGTCCTGTGAATTGTTATGATTGCTTCTGCAATACAAGGTAATGGGAAAAAAAAACCTCAAAAGAAGAATATAGTCTACAGCAAGCACAGATGAGCTCGTTAGGTTTTGCACTGTATTAATGTAACTGGTATCATTCAGAAAGCCCACATCCTTTCCACAGTATATTATCTCTTAATGCAGAAATGCTTCCCATGTAGTGTGTTGTATAACGGTAGACAGTATTTCAGGGCTAAATAGTATAAAATCACCAAAAAGCACAAAAAATAAATTATTCTTTTTCAAATTGCTACTCTGTTTCAATGTGCCAGTGCTCAACCTTTTATTCAAAAAGGGTATTAATTTTGAACCAGTTTCAAAATCAGAACCACTAATGAGGATAATTAAGTACATGATTGTTTTTGCCTACAAAAAGTGATCACCGCAAAAAAAAGCACGCATTATTACATTATCATTCTCACAGGACAGAAACTTCAATTAAATCAAATCACGATTCCACAATTAAACAAAAGGTCCTCAGGTGAAACCATAAAAACAAACAGAACTCATAAATGATTTTCACCTCTGGAAGGAGGAGAAGTGTAGGTTTAGGCAGAGTGCACTGAAGAGAGCTGAGTGCATAGACACATGCAGAGTGGCAAATGCAATAGATGCAAGTGATGGAAGCCTTTAACAAACTAAATAGAGATAACCTGTTTGTGTTTTAACTTCTTACTTTTGTTTGTTCACTAATTGAATGAATTAAAGGGGAAATATTCGCATAGGAAAGCATTCCAGTTCAGAGTAAGAAAAGAACCTTACCTGTACCTCTCTTATTAAATTGAATAGAGAGAAACTGAAAAAAGAAAACAAATAATTATCAATTTGGGGGCAAAAAATGTGCCTCTTTTCCTCTTGAAGCAAGAGCCAATGCATAACCTCAACTCCACTCTGGTGGAACTCGTTGCAAGAACACCAAAGTAACCAGACAGAAATGAGAGAGTTTTGGGGTTTTTTTTCCCCTCACAAAAAATATTTTATGAGCAAGAGAAATAAAGATACAGAGTTTTGAAAAAATGTAATTAATCAATAGTTCTATAGTTTTTGATTGATTTACAAAATTATCACTTATTCCACATACAGAGTCATTACTTACAAGGACTCACTGGCTGAGATCTAACAGCTTTCAGTCTGGGGCTTGCCTATAAACATTGAAGCTGACTTAACGCTGGCTTTTAGTGTCCCACTGGCCACCTACATCACGTCCTACATAACATCCTAGTAGGAAAATGGAGTTTTACAACTAAGGAACAAACAAAGGTCAGCATTCCTCTCATTGGACCTGTGCAGGAAAAGGTCAAAATTTCAAAAAAAATAATTCTTCCACACAGGTATATTTTAGACTAGGACAGTCAGACACATGGAGTTCTAGAGTATGGTCACTTCTCTGTCATCTTTCCCACAACCCAGGTCAATGTTCTTACACTCACTTCATCTGGATACAGAAAACAGCCAGGACCCCTATCTGGGATGGGTTAAGAACCATCTCTAATTTTTCAGGTGGATGACCTTCTCTTGCATTAAGTGAGCAAGCCCTACTATGAGAGTTAAGTCTCCAGTAGATCAAGCAAGCCTTCCAACCACCAAGCTATAAGAAACTAGACAAGGAAAAAACCTAAAATGTCAAGAGATTTGTAAAGCTCGACCTCTCAGTTCCATTATCCCACATCACATCTATTACTGATTATCCTCAAAAGTAGCCCACAAGATCAAAGTCAGCTAATTCCTCTCATGCCCTCAAGAAGCCTTCAGGAGTTCAGCAGCCTCCTGCATATGCAACCTTTAAGCAAACTTAGTTATCATACCTGAAAGTTGACCCTGTTAAGTATTTCTGTATATCCAAAGCAGAGTTGAATATGTACCACAGAAAGCTCTATCCCAAAACTATGAGAGGAAAGAAAGGAGAAGGAAAACAGAGAGAAAGAACTAGATGGTGCTCAGTAGCATCCCACTCCCTCTACATGCTCAGCCACTTGGGGGTGAAAGTATGTTCTTCTTGAATGTACTGGGAAACAATATGGTCCCAAAAGTAAGATAAGAGTGGACACCTAGTGCTCAGCTGAGCCTGCACAGCTTCTACCCAGACACCATCAATCAGTAAGCTCATTCTGTAAGCACAAACTTAAGAATTTGAAACACATGCTGACAGGCATCGACAGATGAAGCACAAGGTTTTACTGTAAGAAGTCACACAAAAAAACATTGCTAAATACCTCGGCATTAAAAGAAAATGCAGAAATAATTAGGTCAAAGCTTTGCCCGCACACTGTTTCCAACACAGACACCATTTTGCTCACTTGTTAGTCCCTGCTTAAAGGAAAATGCAAAATCTGTCCGCTAGGGCCATGGGGATGGCAGAGTACGAGGACGAGAAGAGCAAGCTCTTCAGTGCCACTTGAAAAACAAAGTTCTCCTAGACACTACTGAAGAAACTAGTAGTACTGGTAATTTTCAAACCACTGCAGAACACGCAGCACATCTCAAGCATTTCACTGCACTAATGTTACTTTACAACTGTGTTAGATTTTTTCACCCATGGGGACAATCTCTCAATTTGCCTGTATTCATCTTGATAGTATGCCTGTCCTGGTAGAAAATGCTGGTTTGGGCTGAGTCACAGCTCCATCTCAAATGAAGAACAAGGGCAGCCTTTCCCCGTGCAACACACACACCACCAGCAGATAAACATGGAATGGAGAGGGCACAGCCATCTGACTTGCTTGAAGGATGGCTCTCAAGTAATGCAGAGTACAAAAAACAGAGAGGGAGGAAAAAGAAAGGAAAAAAAATAAATCACACAAAACCCACATAATAATTACTACTGGTCAGCACAAACAGACAGTATCGATATATCTAAGCAGATGGTCTCACTTCTACAAAGCAAACAGAAGTTGTACATTATACTATTTCAGTAATGAAATTGGTGAAAGTTTCCTGAAATTATTTTGCTCTAGTAAGCATCAAAATAAAACCAGTGTTTATGTAGGCATTAAGTAGCTCAAATACTACAACATAACAAGGCATAATGAAGAAAGAAGCATCATAAGTATTTGGTTATTGCTCACATTTTTTCTAAACTGCTTCCGAGATCAACATGATGTACAACTTCTGTTTAGATCTCACTAAATGAAAAGAAAGCAAAATGTACTGTCACTCATCACCGCTGCTATAGAAGATGAGAGCTATGACAAACTGCTGCAATCTTAATAACAAAAACACTAAAACCAGATATTCACTCTACCTTGGAGAAAAAGAAAAAAAACCGGAAAAAATGAAAAAAATCCCTGATCTCAAGTTTTTAGCATTTAATCTCGCTTCTTAACACAACCAAATAAACTATAACTTATGGAATGATTAAATGTATTTAAAAGAAATTAATGTATTTAAAATAAATTAAAATGACAATATATCTCAATATCTCAACTGAGACGAGATACTACCAATATAAAACTAATTTCTCTAAAAGTATTTTAACTTTCTGGATGATCCCAAGATAACATTCAGAGTTTAGAAATGGCAAGTTTAGCCTGGTTATCAGTTGAGGAATAGAAATAAGCACGAAAATCCTACGAAGATGGCTACACAATTAGCAAATAACACATGTGCATTTTAGATACTCTTGACAAAATACAAGACCAGTTTGCCTTGAAGGTTTCTTTGCTTACCTGAAAAATAAGCACCTGAAATGCTCTGCACTCAGGAATTCTTGGGTTTTGTTTTGGTCCCATACCCCCTGTCAGACTTCCTGTATCATATGTAGGTAATCAAGAACCTCAAAGGTCAACAGTAGCAAATCCCAGCTTTCTTTGAACTTCAGTGAAATTTGAACACTTTATACACCATTGACGGTTTGTGCTTGGGCCTTTCCTGTGGTGTATGCCAATTTAAAATATAAATAACAACATATCACTTCCTTACTAAAGTGCTATGAGAAAAAAAACTACTTGTACCTTCTTAGCAGCAGATCTCTTAGGTTTTATACAATGTTTAGACATATCAATATGTAACACAGCTGAATCTATAAATATCTACGAGTCCATTACGTAGTGTTACCATCTTTACATTGTGAACTCAGCTTTCACATGTATTTCCCTTCTCCAATTCTATACTCTAAAATATTTGGTCTATGGAAATACTTTGATAAATGTATCCAAAGGCACAGTAAGTAGCATCAGTGACATACAGTAGGAGACTCAAGAGAAATACTTCTTAGAGCTTACACCACTGAAGAATTAGGAATATGCATCTCTCGCTACAACCTTCCAAGTTCAGTCTAAACACACCTGTTCCTTTGCAGCTTCCCTAGCAGAATACTTTACAAAGACCAGACCTTAAGAATAGCTGGACTCAGTAATTTTATTATCACTTTTGGCACTAGGATGACACTGTTCTGCAGTAAACCTTAGTGAAAGAAAAAGGATTCTTAAGTCCTCAATTTCTTTAAAAAAAATCAATACCGTTTATGGCATAACAGCAGAACAGGACCTTATACCAAACGTCCATATACCCATCATTTCTGCTCTAACAGTGGCTGACAAAAGATGCTTAGGGAAGAGTCTGTCACAATCCTTTCCTAGTGGTGACAGCTAATTTGAAGTCCAACACAACTCATTGAAATTACCTTTTCTGTTTGAAGTGTTCTGCACTCATTTTCATCTTTGCTTGCCATTTTATTCCCCATGATCTGGATGAGAGGATCGAGTGATCCCTCAGTAAGTTTTCACATGACACATTTTGGGTGGGAGTATTTATCCGCTTGAGGGTAAAGAGTCTCTTCAGAGGGATCTGGACAGGCTGGATAAATTGTAAGGCGCATCAAGGCTAAGTTCCAGGTCCTGCACTTTGGTCACAACAACCTCATGCAGCGTTACAGGCTTGGACAAGAGTGGCTGGAAATTGCCTGGCAGAAAGGATCCTAGGGGTGTTGGTCAACAATTGTCTGACTATGAGCCAGCAGTGGGCCCAGGTCGCCAAGAAGACTTGTATCAGAAACAGCATGGTCAGCAGGACTAGCAGAGCGACTGTCCCACTGTACTTGGTGCCGGTGAGGCTGCACCTGAAATATTGTATTCAATTTTAGGCCCTTCACTACAAGAAAGATACTGAGGTGCTGAAGCATAACACGTGATAGGATGAAAGGAAACAGCCTCATGTTGCTCCAGAGGAGGTTTAGATCGCATATTAGGAAAAGTGTCATCACCAAAATCATTGCCAAGCATTGGAACAGGCTGCTCAGGGGAAGTGGTTGAGTCATCATTCCTGGAGGTATTTAAAAGACATGCAGATGTAGTTCCTAGGGAAATGGTTTAGTGATGGACTTGGCAGTTCTAGGTTAATGGTTTGACTTGATAATCTCAAAGGTGTTTTCCAATCTAAACGATTCTATGATTCTATTGCATGATCTTTCTAAGTCTTTCCAGCTGTACTTATGTGCAAGTCAGGCTATGAATACTGATCCATCAGAAGACTTGAATATTTATAACCTTCTTCAGTTCATTTATGCATATGTTGAACAAACCATAAACCAGCACAGATCCCTGACAGTGTTCTCTCCCCAGCATGAAAATCAATTATAGATTTCCTATTTATTTTCTAGCCTACATTAATCTACATGAGGACCTCTCTTACCCCATGACATTTTTCTTTCTTACTATTTCATGTGACAGTTTGATGAATTCTTTTTAAAGATGTAGTTACGTTATACTTACTACATTCTCCTTGCCCATCTGCTTCAACTTCCTCAAAAAAATTGTAATAATTTTCAAGGCATGGGCTTCCTTTGCTAAGGCTATGTCAGACCTCTTTCCCCAGTACATTGCATTTATCTATGTGTTCTAAAAACTTTGTTCTTTCTTAAGACCTGCTAGCCTGTAGTTTTCTACCTTAGTCCTTTAAAACAACAACTCCCCCTAACAGTAAGTACACAAAGAAAAACAGCAATTCTAAGTCAATTTAAGCAAAAGGTTAAGCAGCAGTCACCATTTCTCCAGCTAATTATACATCTATTTTACTTGCAACTCCTGAAGGAATTGCATCCATGGCTGATGATTCATTGGCATTCAATGGATTAGTTCCTTCTAGAATTTATTCCACTTGCAGCTCAGTTTTGGATCATTTCTCAGAACTGCCCTCCAGAAAGAATGAGAATGGTGAGGAGGCTGGTTCACTGCCCTTGAGACACAAGGTGCACAGCATGAGTGGATTATCTAGTTAAGCTGAGCAGCAAAAATCTAGCACACATATCCTAGAGATGGACTGAAAAACTGCTCCAGTGAAAGTCATCCGTTTGCAGGCATTTTAGTTCTTGAGAACTGCCAGCACAGACAGGTCAGGTAACTCATGCAGTAGGACTGACATGTCTAGTCTTGGATCTTCTGTACACTACGCGTGACTACAGACCAACTAGAGACTGACAACTCCAACAGCAAAACACCTCTCCTGGTGGCAGTATCGTAACTGAGAAAGTCAAGGAGAAAGTCAGTGCAAAGAATTCATGTGGTTCTTCTGCAACAGCTTTATCTCCATAAATACTTCATTTGCTCCTTTATCAGTTTGCTATGCAGTAACCTGGCCTGGAAGACAAGTTCTTACAAATAATGTCGTGTTCTACATTTGGCAAGTCCCCCATCTTGAAGTTTCAAATCATAACAAGTTTCCTTGTCCTGTGTTGGTTTGCGTCATACCCCAAACTACCTTTAGAAATTTCCCTTTCCCCTCATAACCTTACTCCTGCCTTCCCACACCATTTTTTTTTCAGTTCAGCTATTGAGGCTGGGTAGATCATGCAAGAACTTACAAGAAAAGGCTAAGTAGACAGGTCCTACCGTTCAGCTATTTATTGAAAGTCTACTTCCAGCAAGCCTTTCCCTACTGTTTCTAGTATTCCTTACAACATTATAGCTACAGCTCCTACCTACTATACCAGAGCAGGGCAAAAGTTGCAAGTTTGCATCTCCCCTAGAAGCCCCAACCTTTCACTCACCAACTTCATGGACTGCATTAAAATTGCTGCAACCAAGCTAGCCCTAACAAGATGCAAATATACCTTTTCATTCATTCATAAGTCACATTAAATCATAATATTTAAGGATTAATAAAATGACTGTATGTGGCAAAATAGCTTTTCCCACATACACTCCTGCTCCCAATCAGTGCTAATTAAGTATCTGCATTATATAAACTGACAGCAATGTAGATTCTGAAGCAGAGTTTAAAGTGTAAATAATCATGAGATAAAAGAAATCTTCTGAGAAAAATCAAAGTATCAAGTAGTCATTATGTGTAATCACTATCACAATTTAATGACATTTTGTGCTGGAACAGGAATATGAGCAGGAATTAAAGTGTCTAATACATATTACCAATTTTTTTCTTGGTTTTAACTATATGTTGGTCCCAACAAGTTAACAGAACATAAGTAATATTTTATCTTCAGCAGGTCAGACTGGTGGAAACACAGTAACCAAGCTAACTGCAGTGGCCATGGACATGAGATGCAAGGAGGCCACATCATGGCAAAGATTTTAATATTTATCCTTCCAAACTTGCTGTATCTGTAAGTAACAAGGCTGAGATATGAAAGCCACAACAGGAGTCTCTTATCACATCACACAAACTAATTCACACGTAATACATATGGATAACCACATGTAGATGAGAGTAACATGCAAATCCTGATTAAAAAGGTAAAGTGGAGACAGAAGAACAAAACACCTTTGCTCCCATAGAACTGATAAGCAGCAAATCACAACAGAGTAGAAGAAATAAGAAATTCTGTCTGCTTTAAACTTTCTGCATACTTGTAAGTGCTTTTATTTTATGACCAGCCATGAGTCAGTTTAATGACTCGAAAAGGTTTCTTGATAGCAAGTGTTTCTACGACTAGCATTTTCCATGGGACAAAGTCCTGAATGTGGTGTTTCTAGTAGTTCAATACAGCACTGAGAAAGCAGCATGAGAAGAACAAAGTAAAAAAAAAAAAAGAGAAGGCCAAGAAAACTCAATGATAAAAAATATTGACTTCAAAGCTGCTACTTCAACCAAACTTTACATGAAGGGGACAGAACACAAGGGGTCTGTTAATCAGAAAACACCTTACGTAATCTTTATAACTACCAGACCGTATAGCAGCATCAGTTGAGTTCAGGACATAAACTAATACCACAAGTATCCCTACAGCTTGTTTGCATGTCCTAATACAGAGCTCTTCATGTACAAGAGCACGAGGCAGTCACTTCAGTTCTGAGGCTTGACCTAGAGAAATTTTTTTCACCTCTCCCTTTCTGTCCTTTCTTTATCCAGATTCTTCAGAAATTTCCACTTTCATGTGTATCTCAAAATGAGAGGACAGGAGAACTGGAATACCTTTGTCCCCCCTCAAAAGCCATGCTTCTTGAAACAGACAATAGCTCTATTCCACAACTCTGTGAATGGCAATGTGAATGGTGGGTCAGTATCTGGCATTATTGGTTATGGCCACCTTAAGTCATTTCCTTGTATGAACTGAAAATACAAATAAGAAAAGTTGATTGGTAAATTAATAAAGGAAGAAATAATATTCTCACTTAGTGACAGATTTTTTGCAGATAGGAGTTTAAAAAAAAACCAAATACACAGAACAAAGTAGAAATACTTAAATTTCCTTATCAAGAAGACTGGAATTTTTCACTTTTCATATTATCTGCATCATATCCTAAATATCTGCTACATTAAAACAGGCAAGATAATGGCCAAATGTACAATGCTTGGTAACACAAGGATTATTTTGCGAGATCAAACTAATGGTCTACCTGCAGTACTGCATGGCTGGAAATGACAGTGCAAAAAGCTGTAGGTGCATAATCACCACTCACCCACAAAGGTTCTACCCCTAATTTCTTCACTGTAGTTATACTACAGGAGAATCAAAAGTTTATATTCTCTCCATAACTCGTTTGCATTAGCCACAAGAACTTGGGATAGTCTGGTTACCAGTAGAGAATTTCACTCCCTCTTTGGTTTTGAAGCTAGGCTCCTAGCTTCAAAAAACAAACAAACAAACAAAACAAAACCAAAACCATAATGTCACCCAATCAAACCACCCCATCCCATGGCCTATATACATGACATCTAGATTAATTCAATTAAATATACTCTCAATTAAATATTCCCAGCTAAATTGTTAGTCACTATAGCATATAAACAGTTAGTTTAACAATCTTTGCAGCAAAATTCTGAATATTTGTGTTTGCTTTATTCTTCCAAGGTGAAACTGAACACTTGGCTTAAAAGCCTGTAACTATTTTCAATGGCCTGTTTTTACTCTCCCATTGATCAGTTGTCATGTTTTATCAAGATGACAAAAAAATAGCAGCAAGTAGGGTAAGCTTCAAATATTGTACATTTAATTACATGAAAGACTCAGTGGGGAGGAAGGGGATAAATTGACCTTTGTATCAGTTTTCATGAGCTTAGGTGCCCTTTTTTTATCCTCCCAGAACATTAACCCTGAGAAGGAGGAAATAAAGTGATTCTATGTTTGAATTAAACAGAAGGCTACCCTGGGGAACAATGTTACTTTTGCAAAAAAATTTTCATTAGAATATTATCATCCAATAAACATCACATAAAAATTAGAGAATACAGGCATTTACAGGAGGCTAAAACAAGAACAACAGTGGTGAGTGGGTATTTTTAGGTTTTTCTTGTCAATCATTCACCAGCACAGCAACTCCCCATGCTCAACAAGAGGCGCACACACACACAAATACAGTTGTGAACAGCACAGCCAAGTCTGACAAAGGCATGACACTGGTCATGCAAAAGGATAAAGTCCAGCTCCCTTCTCTATAGATAACATCAGCCTTTACAAAGCATATGAGTAGCACAGCTGTGTACGTACAGTGTGGTCACTCGGGTGACTGCAGCTCTGCCCAGACCCATGCAAAACTCATTGTAAGCCATCACACATAGCAGCAGAAGTTTTCTCGCAGCGCAATCATGTATGCAGCACACTTTGATGATCAAGCAGGTTTGGCTGCTTGGAGCTCCCCTGTGTTGTGGCTACTCTGCAACTACTGAGCCATTCCACTACCAAGTGAACTAATTAAAAGTTTGCTTTGCAACACCTGCACTGAACTACTTTCTAGCTTCAGGTGTACCTTTCCTCCAGTAAGCTCAGCTACAGGTGGCAAGCCTTCCACCATCTAGCCAGTAGTGCCACCCTTCTGGTGGCAAATCATGCAAGATCTACCTTGCTGAGAAGGAATGAAATGAGACCCTTTTTCTAATTCTGCACTAATAAAAAAAAGATTTTGTCTCAGTACATAATTGAAGGTGAGGTAACACAAAGACTTCTCACAAATTTTGATTAAGTGTATTTTACTTGTTAGCATGGTCACTTAAACATCATTTAAACTATATTTAATCTTAAAGGCTACATAAAGATTTTAACTGCACAGTACTTAGGCCTTTGTAGAAGGATCATTATGCAAATACTATCACAAACAAGAGCACAGGATGAAGTACAGGAAAGTTTCAAAATGGTGGAAGAAAGAAAAGTAAAAGCAAACACAAGTATAGCAAGAAGTACAAAACCAAACATCCTAGAGACTAAATGCGACAGAACACAGCAGTCAGCTTACATCCTCACAAATACCAGCCCCATGTTTTAGGCATGAGGATTTTTTCAGAGACCACTTTCTAATCTGAGTTACAGGCATACACATATACAAATCAACTGGGGTCCTAGAGCTAATAAAAACCTCCAAATAACTTCAGCCTTCAGAAGGAAAACATGACTTTTGATCACTCAAAGAAATGGTCTTAAGAACTATGTTTTCCTATATATCCTGCAAACATTACCTTGGACTGCTCTCAGGACCACACACATATGCAGTAAGGACTCCTTGGCTGCTGCAGGAAAACCCCAGGGGTCAGGAGCTGCACCCTGTTATCCACATAACAGTCATCAGAGAGTCATACGTATCACGTGTGTGAATATGGAAATCCCATACCATACAGATTTATATTTGGGAGGAAATTTCCTATACAATTTGAAAATGAGGGAACTTACCATCTCGTGTCTCTAATTCAAAGACCGGAGATCTCCATCAAAAAACTGCAAAGCATTATTTGGTTAATTAATATATTATATATATATAAAACATCTCTCATCTCATACACATACAAGGCAAGAAAACTTATTTTCTTTCTTTACACTTGTTTTTTTTCCCATACTCATACCTAGAACTAGTTCCTCTTGATCTTATTTTCTATTTCTAGAATCTTCACATTCAAGATGATTGGAAGATTTGCCCTCCATCCTCTCAGAAAACAAAAAGAGATTTTATAACCTCATTTCGCTCTTCATTTTTGACAGATTTTTTTTCCAGCCAGCTCTCCATCTTATAAAAACAGCTCTTTTTGTTTTGTAACTGCTAAACTGTTGCTCCACAATGTTTTGCGGTCACGAGCAGAGCAGGATATACATTGAGTAAAAAAGGTATTTCTTTTTCATTTAATTCAGTGTCCTGTGGTTCCCGGCTCTTCAGAAAAGCCAATCACTTTATCTTCTCTACACTCTACGTTTTCTATGTGTTTCACCTCAGTCATGCCACCTCTTCAGATAAAGAGCTGTAATCATACTATTGTCCCTCCCCATCACTTGGGAGCATCCTTACATTTTCAACCATTTGTATCACTTCTCTGGACTTCTTTTAGAAATAGGTTGAAATAAATTCACTGCCAGGTGAATTCAAGACTCAGTGAAGTCAAGCAGGAGTTCTGCCGTTGATTTCACTAGTGCTAGGATATCACACAGTCTTATTTGTTCTGGCCATTTATTTCCCACACTCTTTGGAACATGTATGCTATTTTCTCTTCTGATAGCATCCAACAGCAGCCCTCCTGCTGTCAACCTCTGCTTGGTCTCCTTTTCTTGCAGGACTATCCCTTCCTTGTCCACACTTTGCATTTCTCTACCTGAATCCTATTTCATGATCCTAAAAAAAAAAGCTTTGGGTTTGCAGTTTGGGGTTTTTTTCCTTCCTGTCCTGGCAACACTAGCAGACTGCTTGGAGCTCCTAAGCAACAGAGAACAGGCAAGCACTTTGTACACAGCATATTAAATATAGTAAGTGATCCTATCCAGTGTAACTGCCTTCTCCGAGAGCTACCAGAAGGAAACTCATTCCCCAGAAGAACAGTTTTGAGTCCTCTTTCATTTCTCTGCTGTCCACTAAGCTGCACTAACCTACCAGCAGTAAGGAGACAAGAAAGCTCTATGCACAGACAGCAAGTACCAGTTCTGTTTATTTCCCACACAAGCATCAGCCAGTTACCCAAAACAACAGGGACAGCAAATGCATGGCATTAAGCAGGAAACAAAGAGACGTACTCTATTTTGAAGCAGAACTCCTTGCGACACCAGAACTGATTAACCCATCAGTTCCAGCTTGCCTGCCCTCTTCCCACAAACCCTTGCGGGGCGGGGCTCGTAACACAGGCAGGTGAGCCCCTATCCACTGCATGCCTGCCTCCACTTGATCATCACAGCTCCATCTCACCTGTGCTAGCAGAGCAGATTACTGTTGAGCCAAACATAGACAAGGAGCACGCAGCATGAGAGGTGCCCATGGGAAAATAGAGAGGTCACCCAAGCTGGGTCCCCCGAAGCATTTAAAGAATTCCAAGAGATGTGATGCAAAACTGAATTTTACTACCTTGAAGCAGGATGACTTTACCACACGAGGTTTGCCCAGGCTGCTGGCAAACCTCAAGATTCCTCTACGGACCATGCTACAACAAAAAATGGTAGCTGAAAACCAGGCAAAAGCACTCCATAAAGTAGGTTTATCAGCACATATACAAACAGCTAGTAGGTAAAGAGGGAGAAAGTCAAGGGTCTTTAAGCACACTTTAAGTTTCTGGCTTCTGAAGGCCCAGTGAACATCAGTCTAATGTCAATGCAGTATTACCTGTTTGATGTATTCAAGACTCAAGCTCAGATTTTTTTTTAATTTTACAATGTACAGTCAACAAAACCCAACAGTTTTCACAAAAAACATTGTTACTTAGAATACCCGATGCCTTTAATAAATACACATTTGTTTAAAAATATCCATTGTTACAAGTAGATCATTCTTAAAGGATGTGCACTGTCTACATGAAACGTGCATTTGAATTTATATGTATCTGATACTTAAAAAAGTGAATTGCTGACTTCCCTTTCTGAGTACACACAAACATACGTTTTATTCTGGTCTTAATACCTCACTGGATAGGACTTCCTTAGTTCTATTTGGTATAATGAGGAGAAAATGTTCTGAAACCAAATGAGGGGAAGAAAATAATAAGGCTTCACACATTACACTTTTACTAACTTAAACGGCAATTAGGCAAAGAAATGATCTGCCTAGGGAGGGAACTGAGGGACTATCTTTAGACGTGTTATGAATATGATCAATATAATACTTGAGGGACCAACACAAGAAGGGGTAGGGGGGGACAAGAGAAAGGAAAAGAACAGAAAAACCCCCAATACCCACTTCTTCCTCCAACTAAAGGACAGATCAAGTGATCCAATTTAGGCCCAGAAGCTAAGTATATAAAGCAACATTTTTTTACCTAGCTATAGGAAAGAAACAAATACAGTTACTTTAAAAAAAAATACTGAAGCTTACCTGGTGTTAAAAGCAGAAAGCAGTCTCTATTTTTGTGTTTCTGACCAGGCCCCTTAATGTGTTTTCTAGTGGTTCATCTTTTAGCAGCATGCTTCCGTTCACTATGCTTCAAGTGACTTCACTTAAATAATAAGGTCTTTGAACTGACCTTGTAAGAGTCTTCCCTTAGAAATGCACAGATAAGAAATGAACTTTAAAGGTCAGCCTTTAGGGGAGAAAAAAAATCTGGTTTCCAAGCTGCAGCTTATATGTTCAGGTAAGGGGTGACTGTATTGCTTTCAAATGAGAACTGTAAAATGGAAGCAGACTGATTTTCATTTACGTTAAGGACATTCAAACTAAAAATCCTAATAGACTCCTTATTCCTTTGCCACAAACAGACTTTCCTAGATAAATAATCCACTGGAAGTGCACTTTGCAGATTAATCAATCATTTCAGATTCACATGCAGAGCCTTTGTAGATTCCATGAGAGCACAGCAAAAGCATCTTCCCTCTTAAGACCTGCATCCTCTCCTACACAGCATCACTCAAGGAGCCACCTACAGCAATGCCTACGCCCAACTTTTCCATGGTCAAAAGTGATAATTTCCACAGACCAGTGCCAGTGATACATAACACACAAAAAAACGGCTTGCAGAGAAAAAAAAAAACAGCTTAACAGCTTTTCTTATGCTGGCCACAGACTGTGCATAAAGGAGAGGTAGAGGTGCCTCTCCCTGCCTCACAATACAGCCAGCAGTGGGATCACCACCGGCACAGAAGGTACTACTGCAATGGCTAGGGAGATGTGGGACCACTGTGGCATCTCCGCAACTTCCCCATCCAGCGCCACATCCGTCCTCCTCTCAAATGTCATTGGCCCAATTGAGGAGAAAAATAATTAGTTTCACTCTACTTCCTGCTAATTACAGAGCGTATAATCTGCCAAACGATGTACATGCTCGTGTTGGCTGTGGCCTGCTGCCTCCCCCTGCTATCACAGGCGTACTCACTCTGAGGCAGGCAGCGAATGGCTTACCAGTGACAGCTGGCAAACCAGCCTCTGGGAATAAAACATTTTAGCACTTCATAAATTTCTAACAAGGTTTCAAATTGCTTCAGTTTCCCTCCTCTCGGCTCTGTCAGCCTAGCAAAGTAGTTGGTGGGGGGAAGGAGGTGAACACTAATTAAATCTGCAGCAGAAAAGTACAACTAGTAAGATAGTTCATTATTTTTAATAAGTAGCAATTAGATCACAACTCCAAGGAAAGTTGGATTTTTCCTGCGATCTATTGTCATCATCGGAAAGCCAAAACATTCTTCTGCCTCAGATTTTTAACACAGGTACAAGTAAAGTGCTTCAAAGTGCAGCTGCATGACATGTTTAAACTTAATAGAAGGTGACACACAACATACTAAAAACTCGACAGGAACATGCAGCATAGTTGGCGTTAATGTTAAGGTTTCATATCGCTATTCAGATAACAAATGCTTTCCAAATGCCTCTACAAAGCTGGTGTCAGGATAAAAAGCTGCATTATCATTACTATTATTGATGAGACAACACACTGCATTACACTGAATGTGACATTCTGTCCATAGGAATATAACTAGAATAAAAATAATAGGATGCAAACAGCTCTTGATCGTATTTATAGCACGCTACCTCACAGATGTAAACCAGCAACCTTCCTTTCAATATGAATATAAAAGAAGGCTGATTTAGAGGCCAAATGTCTTAGAAAACCAAATATTTGCGCATTTGACAGAACATAAAAGTTGTAAGAGGTAGATATTTTACATAAAAATCAGTATTATAGGAAAGAGGTAAGTAGAAACAGGTACTAAGAAAACAGAATATAAGTTTTTAATAAACACCACAGCAGAATAACAGTGCCACAATTGTTAGAGCTATACTTCTCCTTTGGTCAAAATTGACCCATGTAAACATGTCCTCATTTTACTAGTAGTGGAAACAAAAAATAGTATCTGTGAACAGATTGATTCATTTTCATTATATTTAGTTCCGCAAAGAACAGTGTTGCTTTCAGCTTGAGAGAGGGGAAAAAAAGAGAAGAGGCAGAAAGGTACCAAATCTGGGCTGTGTCACACAGAAGAGTCTTCCAGCACAGCACAAAATCTTAGAAGAGGGAACTGAACGAAGAGAAATATTCAGACCCAAAATTAATGCACAGTAGAGCAGATGCTTTTATTTTACAAGAACTAAAAATTTACCATCAGGACCACCACTTGCCATGTCCTCTTCTCAAAGGAATCTCTAAACACAGATGTCTCTTCCAGAACAAAATATTTGCCTGAAAATATGTTTACTTTTAAAGGGAAGTCGGATATCAACAGAAAAAGGCATGCTGTCAAATATTTGGGCACCCTGAACAGAAAAGGCTGAGGCACTAGATGCCTTCTTTGCCTCAGGCCTTACTAGGAATTCCAAGCCCCAGAGACCAAGGGGGAAGGCTGGAGAAAGAAAGACATATCCTTGGTGGAAGAGGATCAGATCAAGGAATACTTAAGCAAACCAGATACACATAAACCCCTGGGCCCTAATGGGGTGTGACTATGAGTGCTGAGGTGCCTGGCTGGCCTCACGTTTTAAGGCCACACTTGATTGTGTTTCACAGATCACAGCAATTAGGAAACATAACTGAGGGCTAGAGGAAAGCAAATTTGACTCCTATCTTTGAGACAGGCAAGGTGGACAACCCAGGAAACTACAGACCACTTAGCCATTTCTCCATCCCTAGTAAGGTGACAGAGCAGCTAACCCTGAAAACCACATCCAGACATGGAAGTCAAGAAAGTTATCAGGAATAGTCAGTATGGATTTACCAAGAGCAAGTCACGCTTTATAAACCTGATAACCTTCTGCAGTGAAATCACAGGCCTGAGGAGGAGAACAGTGGATATTGTTTGCATAGACTTCAGTAAGGCTTTCAACACATCCTTCCATAAGACCCTTATAGAGAAGCCAATGAACTCTGGGCTGGATGAGCAGACAGTAAGGTGGATGGAAAACTAGCTGAAAAGTACACCCAGAGTGGTAAATCAATGGCACAAAGTCTGTTTGGAGGCCAGTAACTAGTTTTCAGGACCTCCAGTAATGATCTGGATGGTCGGGCAGAGCATACCCTCTGCAAGACTGAAAATGACATAAAATTAGAATCACAGAATGGGTTGGGTTGGAAGAGACTTTAAAGTCGACCTAGTTCAAACTCCCCTGCCATGGGCAGGGACACGTCCCCATCAGATCAGGCTGCTCATGATCCCATCCAACCTGGCTGTGAACACTTTCCAGCGAGAGGGCAATTAGAAGTGGCTGACACACCACAGGATCATGTTTGGCCCCAAGTTTAAGACAAAACTCAAATTAAATTACATCATTATGTTTCACGCAAATTAATTTCACCTCCTTTTTGTTAACTCAGAAGTTCATCCACAAAAAACTAAACAAACTTTCCCTCATTTCTAACATTTAATTTACTGTGGTATAAAGAACTCAATTCATCTCATTTGATTCCATTGCCGCTTCATCAGAGAGAGATATAAGCAGTAGTTAACAAGCAGAGAAGAGAAAAGGAAGAAGGTGATAGATACAAGAGGAAGAGAGGACAGAAAAGGAGAGGATGAAAAAGGGGGCAGGAGGGAGTGAAAACAAAAACAAGGTAAAAGAATGCTTGTTGTGAAAATGCATACAGCATCGCTGTCAGATTTTAATTTTAAAAGACATCATAATTCCAGATTTAAGCCAACTGAACTAAATCCGAAAACTTTACCTCACTGTCATTTCTCAAGCATGGACCTAAGAGTCCTCAAAAAGACACCTTCTGAAAAACAACACCAAACATGACCTCATCAACTTGCTGCAAAAATGAATGGTAAATATATGTAAATATCTCTTTTGCTCTTAGTTTGTCATTTTACCCAAGGGACTGCTCAAGCAATAAATATGGAGATATTCAGTGTTATGTTGTGATGGCTGCTGCACTGTTACATTTTCTAGCTGTAGGATTCCAAAAAAAGGAAGTGCTAGCCATTTCAGCCACAGTACTGAAAGTACAAGTCAATAAAATTCAAGCAAGAAACAAAATGCATTTAAAACAAAGAAACAAACCCAAGAATCATTTGCCATTGGGACAGTGCATCAAACTGGTTACTGACCTGCTAATCACTCAGGGTCTTTAAATCAAGACTGAATGCCTGTGTAAGTTGGGCCACTAATAATCAAGTATTAGATGTATGGAGAGGGAAAAAAAAGTCTTAGGAAAAAGAAAGTGTTAAAATAACGTTCAAGAGACCTGTAGCTGCACAGGAAATAGATCTTCTGTTATTAAAAAATGGAAGAGGCAATAGCAATTTTAAAAATGACTTCTTCTTCTCCCTAAACGAGTATAAAGGAGCTCACAAGAAAAAAAGAAAATATTTTTGCAATATTTTTATTCTGAACAAAAAAAAAACAGTGACGTTCTGTATTAAAGATGGTACAACAGAACCTGCTAACTTTATTCTGAAAGCATATGAAGACTTCATCAGCAGTCATTTTACTTGCACTTTTAAAGTAAGTGATATAAAATAACCCACCAATGACACTTCACTGAACATGTTGTTTAATTTTAACTATTTTTAATGTGGAAAACCATTTTGAGAAAATTTTTACAAGTTACATCTGGAGCGAGTCTCAACAGCAAATGCAATTAAGAACAGAAAGTGATAATGTATTAGTAAAGGAGAGGAAAAGGACATTTTGACTATGGTCCAATAAGGAAAGAATTTTCTTTTCCCTCAATTTTTACAGTTGCTAAACTAAAAAAAAAAATGACCATACAACAAAAAAAACCCACAAACCTAACAGAAAAATGCCAACAAGCAAACCAACCAAACAAGAAGGCCCACCAAAATCACAACCACTGCCACAATCAATCTCATATTGTGAAATTGATCATAAAAAGGTGCTCCTGCAAGGCTCATTATTGAGTTTTGAGAAGGCAAGTCCAAATTCTGCCTGCCTGAGTGCCAGAAACCATGGGAAGAACAACTTCAACATCATCACTAGCACTGACTTCCATGCATGTGAGAGGCTGAAGGGAGTTTGCATCCCTTTCTCCTCATGACAAAAAGTCCTCATCCCTTCTCCTCATGACAAAAGTCCATGTCCTTACACCCTCAGAAGGGACATCCAATCCAACTGCGCCACAGGCAGCTAATGCACAGCCCAACCCAAGATGCCTCCACATATATGTACATGCCTACTCCACAATTCCAATTTATGATCCCACATCTATGCACATCCAACATCATCAGTCTGAGTATGGAGGATGGACATCCAGGCATCTCTTTGCATCCCTCACATCCCATCTATCCAGCTTCACACCCTGTAGCCAGCTCTGGTGGTATGTCCCAGGCCAGAGATGTGCATCTGGACTTCAGCAGAGGGAAGGGAGACTAGAGTACTGTGCACAGCATTACATTTAGCTCTCCAGATTGCCAACTCAGATGCCCTTACCTGTATGTTACAGGGTAAGAAGCTGCTGTTCTGCATTACTGTGCACTTCTGAGGAGCATGTGCCCCACTTTGGGCACTTTTGACCTAATCCAAGGGCACATGCTTTGTGCATTGTTCCATCTTGCCTCCTCTTTGTATTAAAAAAAGGTATACATTGGTAGAATTTAAAATTAAATTGGTAACGTTTTTGTTTCAGCCTATACATTTTCCATTTTAAAAACAAGAGATTTTGCTCTAGGCAGTGTGCCCTCTCATTGACTAGAGCAAAGTCTCTCTTTGCAAGTCAGTAGTGACACTACAAGTTAATACCAGCCAAAGTTCACCTTTACCTAAATTCTCCTATCACTGGATAAGGTCACAATAAACTATTTCTGGGTCAGTCCAAAGCTTTTTATTTACCCTGGAACACATGCTGTTTCTAATCCCTGGTCTCATTATAGCCACCAACACACACATAGGCTTAAGAAACCTGCATTACATAATCGGAGAGATACTGTCTTAATAATTTCCTGCAGAAGCACCAACGAAACCTACCCATTAAGAATGAGCAACAGATCATCTCACTATCAGAGTAAATTAAATAGCAGGACAAATTTGTAATTGGCAATATTTTGTGTAGCACGGCCAGAACAAAAATATAATTGTGTCACTCTTGCCTAATCTTCCCAGGGCAAGCTGCAATCTTCTCTAGTGCAAGCCCTGTATGCACAAGGACAATCTGAGTCTGGCAGCACTCCTGTAGCAAGTTTGACTTTCATCTTCGAAAGGCAGAAAGGCTGAACAGATTAATGGATCTGTCTACGGGTTGCTTGGTGCTGCCTGAAAATGAATGCTGGCCCACAGGGATGCCTATCCACCCTGCGTCCACTCTTCCCTTCATTTCTACACCCTCCTCTCTCACAGCAGTGTAGAACTGAGCCACATGGCCCCTGCTGGCACAACACTCATGCCAGGCACATCTCTCAGTCCTGACCTATCCCACCCAGCCACTAAGACCTCTGGGCACATATGTACTGTACAGGACATCTCCGCAACTCAGTCCTACAGCTCCACACAGCAAGGACAGGAGTAGGCAAAGAGCCGCTAGGCTGGACATGTGGCACTTAGGCTTATAGGCAAGTAAGATCATGGCGTTGTGCTGCAGTGTTGTGTGGGTTAGCACCTCAGTTTTGGTTTTGCTCATATAAATGGAATCGTTCACCAGGATGGGAAAATATTAGTGGAGGAAAGCAGTATGGCTGGGGCCAATGCATAACAGTAGCGTGTACTGCAAGTGTCAGTCTGAGATAAGTTATCACACCTATACGGAAGAAACAAAGACTTGAAGGTATCTCATGCTTGCTTTATGGCTTTTTAATGCCAAAATCCACATTCATTCTTTCCCTGGGTGCTTTGCCTTTCCTATGTCCTACTCTGACAGAAATTCCTCTTCACTACATAATGTTGTACTCCATCTGGTTTTTATTGCTTAAAATAAACTTTTAATCTTTTGACCTTTCCGTAACCCAAATTTTCTAGATCCCAAATCTAATTTCTTGCAAATCATTAGGTTAGAAAAAACAGAGTGCATTTGCATCACAAATACTATGAGATCTTACCATTAGCTGCTAAGAACATAGCAAACCCTTCTTTAGCATGCAAATTCATGCAGCAAACAAACATACATAGAGATTCTCACAAAGTTTTGCCAAACTACACAAAAAACCTCAAACTTAACTTTGTCTTATATTATACACTAAACAAAATGCAAAGACTTTCATCTCCTATCAGCATTGCTCACAAGTTATCAGAGTAAGTATGCAATAAAGTACACTTTCATCAGACTGAGTTCACTTACGGACAGACCCCTTCTAACGGGCACGTTTGCCTCATCATGTCTGCCTTTATACCTACAAAGCCTTGGCTAAAGGATAGGGACCAAGAATGTTTAAGCCTTGGAGAATCATTTGTAGGTTCCATAAATCTACATACCTAGGGCTTTCACCACGCCATTAAATATTAATAAATGCTTTCAGCTTATTCCAAGTACAGAGACAACGATTTAGAAGTATAAAACTACTGGAAGATGTTCATTTAAAAAGCTTTCATTTCACATGTTTTATTCCACATGAATTCTTTCCACTGGGAGGGACTCAAGACTGAAATATTACACACCTACCTAAAACAGAAAACTGGGGCACCTTAAAAATAGATGCTTTATTAGTGCCTTCAAACTCCACAGGCAATCCCAGCAAAGTATGTGCCCATGGATGAACACAGCAAAAGTACAGTGACAGAAACTTGATTACCAGGGTGAATACCACAGATGCTGGTCAATCAGAATCTCATAGCCTCAGAAATATTCATATAGACAAAAGAAATATCTACTCATTATTCAGCTTACTAGAAGAGATGTTATAATAGATATCTTACCATGATTTACAAAATTTTATTATTGTGCTGTTGTGTTATGAAGGTAAGTCTTAGATTTTGATATACTGACTATATGTTACGTCTAACATCTTAACACAGAGTTTTATGCACGCCCATTACTTTAAATGGACAAGTTTCACTAATTTTTGAATAACAGAATTAACAGTAAAATTTATCAAAATTTTAGCTTGTTTAATGTAGGATGTGGACAGTAACTGCTGGAGCTACAAAGCACCAGAAAATAATATGCACTGGTGAATAGTCTTAAAAGAACATCACAACTTTTAATACACATTTTTTTCCTGATGTTAGTGCTCACTATAGCAATGTTCTAGGGTGCTGTATTTTACCTTGATGAATGCATATATTAAGGATGGGATTTAAGGGCAATATTAACATAACATTTACTGCTATTTTAAAACTTAAGTTAAGACACAGGAAAATGGAGAATGGGTGCACATTTCCAAGATGTAAAATGATCTTAGCAGGGCAGATTTTGAGCAATAATTTTATGAAAAAAATTTAAGACAGAATTTTTTGTCTTCAAGAATACTTCCACAGACTCTTCCGGCATCTGTGCCCTTTACAGGATGCAAAGTGAGGGCAGACAGAGGCTGTCACAGTTCTCTCAGTTTACAACAAATGGTAGTAACAGCAACAGCGCAACTACAAAACAGTACAGGGCTGATAAGGGAATTAACACAGTTGTAAAACTGGGAATATTTTAGGGCAAAAAATCAACCGCTATTTTAACATGCACTGATGAACTGCTTATATGATTAGAATGTCAGATGATATAGCAATACAGGCAAATTTTCCACCCTATTTCCTAAGGTTATATATTCATTCCTGCACTAAAAAGGTAAGCCCCAATGTCAGGATGTCATGGCTTAGCCCAGCTGGCAAATAAGCACCATGCAGCCACGCGATCAGTCCCTGCCCCTCCCCACAGGGGTCAGGGAGAGATTCAGAAGGATAAAAGTGAGAAAACTCTTGGATTGAGATAAGGCAGTTTAATGACTGAAACAAAATAATAGTAATGATAAATTGTAATAAGGAAAATAACAAAAAGAGAGAGAAACAAAACCCAAGAAAAACTGCTGATGCAATGAAAAATAATTTCTCACCCCTTTCCAACCACTGCCTGGCCAGTCCCCAAGTAATGCTCCCCCCAACCAGTTTCCCTCCAGTTTATATATTGAGCATGATGTCATATGGCTTGGAACACCCCTTTGGACAATCTGGGTCAGTTGTGCCCCCTATCAGCTTCTTGTGTACCCTCTACCTTCCCATTGGCAGGCCATTATAAAAAGCTGAAAAGTCCTTGACTACTTCGCAACAATTAAAACATTAGTGTACTATCAACATTATTCTCATTGTAAATGCAAAACACAGCACTATACCAGCTACTAGGAAGAAAACTAATTCTATTCCAACTGAAACTAGGACACAGGATAAGTGTTGGAATCGTTGGCCTTGCATTTTCAAACAGCTGCTTTAAAAGTGATATTGTTATAACCCAAACCAAGAGAGTTAATTCTTTTAAACAATGTGATCGAAAGAAAGCATACTATTTTATCAAACAATTTCCATGCATATTTCAATATCATATTTAACAAAATTAAATTAAGTGTCAAAAGTTGTCAGACAAATCCCACACAGAACTAAAATAAAATGCTCAATGATTCATTTTTTACTCTATGATACCCTTCGGATGAAAATGCATCTAATTTTGATCAATTACATGTGCATCTGATTTCTAATGCATAGAATTCAATGTAAAGATACAATTAACCTTGGAGGAGGATAGTGTTTGTATCAGAGAGGTTCACACTGAAGAAGTAGGAGAGATGTTTAAGTTGAAGCATAATACTGGTATGAAAAGATTTGTCTGTGAAAACATTTGGTGTGGAAATTAGAAGACTTTTAAAGCCAAAATAAAGCAAATTATCTCCCTATAACTAAGGGGGACAAACAACCCAATCAATAAATTCAAGAGGAAGATTCCATGATAATGATATGACAGCCTGGTGTCACAGAGGGCTGGAGCTGAAGAAACAGGAATTATTGTCAGTTTCATGTTCTCACAGATATCACAAGAATATATCACCAGAGTTACAGGTGAGACAGCCACACAAAAGCTAACCTCTGCATTTGATTCAAACTAAATAAAAATCTAAAAAAATTTAGTAAGCTGATAAGAAAACGTTTTGTACATAGGTACATAGTCCGTACTAGTCTGTTAACCAAGTAAGCTAGCTTCCAACAAACATTTCACTACCATAAGAACTAACTATGAGTACATCGACATACTTCTCTGAAGGAAAACAAAGCAAACAAATAAACAAAAGGAAATGGCAATGAATACATTTCATGTGCAAGTTAATGGGGTCTGGCCTATACTGACCTTATTTCTGAATATGCAATAGCATGTTATCAATACACAATGGTCTCCTAGGCTGCAGATAAAACCTGAACAACTACTTGCTAGAGATTTGCATGACGTATAACAGTCTGACACCAAAGTTGTAAATAAAAATGCTCAAGAGGCATTAGGAGCTCTGTTCACTGCCTATGGAAATGCCTCAAACCAGAACAGCAAAAAATAACCTCTCAAAGCATTCATGTTGCTGCGAGGCCTGACTGAGGTCAAGCATAGAACGACTAACATACGAACCTTAGGCAGCTTTTAACACCTTAGGCATCTATTTTTCAATGGAGCACAGAGCAGAAATCTTAGGTATAGTTTAGAGGTTTTCTCCCACATAGTAATACTATCGCCTCCCTACTAGCAGTCAAATTCCTTCCCTTTAGTCCAGCTGCTTCTACAGATGCAACCACTACAGAGAATATCCATCTTCATCCCTTGGAAAAGAGTCTGATCAAATGCAATTTTACTATAGTACTCACAGACCATCTTACCTCTCCATAAACAGAACATAGGTTTAAGAAAAAAAAAAACAAACTTAATGGGTATGGAAGTTACAGCAGTGATTAGAAGTTCGGTTAAATTCTTTAACTAAGATCTCCAATATCTCCAGGCATTCAAGCTTTTCTTTATATGATGTTTGAAGTACTCTAAACAGATCAGGTGAGAAAATAAGAATGTAAAAAGTTGGGTTTAGTCATTTTTTCTGAACTTCTTAAATCTTCATATCATTCTATTTACTCCTACGCTTATCTCCAACTTACCAAGTGCTTTGATTTAGTTTGGTCAAATCTTCCTCCATTCTTATTTTACCCATTCCATTAAACGTTTTTTTTGTAGAAAATAAGTCCAGTACAGACAAAATAATCCACAGGAGATTTTTCTGATTTTTGTCCTGATCTGTGAGTCTATCCCAATGTAACCAGTACTACTGTTTTTCTTTCAGTCTGCTGGAAGACTCTTCTATGAATTTTAGCAATATTACCGTGTTTTTTATTAATAGCAAGATTTCAACATACACCTACAAACCTCTGGATACACCACCTTTTGAAAATATTCCACTTGTTGACTCTCCATATTACATCTACTTGATTAGATTTGCAAAACCAATGAGCATTAGTTTACATAAGCTGTCAAGTGAAACTTATTTTCAAATAGATCTAATCAGAAATTATTATTGAACCCGAGAACGAGGACACCAGCTCTGTAACTGGGTTCCACACTAGGGCAGCAAACAACCCCCAGTCAGTTTAAATTCATAACAGTTCAACTACAAGTTTTTGTATTCTATATAGGTTATTCTTGAATGAAAAATTCTTTCTGCTTTATACGACCACCCACCCTCCAAAAACAACAACAAAGTCATAAAATAAACCATGAACAAATGCTTCCCATCATGCAATAAGCAGAAAACTACTCCCCAGCCTATTTATCACACAATAGAAGCAGCACTACTGTGCAGCTTGTTGATACACAGGCCCTTGAGCAGATGACCTGAAGCGGTGCTGCTTTTCAAGAGATGCTTTTGCAGATTCTCATACGCTACCTACTAACAGGGGCTAATTTGATTGTCAGAGAACATTAAAATAGCTGTTGAACTAGATAAATATACAGGGTAACTTACCATAAGTGCCATTCATTTTATTAGCCACAAAAGAAAATAGTTGCATCATTAACATGTGATCCATATGTTTTTAACACAACCCTGGGAAAATGCTAAAATCTCAGACCTCCAAGTAACAAAATAAGCCCTTGGAATTAAAAGCCTCAACAGATCAGATAAGAGTTGAAGGAAGACTAAAAGGAAAGAGCTTTTATACCTTGGCATTTCTTCTCCAGTACACCTTTAGCCTCAATTTAATTCTAAAATCTTTTTCCCCTCCACCCCCATTCCCTGCCTGATTCTTTTATAAGCTGAAAATTAGGCTTTCCAGATCTGCACAAAACGTACTTGGTGGTGGAGGGGGAAAATCACAATACTTTTCCATCAAATGCTTCATCAGAAATGCATACTCACAAGCTATTCTCAAGAAATTCAGGACAGAAGAAGATGGAAGAGGCTTATCAAATCATTAAACATAGATGTGTACATCTGGCCTGTTTGGTGTTCAGTTCTTACATGTACCGTAAAAAGAGACAGCACAAGATTTAATTCAAATGGAAACTGTAATATTAAAAAATTTTACATGAAGTCTTTTTTTTCTAGCAATTATACCAAAATGATCATAAAATCATTTTGAGAATACTTAAACTCCTCATTATACAGGTGTCAGCGTTCTATAAGGTCACAGAATACTGGAGCAATGGTAGAGGTATCCACTCTTGCTACTAAACTACCATCCCCAGAAAGCAGTGAGTAACTGATCTGGTAAAACACCTGCAAAATCATTGTATGTGAAATTAAAAGATTTATTTGGAATATCAGTGACTAGCTAGTGCAAGACCTCTGGAGACAAAAGAAAAAATTTTGCAACCTCAGATGGATTCGAGCACCTGAGAGCAGACTAGGAAACAACCCAGGTCTTTCTTTCAAATATATCTTGGAGCTGGTACAAAAAAGACTTATTGTATATTAAAATCTGTTTTAATCTTTGTAGGTTTCAATTCGTGATTAAGACATCAAAATCCAAAAGTTCAACACTCCCATCATAGTCTACGGACTACTTTCTTAGCTCTGCAGTACATACATGGAGAGATGGTACTGACCTCTTCAGGGTCGGGGGAAGAGAGAATGAGATGGGGAAAGAACTCAGCTGCCTAGATGTCATCATCTAGTGCTCTATCAGACACCCACACAGAGCTGGAAGGTAATTATAGGACCTGCAGAAGGACCCTCAGGAGGACACACACCTTCCAGGACAGCTGATAGCGGCAAGATGGAATGTTGGAATGTAGCCACAGAACTCAAAGGGACACTAACGATCTAGATCTAGGCAACTGAATCCTCAGCTTGAAGGCTGCCTCAGAATAAGTTATGTAGCTCTCTGGTCCCTGCTGGCTAGAATGACTTGCTGCCCACAGACTAAAATCAGAGCTTGTCACCTAATTAACTAGCATGCACATAGCTACATGTAGACAGACATCTAAATGTCTTCTAATTTTGATCTCAGCTTGGTTCTCAGCCCTTCCTTACTGTAGGCTTCATCAAACCACTGTATCACCAAATGGTCTACAGAACCCGCTATCTAACATTTTACATGATCCTAAATAAAAAGATACAGATTAAAATGGCCAAACATCCGCTTGCCAGTCACCCTATACAAAATATCAGGAAAGAGACATACACTCCTCTGGTAAACAACAGAAAAACTACTGCCTATTCATCTGATGATAAAATTTTACCTGAAATACACATCTGTATGTTAGTCACCCACTAGCCTTAAGACAATTGTATAAATATTTTCATCTCGCTTTCCTAGGTATCATATTTATCATATTTACACATGCCTTCCTGTTCAATAATGGCCACCACTGCTTTGATTCCATCTCTGGTAATTTTGGTCTCCTATTTGTTTTTAACTCTGCTTCTTTCATATTTATTACAAAGTACTCCACCATATCACAGCATTGTTTTAAGAATCCTGATAAACTAACTCATGCCTGATTCATGTCATTTCATAGTGTTGTTGTTTATCCAATGCCTGCCCAGCATTTGCACTGAACAGGAGAACTATCTTCTCTGTCACATTTAACATTCAGGAATCGCTCACTCGCCAGCCATTTATTTTCAGTACAACATGAAACCATTGTGTCAATACAATCCAAAAAAAACGGGATGCAATGCTGATAAACAGCATACCTATAAGGGAGGGAGATAGCACTGAAGACATTGCAAAGTTACATGCTGAATTATCATAATTTAGCTACTATTTTGTACCTTAGTCAAAATTCTCTGGAATTTCAAACGTATAACAGAAGCAGGACATGGCAGGGTATCCAGCTTCTGTGAATATTTATCAGTGGGTTGATGTTAGCCTAAATAAACCATTCATACTGAACATTATTTTGCATTATTCCAGTCAAGTTCTAATAAAATTTCTGTTTCACACCATATTCAATAAATCTTACTTCCAACCATACACAGATAATAAGCATATACGTAGTTTGCAAATAGTATAGTGACAGTTCCCAGTGAACAGGCAAATTGCATTGAGGAAAATGAGAAACAAAACAGAAGATCATTTACTGAACGGAAAAGTAGTAGTTTGAAACCATTAGGCCATATTTTGTGCTTGAGAGTCAGCGGCATACAGGTAACTCTTTAAACTTCAGAAAAATAAATAGAAAGGCAGAGATACATAAATCTATGGATTTAAGTAAATATAGTCCTAACTGTAGCACCTTTGAAATTATTAAAAGCAAATCATGGGAGAGGGAGGGTAACAAATCAGCATCAGGTATATCAGTATCATGAATTATTTTTATAGTTATAGACAACATATACATTTTTCACTATTCAAGACCTTCCAGTAGACCCAGGTATGTCTGGGTATTAAAAGCAGTACACAAGGTTGTATCTCTGAGTAGAGGGGACACACGCTTGCTAGTTCTATGCTCGTGCCCTTTATGTGGCTGGTTTCCACTGCATTCATCATGCCTGAGCCCAACATAAATAGTTTCACAAGGTCAAAAACGAATGGAAAAAAATCCTCATCAGTAATACCAAGGAGCCAGTTAGGGCCAGAGGAGAGGAATGAATCATCTTTCGTTACTCTTGAGGAAATGGGATATTATAATTAATGGGGAAAAACTGCATCTATTTCATGCATATAACATGAATGCTAAGGAAACCACGACATTTTTGACAAATTGGACATCACACACAATATACTTATTAATTCATAAATTAAAAATACATTATGCTACCCTATTAAAGGAAACTTTGTTTGGTTTTGTCTCTCTCAGTAACCTTTTTTTTCCTTTTTCTTTTTTATTACTCAAGCTGTAATAGAAAAATAAACCTCACAGTACTGAAGGAAAATCATAAAGGACTTCACATCCATCTTGAACCATCACGCCTCTGCATTTCAGACTGAGCTGAAATTTCTAATTGAAATGATTTTTCATGAGTTAAACTATAAAGGAGAAATAAGTGATACATTTAAATTATTTATTCATCTTATTTATAATTAACTAGGTTTTTCTCTGTGCACAGTCAGGCTATATTACAGTGTTTGATTTTTAAAACCTTCTCTATCATCAGGCAACAATGGACGACTGCTTTCCTCATGTCATTCTTGTTTTAGTTTGCTCTAGAGATTCAGACAACTCCCACTTGCATCTTGGTTGACTTTAATGCATTAATCCTCTCAAGTCACAAATGACAACCTTTTCAGTGAGAACTGTTAGGTAGAGCTGTGTCCCAGACTGCAGGTGTCCAAGCTGCTCTAGGTGTAGAGGAGAGGAGGGCAAAGTTTGGATTAGTCCCAGTTAAACATAAGTCTTTCCTTCTCCTCGCCACTGAAGGACAAGAGGAGATAGTTGTCCCCAGGACACTCAGGATTCGTGGCGTGAAACTTCTTTTCTTCATCTGAGGAGCAAGAATAAAGGAAAGAGGGGAAGCTGCTTACCAAAAGCATTGGCAGCAAGAACACCTGAAGGAAAAGAGAAAACAGAAGGTCTTCCAGACTGTTCTTCTCCCAAGATGGTGCACTGGGGGCAGCTCTATTCTGCACTACACACAATGCGAGCAGCAGCAGAACCTCCCCACCTGGCACAGGCAGGCCCAGGCAGGAAGCACTAAGCAAGAGCTGCTCCTCACAGCTGCCTGTACCAAAGACTCTCAGCACAGGCCAAGCACTGCGTACCCACACTTGATGTCCTACCACATTTGTCTTAGCTGGAAGGAAATAGATAGAAGGGGGGAGTTGCACAGTGATGTTCAGAGGATGACTGCTGGGAGGGGGGATTTTAATTCCAGAAGGGAAACTTAAAAAAAGAAAAAAAAAAAAGAATTTTATAAGGCTTCCAATTTCACCTTTCGCCCTCAGCCAAAAAAAAAACAGTATTTAAAGAAACTATGGGGAAAAAAATAATTAAAATACATTTTCACACTTAAAAACAAGAGATTAGGTTTTTTAAGATTTCTCCCAGGGCTCAAAGGTCAGAAACATCTCTCTTTTTAAACAAAGGCTGGCAGGCGCATGGAAACACAGTGCTCCCCACGCTTACAGACCTTTCCAAGGCAAAGAAAAAGTATTATGCTATGCAATAAAATCCAATGCAGCTTAAAGAATATTTTGTAAGAGACAAATAAAAGGTGCTGCACATAGGGAATAAGACAAACTCCAAAGCAAACAAACATATACAATCACCAACAAAAACTTAGGACTGGGTAATTTTCATAAATATATAATTTTTAAAGAAAGATTTAGAAATTGTTGAACCTCTTTTTCTCTCCAGACATCTAGTAACTGTGAACAAAGGCTGCATTTCTAAGTTCAGAATGTGAGGTTTCAAGAAAGAGGCAAGTGCTAAGATGACTTGTAAGATCTCAGCATGCAGTAGTACCTTAGTTTTCACATGAAGACACTTCATGATTTCCTAACACTTATAATACCATGCCTGTTTTACAATTCGCTTATTGGGTATAAGACTTTAATGTGAAAAGTAATGGAAAGGTGTATTAAAATACACACCACTAAATTTCAGAACAGAGAGGTGGGGTGGGGAATCAGAATTTTATTATAGTTATTTAATGGTTATCATAAAGACAGCTATGTCTTACAGAAGCTAGAGAAGTGTAAAATCTCAATAAATACCAAGCTTTACAAAAGACCATGAGACGCTCTTTCGCTACAGCAAAGAGGAGGAGCAGAAAGGGGCAGCAAAGCTGTGCAGGTCCACCGAACTGGTGTCTGCTATTCTCTCTTTGCCCAGGAGATGAACCATGCACTTGGAGCAAATGCATCTACCAGTCATGTAGGATTAATACAAAATTAATGTATGAGGTGTGATAGAAGGAGCAATACCCTCTGCTGCAAGCATGTGGTGAAGGGTTAGGCTGGCACACTGGATGTACGCCTCCAGCCAGCAAACATGACTGTGGTGCACTGAAGGATATTTTTGATGCTGCAAGGAAGGGAAGAGAGGGATTGAGCTTCTAGATCCTAAATCAGCTGAATAGAAGGCAAAGTGGCAATGTCCCTGTGCACTCCCAGCTCTGCCCCTTGCTCAAGGCAGGCTGCAGGTGGGCATCCCAGTGTAGCTGGAGGGCATCTTTCATGGCCCCAGACAGCACACTAAGCTCTAGAGGACAACTCTATTCATGGGAAATACAAAAAGTAGGGCTTGGTTTGAGGGGGTTCATCTTCTCACTTTCCCAGCTGACAGCAAACCCAGAGGGACCCTGGCAGTGCAAACCTGGCAAAGAGCCATAATAACCTGAGCACTCTCTACACCGTCCTTGCAATCCCCTCAAACTACTCTGCTGTGAGAGAGTCACTCCTTTTTCTCTCTGCTGGATTCAGGCATTAGCTACCCACACACACCACTTCCGCGTTGGCTCTGTAAGACCACGAATCTCCCATCTTCACATCCCTAATTGTTCATGCAACACAGCCACGGCCACAGGACATGAGCTAATAGGAAGTATTTCACAGCAAACCTCCTGCAGCTTCCTATCTCGCTGCCTGCCTCATTCCTCACCGCAGCTTCCCGCCATATCAGAGCACTGGGTCCTCATGAGGTTCGAAGCCCTGACTGTTGCTGCCCGCACAGGCTCACTGCACCATTACCGTACACACAGAAGGAAAAAAAAAATAAAGAAAAAAGAGAAAAAAATTACAAGCCTCACACCTCCCAAAATATAAAGAAAGCTCAGCTATATACTTATCATTATCTTCTCAATATAGTTCCCAAACACAGCCTGTGAGTAGAGTGAACCAGCCATGTGTTGATTCACATGGCTGATTTATGCAGTTTTGTTTGTGGTCTTCAAGGTCAACAAGTAAGGTTAGTAGGCAAACCAAATAAAAAAGGTGAAGGACAACAAAAAACAGATCACTTCAGATTCTGAAGCACCTCCACAGCATATAGTTTTATCAGCAGAGTTAGCTCTGAATTTTTAGCAATTGTGAAAATGGGAGAGGGGACAACTGTATAGGACGCAACTAAATCTGAACCTAAGGTAATACACTGTACTGCCACACCTGGAATGCAAGAACAATTCAATTCTTCTAATCATAAATACGATTTTTCAGCCCTTCTATGCAAAGCTACTATATTGCACTATTTCTAAAGTGAAAGTTGCATAGAAATGAATGCATTTCTTCCTCCCCGTTAGGGGGGATCTGTTTCACCTTTTCATATGACCTTGTTTCATGTTTCCATCATCATGTTAGAAATGTTTTCAAAGCAGACAATCTCCTACTGAATCTTCCTCCTAAAATTAAGGCTTATTATGGCTGATATTTTATGTAGGTCAGGAACAGTTTTACAGATCCTCATGTAAATAAGGCTTGAAGCAAACAACCCATAGGGATTCCCATGCCCTCAGGTATTACAAAGTTTTAATTCGGTTGGTAACACAAACCCTACCTTTCCAAAACCAGTTTTTGTTTTTCTTTGTTAGAAGCACAAACTTTCTCGTTCTATGGCCTGAGGGCTCCTTTTGTCTGTTTGTTTAGTTAAAAAGCTGTGGTTTTGGCAGTCTGCCTCCTGATGGTGTACAGCGCTGGAGGGATTTCAAGTGCTCTCCTATCATTTGCAGGTATTTTTGTTGTCACAGATTAAGAGTTTGATTTTGAACCTCTCATTCTACCAGCACCTACAGGAGCTACCCTGAAACATTGAAGAGCATCTCTTGTTCAGGAAGAAGACTTACGCTTCCCTCTCATAGTGACTTCCTGGCAATTAGCCCTATATAGTGGATTTTGGTTTTATACTGATTTTATATTGATGTAATCCTGCTGGCTACAAGGGGACAACTCAAGATGTCTAGCCTGCATTGAAAAAAAATTATAAAATGAAAGGGGGAAGGCGGGGGGGGGGGGAAAGGCGGGGGGGGGGGGAAAGGCGGGGGGGGGGGGAAAGGCGGGGGGGGGGGAAAGGCGGGGGGGGGGGGGAAAGGCGGGGGGGGGGGGAAAGGCGGGGGGGGGGGAAAGGCGGGGGGGGGGGAAAGGCGGGGGGGGGAAAAGGCGGGGGGGGGGGAAAGGCGGGGGGGGGGGAAAGGCGGGGGGGGGGGAAAGGCGGGGGGGGGGGAAAAGGCGGGGGGGGGGAAAAGGCGGGGGGGGGGGAAAAGGCGGGGGGGGGGGAAAAGGCGGGGGGGGGGGAAAAGGCGGGGGGGGGGGAAAAGGCGGGGGGGGGGGGGGAAAGGCGGGGGGGGGGGGGAAAGGCGGGGGGGGGGGGGGAAAGGCGGGGGGGGGGGGGAAAGGCGGGGGGGGGGGGGGGGGGGGGAAGGAAAAAATAATTTGGCGATATTTTTACTTGACTTCAACTTATACCAAATCACATTTCCCAAATTTTAAAAGGTACTTTCAAACAGAAATAAAATATAATAAAATAACACTGTGCAACTGAAGAGTCAAAAAAATAGAGAATTTTCTTTGGGTAAGGGGAGCAGGGACAGGGGTGGAAGTCAATGTCCTTCTTGTCAGAACAGAAAGGCTTAACAGCATCATTATTTTTTTTTGCTTGGAACATTTGCAAAACACAGTCCAGTGCTATTAAATGTAGAAAAGAGCTGCCTCATGTCTGCACACCTTCATTAGAGAAGCTGAGAAGAAAAAGCCTTACTGTTTGTTTGTAATTTTTGTTTAATTAGATCATACAGTTGACTTGCAGTCCAAAGAGCTACAGATGGGACCACAAATGGCAATTTTTATGTCTTCTCAGTGATTTTTAGGTGCTCAAAAAAAAAAAAGTCCTTCACACTAGATGGAATTCTACAGTTAACAAAGAACAAGAAAGGAAAGCATCATGGAAGACAGGAAGGAAACGCACTCTCTAACAACAGTCAGTACTTCTTCAGATCCTTCCCCCCAAGCATATTCAAAATATCACAACACACTACTCAGTCATATTCTTTATTTCTACTTAAAAGTTCGAGTCATCATTGTTTTTAAGCCCATCAACATTTAAAGCAAATCTATGAAGCCTCCTTTGCAAGCACCTATGATGCAATCATACAAGTGATACCCTAGGCTCCCTCAAATGCCCTCACAAAGGCACACAACCTACAGGCTGGGTGAAGACCACAAATAAGAATGCACAGTAGTGACTTTCCATCACACAGTAACAATTTCAAATTACTGAGTCACTTTTAGAAAGAATTGGCAGCAGATCACAGCCTCCAGAAAAATCTTCTATCCATCATCCACCCTGCCATTTTGACATGATACCACCTCTACACACCACGTAACATACATTTAAAACATTAAACTATTTAGATGTATAAAACAGAGCCTATTTTTCCTCTAATAAATACATTTAGCTCATCAACATTAACAGCAGCTCCAGGCAACATAATTACAGAACATACATAATTTGGATTAGCTAACAGAAGAGCTACTGTGAATCAAATGTACAGTTTAGTTTTACCTTACCTTCCTCTATCTGCAGCCACACACATCTACCTTTCTGCCACATTTTGAGACTGGGAAGTTGCAGGGAATTTTAAACTTAAGCGTACTTTGTGGTTTTTTTAGGAAGTATAACAACATCAGCAATTTAGGAAAAGATATAATTTTGTGAGAAGGATATATATATACTTCAAATAACTTTTTCCAAGTTTACCAAAATACTCATTAGAAACAAGTGTCACATGCAGGAACACACCACCAGAGACAGCACATACTTTTGAAACAATCACATTAAACCACAAGCATATTAAAAAATGCACAGAATTATTTAGATGTGTCTGTCTTAATACTAAACAGATTAATAGTTGGAATAAGACATTGCATGTAAGCAATAGCACAGAAGTTGTTGGTGGGAGACACAGCTGTCATGTGCTATCCAGGTGGGAGCAGTCCCACTGTGGTTTTGCATCTCAGAACAGCAGCAAGTGGCCTGCCACTGTGTCCCACCTCTTCCTCACAGCAGCACAAGGCTGGGTGCTGGGGCTGGATCACCACCCACTAACCTGGTAATCCCAATCACACTGGTGAGCCTACCCATGGGTGTCAGAGCAACTGCTGGCATGACTCCCACTTCCCAGAACTGGTAAGTGGGTCAGTTCTACATTTTCTGCTTAGGTGACAAGTATGTGAGTGCAATTTATATTGGGTTTGTAGGTCAAAATTGATGACAGAATCATGCAGATGTAACCGCAGAGAAGGACGGAGGTAAGGACCCAAAAAAACGTATTTGCTGTATCTGTGCTAGTTAAGGCTGGTGAATCATCACCTCCTGCCTTCTAGACACCAAGAACAACAGCTTCAATTTTAGGATGGAGCCTTTTGGATTCTGAAGACTACTTTTTCCTATATCAATATATAAAATTTTTCATCTTGGCTGCTTTTTAGCTTATTCAGCAGCCATGACACAAGTGTCCCCTAACTTATAATCAGATAAGTTTAGCAAAGTTACTAATTTTCCATATCCTGAAGTCTCCTACCTTTTTAATTAAATATAGAGTTATATTAAGGTGTATCAGAACCTACTGTGCTCATAAGCTGCTGCTATTGAATTAATCATATTAAACACACATACACATCAACTGCATAGGTGATAATTCAGAAAATGGGTAAATCTTAGTACCAAACTGCTTCTGTGCAAAAGAAGATCTAGCTTCTGCAAAGAGTTTATAAACCTCAATAAATGGTACTGGCTTCAGACTTGACAGACCCCTAAGAGCAACTCAACCATGAATTCTCTCATTGTCAAATTTAATAGAATCTCAGCAATGGGAGAATCCTCATTCTCTGCTACAAACATTCAAAGTCACAGCCTGCTGCTCATTTCTTAATTATGTAAAAACCTATTTAACGCTTATGCTCATATGCCATTTTCATCTATCTAAAATTTTGAGCAACTATTCTTAAAATGGAGGAAGATAGTTCTCAGTCAGGAATTAGTAACAACTAGAGGCTTTATTTTCCACTCACCAGAGAAAAAGTGCTAGAAATTGTCAAAATTCCTTTCTCTTTCTGATCTTTCTTAAAAGCAGCTTCAGTAAACATTTTTATTTAATCAAAAAGAATTGGACAGAGCTTTTCTCACACCCTCACTTTCAGTCACACCCTCCCATGCTGTGAACAGTATAGACAAATCCTAAAACAGTCATTTTTCAGAAAATAATCAAGGAACAACTTTTCACTGAATTTAGATTTCCCTGGCTGTTTTAAAAACAAAACAAAAAAAATGTGCAAAGGTTAAAAAAGGAATATGAGTCTTGATATGTTATTTAGTCTTTGGCTACCACTCAAAGCTCTCTCCATTGCCAGCCTGAACGTCACACACAGGTAACAGCTTAACATTCCATGTTAGTATTCAGTTTGAATACTATGGAAGCAGCCTTTTTTTCTAGTATACTTTTCCACTAAATCTTGTAACAACAATGCAGGTCGCCCAGCACTAGAAACGTGCTGTGCCTCATTATACATTTTAACTCTCTTCTTCTTTTCTCTTTTGATGAACAGAGAAAGTGTATCTCGTGTAAGCTTACTTTTATGTAGATGTACTATACAAAACTGAAACATTTTACAGAGCCATGATGCCATAAAATATTTATAAGGACAAACAAAAACAGTATAGCTCTTTGTAAAACTATTTACTACCATCAGCTTTCTCCAACTCCTACAGAAGCTGACTGAAAGAATCCCATGAGTTTAATACAACCAAGACCAAATTAACAAGGCACATATGCTGAACATACTCAAATTTGAGTAAGCAGCACAACAGCACAACCTTGTACTTTCTTCTCAAATCTCCTTAAAATCTAAAAAAATATATCTAAACAGCAGGGGCACAGCGAAGAGGGAACCATCTTCCTGTATACTACTATCAAGAGTTTTTCCATAATACTGGCATTTTCTTCAGTTCACTTGGTAAGTGCCTGAAAACAATAACAATTTCAGAACATTCAGAAGCCTCAGATTAAGTGATGTCAGAATTGAGCAACCCTGTGTGGATATTGCTAAAAGGTAACAAACACTACTCCCATTAAAGGGAAGGATGAAAAGGAATCCATCCCACCAACAACAGGCATTTTACAGTATTGTCCAGAAACTTCTCAGCTATAAATATTGCGGCGTTTGCATTCAAAGACAGGTTTGGAGACCAGTGTACACATATATCAAAAAAACCTGCCTACTTGTAAAGCTCAAGATGAAGTCTCACTACATTTAAATATCTTGTTTTATTATTAAAAAGAGGGAAATGAAGACAAAAAAGAATTAGGAGCTATGTTTCAGAATGAGAAGATGCCAAAAGGAGGAGTAAGGAGAATAAATCTCTTCAACGGCTCCTGAGGAAGAGGGAAACAGTCAGCTCAGGTTTCTGTCCTTCCTTAGGTCAAGGTAGTACCATTCAATTGCTTTTATCTCTCAAGAACAGAGGGACTGCAAGACCAAGGCAGAACAACTGATGCCTGCCAAAGTTAGGAATAAGGAGCCAAAGCTGTCCAGATTTTACAGCTGTGCTGTTAGTCTAGCCTTCCCATATAACAGATCTATAGTGTTCTCTTCACCCCAAGACATTTCCCTCTCCTTTATCAGTAGAGAGATCAATGGCCATGGGATCCTTTTTTCACCTGCAGGGAAAGCTCCCATGTTGAGAAGGAGCAAAACAGGCTCTGCTGGGCCTCTGACAAAGCAATCCTGGCTTTTTGTTGTCTTCTTGAAGCAAACACAAAATATCTTCTGGTATTCTTGGAAAGAAGTGTTTCCTTCCCTCCTTCTCTTGGTGTTTCTGGCTTTACACAGCAAAGGAAGGTTACCTGGGTATGTCCACCAAGCCAGACTAAGTCACATCCATCTTAGTTAAACATGGCACACCTCTCCAACTTGATCAGGAGACAGTATGACAGCAGAAGTGACAGCCCACCCTAAGGCACATAACAATTTTCCAGACAACCTGAACCATCATCTGTGTCTTCTGCAGGGCATCGGTTTTAAACATCAAGGCAACAGTGCCAGAAGGATCAGAAGCAACATAATAGTTAAAATCTTATTTCTGATTTTTTTTTTTTGCTCCAACTATGAAACTGGTCTCTTTTTAATGATAAGTCTGAAAAGCTATGGCATAATAACATTGACAGATGGGGGGGGGGATGGAGTGAGAGCTGAATAAACCGTAACAACCATATTTCTACATCCTGTTGCTTACTCCATATTCTCTATCCCCATTTCCTTTTTCCTCCCAGCTATGCAAGAGTTCCAATAAGAAGACTGTAGAGCAATCAGAAGTTTAAAGAAAGATCTTCTGTGTAACTGGGGGAATTTCAGTGTAAAGGAAGGTAAGGACAGAGCAAGTGGCAATACCTGTAGGAAACGATAGGGAACTTCAGTAGGACAACCAAGGAGAGACCCTACAAGAATAATGTAGAGAAGTGATATGAATGAAGGCTTCAAAGGCTTGCGTATTTAGCAAACTAAATGGAGATGGAAATAAAGTTATCATCAGTCATGACCCAGCAGTGAGGTGGAACTTGCCAAGAGTTCAACACATAAGCTAACATCACAAAGGCTCTTTCAAACATCCTAAATACAGAATAGAGCTCTTACTGATTGAAAATACACAAGCAGAATAAGGGACATGAGGTCTATGAGCAACTGATAACAGGATCTCAGAGTGACCTTTTTGCTAGCCCAGCATAGATCAGACCAGATGCAAACATGTGCATGTCCTGCTGTTGAACATGGGCTCCCATGAGCTGCCCTGACAGTAAAGAGAAGGGACTGCATGAGCATTTCTTTCTACATCTTTACACAAGGCTAGCTAAGGTCTCTGCAAGGAGGCAAATGGATTTTCTGTCCAAATTTACAGCAGAGTAACAACACTAAAACATAATAACAAAGATGTTATTACTGTCTCCTTTAATTTGGGAGGGGTGGCGGGGGAAGGAGGCCTAACTATCATCCTGTAACCACAAAGTTGAAAAGAAACAAAATAACAACATAAACCAGGAAAAGTGAATATAGTAAACAAATAACCCAAATTCACTTTACTATCTCATGGCAAAACCCCCACACTCCACACTTGATCCATCAGTTTCAGCCTGGAAGCAGGTTTCTTTTTCTAGCTGCAGAGTGTGAGGCACTACTGCCCTAGGCTGAGCTGCACCCCTTCCTCAGATACGGGCACTCAGCTTCACAGCTAGCCAATTATATCTGGGGATATGTAATGTGGTGGGGACACCAATTTGCAACTTTCCTGATAAGCGTCTCAGGAAACAAATGCAGTTACCAATTGTCTGTGGGTCACTGAGCGGTATCATCTTTAATGTCCACAATGACTCTGAAATTTCATTTTCCCAATCCTCAAATATGAAATATTGTATTCTACTTGCCTTCTGGGGAAGCAGAGTAATTTTTTTTTTTGCCTGTCTCAAATCCACTGCCTGCTGTGACTCCTTAAACATCTATTCAGCCTCTCTCAATTTTTACGGGATGCAGCCTAGGAAATTTCTATGACTATTAAAAAATAGGCTTTATTAAAGAAATGAATGCACAATTCCCCCCTTTGTTCCTCTTCTACCTGCACAAAACCTAAATATCACATTGTTTCAAGGGAAAAACAAATGGCTTACTTGTCAGAGAGAGGGAAGAAGAAAAAGCAGCTCTAGCACTGAATGTACTGTATCCCATCAGTTTTATAACCAGTCCCACTACCAAAGTATTTTTCAGTAACATGCAAACTGGATGGGAGGAACAAAGTAAAGAAAGCAAATTCTGAGTATCAGTAGTAATTTGGAGGTGGTTTCAAAGGAAGCAAGGTCAAATACTCCCAGGTTTAAGACAGCAACACCCACATTTTATCATTCTCAGTTTTTAACACAAGTTTGTTATCCAGTTTATCGGGAAGGCACCTTCGAAAATAAAAGTGACTTTGCCTGATGAATACCTGACAAATAATTATTAGTGTGCTTCCAAGTGCCTTTTTAAGTTTGCTTATTCTTCCATTCCCAAGTAAGGCAGTACTGAAATTCCTCAGAAACAAAATATGACATCATAAGAAGGTTTTGCAGAAGCTCTCTCTCTATGTCCATTTATATTAGTCTCATCATCCATAACAAGTGTTTAAAAAGCAGAAAAACAAGCATGATGCATAATTCATTGTGTCATGATGCATAATAATTAAAACCCCTCCCCCGGCTCCTGAGGTTTAAAATCTTTCCAAGTAAGCATTTCAGCATAAAGGCTTTGACAAAAACGCCATTTAGGGACTTTCAAATTTACAGTCATGCAATTTGTCATCATTTATATTATCAAGAAGATTTAAAATAAAAACAACAGCAATGAAAGAAGATAATATACTGCAATTCTGCACTTGATGAATCTCCTGTTGACTAAAAACTCCTATGCCCGGCAGTCAGAAAAGTTATTAACCTGCCAAATTACAGATGGAATTGGTGTATTTTTTTCCACGAGAGTTCTCTAAGCAGAATAATATAGAGTATCCCATGTTCAAGTATTAGCAAAGGTTACTTGTCTTTGGAATATTGATTAGCACAGCCCTTGTGGGAATTCTTTCACTTTTCCAAAGCAAATTAAAGATCTGAAAAGCAATTCTCAACTTAACATCAAATGTGGTTATTTAAAAATGGATGATTAACGCAATTACTGCCTGGCACAGAGAGCACAGCTTTCCAGAGACAGCCAGTGGAATTCACAGTTAATGCTGAAATCAGATTACCTTGAAAGAACTCCCTTGATCCAGGGAAGAAAAAATAAGATTGATACCTGGGAGCTTATTTCTCATCTGAATAAAACACATTTCCTTCTAAACCATGAACTGTATTGTAGCTAGATGAGCACATAACCTGTTCTGAGGTTTTTCAGACTAAACAACATAAGAGTATCTGTGGGCTGTTTTCTTTCATTTGGCAGTAAATTTGTTTTTCTTTTAGACTTCCATAGAGCAGCCACCAGTATGGAGTATACATATCGCGTTCCTGAGCACAACTACATTAACATCTTTTGAGGAAGGACACCCTCTTTAATAATGTGGTAAGGAACCAACAAACACCCATACAAGCCATGTAAATTTCCCTCAGATCACATCTGAAAACACACAGCAAAGCTGGGATTTGAGCTTAGGTCTTCCAAGCTCTAGTGCCTAGCCACTTAACACTGGGGGGGTTTTGCTTAGTTACAGAGCCATTAAGATCAAATGTAGTTTCAAAATCAATGGAGAAATATTTCCACTGAAACTTTATGTCAACTGCTACTCAGTTTTAAAACACCAATACATACTTCTGCTAAAATAAGGATTTGATAATGCTAGTAACATGCATTTATGAGGTAATTATTTTAGTCACTTTTTTTCCCTATTACAGGTTATGAAAATGTACCAGTTTTAAATCTTTACCAGATAGCATAAGTGATAATGAGCTGTAAATCCACAGAACTAAAATGCTGCTGGGAGCACTATTTATGACTTGTCAATCATTATGTCTAAAAGCATATCAGTAATACATGAATTGGTGGATTTTTTTTCGTCAGTCACATACTACGAGCAAAAATTTGCAAAATCCTGTATGCCTTTTTTAATAGTTCTGTGAAATGGTCATGTAACTTTTTTATTTATTGACCAAATGTGATGATTCAATCACTTTCTTTTCTTTTCTGAATGAAGAGAAGGGCAGGCTAGCAAGCACAATCCATTATTTAATACTATATTACATGGTGTTTCATATTCCAATCATTTTCTCAATGAACTGGGCAACTGTGTAATGGCAAACGCAATTGTTAGTGAGACCCAAAAGCAAGAACCTACAGTCAAGAAAAAGCAATTCATTGTTGTATTTACATCTGGGACTTTTCTGTAAGATGATGCACAAAATCAAGTGCCTCTATTAAGTTTTATTACTTCAGAAGATCTCAAGAAGCTAGAATGCTGTCTCGATCTTATTTTGTGGGTTACGGAGCACCACAGCTTTCTATGGTGTGGAACAAGCCACATATTGCCCAATCCAAGCAGAAAGAATTTTGGCTTATGAGAAGTGAGCAGCGAAAACTTACATACAAAGAGGACTTGAGTAACATTTCCAGCTGCACTTATTCCTTAGGAAAAAATAAACACACAAAAGAAAACCACACAAATATATAGAGATAGGCTTCTTTCCAGAAGCACAAATGCATGTCCTTCAGGTGTCAATATTAGCCATAGCATCATCCAGAAAGTAGTCTTCACTTTGTTACCCTACTTGAAGTTCATTAATTGTGTTCATAACATTCTTACCTTGGAATAAATCCCAAAAGATCACATAAATGCGTAAAAAAAGCGTGCACTGGGTCACAACCTACTGGTAATAACACACACAAAGCAACTATGTTAAGCATGAATGGCTACGACAGAGGAGTACAGGTCTAAAAGACTTTTTTAGAAGCCATTTCTTCGTGTGGTTTAGGTCAAATTGGGCAGTGTTGAGGGCTAATACAGCCACTTTTCATCAGATATAATAAACTGGCTAGGGTCTCATAAATGAGAGAGGACTAAAGTGGTTTAGGTATACTGACAAGGAAAAATACTTCAAGACAGATGCACATTTTCACTGTTTTGCTAATGCACCACTGTTAACATGACCTGTCCCTAGAGAACCTCGTTCGCAAAAGGACGTTTTCTCAAACAGTTGAATATTATGATGAGATACTACAGTAGAACTAATTAAACACCACTTCACTAGGACCTCATACTTATTATAGCCTATCGTACTTCAAGGTAGTAGCTTTAAAGAAGTATATATGTTCATTTTGAAATTGCACGCCAAACTTTGTTTTTAAGGTTTTACAAAATTAGTATTCTCTGATATTTTCCAAAAGAAGTTTATTTGCTAGAGTTGCTAGCAAAACATAACTGGTCCCAGATGTAAGATTTCTGGTTGATAAAATTAAAACACATCAATTCTCTTTTCTGTGGAAATTTCATTGATCTGATCTGTGATCTCTTTCTTTGCCAGAATATTTCTGAATATTCTTTCTAACTTTTCTCCCATATACACATCCCAAGCACAGGCAGAACATGAAAGAAATATTGACTCTGTAGAAGCACATTTATTTTCATTAAGTCAGTTTTTCCAAGAGGGATTAAAAGTCACTCCGAGTGTTTGAATCCAAGCTTCTTTCTGACAGAGTTAAAGTAAAATTTCTTATTTAATTTTAGTAATCTCTGAGGATGGATCATCCCTGAATATTTGCATCTCTGGTATGACTGGGAAAGGACAGAAAGGGGAACAGTAGGAGAAAAATAAGCTAAAACACAGATAAATTGCTGTCCTAACTTCCAAACCAATTTGTTGGGACTGAGAAGTGCTTTGAAATATCACTAGAGACAGCCCAGAGCAGAAGAGGAGAAGACGGCAGGACAAAGTAGACTTTCCTCCTGAGTTATCCCTGCACTAAGTGTTGTTAATGCAAGAGAGAAAGGTAAAAGACAAGAAAATTTAAATTTCTGTGCCCTCCTGCCAAGAAAATCTTCCACACATGGGTGGTCCACAGTTTAACTGCATATAGTAGCTAAATAGTTTTGATTCACTAATTCCACCTTGAAAATATAGCATATGGGTTATCCAGTGTTTTTTATCATTTTCCCCCCTCTCCCTAGACAATCTTATTTCTGCTCTGTTTAGTTGTTGTTTCTAGGCATTAGTAATAGTCATTTACAGCTAATGCAGTCAGCTGCCCATGGACTCAAGTCCAAGAATTAGCTGCAGGCTTTTTTTTTTTAAAGAAAATATCCAGGTTTGTGCCAAGGGACCATTTTCTCATTCCAGTACTCTCCTGTGTGCTTGTCTCTCTCACTTCAGATACGCAGAAAATGGTTACTCAAAACAGCAGAGAACTGAAACACCTGCAAGGAACACAAGGTTTTTAAACAGTGAGACTGGACAGGGCTCTTCCTGTACTTCTTCCAGACTAAAAATTCACAAGAGCAGGAGGCAGCCTGGAGCTGCACCTGATACAAGCCATACTTGCAAGCAAAAACAAGACAAGGAGTGGGTTGATAATATTTTCCTAAACACGCCACATGAGCAACAATTTCTGGCAAACAAAAGAAAGAAAAGAAAAATGTTTTCAGCAGTCAATGAGGCAAATTAGATACACAGGCAGGCTGGTAAGTGGGATAAGGGTACCAAGACGAAACCTTGGGCCAGGGTCTCAGTATTGGCAAAGCCTTCAAGTCTCATGAGAGTGTAAGGGGCTGCCCCAGCTTGCAAACCTGCTCTTTCTCTTCTCCTTCCTATGATGTTCAACTGTGTGTAGCCCTGGCCTCCCTACCACAACTCCAGCAACTATGAAGAACCACCTCATCTGAAGCAACTGAGCTGATACTAAGTTTAAATCATCACACTCATCGTAATTAAACAAACCAGCCAACTCGAAATACACTGAGAAAGTGCAAAGGTAAAGGAGAGAAGTGGAGGGAGTGAGAAAGGTTTCAATCCATTAAAACTAGTCAAGGAAGCGTGACTGTTTCCCAGAAAGGACAATAGGCACATCAGGTAGAACACCAACGGACTGACAAATTTGCTAGTGCTAAAGGCTGTTTCAGCACATGCCTGCAACAAAGTGCCAAGTTGAAAAAGGAAGAAAAAGTTCAAGTTTCTGTGCAAGATTTAGGATACACTAACTGAAGTCAGAACTACATATAGCCCTGTGTGTATGTGTCTCTGAAGACAGACCCTCTTCAAAATCTATACCTCTGTAGCTACATGGAGGTGGGAAGCCAGGCTAACTACGGTCCAGATATATTTGACGTCACAGGAAAACACAAACTAATCAGGTGTAACAGTAGCATAGAAATGTGTTGTATTTTCGTATACAGTTGGTTAGGAGAGGTGGCCCCTTCCTTCTTAGCTTAGGTTTGTTTCTCCAATGCAAATCAGTACTGACCTCTGCTGCCAGATTATCAGCATGCGTATTTACTGCAGATAGAGGAAGGGCTACACAATAACACTGAGATGGCATTGTCAGAAGGGTATCCATGCTGCAGAATATGAATTCCTCCACATCTAGAAGTTCAAAGCTCTAAGGATATTTATATTCAACCAAAAGAGCACATGCAGGTGGGCATACAAAGTGTCCCCATTACACAGACAGGGAAGCAAGTCAAAGATTTAGAAGGTAATAGTTTGGAGTGCCTCATCCTCTACAGTCATTTTGCTAGTTTCCTATCTGGATATCCTTTCATTATTCCAAGATCACCTGTATAAACCTGACCTCTGCCTTCTGTAGAAGGCCACACAGAGAACATTTGCCATAAAGAGCAGGCATACAATTAGTTCAAGTGGAATATCTAATACGCTTCCCACACACATTTTAGCTTATTTGCAGTAACGTCCTCAGGTCACAAGCTTAAGTAGCTTACCCAAGGCTAGGCAGGGTGTGAGGACCCGTCCACATGGGGATACTCAGGAAATGAATCTGAAATTAAACTTTAAAAACGAATGAGCTAAGCAGCATCCTAAGCTAGCACTTTCATTTAGAATTAGAGTCTTAATTCAGCTTAGCCTAATTCTTTCAGTTCTAAAATGGGGATCTTGACACAAGCCTACTTCCATATCTGTTTATCTGAATCGGTTGAAGGCATTACTGCCTCCAGCTAGTCATCACTGTTTCCAGATGGAAGTTTCAGCCCCACACAACTGTGACAGCAGAGTGATTCATGTCAGCGTCCTGCTTACAGACAACTATTAATATATTAGCTGCAATTTAAAACAGGAGGTTTGCATTCATCTGGCCTTTTACTGAAAAGGATCAGGGATCGCTCAACATTAACTACTACTTTTGGAGTAACATGCAGGGGCAATAACCCCTTTCAGCCATGTAGCATTAGAGAGCAATAGGTTGCAACTTCTTAAATCTGCACAGATGTTTACAGAATAAGCCTCTGCCCACAACCTCATAGGAGGGAATAAGCAAGTGAGGCAACTGCATGGAATATTCACTTGACCAAGGCAAAAGTATAAATTGGTGATCCAAGGGTGAGCCAAGAGAGACTCACGGAGTAGGGTCCCTGGCAAAGGACAAGGCTGAACTCATTGACAAGGCACAGTTTTCTTTAATTATATGCTTGATAAGATCTCAATATTCAATCACTGCGATACAACTGCACTTTAAACACCAACAGTATGAAGGTTCTTTTGGCCTCTATGACCTTAAAGATTGAGACTCATTTACCCCAGGTTGGTTTATAGCTGGTAATAGATTGTAACATGCTAGTCACCTCACAGGTAAAATTGTTTCCTAAACCATCTGAAAGAGTGAAATAAGATGTTACAGAGCTCCATGAATCTTCAACAGCTATTAAGGTAAACAAAGTGAGGGAGAGAGAAGAGAAGAGAAAACAACCTTTACATTCCTATTCCCTTGTTCTACCTTCCCGCACCTGAGGTACAGTAAAGCAAAATCCCCCTAGACAGGTCTTGGCAACTCTGTGTTCAATCTGTCCCATGTTTCCCCTGAGATAAATTCAGGAGAGCGATAGAGGAGGGAAGACTGTTCCATGCACTGCAGAATGGAAAAAAAACAAAGGATTTAAATTTAGCATCCTCTCTCTGAACTCAGGCCACTCATTACTATTAAATAGTCTTTGACAGAGGAAGCCATTGGTGTTCAGAGATAGCATCCTACCTCCACAAAAAATGGAGAAATCAGTTAACACATCTAGCTGTATAATACATTTATATTCACTATTCAAAGCTAAAGTACATCATCTTTAAATGCTGTTGCTTTCTTTTTCTCCAATACATGGAACCTAATCATACGAAATTAGATAACCTGAAAATGCAGGACCCAAAGACAAAGAAAGCAAAGCTGCAGCTAAACATTAATCTCTTTGCATCACCAAGGTTATAAATTCAGCGTGTTCACTGTTCTACAGCCTTGCTGGTGATTATCTCCTACAGATGACATGCAAAAATAAACCTGGATGAAAAGAGAAGGGAAAACAGGTAGCAGGAGAAAAAAAATAACCTTCGCTCTTTCTCCCTCTCACACACACAGAGAACAATTTGTTCTGCAAAGATGAGAGTCTCCTGGACCAAAATATATTTCAGCTTTGAAAAGGGGAAAATCGTCAGGGGAAAACACAATTCAGAATGCAAACAGATAGAGGAACTAGCTGTAGCACAGTTTATTTTCCTTGTTAAGTTGTGAATGAGATGTGAGGTGTGTCTATACTTTAACAGAAAAAAAGCCTCATCCTTTCTCCCCAGCTTTTCATTTTTTTAATCCCTAAGAATATTCAGATCATCTAGTGGGAATCTATGTATTTCTGCTTCTTTCCAGTAAAGTAGGAAAACAAAGAGCCCCTTCCTCTGCTTCCCAACGTCTAAAGGAACCGTCGTGGTTTTGATATAGAAAATCCATTAGGTACGGGAAAAGGCAAGAGCCTCGTATCAAGCTGCAAACAGGAATGCTTAAGCACAAGGCATTCAGGCGATGGAAATGCATTCAGAGCATTTAGCACATAGGATTAATCGAATTATAATTTAATCATCTGATCAAACACTAATTAGCATAATCACTTGAGGGGAAAAGCAGCTAGAGAAACAGACGAAGAAACACCTTGGGCACCCAGCACATTTTAATGACACAAGATCATGCACAGATTTTTTTTTCCTTAATAAAATATAACAGAGATGGAGGATCATAGTGCTGAAGTAGCAGTTTAAATATTCCAGTCCTAGACCACATACAGTTCTCCAGCATGGAAGATGCTGAAGTTGGGTCTGCAAATTATAGTTTATTCTGATTTAAGGAAGAGCTGTAAAACCACAGGAACACTACACTACCCCAGTTCACTATATGAAGACTTGAGCATGACCATACATGTTAGCCCGCAGTGTTTCCAACATAATCATCCTTTACTCTTTCCCCTGGAGATTCCCACATGAATGTTTAACTATACATTGGTTAGATGACCTTCAGGAATACAGGAAAGTATTAGCATCCTTTTACAAACTACATTTGAAGTAATTAGTCTAAATCAGCTGGGGTTTTTGGCTCAGGGCAGGGGAGAATGAGAAAGCAAGCAATATTAAGGGAGCTTTTCTGTGCAATACCCTGTAGCTTTACTGGTAAAATCTTGCCACTTTTCAAAAACAGAAATCTGGAGAGATCAGAAAATCACTCTTGATGTTTACCTATAACACAACACTTGTGTCTGAAGAGTGGGCAGGTAGATATCTATGGACAGAAGAAAGCCATGAAGATTCTATGGGAAGGGGAGAAGCTGGCTATTAGGGGAACATGATCTTAGGAAGTATTTTTTGTTTGACTTTTCATACAAAATAATGTAATTGAATCATTCTTATTAAGTGCTTAGCTTTTCAAATGAATACTTTTGGATACTAAAATATTTAAATGTAGTGAACAGCAACATTAATAGATACGATTGGACTCGGGAAAAAGTTTCCTACAATATTATGTAAGGAAGCAAAATGATGAGCTGCTTACCTACATTTTAAAGACACCAGATCACAGAGGCTCAACTGTGAGCTAATTTAAATTGATTATATCCTTCTTACAGAGCTATTACTAATAATCCTTTTGGCTTCGCAGAATGACTGTACATTAATAAAATAAGGTAATCAGTTTTAGCATAGGGCCAGTTTACCCCAGTATTTCTCCATACTGGGCACCCTGCTATGTGTAATCTGTTTGAGCAGTCTGGAAACCCTCACAAGCATAGCATGTGACTCTTCGCTGCAGGTGACAATTTCAGAAAAGACCACAGAAGCAAACAGTATATCATTTTAAAGCACTGTCACATTTTTAATAAGAAAAGTGACTGATAAACTAATAAAAGGCAATAAATTAAATTCTTACTAGCATAAAGGTAGAACCATCATACTTCACGCATTCCTGGCTCAAAGAGAGAGAACATATACCAACATGGAAGTCCATTTAATTAAAAAGTAAGAGTAATTGCATTAAGAAGTTACAAAACATGTTTTCTAAAATATCTTATTACGTTTTTCTATTTAGCTTTAAATTCTTGCTTGTTTCCTTCAAAGCAAAAACTTAAACACGAAGGCAGAAGATTTTGCATCATCTCACAGTAACTGCAATAAGTCAAAATGAAAGGGGAGTGACACATAACAGTACTTGAGACTGCACCATGATCAGAGATAGGCAGGGACATGAGACAACCACCATCCACTCAAACTCATCCTTAAATCTCTCTTCTCTTCTTTCCCTGAGAGGGCAGGTCCTAAGCCACACTGCAGCACCTGCTCCTTGTATCAGAAGAGCAGCTCCCCATATCCTTTACTTTCTAACCTCATAAGAGTATCAGCACTGTGCCATGTCATAATGTCTTAATCTTCCACTTGCTAGGTATTTAATGTGCTCCTTATTTTAAACAAAATTCTGTGAGCAGAAGATACAATGCACATGTCTTCAGAAATGCCAAGTCCAAAGTACTCAATCAACCTTAACCCCCTACGCCAATTACTCCAGCATGTGTCCACACCAGGGACGCACTCAGCAAGCAGCTGAGATGACATGGGGAAGAGAGTCAAGGCCTTTGACACTGTCTCCCACAGTAGACTCCTAGGGAAGCTGGCAGCCCGTGGCTTAGATGGGAGCACTCTGTGCTGGGTTAGGAATTGGCTGGATGGCCGAGCCCAGAGAGTGGTGGCCAATGGTGTCTCATCCAGTTGGTGGCCAGTCACCAGTGGTGATGCCCAGGGATCGGTGTTGGGTCCAGTCCTGTTTAATATCTTTATTGATGATCTGGATGAGGGGGCTGAGTCCATCATCAGCAAGTTTGCAGATGATACCAAGATGGGAGGAAGGGTTGATCTGCTAGAGGGTAGGATGGCCCTGCAGAGGGACCTGGACAGACTGGAGAGATGGGCTGATTCTAATGGGATGATGTTTAATAAGTCCAAATGTCGGGTACTTCATTTTGGACACAACAATCCCATGCAGAGCTACAGACTGGGGACAGAGTGGCTGGAGAGTAGTCAGGCAGAAAAGGACCTGGGAGTGCTGGTTGACAGGAAGCTCAACATGAGCCAGCAGTGTGCCCAGGTGGCCAAGAAGGCCAATGGCATCCTGGCCTGCATCAGGAATAGTGTAGTAAGCAGGACCAGAGAAGTTATCGTCCCCCTGTACTCGGCACTGGTCAGGCCTCATCTTGAATATTGTGTACAGTTCTGGGCCCCCCAGCTTGGGAAAGATGTTAGGATACTGGAATGTGTTCAGAGGAGGGCAACGAAGATGGTGAAGGGGCTGGAGCACAAGCCCTATGAGGAGCGACTGAGGGAGTTGGGGCTGTTTAGTCTAAAGAAGAGGAGGCTCAGGGGAGACCTCATTGCTCTCTACAACTACCCAAAAGGAGGTTGTAGTCGGGCAAGGGTTGGTCTCTTCTCTCGGGTGACCAGTGACAGAACTAGAGGGCATGGACTCAAGCTTCATCAGGGAAAGTTTAGGCTTGATGTGAGGAAAAAGTTCTTCACTGAAAGGGTGATTGGTCATTGGAATGCGCTGCCCAGGGAAGTGGTGGAGTTGCCGACCCTGGAGGTGTTTAAGGGGAGACTGAGTGCCATGGTTTAGATGATGGTTGGTGTTAGTGTTGGTGTTAGTGTTGGGTTATAGGTTGGACTTGATCTCAGAGGTCCTTTCCAACCTTATGACACTGTGATACTGTGATACTGTAACTGCATTACATACCAGTCAAAACAGGTTGTTATTTTTTAACATGATCAAGACAGAAAGACAATATACTGATCAAAAAAATTTCAAGAAGTTTTAAGAACCACGCTAGCTGTGGAAAATGTTTTTAAAAACTCATTAGCTCCTTTTGTAATTACTAAAAATCATCATACTTTTCTTCTATAGAAATGCATTTTGAGATGTGGTAGGAATACTGTAATTGATTTTTTTCCACTAAGGATGAACTTCTGAACATAATAAATATGCATTCAACTACTACACCACAGTGTCTTCAGACAGGTATTTCTTTTCCTCAGCATTACTATCACGTGTGCCACCCATTAAGAAAGTCAAAAAGGCCTCTAGCTCTGTCACTAGTGAAACAAATGTAGCTTGAGTGCATGTAGCACTTTAGCAGGACAGTCACATCTCTCTAAAGCTGCACTGCTCCTTCTCAAGCATGAACGCACTAGCTAAAGGCAAAAAAGAGTGAGGAAACGAAGGAGTTTGCACAGGATTTTTACTCTAGAGCAGCACACAAAAAATTAAAACCTAACCCTTCCCTTCTTCCCCAGAAAAAAAAAAAAATCTACATTCCCAACTTCACACTGCATTCCCACCACATCTGTACAGTTTTCTTTGGGACTTGCTAAGCAAGCAGCTTTCCAGTTTGCTGTAGAGCTAGAGCACTATCTGGTGTGTTAGAGACCTTCCCCTTCACCCAGCAGTGCTCTGAGGAGACCACATCTATAGAGGGCCCCGGGAACATGGCTGGGTGTTGAGAAGCATGCGCTGAGCAGACCCCATTGCACCAAACCTGCCAGTTCCAAGTCCCACCAGCTGAACAACAAATCACGACTGCCAGTGCTTCTGACAGCTCAGCCTCTTTTTCCCAGGATTAATTATCTCCCTCCAGCCCAATAAAGGAGCTCAGCTCCTTCCTTCTTCACTCAACCAAGGGACTCGTGCATCCTACCCTACAGCTGCACTGACATTCATTGGATTGCTTTCTGTTCTTGATGCTCCTCACTCCTCCCCTGCCCACAAACCATTTGTCCTAAGGAGAAAAGCTTTTAGTAACAGAAGAAATACTTTTGCTACTAAAATAAGTAACTGTAAGAATAAGGTGGAGGGAAGAGTAGTAGGCCTCAAACTAAACCTATATCATAGATTAAATAACATGAGCAGTCAGAAATGAAAGAAAAAAATTAATACACTCAGTTGAAGGACAGGGACAGTTGGGAGTTTGAGGAATCCCTTGCTGCACAGCAGGATCCACACAGAGCACCATTTTCCTCCCTGGCACAGTCCAGCAACCAAGAGAGAATCACATGGATCAGCACTGGGGAGTCCCAAGGCTGTCACATGCTGCTTTCTTCCCCACCCACCGGTCCTGCTCATGAGGGAATAGGCTCAACCTTCCCTTGCACACTGCAAACCGTGAGTTCGAGACCTCAGAGCCTCCCACCATAAGATGCCCAGCTCAGATTTGACCTTCAGAGACTGCCCTCCTGCTGTCCCACAAGGCCTCATGCACTTTGAGTGCCCTTCCTGTCTTATCATACCTTGCAACTGTCCAGATACCCACAAGATTCCAAGCTCACCCTTGTTTCTCCTTCATCCTCCTCACCAAAAATCCTATTTATAACCTCCTCCCTCTCCCTTACCCTTCAGCATACATTTTGTAATTTTTAAAATATTTACAAAAGATGAGAACAAACGGCTCCAGCCACAACTGACGCAACAAAAAACATGGCAAATATCATCCATTGCTCAGCTATCATCCCATAGCAAGGTGAACCTTGCTCTCCATTTTTCTCATCTTTTCCTTTGCAATGTAAAAAAATGGTTTCTAGAATCCCTACACAACAGGGCTATTGAAAAGGTTGTCATGGTGGTAGAGGAAACCTTCAAGTCCCAAAAAAAACTAGGAAGAAAGGAAACCTTCCAGCATGAACTAGTATAATGCAAATCATTACTCTACACCTGGGAATCACCTTACCATGCAAAAAAACCTCTACATTAAATATCTACAGACATATATAGGGAACTTTGACTTAGTGACAGCCTCCCAAATTACCCCCTTCATACAACATAGCAAATACTTCGCTTTATGCTTTACAACCCATGCTATGGTTGACCTATCTAGAAATAATACGTGAAATGGCTTTTAAACTGCCCCACAGAAAAGCCACCTAATGGGTGAGAGAGAGTCAACTGGAGCATGTGCAGTGCATGCAGGACCTTCTAGACAGTGAACCAGAGGAGGCCTTTTACATTTAAACTTAAGTGCACCCAAAGCCTAGTTTTACTGAATTACACATTTTCCACCAATATTCCACTCAAAGGGCATCAGAATCTACTTTTCATAACAAAAAAAAAAAAAAAAGGACTCCTCTGTCCTTAGCTCAAGCCAGAAATGTTCTAACACCATGTCACATGCTCATCTTTTCGTTTTCAAGAGACTTTGCACATCCACAATATTTTCCTGAGTCAGGGCCAAATTCCAAATAACAACATTTCCACAGAAAAACCCAAAGACTTCAGAAAGTAATACTGTAGAACAAAACAAACAAATAAATAAAAACTCTGAACCACAATGATTTCTGGTAGGAAAAAAAACAACTATATAAGAGAATTTTGCAAGAGCCAGAGCTGGCATTTTATGCTTCACCTTTCCACAGTCTGGAAAAAAAGCAACAAACAAGCATTTTGGTGCACCCAAATCCTACAGGGGATTTTTGCAGTCCTGTAAACACTGTAACAACAACATATGGGTTCCTCCATATCCCAGCTAGCCTTCTCTATCAGCTTAAACAAGATCCACATGTCTAAGACTTACATTTCGTATCTGAACTCCATACTAACTACTCAAACTCTAGAAAACTCTACTAAGCAACAATGTATTATCATGGAGATGCTTCTAAAAAGCAGAACTGTAAACGTGTAAGAGGTATTAGATCCTTTCTTCCAAGAAAACTTCCTTCAAGTCTCTTAATCCTGCAGCACCTATAAACTGGGGCCATGGAGGGCTGCCACTCTAAAAAGCTGAGAGACAAACACCCTTAGTGTGCCCTCATTTGAAAACCACATGGGAGGATTTCAGACCAACAGATATCTTTATAGGCAGAGCAACCCTATAATCTTATCTATAAAATTGCTGTCAGTAAATTATGTAGATAAGCAACTATTCGCAGCTCCAGTGCAACATAATTTTATTCTAGTTGTAGGTGTTTCTGATATTCTCAGAACACTGGAGAGCTCCCCAAAATTTACTACAAAAAATAACTTTAGATGACAGAAAATTACTAAGAATAACTTTTAGTCTAGTACAAACATAAATCTTTAGCCATAAATCTTCTGCATGGGATTACAGTGTAATCAATTGGAAGAAAATAACATCAGTATACTTGGACAGCAAAGCCAATGCCAGATTTTCCATACACAGAAGTTTTTAAGCAATTACAAGCTATACAGAATCACATATATATGTATAAATATAATCCTAAACCAAAAAAGAACTTGGAACTGTATTCCTGACATACAATATTAAGTGCTGCATGAGCAGGATGATTGTTCTTCGGCTCATACAGTGGCATGCAGGTAGAGGCTTTGGATGTTAACCAGGCAAAAATTTTCTCAGGTGGTACATTTCCATTTCCCTATCTGTACCTTTGTATCTGCCACACCAACACGTACCAGAGTGCTATTTTCAGATGTGCTCTCAGGCTGCTCCATAACCCATGCTCCTGCATTCATGCAGGGTCTGTCCTTCTGGAAGCTTCGGCAGAGCCACATCAGTGATTCAGCTCGGGTCGCTGGGCTGCTCTCTCCCTCAATTACTAGGAAGCTCCAGGGAGGCTGGTGTTTAGTATGGAGGTGACTCTCTTTCTCAAAGCCTTTGCATTTAAAAATGGCTTTCTATAAATAGGATTGCTGGCTCACTCTTAAATTTTACTCCCTGCATTTTAAGTAAAAATAGCTTAAACAGGGATTCTGGGAGACTTGTTAATCTCTGTCATTCTGTCTGTCCATCCATTTGCGTTTATTTCTTTATTTCCCTGGTACGCATCATAACATTTGTTGCCCACTCCACTATGAAAGGTATATATTGATGTACCCTAGTTCCTCTTTTTCTGATGACTAAAACAATACACTAATAGATAAAAAAAATACTATGAGGGAGTAAGAATTTTTTTAGTGAATGGCAGTATAAAAAGATAAGCAATGGCAAGAAAAGCCCACAGCACTAAGCAGAGGAAATTGTGGCTTCTTCTGAAAGAAGTTCTCTCCCCATTATATGTTATTTTATTTCTAAAAATACCAATTGTTTGGTGGAATGCTTTCAAGAGACAGGGAGACGAAGACAGAGAAAATAGGGTTTCTTTTGAACAATAACAATTTGAAATCCTAATTTCAATGATTTCATAATAGGTTAAAGGAAAATAAATTGTTGATTAAAAAGGATTGTGAAATTTCTCATATTATATTGTGAAACGAGTGATATAACCGCATAAACTTACACATTCACCTTGAAATAATTAAGTTTCCCTACCTACAGAGCTGTACTGCTTAAACGGATTTTTTTTAGTATTTTTAAGTTTCAATTACTCAAAAGAAATATTTTTTAAAAAAACAAATCAAATAATTACATCTTAGAATATAATGGTTTTCTGCCTTTTCCAGCTTTTAAAATGAAAGTTGGAATTAGTGGCTTTCCTACTTGAAATCCGGAAGAGTCCTAGACTGAGAGACTGGTATTTTTTTGTACGTGTTCTCCAACTAAAATCAAAGGTTAAATAAGTGGTACATTCAAACAGGCCTTGATCCTATACACATCTAAACTTGCTAACTAGAGTAAACTTTAAGGGGAAAGGAAAGCCCTCCATCCATTTTGCTCCTCAATCCACTAGCCCAACCTGCCCTTACCCCGAAAGATGTTTAGTTTCATTGCCTTTGAGGTTTTTTTGGTCACTTCAAATTATTAAATAGGTAAATGAGATTATTTCCCTATGCCAACAACCACTGCATATAAGAGTATAGCATATTTTTTAAGACACATCATTCAGGCAAAGACACAAAAAGTGGAGAGCCCAACCTCAACCAAACTTCTCCTGTAATCAGAGCTTCGCACAACTCATGAGCTGGAGGAACATTCAGAACGAACTACTCTGAGCCCACAAGATTTTCCCAAATAATTTGATTTACTGGTATATTACATGACAAAAATTTACTCAAGAACAAACAAAATTGAAATGAACTTTTAAACTCTTGTGGATGTAGCAGCACTGAAGAGACACCACTGAAATCACAGTGCAAAGCTGGAAGCTACTTAACAGGGTTTATGAGTTTGTTTTTACTGTTTGTGGAAATCGTCACTTTAAACCATTAACAAAAATACCTTCATTGTCACACACATCTGTTATTCAGAGTGATGGAAAGAAGATGCAGCATCCACCAGTTAAAAGCTTTAGTGGCCATTGACTGCTAAAATGCAGACAAAATGCCTCCTTCAGGCACCGTCTGTTCCCACGGCTTTCAGGAGTGTTGCCAGACTCGTGTGTTTTGCTGCCCACTAGTGTTGCGTGGCGCCAGCTCTCCGGCGCTGAGCAGGCAGCACTGCACGCTGCCCACTTGGGAGTGGGCAAGGGAACCACAGCCAGTGAGCCCTAGAGCCTGGGTATCGGAACACCCTGAGCTGAGGAGAAGCATCTCTTTTGAAATGGATATAGATACTTCCAAAATATTCAGACTAGTTGGGTATAACCTTTTTTTCCTCTATTTGGCATTTGATTTATTAATAGCTATTCATAGCTTGAGTAACACCAGATTAAAAACACCATTCAACTGTACTGTAATATCCACAAACATACACCAAGCTAAATGCTTTCAGCACATGCAGAAAAGTAATGATTTGATTACACAACTCAAGATAAGCTAGGCACATATTACAATATGTTTCTCCAAAGAGTGCCGTTTGCTCTTTTCCATACGTTTCATCTCCGACGCTGAGGGTCACCATTTTCTTTTGAGAGTGTCATTAGTACCACTGCCTCTTTCACTGCTCGTGCTACAGCCTAAAGCCTTCTCTCAGTTCAGTACGCGCCTTCTAAGTCTTCTAATAGTTGCTAAAATCCATATTGATAAGATATAGGGCAGGGAAAGGATTCAAAAAGGAAATAATTTTAATGGAAATTTATTTTTAGTGTCATCTGTACTGTATTAGGTGCCTCCTGATGCTCCATTGATTTCAGCAGGACATCTATGGACAACAGGTATATAAGAAATGCAGCCAGAGAAAAGCCTGCAAATGGGTTCAGCAAAACTATGCCAGGGATTAAATGACACCAAAAGGTACTCGCTGCTGGAAAAGGAAAAAAAAAAAAAAAATCTTAATTCTGAACGAACTTTGTCATAGTAATTACAAAAAGCCAGGATTTTGAAAGAGGCCATTCTCTACTCACAGCCTCCCCTGCCTCCTCCTCTCTCTGTAATTAGTGAAATGCCCCCCTTACTAATTACAACCAGACTACAGTAGATTTTCGCTGTCAAACTTACATGCTTGCTTCTGGAATCCTTAGGTATAGTAACATGGAAGCTAATACAGACATAGTAACCCTGAAGGTAACTCAAAGAATTGCTTGGGATTGTAACTGCATGACTCAGGTTTTCAACGTGGTGAATTTAGCTGCATAGCTCCCACTGATGTCTGTATCATCCCATCCACTTACTAAGGCTGCAATGCATTTATCATTAATAGTTACCTGTATTTTTACAAAACTCTCAGCAGTGAGAGTTTAAAGCCTTTCCAAAATCTAAAAACTTCAACCAGGTATTTAGGAAAGGGTTTTTTTCAGGCTTCAGAAATACTAATTGGATGTAACAGCATGTCAGTATTTTATTGTCCCCAGAAGGAAGCTATTTCACAAACATAAAGCCTACCCAGTGACACTGCTCATATCTAATTTGACAAAATTTATTTGTGCAGAGTGACTGTAGGGAAATACGGGGGCCAACCTTGCTATTGTTATTCAGATGGTTTTGATTATCTTCAACAGAAATTCAGTCCAAGACAACAGCTACAATGTTTAACCCATAATGTATGGGTTTATTTTTTAAGCTATTTCTCCCCTCAGAAATAAATAAAAAATTCTACAACCAACAACAACAACAAAAAGGAACATAAATATGAACAATTTTACACATTTTAAAGTTCAAATTAATTGAAAACCACTCACACATGCGCTTGTGTTTTAAGTAATCTCAGTATCGCTCCATAAGGGGTTCAGAAAAGTCAATGGCAGAAGTCAAGCAACCTTCAATAGGCTACCCCCCACCCCCCAGACACAGTCATAAAAGGACACCGCCTCTTGCTCAAGTTATGGAGAGAATAATGAAAATAAGCACGTACATGACATATCTATTTATACTTACAGTCATTTCCTTCAGAGATACATATCTGATACGACACTGCATTAAAATCTGAAGTCCTTTAAAAATATTATCTTCTTGCTTTTGACAGTGATAAGATGTTGAGTCTTAAGATAGATGCCATTTTCCAAAATTTCTTTTTAAAAGATCCTAAGTGCATATGCATTTTGACACCAAGTACAATGGCAAAAGCAAACATACTTCCTAAGTTGCAAAGACTCACTGAACCATTCATTATCTATTTCTACAATGTTTTTATCTTAAAATACTACCAAACAAAAATATGTTATTTTAGTAACCTAGATACACTAATGTTGCTGTGTGGCAGCATAGAATCCATGCAGATATATCCATCGTTTACATGGTACATTACTAAAACTAGAAAAATGTTTGGGATACAAATTTTTGTTTGACTGTGATCAAAAAACCCATGGATACTGAAAGTGAAATTGCTTCATAAATCAAGGAACAGTGAAAGTGATTTTCACAGTATTTCACCCTCATAAAGCAAAAATCACTCTGTTCTCCAAAAACCTCTGGAAGGGGGGGGGGGGTAACTAGCGTGGAACATAAAAATTATAGCACCAGCACAGCAGACCAAAATGTATCTTTTTTTTAAAAAAAAAGCAGCATGTAAGATTTCTGGAGAGAAAAATAGTTCTTTCCTGTGCAAATCCAGTTTTAAATGAACATCATCAGTATAAGTATATACTTTCAGGCTGATTCTGTCTGTCTTACTACAGGAAATCTCTCCCTAATATGTCTCTGAAGAGGACAGAGAGAAAGGCACGACGCTGCTTGTCAAAAATAAATAAATAAATAAATTTTATAAAATACCTTTTTTTTTTTGATATTAGAACTTGTTCCAGTTGTCTTACTGCTAGAGGAAATGCAAAACTCTGAAGTTTACGGTTGTGTTTTTTTTAATAATTCTCCAGTCTGTGGCACTCAGAAGAATTGAAATGTTCTGCTATAGCCCTAAACACACACTTAAAATTCACCTCCTAATTTATGATCTATCTGGCTATTCGCACTGGACTGACCATGCCTGTCAATGTATTTTCTCATCCAGCGTATGCTTAAGTAGATGTGAAGGCACTCTCATCCAGCATTCATTTCTCACCCTCTGCTGCAGGTTCAATTATTTTTTTCTTCCAGGATAACTGTACACTTTGCCCTATGCTTCTCTCCCATTTATTCAACACAAGAAATATTCGCCTACTCTACCTGCTTTGCCTATTTTGATGACTGTGTGTTTAAACTTACTGACTTAACTGTCAGGATGCAATGCATTACAGGCAATGATATGTTCTCACATCTGAAAAGGAGTCAATGTAACAGAACAGCTAGAATCCCAGACTACAGCATAATTTGTTTTCTGTCCTTACACTGCAATGATAACATATATTCTAATAAAAGTTATGCAATTTAAATATATTTTCACACATTACGTGGTTCTCAATCACATATATCTAAATAGTCAAAAATACCACCATCTACTATTACAAAAAACAGAAATTGCAATAAATGTTTGTCAACCAGGGAGTTAGAAGAATGAAGAAGGGAAGAAAAAAAATAGTCAGAGAAGAGGTTTACCCTTATCCTATCTCCACTCTAATTTTCCTTCCTAACTTTATAATTGACTGGAAGTCTTCAACATTTTCAGATGATGTAATGCTTATCCGTGCATATTTTTACATAAATGAGTGAAAAAAAAAATACTAAGCAGGTACCTTTACAGTGAAATGTTGAAAGGGAAAATATTTTAAAATATTACTTCACAAATATGTAAAAAAACCCCCAAAACTGAAAGAACAGGGAGATCAAAAAAATAAAGAAAAAAAGGAAACAAACACGTAAAAGGAAGCAATATCTCAAAGCAAAAGCTTAGGATGAAAGCCCTTCAAATTATCCCCGCGTACGCAGCCGGATTCACACGGCACTTAGCACTTCTGCACTTTTCCAGCTAGGAAAGAAAGAAAAAAGCACCTCTATTCCTGCCTCTCCAAGCATCGTCTTATTCTGAAGGAGGCAGGCGCACAGTAACGCGGCGAGGTTACGGGCTGTCACTTTGCTAGGTAAGCCCGTTTCAACGGTTACGGAGCAATTTCGCCCTTCTCCTCGCGGCTGCCAAGAGCCAGCGCGACCTGGCGCCGAGCACAAAAGGCACAGCCGCGAGGACGGGAAAAGGGAAGGAGCCCCGAGCCCCGAGGTGGCAGCGCTCACCATGCGAGATGCTGTGGAGCAAGGCGACGGCCAACATCCACATGCCCCCGCCGCTCCCCCGCCGCCCGCTCCGGGCTCGCCCTCGCCCGCCGCGCCCACGGCCGGGCCGGAGCTGCCAGGCAGCGCGCACCGGGTCCGGCCGCCGCCTCCCTCGGCTGGTGGCTCTGCTCGGAGCCCGCGGGGCCGCTCGTCCGCCCAGCGAGCGCTCAGCCCCGCCTGCAGCCCCGCGGCTCCGCCGACACTCGCCGCCCGGCGCTCGGGCGGGGGAAGAGGCAGCCGGCGGCGGGGGCGGGGGGCGGGGGCGCGGCGCCCAGGTGTGTCCTCGGCTCAGGGAGGCGCCCGCAGGTTGGCGGAGGCAGGGACGTAGGTGACAGAGTCCTCCGGCGCGAGCGCAGGAGCATCCCTGGCAGCGGCCAGCCCCGAGCCGCGGCGAGACGGCTCCTCGCACACCTCCCTTCAGCCCGGCGGGCGGGCACGTCTTCCCTCTCCTGCAGCTCTAATCACATTGATCCCTCTGCGAACCTCCGAGCACGGCGAAGGGGAGCGGTAACCCCAGCGCCAGCCCCGCTCGCTCCCAGCCCTCTGCAGTCTTAAAGCACCACAAAGTCTCTCCACTGTGGAAAAAAACCAAGACCAATAGAAGAACGCAGCAGAATACCCTGCCTCTCAATAGTTGGCTGAACTGCGACCGTTTGGCATCAGCTGAGTTGTATATGACTAATGTGTTGACAAGTCGTGTGTGGGGACTGGAGGAGGGGGCCCTTCTGGAAGGTCACAGCCCAGACAAGCGAGCACATCAAATAATTGACTAGGAAACTGAAAAAGAAAAAAAAAATAATGTATATATCTACATTTCCCAGTGTTTACACAGCTCCAGATACTGTTTGGCCTTTCATGTGTTTCTTTTTCTGTGGTAACATTTTTTTTCCCCCTGTAGCGAAAGAGTAAATTGCAGTCTCTCTAACTAAAAGCAATTTCTGCATCTATTCTTTTTCACATCTATGATGTGAAGGTTGGTATAAAAAGGAAAAGAAAAAAAGGAAAAAATATTAAATGAAGACTGCTAAAAAAAAAGAAAATCAATATTGTGAAATACATAACAGCATTAGAGCTCTGAATTTAAGCTGTAAGATGAAAAGCAAGCACAACAAAGCAATAAGGAGTCTCAACCTGCATAATCCCTAGTGTCCAAGTGTGTTACCAAACAGGATCCTTTCACATTGGGGGTCTTCATGGGAATTTTTTTTTTTCCAATTGCTTTATAGCACCAGACAGTGCCACGCTGCCAACACTCAGTCTTGTGCACTGTAATGAAACCTAAGAAAGGATGTCCCACAAAAAGACATTGGGATGAACACATGCAGAAAGCTCAGCAACACAGCTGGACACATTGGAAAATCTCTCTGGAAATGTTTCTACAGCCATACAGGATGGATGAAAATGCACTCCCTAAGCGTTGTATAAGGCCTTTTGATACAATTCTTTAGAAAACCAAAGTCACAACTGAAACATTGTAAATGCCATAATTCAGGTCCTTAGTTCTCTGTTTCATGTTTTGCCTGAAGAGACTGAAACCCTGAACTGAAAGTAGGAGAGATGAGACCAATATTGGGCAGGGTTTGATGGAGGCTGCTCATGGCTGACCTTAAGAAAAACATGTGAGTAACAAGGGAAGTTGTTGAGTGGAAAATAGCATCTGATGCCATTAAAAAAAAAAAAAATAAAGAGAAGTACAAATGTCCCTTGTGGAAGAAAAAAAAGGAAGTTTGCTTTTATTGCTGGTGAAGTTCAGTTAAAAATGACAATATTTTAATCTCTTTGTTTAGAGGAGACCAGTGACTAGCAGAAATGCCTCAGTATTCATTGGAGACCATTTTGGAGAAGTTTGTGACAAATTTGTTCAGGCAGCTTTTTCAGAATTGCTTTGTTTCCCATTTTGAAGCCCAAAGCATGTTTGGGGCTTTAAAGATACAAAGCTATATACAACAGAGAATGGATATATTGTCTTCTTATACCTTTCTACCTCCTTTACTCATCTGCATAACCCTGGCAGCCCTTGACAAATTTCAGTTTCATTTAAAGCAGTCTCAAGCAAGTTTCAGTATGTTTTAGTTTATAATAAACAACAACAGCAGCTGTAGACTGAAAGAATAGGTCTTTCATTTGTTGTTCTGTGGCATCAAAAAAACAAACTTTCAACAGGTATAAAACCTTTTTTTGGCAACAGCCAGCCAACTAGGCAGCATAATCATAGAACTAAACAAGGTTTAAGGAAGGGAAGGGAAGGTAGGACACAATTTTGCGTGAAAGCAGAGTTCACTAGTCCTGCTGCTCAGGGAATAACTTGACTGAAATCTAAATTAAACGATCTGTCAATGTGAAGAAATGACTATATGGTAACTTCCATGCAGAGTACATTAAAACAATTAGAATGCTACTTTTCGAGTCTGAAAAATCATGTATCATCAGGCTTCAACTGCAATCAAGGCTAGTTAAGGTAGGCAACAGAGGAGGATCCCCTTTTATGCTTTTTGGGGGAAGGGGGTGATATTAATAGAGAATGTTCTAGATTAAGTGGCCACAAGTTATTTGATTTTTCCTAAAACAAATTCAATCATTTTGCAGCAAGACATCTCGATTAGAATTTGCACAAGATTATATCTTCTCTGGAAAAAAAAAAATCCTATGCAATCATATCCTGTGTGATATGATTCCTGAGCTTCATCAGGGAAGGTTTAGGCTTGATGTGAGGAAGTTCTTCACTGAAAGGGTGATTGGCCATTGGAATTCGCTACCCAGGGAGGTGGTGGAGTCGCCGACCCTGGAGGTGTTTAAGGGGAGACTGGATGAGGCACTGAGTGCCATGGTTTAGATGATGGTTGGTGTTAGTGTTGGTGTTAGTGTTGGGTTATAGGTTGGACTTGATGATCTCAGAGGTCCTTTCCAACCTTGTGATACTGTGATACTGTGATTAATAATCAGAAATCTTAAAATGGGCTTAAATTAAGTTCTTAAACTGGTTTTAGATCTACTGGTTGACTGTATCAGGTTGTTCATCCTTACTCTCTAACTCTCTGCAGCTACCACACAGACTCTATGAGAAGTATCTCTTGCAGTTAATAGAGATGATCACCCTAAATCTATCTCAAACAGCAGTTCATTGCTGAAAGCAAAAGCAGAAGAGTTCTCTATTAGGACCTGCACTGAAACCCCAATGTATTTGAGCCATCTGATTCCAACAGGGCATCCAGAACATCAATAGGCTTTCTGACAGTTGTGGCCACATAGATTCAGGTTGTCCTCTGACCCACCAACATGAAGTATGTACAGAAATACCACTAGCATGATCAATCTGACAACAATCGGCCCAGCCACCAGCTTTCAGTTGAGCACACACAGTGGTTAAATGGCAAGGTCTGCAAATCAATTTTGCAATGCATGTACATCCTATTCTCTTATTAAGGGAGAAGACACACAAGCAGACTGATATGCCCAGCAAAAGATGGAGGCAAAGTGACTTTGTGAAAATTAAGTAGGTTGCAACGATCCAACTAGCTTAACATTTCACATTACCATATTGGAAGATGATGTCTATAACTTCCATAACCAGTCTTGCAGGAAAATTCTCTTCTCAAAGAAAAAGATAAAATGGCCTGTCTACAATAAGTCTGCATTGATTCAGACTTTAAAAAACACAGGAATCTTCCAAGGAGAGACTGGGCTGGGAGTAGTAGCAGTAATTGGTTCTATTCAGATCATGGATGGTTTCATAGGCGTTGGGCTTCAGGGAACTCAGTCAAATATCTGCCATTGAAGCATTCAGCTATTCAAATAGAGCCCATCATTGTCATTCAGGATACAGCAATCTCATTTGCAATTTCAGCTTTGAAAATGCTTTAAAAAGTACCTGAGGGGAGAAAGAATGGAAGGAAAGAAGAGAGGAAGTGAAGAGTAAGCATGATGAGAGACTCAACATTCAGAAGACATGGGGGGAAAAAAATAATAAAAAATGAACATATATGAAAACAGAATGACTGATCAGCCCGGTTTCTGGAAGAGATGATACCTTGACTCAGTCATCCCTCAGTTTCTAAGTCATTCTGTGTCTCCTCGTTATTGACCTCTTTTCCTGACTGTAGTCTTCTTGACTATATTCTTTCAGCATAGTTATTTGAAAGAAAAATGCCGGTTATTAGTTTGTAGACTAGGTAAAGATAACTGCTAGGGGCTATCTTCTAACTAAACTAACTTCAGTTGTAAATTTAGTTGTTCACCCTGGGACAAGAACAGTAAAGAAACAAACCCTGGAACATTTCAGTAAGCAACTGTTTTTTTTTCCCCTTCTAATAAAAATGTGCAAAGGATTTGTGAATATTTGGCTGAAATAAATACCAGTCCAAAACATTCACATCTCAGTCTTCTGAATCCAGTATTTTCAATTTTCATTGTGAGTAAAATCTATTTTAAAGCTGACAATGACAAGTTTGAACAACTCTTCCCCAAATTTTCAGCTAAACTAAACCTTTGACACTGTATCTGTAATGAAGGAAGTTGCACCCAAAGGGTGATAAAGGGGCCAGGAGTTATGAAGGGAAGAGGAGCAGAAGTGGGATAGCTTTTCAGTAGTTTCCGTCAATCTGGAAGTGGAGAATCAAAAGCCTTGTGAGAACAGGTTTTCCTCACAAGAATTCATGCCCGATTTGATACTGGAAAGATTCAGATAAATGTTGAATGCTTGTCAAAACCAATTGCTAAACCTTCTGATATTCACTGGCTACCAAGCTTAATGCTTATATCTATAAGCTCACAGTCAGCCATTTTTATCAGAATAAGCTGCAAAATTTAAATATTTTCCATGAGACACTTAAGAATTTAAAAGAAATTTCTAGTTTTGTAAGCTCCATTATGAAGATATGAGTTGAAATGCTCTGTTTATTACTATGAAGCTGGGAATACTCAAGATGGACAAAATCTAAACATCTGCATGCAATTACTAATAAAAGCAGCTATACTACTGGTACCTATCTAGTCCACTCCCAAAATACAAGAGAATAAGTACAATTTGCCTCCTAGACTTCATCCAAAGCCATGGACTACTCCAAGCTGATAATGTGCAGGAATATTGTTATCTGGCAAAAAAATGTGCTCTCTCGCATGACCTGTCCTTACAGTATACACACAATTAACCATTCAGTCTTGATATGCTCATGAATTAAAGCAGCAGCTTTCAAAACAGTGTAGATGGCTTTATACAAACTAAGCTTGAAAGCATAAAATGGAGATTTTTATTTTCCCTGCCTGAAGTTACTCTTTTCTTCTGCAGCTCATTCCTGGGATTCCAGTAGCATCTGGAAAACATGAACGACTGAGCTTACCTCATCAATTGGTTCTGTGAGCACAGAATCAGTGGAAAAAAGAATTGCCACTGGATATTTGGTCAGAAGACTAAAGACCTAAATGGATTATCAAATACCTACTGCTTTCAAGAAACTGGAACAGGATTAGTCTCTCTCTTCTCTGCCTAAGTGAATGTTTATACAGTTATATACATGTAAATGCAACAACTTAACTGTATTCTACTTACACTCACCCAAGACATTGATTGAAACTGGCCAGCAGATTAAAAATTATTAGAGAGGAGAAGGAGAGCACCTTACAAAGACGTTTCTTAGAAAACCATACAAGAGTAAGGCATGGAAAAATCCAGTCTGTGGGAAGGATTTTAAAACCTTGTGTATGATTCATGTTTTGTTGCAATAAAACCAGATTTTTCTATATTAAACAACATCACCAAAGCATAGCACAGTGATATTTTTTTTGGTGCTGTGGACTTGTTTTTTGCATTGCATCTTGTAAACAAACAGAAAGGTAAGATTTGTGGCTATTTAAAGAACTGACAGTGAACCAAAGGAAAAATATTGCCTTTCAGAGGGGAGAAGTCAGGAAAATATTTTTTTAATTTTTAAATCTTCCTACAGACAAGTTTGGGGGGGCGGTGTAAAATATCTAAAGATGAAGGCTAGGACACAGCATGTGACATATCAGACAACTCTCTTGGGTAAAAATCTGGGCTCACAAAAGGGCAGAAAGGCTTCTCTTGGTGTTAATTGGTTCTCATAAGAGAAAGTAGCATAACATGATACACAAGCATTATGGCACTGAAGATATCCATTTAAAAGTCTCCAAATAAAGATGAACTAAACCCTTTGTGTGTCTGATATATGTATAAAGAGAAGACATTAAAGACTACAGCATCAAATAATTTTAACGCCAAGATATGATGGAATGAATTACATGTATTGAAATTATAGGCATAGTGTGCCTCACAGTACATATCATAATTTTGTAGCATGAAAAGGCTGAGTCAAGAGTACTACTTTGTTTCTAAATCTGATTTTACATTATTGGGATTAGGAGTCAGAGCCTTTTAACAAGAGATCTTGGACTGCTCTGGGTTTGCATACAGGCATGTATATAAACACTTAGCTGCTTATTAAAAAGAAGTGGGGGGGAAGGAAATGTGAAAGAACATCACAGCTTCAACAAGGCTTTTTTGTAAAAAAAAGAGAATGATGGTTTCAAAGCTCTGAAGACCTCTGTTTAATAATTGTTACAGTGCAATCCATTAAGTACTGTAATTATGTGGGAAGAAGGTTATCTCTGGTCCTGAGCCAAATTCTGCTGTCTGTTACCTGCCCAGGATGCCAGTGGCTTACACAGAATAGCAACTACATAAAAAATAACTGAACTATTGGGAGAAAACACCTCCCTGACTAGACTCAATACACCAAAGGCAACAGGACAAGCAGAGCTCACCATGCTTCAGACAATGCATAGTCTCCTTGGTATTCTCATCTTCCTCGTATGACTCCCACCTGCTTCCAAGTGCTGATGAAGAAGCAATATTTCTGCTTGCAGATTGCTGGGAGCACATGCAAGTGTGGTTCTTTCCAACCCCAGTGCAAAGGAGGGGGCCAGGGCGGGAGCAGCAGAACAGCAGAGCAGCGGTGGAGCAAGGAGGCAGGGTTGCCAAGCAACAGCCTACCACGGGGGGGAGTGTTAAAATGGGGAAATGAAACAGATAAAAATTGCATTTGCTCAAGTGGGGCAACGGTAACCCTTCCATCTGCTTTTCTTCCTGCCTCCATTGAGTTGCGGGTGTGGATTTTGTGCAAGGATTTGGCCGCAAGCGTTTCTTGCATCATGAGCTCCAGTCGGCTCCTCAAGGAGGATGCAACAGGGAGAACCATAAGGAATACTTTCTTTGCCAACTTGTTGTCATGGATAATAAGCAAGAACAGCAGCAGGCTGTCATAAGTTCTCCAGACAGCCTGCCCCAAGACTCAGGAATACAAAGTAAAGCCAGACCTTCCCCATCCACACATCTGCACCAATGATGTTCCTGCTGATACACCATCATTTGCCTTAGAGAAACGCACAACATACAGGAGATTTTTCCTTCACATCATATAGACTTTGTATGTGACAAGCGGAGCCTCTGTATTATTTTCATATAAAGTTATTGTTCCTGTTCTATGAAGTCGTAAACATTTGATGGCATGGTATGACATCAGAGGAGACCTTCACAAAAGCTGTAGGGAAGAGGTATTCTGATGAAGAGGGACCAACTTGGAAAAGGGATGGAATATACAAAAATAAAAGCTCCTGACAGCTAATGGGGCCAGACTATACATACTGAAGAGATTTTCATAGAGACTGACCTCAAGGATCCCAGTCCCCTCTCTGCAAGGACTATCTACCAGTAAGCCAGCTCCTCGTGGCACCATATTACAGCTCTAACCAAATCTGGTAACTGGTTCCAGTTGCAAAATGCTCTGCTTCTTCCCTAGTATAAGTGAATGTTTTCACGTGTAGTCACAAAAACTATTTGTAATCCCCTCTTTTGTCAACCCTTTCTTGCCTATCCATTCTTTATAAACATGATCACAGATCACCAAAACTGTGCTTACACACCACTGTGCAAATAATTTTGACTCCATAATGCATTTTCTGTAACCTATCGTTGTTCATATTTACAGACAAAGAAAGCAGAAAACTATGAATGCGACTGCATTTGCATTTACTTTTCAGTACAGAACACAGATTTTATTAATATATAAATTGTTCACAGATAAGACAGATACGTCCCTCATGCATTTCAAGCCATGAAGTCATCCAGGTAAATACAAAACGTTATAAAGCAGACACTTCTCTCTCTCAGCCAGGTATCTATGTCCCCATTAATACTCAAAAAAAGAGGAGTAAGCATATTTAGGAAACAGTTTCTCTCATCTTAAAGTGGTTGTCCAAAGTTGAACAGAAATGGCACCCTGGAAGTCCCCGTTCCTCTCCCTCCATTTATTACGTGGAGAAGCTAAAGGGACTCACACCATAAACACTTTAAATTAAGCAAGATGATCCATGTCCATAGCAGCCAACTGTTGCTGAGTTTTTAAATAGCAGCAAGCCCACAGGCAGGATTTGAAGGCAGCTAATGGAGATTATGTTTTTTGGGGAGGAAATTTTTATACAAGAGCAAAAAAGTACTTAACTGCAAGTCTGGCAAACAAGTGCAAATAGATACGGTTTGGAGATGGAAAGTGACTCCAGGTACTTCATGGGAGAAGCGTGGTAGGGCAGTGCTGGGAAGGACTTCAGCTGTAAAGATCAACATCAGATAGAGAAGCAATGGGATATCCTGCCCAGTGAAGGGTTTCACAGTAAAATGAAAGGCTGGGTAAACATGAGTGACAGCAGTACATTGGACTGTTACCAAAGCAGAAGAATCACAAATGTCATGTTATCACTGGTGACATCACATCTGGAGTACCATGTGCCAGTTCTGAGCTCCTCAGTCCAAGACAGACACAAACATACTGGATTGGGTCTAGTGAAGGACCACAAAGGTGGTTAAGGGACTGGAGAACCTGATGCATGAGGGAAGGCTGAGAAAGCCTAGACTTTTAACCTCGAGGAGAATAAGGGAGATCTTAATAATGCATAAGAATACCTACTAGGATGATGAAAAGAAGATGTAGCCTAACTCTTCTTCATCATATCCAGTAAACAGACAAAAGGCAATAGACACAAACTGAAAACAAAAAGTTCGATGTAAAAGTAAGAGAGAGAGATGCATAATGTCTTTATTTTTTTATAGTGAGGGCGGTATAACACTGGCAAAGATCACCCACAGGGCTTATGGAGTCTTCATCCTTCAAGATACTCAAATTTGACAAGGCACAGTTCTGAGCAAGCTATTGTAGTAGTTAACTGTCTTTTAAGCAGTGGGGTAGGACTAAAACTCCTAAGTTCAACCTCATGGATCCTGTGGCAAAACCACCGGACTTCATCCTCCACAGAGAAATTGATCTGGGTTCAGGAGAGACTGATGTTGCGGTACTTCCAGTTCATTTTCCTTGGGGCTTGTTTGGGTTTTTTCCTTTTAAATATAGCTAACTGTAAAAAGTGGTCTCTTCACCATGACCACCACTTAATTTTAGGTAATGATGGCTCATTTATAAAGCCTGCATTTACTAAGAGTTACCACAGTTGGGTTTTCCCTTAGTTTAAGCACTCATAAAATTACTGCTACTAAGCAAACAGCATAGATATCAGCTCTGCAAGAGGCAAAATGGACAAGTAAAAAGAGCTTGCCTACCTTACCTGGAAAAGACTGCAGTTTATTGGAGTGGGAAATAGGTTGAAAATGCATTTTCTCCATTATTCTGGAATAGTTCTTCCAGAACTGCAGACAAAAAAATCCCCCCACACCTCAATATACAGACACAGCATATGGAGAGGAGGACTTCAGTGTTCGACACAAAGGACAAAAAGCCAATGTTTCTCTCCAGAGCAAACAGGGATGCCTGTTTTATACATCCTGTTTTATACATAGTTATCACATCCTTGCTGATTCATCTCTTCCTTAAGCATACTATTTCCTCTCTCCCCACCTGATATTGCTCTCACACAGAACTCCTTCCTGCTTCTGTCACTTCTGTCGTATATATCTGGATCCTGTCTGTTTCTGCTATCTCTTTCTTTGAAGCAATATGACCAGAACACAACGGACTTCACACATTTTTCAGCTTGAACATTAAGCTAGAAGTCACAAAAAGATACACCTGTCTAGCATAACATCGCTTCTTTTGCTTATATGGCAATGTTGAGAGAATAATTTCTCACTATTTTGGTCTCCCTGCTTTTGTTCAAGACATGGATATAAGAAATGAAGTAATGCTTAATTGGTTACAAGTCAATAAATGGATCAAGAATATTTTCAACCACAATAGGTTTATTAAAAAAAAAAAAAAAAAAAAAAAAAAGAAAATGCTAGCTGCTGAGGCAAGAAAATATTCCTGGGGGACAACATATGCATCAATATTCCATATGATATAAACCAAGTATTTAATTTCATTTGACTGAATAAGTGTATTGTTTTCCTGATCTGTTAGTCCTTGTTTTAGATACTGCTGCAAAGGTATTTCAAAGCTCATTGACTGAATTCAACTAACTTTCATATTTAGGTATAAGTTTAAGGCTGATCAAAAAGTTAATTGACATAAGATCTCCTTTTTTGAAAAAAAATCTGAGTCCAGTGTATTTGATACATTCTGCCGTATAAGTTCAAAATTTCAATACAGTTTCTTGACTGGCATAGTCAAATTACAATAAGAAAACAATTTTAGGACAGTAAGAAAGTCATAACAATCTGATTCCCCCCCCCCCCCCCCCCCCCAGAAGTTTGGGGGTTTGCTGTCTGCTTAGAACAGAAGAAAATAATAGCACGTTAACATTTTTCATTAAATTCAGTTACTACTTTTCAAATAGTTTTCATCCACATGCCAAATTCTTAATCTGGCACTGCAAGGACAGGTTTCTAAGTATTCATTTCTGTATCTAAATTTTCTTCTGGATACATACAAAAAGAAGTCTGGTCATCTCACTTTAAGCCCTGACAGATAATTATCATAGACCGTGTCACACACAAATCTCTACACCCAGAGTTTTCAAAAGTGACCAGCAGCTGTTTCAGGTCATGACTGATGGAACCTGGCAAAACTTTGTGAGAAAATGCCAAAATGCCTACATGTATACGTCCAGCTAAAGTGTTACAGAATTTTTACATAAACACTAACCAGATTCCCCCAAACAAGCTTTGGAGTAGGGTGAGGTGAAGAGAAGTGAGGGAGACTTAATTTGTATTCAATAGTTAATATTAAGAACTCAGTACTTAATCATGAAACAGAACTAGAATTTTCCTCTATGCCCTGGAAGTCTGCCCCAGTAATTTCTTGTACTCAATATACTTCCACGAGTGCAATAAATATTTTTAAAACCTATTTCTAAATTCAGTTTCTTGGAAGATATATTTATACAAGGATTAATTGGAAACCGTTAGATGGAGCCCACCAGAAGCAACACATACAACAATTACGTACAACTTTTTAAAAACACATACAGGAGCACGAACTAAGACCTTCAGAATACCACATGCATTCATTTTCTGTCCTGTGCAGGTTAACAAATGGCAAGGAGTTCGCTATTTCTTCCGTTTCAGAAGAACACGTTCTTCTCCCGAATTCAGGGGTGAAGGCAAGGGAGAGTAGCGTCCTCAGTGCTTCCCACCCCCCACCACCCCCCGGGAAGGTTGTTCTGATGTTTGCAGAAACAGCGTTAACTTACGGGCTGTCTCTTTGCTAGGTAAGCCCGTTTCAACGGTTACGGAGCAATTTCGCCCTTCTCCTCGCGGCTGCCAAGAGCCAGCGCGACCTGGCGCCGAGCACAAAAGGCACAGCCGCGAGGACGGGAAAAGGGAAGGAGCCCCGAGGTGGCAGCGCTCACCATGCGAGATGCTGTGGAGCAAGGCGACGGCCAACATCCACATGCCCCCGCCGCTCCCCCGCCGCCCGCTCCGGGCTCGCCCTCGCCCGCCGCGCCCACGGCCGGGCCGGAGCTGCCAGGCAGCGCGCACCGGGTCCGGCCGCCGCCTCCCTCGGCTGGTGGCTCTGCTCGGAGCCCGCGGGGCCGCTCGTCCGCCCAGCGAGCGCTCAGCCCCGCCTGCAGCCCCGCGGCTCCGCCGACACTCGCCGCCCGGCGCTCGGGCGGGGGAAGAGGCAGCCGGCGGCGGGGGCGGGGGGCGGGGGCGCGGCGCCCAGGTGTGTCCTCGGCTCAGGGAGGCGCCCGCAGGTTGGCGGAGGCAGGGACGTAGGTGACAGAGTCCTCCGGCGCGAGCGCAGGAGCATCCCTGGCAGCGGCCAGCCCCGAGCCGCGGCGAGACGGCTCCTCGCACACCTCCCTTCAGCCCGGCGGGCGGGCACGTCTTCCCTCTCCTGCAGCTCTAATCACATTGATCCCTCTGCGAACCTCCGAGCACGGCGAAGGGGAGCGGTAACCCCAGCGCCAGCCCCGCTCGCTCCCAGCCCTCTGCAGTCTTAAAGCACCACAAAGTCTCCACAGAGGTAGAGAGGAAGCAAGACCGAAAGAACGTATAACTTCAACCTGTTTTACAGTAATATATAACAATATTGGTAGTGTCCTGTATGCACACAGAAAGCGTGTGCTTCATCGTGATCAGCTCATTCTAGATGGCATTATGGAGGGACCAGCAGGAAAAATGTGTTAGACTGGATTGTATGTAGGACAGTGTTTACTTGTTTTAAATGACGTTTGATCAGTCATACAAAGTTGTTTTTTTCAAAGGAAGTATCCTATCTATTGACCTTTCTTACTTGCAATACCTTTGCTGGTTTCTAAATCTTTCAGTGAATGCAATAGCTTGTTTTCATGCTTATACATCAGTCAATGAGAGAGTGTTAGAGCTCCTGAGAATGTAATATTTTCTCCTAGACAGGTGAGAAAGCTCATTTGGCTTGAGATCCAGACCACAGATCCTAGATCCGGATCCTGCAGACATTTAGGTGATTCTCTCACCGGGAAAGTGAAACATCTTCTCTTTAGCTGCTCACACAGCTGAGCAGCAGGTTAAGGTTAAGGGGATATTAGAAATGGTTTTGTGTAGAAAGGAACTGTAGGCACGCTGGAAGCAAAGCAACAATAGGCCTTTAAGGTGGTTGGACTCAGAGGTAAAATAGGGATAGGTCTTGGGAACATCTAATATGCAGAAGAGACTGTATGAAAGAAAACCTGTAGTGTTTATACACTAAAAGAAGTATCTCTCTGAAGAGCAGGCTGTGATAAAGGCATGAAACTGCAATAAAGCAACAACAACACGAAAAAAGAAGATGGACGAGGTGTTTGAAGCAATGAATAAGACAAGGTAGTAGATGCAAAGTTCCCGAAGCTTTTAAAATATGGAATTAACTGTTCTAACTTTTGGACTGGTAAGGAAAATTATCTTCTGGGATATATTTTGCAAGGAGACAGGTCAGTACCTGTATACTTGGATGGCCATAGAGTAAGCTCTTGCAGTGACAGAAATATCTGCAGTGGAGAATAGGATGCGTGGTGTGGTTATGGGGGGAGGGGAGCAGTGGGGAGGTAATGACACATCATGATTATGCTGAGTAAAAAGCAGCAAGTTCTGGATGTGTGAGGTGTGAGAGACAGAGATGTCAAAAGAAAACTTCAAAGTATGGCTTGGAGTAGTCGTAAGGATGGAAATGTTGGCAGTGACAGAGAAAGGGGAGGGAAATTAGAGACGACTGAAAAGATGGATGTGGTCTTGGTGTCAATATGATTACCTTCTCAACAAGATATTTAGAGACATAGCTAAATGATTTATATATACTCTCTATACATGCTGTGGGTGTATTTGACAGGATTTAGGTAGCAGGTGGTTGCAGGATGCCCTGCATAGGAAACCAGGGAGTGCCCCTTGCTGGTGACATCTGGGTCTGGCCTCCTTAGAAATGGGCAGCACTGCCCCATTGTGCGCGAATAAGACAGGCAGGTTCTGTCTCGTCAGACGGGTTTAAGGAAGAGGGGTGACAACTAGGGCAGAACACACTAAAAAGAAGATGCAGGACACACAAAAGGTGTGCCTCTGAGGGGGCTGTGGCCAGTGGTTAAGTCACTGGGCCGGAGAGGGACAGGGACAACCGCAACGGGATTGCAGCCAATGGAGGAAATCATCCAGAGCAGACAAAATGAGTAAGAAGGAAGGAAGAAGTCATAAAATAAAAGACTGAGGAGCAAGGAGTGGCACAAAAACCTGCTACATGCTGACACCAGCCTCCTGTGCTGTCCATTGCACCACTGAAAGGACTGACTATAACCTGAGTGGAGGAAAGACAAGAAAAGGGGAGGAGAGGTAACTGGACTTAACTAGAGCCTTGGGAAGGGGAGAAAAGGTATTTTCCTACATGTTTGTTTAGTGGATTGTCTTCTTTGTTTCTCAATACCAAGATCAGTAATTAAAAGTTTATTTTCATTGGAAATAAATTAAATTACATGGAATTCCCTGAGTCGTCTTCCTCTGACAATATATTAGTAGCCCTTCAAGCAAATATAACACCTCATAATACCTGCTAAAGAACTGTTAAAGAGAAGAAAAGAAAAAATCAATTTTCAAGTTAAGGTAAACTGCAAAAAACAGTGAATTAATTATTTGTAAGATTCTAAACATGGACTTGGCTTCCTCTTGCTTCTTACGTAAATCAAATAAATAAAAAAAAATATCAACAAGCCTTCTGTAGTGCGATACCATTTTCTTTATTAAGGGATGAGTAGCAGGAGTCTTTGTATCCAGAAACATTTTACTTGTATTTTGTATATACTTTGGTCAAAAATTGATTTGGAATGATGAAAATGGCTATTAAATCAGCAAAGGGGGAAAAAAAAAACTTGTCAGATGGTTTCATTGTTGGTTCTTATGTTAAGTACTTTTGTTGTTGATTTTCTAATTGTGTAACTTGGAAGTTCTACTGCAAATGCTTTCGTGCAGACAAGTAGTGAATGTCTAGGAATATATCTTAATGCTAAAATATGATTCTGCACAGGTTTGTAGTTGTTGTTCAGTATTTTGATTTGGTTGTTTTTTTCCAATGAGGAGAGGATCCTTCCAAGTTCTCAACTGTCTTTGTGTCCAGCATTTTTCTTGGGAGACACTTCCCAGTGGTTCTTGCTTATGAACAGTATGATCCTGCAGCAAGCATTCTTGAAAACCTCAAGTAATATCTGACCATGTGGAATCCAGTCGCACAGGCAGTGCTTTGGGCTTCACCAAGGTAAAGAGACAATAGCTGTATTTCCGTTATGAAGAGATGTGTCCCAGACTTTTCATTTACCTTAGCTACTTCTATTGCCTTCTTAAAACTATGTCTCAACTCTTGACAATCTTCTATGCATTTATCTTCCACAGCATCCCTGTGAATTTGGAGTGTGTTATTATTGCTGTATGAAAGAAGAAATGAAACACAGGGAAGCCAAGAGCTAATTCACTAAGTGATTCAGGTATTTAAATAGTCAGTATTGCAAAAGCCAAATTTTAAGTAGGCTTTGTGTGTGTATAATTCACAAGGTTATCTGGTACCCAGTGTCCTGGTACTTCATATAGAAGAGTTAGGTACTGCAGAATGAGAAAAAAAAGTGGAGAAACATGTCAACCGACAGGAAACACCTAAAAGAGAGATGTCCAAACATCCACTGGGCAGGGGCCCAGAGGTGCTTACTGGCTGCGTGCTGATACTGTATCAGTCAGGATTTAGTCTGCTTCCCATGAGAAGCAGAAGAGGAGACAACTGACTTCTGCACTTGTTCTACGCCCAACAGATTATTCAAATTATTATCTGACATATATTAAAGAAAAAGTTAACCCTTGTTACCCTGTCTTCTTCATGGTAGTTCACTTGCCTAGGAGGATTACACCCTGCACCTATTCTTTTCCAAAGTAGTACTTTGCCATACTTTCTTCACAGAGCAAGACCAAGAGCAACTTAAAAGATGTCATATAGTTGCATAACATCCTCATCTTCTCTGAGGAAAAGAGTTGGAGTCCTTCTCTGAAGTAAGTAGGGCTGCACTGGAACATGGATCTCTCACTTTCAAAGCTAGCACTCTTAGTAGAGTATGGGATGACAAATGAGGGCAATTTCCATACTTCTATTGGCAGAAGTGCAGCAAAGTAGTATGTACTGGCACAAATCAAGGTCTTCATGTCTCCATTACCCTCAAGATATAAGCATCTTCATGCATGCTCTGGGGCAAGAAAAGCCAGGAGTTGAACATAGGCATATCTAGCCTTATAATCATACTCTGCTGATGAATTTTTTTTTTGCACAAAAACATAGAGCAAGATATATAATAACCTGAGAATTTATTGAAACTCTTCCATTCCCTGTGATTTTCTAAGCACAGTTTTCAATTTCTAATTCATGAAAACCTTGCAGTTTTTTCTCAAGTCCTTCTGTCGTCTGACTAGCACTTTCTTTTTTCTGAAAGTATCCAAGTCATTACAAATGCAAGTACAACTATATATATCTCTCTAATACTATATATATTGTTAAGGAGATAGTTCTAAGAGATAACATTATGAAGGGTATTATGAAAGATCTTATCTTCATGTGAAAGCTATTTTAATACCTTACCAAAGGTAAGGAGTCAGTTTTACCCTCTGTCATTACCTAAAATTACCTCAACCTTCTCTTCAGTCTGGATCAACAACATGCACTACTGTTGTCTCAGGTATTTTTGGTTCTAAATCTACACGTGTTAAAAGAATGAAATGTGAGGAGCAGGGAGGAGGGAAAGGAAGAAGACAACAGAGAAGGGAGGATAGTCCATGCTCAGCTAACTTCTCCCAGCGCCTGTATTACAACAGATTATATTTGTCTATTTACAGTTATTCCCCAGGATCTTTTCTCATAGAGATTTATGCCATAATTCCTGGACTAAAGTCTTCTGCATAGAGATAGAAATATCTGAAACCTGTAGCCAGCTGGAATAAAAGCTAACTCGGAAGGTGAACGGCCCCTTCCCATTGCCAAATAAGCATGTCTTCAGCAACCATGTTCATGCTCATGCTCAAGGCTGTCACCTTTGCTCGTCTCCCTAGAGAATCTGAGTCTAGTTAAATGTGTCTGAGCATGTGACATGTTATATGTAGGTCGCACCTCACCAGCTGAAGTTCCAAACAGTCTCATGTTGAACCCTGCCATCCCACATTCAGAAAAAAAATGGTTACGAGATGATGAAACACAATCCTGTCAACAGCTTCTAACTAAACGTGTAAAAGGAGCAGGTGTAATTTTAGAAAGACCTGAGTTACAGATTTGAACAGCAAGTGGCAGGTGCACACTCTCAATCAGGGATACTGATGTAATTTCTGCCAAATCTTCCAGTTGTTTTCCTCAGTCTTCATCAGACAGAGGATCAGCAAGCTGGCATTTCTCCAAGCCCCAGCCTCACTTAAGCTCCAAACGAATTACTCATTCTAAGTATCAGAGTTGGATTTGATGAACACCAAAGCTAGGTGCTGTAAGTAAACTTAAGGTAGCACAGCCTGTGCCTTTTATTTTTGTGAATCACCACCTCAACCGTCTTAACTGCATCTTAAACATACAGGGTTGGAGATCAGTTCAGACCTGTGAATTCTCATCAAGCAGAGCCTCAGGATGGGTGAGAAACACTAGCATTTCCCAAATAAATTAAATTAAAAAAAAAGGCTGCATTAAATATACGAAGCTGGACCAAGAGGTCTAAAAAGAACCCCAAAGCCAAAAAAAAAAAATCTCCCACTGTCATATCTGCCTGACCACTGGTGATATAAACAGCTCAGTTGCAGGCTTTACCCAAGCCTGAAACAGAATGACCGGTGTCTGTTGTGCTATCACTGATGTGGGAAGGTTATTTGAGACCAGGTGGCATTAAGTGTTTTGTTATAAGGAAATGATGCTGAGGTGCTATTACTACTCCAAGTGCAGAGTTGGCTTTCTGATTATGCCTCAGCTCCACTTCCCTTTATCATCTCAGAGAACTCCTCAGGTTTTGAGAGCTATGTCTTACCCCTGTTCATCATTGGAAACATGAAAGAAAGATATAAAAATAGGGCAAGACATTTTGGATGGAACAGAGCTTCTTGAGTAGAAGTTTATATAAACGTTTCCTAAAAAAAAGGCAGGCCTCATTCTCCTGAAATAAAACATTATCTGTGTCAACTAACAGCAGATCCAGAGCATTTTATAGTCATTCTCAGCAACTGGAAAGAGTAGGTTGTACTCCTAATTTTCTTAGACATGGCAATAAGTCCAGATAAATCTTCTTTCTCTTCAAAGAGGCAAAGCTCAAAACAGTATTGCTTGTGAGAACCCTTCATTGAAATCAGTTGTTTCATGGTCAGATTTTATATTGAAAAGATTGACGTGTGAAGACTCCACTTTACAATAAATCAGTAATAAATCGTTGATGAATCAGTAACTGATCTATGAATAAGGTCTGCCTCTGTTGAAATTACCTTTTTACAGTGATTGTTATAGTGTTCAAAGTTATTCAGTGGAATACAAAAGATTTTAGATCACTCAAGAAAACACATTTCTCCATGAACAAATTGCTTTGGGGCTTCTTTTCTAGCTCTGTCTGTCCTCACCATCCTGGTACTGAGTGCCTTGCAGCTAAGAGGGCTGTGAGCAGACCAGCTCACTTACTCTTGGTTAGGTGGCGTCAGGAGAAGTAAACAGTTTGGTAGACAGGCATCTCAAACTGATTAGCAAATAGCCAATGTTTTCAAAACCAGAAATGCACACATATACATACATAAACCACAAAGGAGAACAATGCCATGAGTCAGCATCAGATGAATACTCTCTTTAAGCTGACTGGCGAAAAGATTGCTGGCAGGATCACAGCCAGAGCGATAGCTAGCTTATAATGGCCACTACCTGACCACTTCATAATGTTCTATTGTGCCTCAACATGCCCAGGCAGGAAAGTACCTACTGGCATGTCTTTACCATCTGTTATCCCATGATGGATGGACCTTGCCTCTTAGTCGGTTCCAGTGGTGTAACTGATACTGCAATTTCAGCCACTGTGTACCCCACAGAGAAATATTTGAGCACCTTTTCCCTACCGCAATGCTATATAACTACCAAATAAAAACCACTTGAGTGGTTTAGCATGGGACCAAAGTCCTAGGAGAGTTGGAACCCTCAGCTGTGTGTTTCATGTCTCAGTGACTCCACTTACAGAGCTGAAGAGGAAAAACATTTCATTTTGGGTGAAGCAGTGGAGCTCTCCTAATAGAAAAAGGCCATGGGGATCTGGGATACAGCACAGGCTGACACACACTGAAGAGAAGGAAGGAAACCTGCTGAGATCAGATGATTGCTCAGGTAGGCAAGGCATGCTAATGAATATGCCAAGAATGTGCTTGTCTTCCAGTTTTGCATGAACTCTGGCAAAGATTTCTCTGGGAAATTTATATTCTTGAGTTGCAAGAAGCAATGAAGATGAAGGCCATGATCAATAATGCTGGAATATTTTACAAAAACATAAAACTTATTGCGAAAAATAGAGCAATTTCATTGTTTCACAGCAGAACATGGAATCTGCTCCTCAGGAAACACCAGCAAAGAATTTGCCACCTTCCCCTCTAAGTACAGGGTGGATTTCTTTGTCTCTGCCTTATCTGAGGTGAAAACAAAGCAACAAAAAAAAATACATGCATGAAAAATTCGTGATAAACATAGAAAGAGAATTAACAGGACATAAAAGATATTACTCATGCCAAAACAATACTGACTCCAACAACACGCATAGCCACAAGGATCACAGTATCACAAGGTTGGAAAAGACCTTTGAGATAATTGAGTCCAACCTATGACCCAACACCAACACCTACTTGTTGTCTAAACCATGGCAGTAAGGGCCTCATCCAATCTGCTTTTAGACACCTCCAGGGACGATGACTCCACCACCTCCCGGGCAGCACATTCCAATGGCCAATCACCCTTTCAGTGAAGAATTTTTTCCTAATCTCAAGCCTAAACCTCCCCTGAAGAAGCTTGAGACCATGTCCTCTTGTTCTGTCACTGGTCACCTGAGAGAAGAGACCAACCCCTGACTGCCTACAACCTCCTTTTAGGTAGTTGTAGAGAGCAATAAGGTCTCCCCTGAACCTTCTCTTCTCCAGGCTAAACAACCCCAGCTCCCTCATTCGCTCTTCATAGGGCTTGTGCTCCAGCCCCTTCACCGTCTTCGTTGCTCTCCTCTGGACACAATCCAGCATCTTGACATCCCCCTTAAACTGAGGGGCCCAGAACTGGACACAGTACTCAAGGTGTGGCCTGACCAGTGCCGAGTATAAGGGGATGATAACTTCTCTAGTCCTGCTGGCCACACCATTCCTGATGCAGGCCAGGATACCATTGGCTTTCTTGGCCACTTGGGCACACTGCTGGTTCATGTTGAGTTTCCTATCCACCAGCACTCCCAAGTCCCTTTCCACCTGACTACTCTCCAGCCATTCTGCTCCCAGCCTATAGCTCTACATGGTGGTGTTGTGTCCAAAGTGTAGAACCTGGCACTTGGACTTGTTAAACTTCATCCCATTGGAATCAGCCCATTTCTCCAGTCTGTAAAGGTCCCTCTATAGGGCCCTCCTACCCTCCAGCAGATCGACACTTCCTCCCAGCTTGGTATCATCTGCGAAATTCCTAATGATGGATTCAATCCCCTCATCCAGATCATCAACAAAGATGTTAAACAGGACCGGGCCCAACACTGACCACCACTAGTGACCGGCTGCCAACTGGATGAGACACCACTCACTATCACTCTCTGGGCTCGGCCATCCAACCAATTCCTAACCCAGCACAGAGCCCTCCTGTCCAAGCCATGGGCTGCCAGCTTCTCCAGGAGTCTACTATGGGCGACAGTGTCAGAGGCCTTCCTGAAGTCCATGTAAACCACATCCACAGCCTTCCTCTCATCCACCAGCTGAGTCACATGGTCACAAAAGGAGATCAGGTTGGTTAGGCAGGACCTGCCCCTCCTAAATCCATGCTGGCTGGGCCTGATCTCTTGGTCATTCTGCAGGTGCCGCATGATTGCACCCAGGATTATCTGCTCCATAATTTTATCTGGAAGCAGGAGCACAAGCATAAACTACAGAACTGGCAGTTTTGACCTGTGACACATTCACCAGAAAAGTGATTATTAAGTAATTACATTGAAAAGGTGGGTTTAGTTATCTAGCTGATGCAGTATCTTGGCTGCAAGAGTGCCATGGTTATGTTTACGTTATTTGTTTTACTGGCCTCCTCAGTAAAGAACTGATGGAAGGTCCTTTTCCCTGACCTAATTAGGTAAAACTGGGTTTCATATCTGCTGCTATTGCACGGCTCAGATTTCTAGGTGTCTTGTTAAAAGAGCCACAGTAGGAACATTGTTTTAAAGCATCATCCAAGACTGAAATTGACCTCAGCAATAACACTCATGGGGAGGGACAGCCATTTCTTTTCTAATTGTAGTAAACCAGATTATTAATCCTTGTGGAATTACTGATTTACCAACACTGCCACTGCAATGTGCATTCATTGCTCCAGGTAGAAAGTAATAGCTTAAAAATGTATTGGTTAATAAATCAACATCAGATTTTAATATTAATCGCCCCTTTGAAACTGATTCTCACTGAATTTCACAGTTAGTAGCTGCTTTGCTAACATGTTAATGGGTCATTAACTAAAACCAGTCATTTAACTGCTGCTGTTACAATTTCCATAAGGATTTATTAAGGCAACTTCATGTATTATTAAAAAAAAGTTCATGGTTCTAATGTTCTGAAACTTTGTCTCCCTCAGGCTTCCACTGCTGTTGCTTCAAAGGTAAAAACATTTGCCAAACACGTAATTGTGTCACTCAGTTCAGTTCCATTCTTTAAAATTATATTTCTTGCTCTTAAAATTCCTTTTTCCCATGTTCTCCCTTCTCAGGGAGAAAATGGCTATGTATAAAAAATATGTGAATGTGTGAAAGAATTATTTTTAAAAGAATAGGGTTTTTAATTTTAATAGCTACTAAAGCAAAAGGAGGTCAGCCTGGTATATAAAAAAGGAAGAGCAACTTAAAAAGTTATGTCTGTCGCTATGATTAAAACTGCTATGAGGAAATTCTTCTTCACACAAAACATTACTGGAAGTCACCAAGGCCAAGACCATATCAAGAGTCACCATAGAGTTCAAATTTTATATAGATCTCAGGAATTGCTGTGGTAATTAATTCCAGTGTAAATAAAATCTGTAATTATTAGAAGTTAGAGTGATATACTTGGAGAAAAAGCTTTATATTTGCACGCTATATGGTTCTTTCAATGAGCCATGGCTGAAACTAAGGTTGATCCAGTATGAGAAGGCTTAGACTCCCTTACATTCCTTTATTTTAATGACATCATCTCTCTCTGTTGTTTTTTTTTTTAGTAGAGAGATATCAGAAAATTTCACACTTACAGCTCATCACATTCCTAGTGTTCTACCAAGAATTTGATGCTGCACTGACAGTTTCCATGTGGTGACATAAGGGGAAAAACATTTTCTCTCCAGCCAGTAAAATCTGACTTAGGTCCACAGTCAGCTCTGTGCCACACTTCTCCTTGAGCAAAACTGCTTAGACTTAACTAGGCTTCTGTTAAAGCATGCAAAGTTCTGGGGCAAAAAAGGGAAGGGACAAGAGCCTTTGCCTCACCTAACTGCACAGCAAGAGCTGAGCTTTTGTGGCTATGGTTAACTTTTCAAAGAATGTAACTAATTGCTGTATGTTGAACAGTGCATGTGTGCAGGCTGTTGGCATGAAGAAGGGTTGAACATCCAGATTCCTTCAATAATGTACATTTAAAAATTATATTGTCAAAAATTTTATTCACAGTCAGTTTATGTGAACCAAAACAAATTAAGCCATCAAGCCACAGTAATTTACATTGCTGAAAAAAAAGAAACACCACTCTGATTTACAGGCTGCTAAAGATTTGCAACTTGGTACTAAATGGTTGAAATTACATCCTGTATTGTTATCTGATAAGATGATATTATTTATGAATGCCAAGTTTTCTCCAAATGACCTGGATTTATTTTATCTCTGCAAGGAAATGCTGTAGAGATTCATCTAAATATTGCAGTGATAATGTCTCAATTTATATCTCTTGGGGAAAAACAGAGAAACACCAGGCTTGTGAATGATATCTGATGATAAAACTTCATGACTTCCCGTTTTTGAGAAATCATCTGCAAAATATTCTTGTATATTAAAAAAAAAAATCAGTGCTATCCCTAAAGCACCTTTTCCCACTGAGGTTCATATAGTTGAATACTGATTCATGGAAAGCCTGGCTTTGCGCCTCAATAATTATAACATCTATAGCAAGAGCTGCACTGTTTTTTTTATTAGAACCCGCTAGTTAATTGACTCTCATAATGTTCTATACCTTCTTAAAGCAGGAATTAATCTGCAGCAAGGAAGTAAAAGTGTGGTGTATACAATAGCTAAAGTTACGTGCAACTACCTTTACATAAACCAATGTGTTCCTAGTGATAAAAAACACAGCCTTCCAGATCCAAATGAGTCCTTTAAATTAGGAAGATTCCTGTTTCATCATTAGAAATACTTTCTAGCCTCACAAGATACATGTATTTCTTTTTCAATTGTGATGTCTTGGATCTAAAGGCTTGAAAAAAATTTGAAAACACAAGCTTGGGACCATTTTCCGCAAAGACGAAATTCACCATCCAAGATAGTATGGAAATTAAAAAAAATTTTAATTCATTTGACTTTGTGAAGTAATGTCTCACAAAGGATGCAGGAAAAGATGCCAAGATTCACAACAAAAAATAGACTTTAAAGTGAACACCTGACAGGAGGTGTAAAGAGGACAGAGGTAGTCTTCTCAGTGCTGCCTGGTGAAAGGGCAAGAGGAATGGACACAGGCTAAAATAAATTAAAAATTAAATTCCATTTAAACATTTAATTTTTTTTTAGCTGTCAGAATGATCAAACAGTGGGAACAAGGTTACCAGGGAGGCTGTTGAGTCTTCATCCTTGGACATACTAAAAAGTTGACTGAACGTGGTCCCAAGAAATCTGTTGTAGTTGACACTACTTTGAACAGAGGGATTGGACACAGAAATCTCAAGAGCTCCTTTCTAACCTCAGTTATTCTCTGATTCTGAAAGTCCGTAATTTCTTAAAAATAAAAGTATTTAAAGAACAATAACGATAAGTTATAGGAAAAAAAAAAATCAATCCCTAGAGAAAAATAGTCAGTACAAGACGAAAATTCATTCTATGGTAAGACAGAAATGAGGCTGATAACATTAGGTGCACCTTTTCTTTCCAGTACAAAGAAAGCTCAGTCAGCTCCCACGTCAACATCTAAGATTAGATGAGATGTATTCCAACCTTCTTCACTAAATCATAATCAGCACCCACATTGCTAACAGGGGGTGAAGCACACTGCAATTAAAGACATGCTATGTGGCACGATATAGCATCACATATCCAGACCTAGCTAACACTATGCTAATGAGCTAACACTGCTTCTGACACCCAAGGAATCTCAGGTCTGTCTCTGTCTCTGTGATAGGGGCTTCTGCCGACTGGCTATGTTCTGAGCAGTTTGCTTTGGTCTGTCACAAGCCAGGAGCAGATTTTCATTCTACTCATTACCACAACAGAAACTGAAACAGAAGATTGGTACTTCTTCCTCTGTGCCTTAGTGGCTTAGTGACAGAGTGAAGTACAAATGCTCAGTGGCAGCAAAACCTAACGCCAGATCTACAGGTTATCCTTGCGTTTAAGGACCTAATGTTCTGAAAAGAGGGGATCACCAGATCACCAGATAGATCACCTTGCAAGACTCTTCACAACATCTTAACCTGACTGTTTGTGAAAAATAAACGATCACATTATCCACCAATGTGAGGAATCACACAGAGGAAAATCTGTGACAATTAGAACACAGCTATACAGCTACTCATACTTGCATAATCATATTAAACATTTTCATTCATTTTTGCTTGTTAAAGTAAGATGATGACTTCCTCTGGTTTAAAACATGGCAATGAAAGGAAGCTTTACTTTCCTCAGCCTGCTGTGCAGCTTTAGTGCCAAAGGCAACAGCTTTTTAATCCAAAGCAAGAGTTACAAGATGAAATGCGTTTACCAGCACAGAGGAAAAAAAAAGAAATGAAAAAGGGAAATAGGCCCTTTTCACCTGCCTCTGTATAACCATGTGAGCTAAATTAAAAACATACATTGTCAGCTGGAAACTCATTAGCGTGAAGAACCGTTGGCAGGTTTTCATAGTGTATGGGTGGAACAGGGTTACAAAGCTACTATCTTTCCCTTCGTCTTGGTTGCTCAGTGATTCAGAAGTGAGAGTTGAGGAGCAATTTTACTGCAAGGCCAAGACAGCTTTTATGAATATTAAGTCACAGGATTCAAAGGATAGTGTGTAAAGGAGAGAGCCTGCTTTGGAGTCCATTTATGACACAGAGGACAGAACTGGATGTGGAACAGAAGGAGAGCCTGTGGCTCTCCCTCTGGGATTGGCTGCACAATGAAGGAGACATCGATTTTGAAACCCAAAGATTGAAATGTAGCAACCTTGAAAGTGCAGACACCTTCTCCTCCTGTCTGCTCAATCCTCTGTCATTTCAATAGATAGAAAAGAGTAACAGCAGTTTGTTCCTCACTGCTGCCAGCTTTACATGGGGTGTACAGCTATGCTTTGGGAGTGTGACAGAATTAAAAGTGAATTGACAATGATTAATGCAGCTTAGTTCAGAATAATCAAAATGAAAGAGAATTTTACACAGTGACTTCAATGGAAGCAGAACTACTGCCTAAATAACAGTGCTTTAGTTCTTATTCCTTTACTATCAACTATAAATAATATTTTAAAATTCTTGAACCGTAATTACAGCTTTTAATTCATCTGATCAGCTCAGTCTCACTGGTGACACAGTAATTTCAGCCCGTATCTCCTCACCACTCTGGCAGCACCTGCATCCACCTGTTATATAGTCTCTTGAGCAAGCAGAGCTTGCAGAACTGTATTCAAAGACAGTAAAAGGGAACTTGGTCCTTCTCTTACAAGATCCCTCTGCTTATTGCTACTTAGCCAGACAGGTAGCCTTCACCTTTCTGGAATTAAACTACTGAAATGAGAAAAGGCTGTTTCTCACTTTGGAAAGACTACATTTTCTGATGCCTTTAGTGGCCTTAATGGGTAGTAACGCAGGATCTGACAGGTATTATTCCAGTCTCCTGCATATACTTTCAGCACCTTGTCATACCAGCATCTCCTACAGCTTCTCAAACTGGTTCTTACACGTCTGGCAATGCTCTGCATAAATTGCTAAGCCCCCCTCTCATGGCTATTCTTCATTCAACTCCATGAGTTTTTCCTTTTTTTCTAATTTCCCCCCTTTATTAGTTTTGCTTTCCCAGAACAAAGAATTCAGAACATATTAGATGCTTATGTTTTCCTAGAAGTATTTTTAGACATAAACTGTAAGAAGATTAACTCAATTTTTCTGTATTTCAGTTAATTACTCTCCCCTTTCATGTGCTGTTCAAACTGTCAATTTGAATTGTGTCTTGCTGTCTATTTGCAAGTCATTATCAGGCCACTAAAGCAAGCAGAACAAACTCGTAATTTGTGGGATATTTAGTGAATAGGTGGAAATGCTCAGGTTTATTGAGGATCATTTAAGGAAGTTATTTGTTCCCTATGAATGTTTTCTTTTATTGTTCCCTAAAAGTGTCAGCCTTTGTCTCAAAAGCTTTATTGATCTAGTCCCCGAGTTTCAGTGTTAGCCCTTGTAGTTCTCCACAGCTGTTTACTTTAAGACTTAAGTGAACATTTGATTAGAAGATACAATTTCTTTGCATAATGATGGAGTAGAGAAAAGAATTGTGGTCACACCAGTAATGACTGATGGAAGCAGAACAACTGACAGTAAGGGACCTGAATTAATTTTTTAAATTCATTTTTAGAAATGACTTCTTTAAATTTGTAGAAATATGTTAGTATTGTAGGGAACAGGAATATACAATCTCTCAGGTCTTTATTTTCTCTCAGAGACTGCAAATAAAATTTACACAGTTAATTTTAACGGAATATATATATATATATATAAGAATTTACCATACTAAGATACTGAAAAGACATGTAAAAATATTCCTATCTCAAAAACAATATTGCACTTACATTTTTTCCCAAGAAACTTCGAACCTCCACTTGAATTGCAAAGCACTTTAAGAGAGCTATGCTTAAGGTGTTGTATAAGAGGCAGGTATGGCATAGTACTGGTTTTGGTAATGCTGTTTGAGGATGTTCTTCATAGAACAGGGGAAGTGAATAGACTAAGAATACAATCATAAGTGTTATCATAAAAGGAGCATTTTTTTGTTTAGGAACTGCCACAATTATGTATTACTCTACTAGTTCCCTTCTGTCTCCATCCCTCCCAACACATCATCAGTCCTACGCAGTGGAGTGCACCGAGATCAAGTGGAAAGCCATTCTTCTTTTCCTAACAGTCTGCAGGACAATTGCAAAATAACAGTAGATTGCCATGGAAAGAAGAATGGCAACATATCCTTACATTTCCTCTCTTCCAGGTTGTTCCTTCTCCCACCATTTCTCCCAGTTTCCTCACAACATAATAAGATGACTGTAGAAATCATTGGCATTAATTTGAGGGGAGTATGGAGACATGCAAAATATGTTGGTGGTATTTACGACAGTTTCATATAAGTCTGGCACTGTTACTAGTGAGAAAAAGCTGTCTTGTTTTGCAGCTGCAAATGTTAGCTGACTGTTTGTGCCATTAATTACTTTCCAGAAAATTCAAATCAGTATTTGTGACAGGAATATTTATTGTTAGTCACTGAGTAAGAAAGCAGTCACCCACAACTGACCAACACACAAACACATAGTCTCTAGAACACCTGGGTGTTTTGACTTGACACTTTTCTTGTGATATAATGTGGCAGAAGGTAAAGCTGAACAAGCTGAAACCAAGGACGTATACTCTAGCAAACAGACAAAGGAAAATTGTGCCTATATCTCCATTTAGTAACACTCTCTCCTCTCCTCTTTTCTTTTTCTTTTTTTTTCATATTAAATTCAATACAACACTAAATGCTGAACTATGTGGCTACTCTTAACTCATGTTTTTTCCCCTAATGCCTAGGTTCTACTCTTTATCTATATGCTTAACTCAGATGAGTAAGATTACACATGTACACAAATATTTACAGGATCTGGGCTATCAGATTTCACTTGTTCATAGATAGAATGCAGGAATAAGAGATGCCATTCTATGGCATAATTTTTGCACTACTGCCTCTGACTAGAGGGATCAAACCCCAGCTTGATTTAAGTGGGGTTACAACTGCCAAGAAGAGGCAGCAGTGGGTTTTTACAATTAGTCTAAAAAGTTGATTCAAACTCACATGGTTTGTCTGGACAGTACAAACTAAACACAAAGATGCTTTATGTTTTTGTGGTCTTTTCTAAGCACAAGTCAAAAACTGACACATATGGTAAGTGGAATGTGTGGTCTGTTCAAGAACCACCACCTATGTCGGGGACTAATATAGAAAATTTCAAAACTAAAAGCAGCAGTATTTGCAGCTTAAGCTGATGAACCAGATCCTCAAATTGAGGTGTATGACAGCTTCATGTTTCTCTGACTGCACGACACATAGCACACACTGATCAGCATTTGCATATGTCAGATAGACAAAAAGCTTGCTTTGAGATCTGAGATAAACTGCCGTTCAAATCCAAGAAGATTACCCATATGAATTACAGTTCCTATTTAGACTCACCCTTAGCTAGAAAATCAGTACACATCTCTCTGTCAGAGCAAACACTCAGAGTACATTTACACTAATATTTGGAGTTAATCTTGCAGCCAGCTCCAGTAAAATGAGCTACCTTTTCTCCATCAGATCTGAGATGGAAGATGGGATTAAGGTGTAAGATTAAGGATGATCCTACCTATCAAAGCAACTATTGACAAACATCGTGCTTCCTCTCTTCTCAATATATGTTACATCTCCCTCTTGAGACTGTAATGTATCTGAGGAGCCTGTGAATAGAAGCCAGAATGTGTTTACCCTACCATATGTAGCATTACGTTCCTCCAAGGAGTCCAAACAAGCCTAGTATTTCAAAGTCTGAATGAGGGATATCGTACTGAAAGTTAACTAAAAGCTCCAAGTGAATGGGAGATTGGACTCACAAGTTCTGTGATCAGGCAGGAGTGTAGCACTCACTGACCTGTGAACTACAGAAAACTAAGGAAACCCATTTCCAAGAGCGACAGTAGTGTTAGCCATGTTATAATCACTGGCTGCATTTGGGACATCACTCGTTTTAGAGGGTCCAAAGGAAACAGTGAAGGCCCAATCAGAGTCTCCTATGGAAACAGTGAAAAATCACACAAATGTTTTGCCTGTTGAAGAGAAAATCATACTTACTATAAACATCTCGGTTCAATCTCATAGCTTTCCTCATAGCGAAGGTGCGTTAGATTGGATATTTTATTTTTGGTCAGCCTTTATGAGTGTAAGAGAATGGCAGATGCGAAGATCTTCACGTAAGGCTGTAGTGAAGTTATCAGCAGCATAAGCAGTTCATGACCAGGTTTTAAACTTAGAAGGACTATATGTGAGCATCGTACACTGGCATTGCATTGTGCGTGTTTAAAAAAAAATGATATGCAATGGTACACAGACAGTATTCATACTATTGTAGCAGAAGAAACAGTAGAAACAAATGCAAGTCAAAAATGTTTGTCCCAACACTGTTCAGATTTGGAGTTAAAGTTTGGAGTCTCTCCAGGTGTAAAAATGTGACTTAGATATGTGTTCTAAACAGAAGTTTTCTAATTTTCTTTTGGTGGAGCCCAGAATACTGTTGGGCTTCTGTGCTGTGAGTGCACATGACTGGCTTATGTCTACCGTCTAATCTATCAGGACTCCCAGATCCTTCTTTGCAGGGCTACTCTCAATCTCTTCATCCCCCCCAACCTGTATCAATACTGAGGATTGTGCTGAGCCAGGTGCAGGTCCTTGCACTTCGCCTTGTTGAACAACATGAGGTTTTCACAAGCCCACTTCTCCATCCTGTCAAGGTCTCTCTGGATGGCATCCGATACAGCTTAATTGATCTAGAAACCTGTTTTGTTGTTTATGCCTCCTTCTAATACACCTTTTTTATATTTCTTTTTTTCCCTTCTTTTTAAGAATAGGTTTACATGAACTAAAATACTGCACTGAGGTTCCTTAGTTATACTGAAATCTGGCAGAGTGTTTTTCATTGCTAACCTAAGAAAAAAAGATGAAAATATGAAGATACAGAGATTTGCAAAATATTTAAGCAATGAGCACTGAAACTCCCAGAGAACTTGAAGATTATCTCAGAGTTACCTGCTAATTTACACTTCCATATTAGTATCTGAACTGGTTTGAGATAGCTTTCCCAAGCTCTCCAACCACTCAGTCTGCCTCTCTCACAAATCTTCCCCCCCTTTCAAAGGAAAAAAAACTATGGAAGAAACCAAAATCACACTAAATATATATATATATTTCTGTGTTTTTCTAAATATGAACAACTACACCACAAGGATATGCAAAGGAGCAAGGGAAGAGGGGAAGGGAAATAGGAAAAAGGACAAAAAAAGGGTCTATATAACACCTGGCATACAACTATAACACCCAGTAACTAACAAAGTAAAGAATTAATGAAATCTTACCACACTACCTCCCCCGTGGAGAGCCGGATGGCCAAATCCGACCCATTAAAAATTTTTCCACAGGCTCGGCAGCAGACAGGACCAATACAGGGACCTTCTGCTCCCCAGCCTCGCCGGAAGAAGAGAGTGTACTCTCTTAGCTATTTATATGTTGAGTTACGTTAAAGGAAGATATGGAATACTTCCATGGATCAAAAGTCAATCAACTACAATATCATCTGAAAAACTCAATTTGCATAGTATAGGTATGAAAATAATTGAAAATTTTTCTTATTTTGACAAAGTCCCCAATGTAATACAAGAGTCAGTTTGGATTAGAAATCTTTAAAGTGGTGGCAAGGAGAAGATATATGAACTTGAGCAAAACGAGTATTGCTTAGTGCAATAGTCTATTCAGTGACTGCTTTGCAGTTTTTTAGCATCTTATTTGCTATTTTTTTTTAATTTTACAGGAAAATACTACAAAACATTTTCACCTAAAGGATATGATTTAATTGAAAGAAATATAGCATATAAAAGAAAATACTAACACAAGATCAGAAAGATGTGCATCTTCACAAAATAAAAGCAAGATATGTTTTCCTGAAAGGGAAAACTCTAATGTTTTGTCAAGGACTAAAGTCAAGAAACAGCATTATATATTTATACTGAATATACCAAAGAAGGGTGTTTAACAATAGGGATGGAAATAGTCATTCTGTAAGCGACAGGAAAACTACACATTCTGTCCTCTGTTGCCTGATATGAAAGTCCATTCTTGATACTTTTAATACTTAACACACATGCATATATATAATTATACATACTAGAGAGAAAGGAAATAAAAGAAGTGACAGAGTTGCATTCTATGACAGCAACCAATGGCAAAGGAAGAGAGAGATAAAAAAGTTCATAACAAATATTAAGTTAATTAATTTTATAAATCACAATTTTTTACAAGAGATTTTTCTACAATTAAAAACAAGTAAACACTGAAACATATTTTGGAATTTAGCAGCTACACAAACCAAAATTGTCAGAGGTCAAGAGGTCTGCACTCCTTACTGTGGCGAGATACGTTTCTGCCAGAATTCCCCAGGCAGTCTACTGATTTTACTTTAAACATTTGTAAATCCAGATGACTCCATAAGGAGCTGAGTAAAAGGAATCACTCTAGCATAAACCTCTATAAATCAGAGGAAGCTCAGACCCAAGAGATAAAAGGTTATGTGTGAAAAACTTTGGGTAATGGGCTGCAGTATTCACATGGAAGTATAAGAAAACACAGAAATATATATACTGTAAAGAATTTGGATGAAAGCTCACCAATGCTTTTTTTTGCTGTTTTTGTGGAAAAGCATTATTAATATGTAAACAATTAATTTATATGCTAGTCTGATTTCTGAAATAACAGTAGACCTATTATTTTCTCAGTACTTAGCAAAGTCCAGCAATTACAAGCTTTACTAAACAACACTCAAATAATCAAAACAATGTCAATAAATTATGGAAAAATTTAAAGAAAAAATATTTGAGAGTAAAAAAGCAAATTTTCTCAAGAACATCACAATCATACAGTTGTGAAAAAAATGGTGATGGAGTTACAAAAAAAATATTAATGCTCTTTTTTTCTGAAAAAACACATCTTTTTATCTGACTGCTGCACAGTGTGGAATATACCAACAATGTATAAACCCTTTAGCAAATGACTACAGAAGTGGATCTCATCTCTGCCTTGAGACACTGTGTGCCTTATTTAAGATTAATTAGTTTTTATGATAGGACCCTGAATGCACCACTTATTATTAAAAGCATTCATTTAGCATTCATTATTACCCACTACTCATTTTCCAGGTGGGTAATAACGAGAAATCAACTAGAAACCTCAAAGCAGTCAAAAAGGACTTTAGGACCTTATGTCAGATGGTAAAGGGATCAGGTCATATTCTCCTTTGTCATAGGGAATGGTGAGGGAAGGAGTGGGAGGAGCCAGGAATTGAATGACTGGCTCCAAACATGGTGCAAAGAACAAAACTTCGGGTTCTTCGAAAATGGGTTGGCCTACAAGCCAGGCCTGCTGGCAAAGGACAGGGTACACTTGTCACATGAGGGCACAAGGATATTCTCTGCAAAGTTGTTTGGACCAATCAAGAGGGCTTTAAACTAGTTTGGAAGGGAGAGAGGTCATCACTAGGCTCAATAGATTGACTCATGGGAATGGCACCTCAGGCTCTGAGGGACGGTCTGGTGGTGAGAGCACCTGGTCTGCCACCTCAGTGTAAATGGAGAATAGCACTCCAGGTGGCAACCAGAATTCAAAAGTTATTGGTGGGTTACAAACCACTGATAGTGGACAGTCAGGGATTGAGCCTATTCCACGTAGGAAAGGGGTGAAAATAACAGCCTAACTGAAGTGCATTTACACTAATGCACGCAGTATGGGCAGCAAACAAGATGAGCTGGAAGCCATTGTAAGGCTGGAAAAGTATGATTTAATCATTATCATGGAAACATGGTGGGATGATTCGCACAACTGGAGTGCTGCCATGGGCGGCTATAAACTCTTCAGGCAGGATAGGCTAGGAAAGAGAGGCAGTGGGGTTGTGCTCTATGTTAGAGAAAGTTTTGATTGTATAGAACTAAAATATGCTAACAATAGGGTTGAGTGCTTGTGGGTTAAAATCAGTGGAACCCACAGTAAGTCAGACATAGTGGAGGGAGTCTGTTATTGACCACCCAGCCAGGACAGGAAAACCGATGAGCTCTTCTACAAGCAACTGGGAGAAGTCTCGTGATCGCTGGCCCTCGTTCTTGTGGGAGACTTCAACCTTCCAGACGTCTGCTGGAAGTATAACACAGCAGAGGTTCATCGAGTGTATGGAAGATAACTTCCTAACACAACTGGTGAGTAAATCGACTAGAGAAGGCACCCTGCTGCATCTGCTGTTTGTGAACAGAGAGGGCTTTGTGGGGGAGGTGACTGTTGGAGGACGCCTGGGCCTCAGTGATCATGAGATGACAGAATTCTCAGTTCTTGGAGGAGTAAGGAGGGTGGTCAGCAGAACTGCCAGCTTGGACTTCTGGAGGGCAGACTTCAAACTATTTAGAAGGCTGCTTGATAAAATCCAGTGGGAGACAGTTATAAATGACAAAGAAGCCCATGAGGCCTGGTTGCTCCTCAAAAAGGAAATTGTGGAGGTGCAAGAGCAGAGCATCCCTGTGTGCCGTAAAATGAGTTGGTGGGGAAGAAGGCCAGCTTGGCTTAACAGAGAGCTCTGTGTTGGTCTAAGGAAAAAGAGGAAAATATATGAGCTTTGAAAGAGGAGGCAGGCTTCTCAGGAGGACTATAAGGAGCAGGTGAGATCATGTAGGCAAAAAATTAGAAGTGCTAAAGCCCAACTAGAATTACATCTGGCCAGTTCAGTGAAAGACAACAAAAAATGTTTCTTCAAGTATATTAACAATAGGAGGACCAAGGAGAATCTCCCTCCTTTACTGGATGGAAGATGAATGGTAGTAACAAAGGATGTGGATAAGGCAGAGGTTATTAATGCCTTCTTTTCTTCAGTCTTTAATAGGAACGCAAGATGTTCTCTGGGCTCCAAGCCTCCTGAGCCAGAAGACTGTGAAGGTGAAACCTCAATGTTCCAAGAAGTCTTGGTTAAAGATCTGCTTGGCCAATTAGATGTCCACAAGTCTATAGGACCAGATGGGATACACCCAAAGGTATTAAGGGAACTGGCAGAAGTTGTTGCCAACCCCCTTTCCCTCATCTATCAAGAGTCCTGGCTGACTGGGGAAGTGTCGCTGGACTGGAGACTGGCAAACGTAACTCACATCTACAAGAAGGGTTGGAGGGAGGATCTGGGGAATTATAGGCCTGTCAGCTTGACCTTGGTACAAGGAAAGGTCATGGAGCAGATCGTACTGAATGCTATCACACAGCACATGCAGGACAGCAAGTTGATCAGACCCAGTCAACATGGGTTTATGAAAGGCAGGTCCTGCCAGACCAACCTGATCTCCTTCTATGACAAGGTTACCCAGTTAATGGATGAGGGAGAGGCTGGGGATGTGGTGTACCTGGATTTTGTAAAGCCTTTTACACTATTTCTCACAGTATTCTGATTGAGAAACTGGCTGCCGTTGTCCTGGATGGGCAAATCAACTGCTAGGTAAAAAAATGGCTGGATGGCTGGGCCCAGAGGGTGGTGGTGAATGGAGTTAAATCCAGTTGGAAACCAGTCACGAGTGGTGTTCCCCAGGATTCAGTGCTGGGTCCAGTCCTGTTCAATAGCTTTATCAATGATCTGGATGAAGGGATTGACTGCACCCTTAGCAAGTTTGCAGATGACACCAAGCTGGGTGGCAGTGTTGATCTGCTTGAAGGAAGGGAGGTGCTGCAGAGAGATCTGGACAGGCTGGATCGATGGGCGGAGACCAATGGGATGGTATTTAACAAATCCAAGTGCCGAGTCCTGCACTTGGGACACAACAACCCCATGCAGCGTTACAGGCTTGGGGAAGACTGGCTGGAGAGCTGCCTGGCAGAAAAGGACCTGGGGGTCTTGATTGACAACCAGCTGAATATGAGCCAGCGGTGTGCCCAGGTGGCCAAGAGGGCCAATGGCATCTTGGCCCAATCAGAAACAGCGTGGCCAGCAGGACCAGGGAAGTGATTGTGCCCCTGTATTCAGCATTGGTGAGGCCATACCTTGAGTACTGTGTTCAGTTATGGCCCTTTCACTACAAGAAGGACATTGAGGTGTTGGAGCACATCCAGAGAAGGGCGACAAGGCTGGTGAAAGGGCTGAAGAACAAGTCCTATGAGGAACAGCTGAGGGAACTGGAGTTGTTTAGCTTGGAGAAGAGGAGGCTGAGGGTAGACCTCATCGCTGTCTACGGCTGCCTGAAAGGGGGCTGTGGCAGAGCAAGTGTTGATCTCTTCTCTCAAGTGACAGGTGATAGGACAAGGGGAAATGGCCATAAGTTGCACCAGGGGAGGTTCAGACTAGATGTTAGGAAGAATTTCTTTACTGAAAGGGTGGTCAGGCACTGGAACAGCTGCCCAGGGAGGTGGTTAAGTCACCATCCCTGGAGGTGTTTAAAAAAAGGGTAGATGAGTTTTCAAGGGACATGGTTTAGCAGATGATGGGTGCGGTTGGACTCAATGATCTCAAAGGTCTTTTCCAACCAGAAGATTCTAGGATTCTATGCTCTTAATTTCTTTAAATCAAATATTGCAATGGTAGTAATCCCTGAACTTTCACTACATTGTATGAAAAGACTGTCCTTAAGGATTTGTACTCTCAATAATTTTGCTATAGGTTCTAGGAAATTATTTTTTTGCGGAACTTAGAACATACATTAGAAACCGGTCAGCAATTTAGTTTACCTTAAGTATGTATTACAGGATTTCATCATCATTTTTCACCTTGAAAATTGCTTCCTCAAGTAACATGCTTTATATTTCAATTAGCTTATTTGTCATTGCCTAGACAAATCTAATATTAGCAACATTGAAATCATTATATTTACCATCTTAGTTGTTTTGTTAATCCTGAAACGTTTTCAAAAAGCTAGTCAGGGTCAAGCTATGTCAAAACAACCTCTAAAGAAGGCAGCTCTTGCACACTATAGCTCCATTTATATGCTCAAGAGATTCCTGAAGGTCAGCTGCAAATCTCTGACAAACGAGCACTCTTGAGATGCTGGGACAGTGAGGAGGCTGCACGAGTTGCCTTAAAATTGTGCGTTAATACATTTTTAGTACTTTTTGAAGTTTTGCAGCCTTACATCTCAGAAGGCAGAAGCACTCTAGCTAGGTAATAACACAGGCAGCGTGAACCACTCCACATTTGTACACCAGTGTCCTGCAGAGAGCCGTAAGCAGACCCAGTGATGTTCTTATTTAGGCCAAGAATATCAATATATCAAAAGTGCAACTTTTCTTGAATTTCTTTCAGGACCATGGAAACAGAATTCTAGTTGATAACCCAGGACTGCTAAGTAACAGATTAAATACTGCTTCCACTGTGGATACAGGGAAAAGTGCCATTTCCTTCAAGGACAACAAAGCTTGGCCAAATCTGAGAGTGGCAGACAATTGTGCCCTACAGTCTGCACTGAGCCTCTCTAACCTTCTATTAAAGAAAATAAATTTTATGCTGAAGTGAAAAATTAGTATATTTTACATTTATCCTCCTTCACCTTACTTAAGAGGGTTTGATCTTTCTCCTTAGAGGTGGTAACTTCGCTAGCTTCAAATTCAACCTTTCAAGCAGCTGAGGAAACATTGCGAAAAGCAACAAAAATTCTTAGATTCAGGGAACGGAAAGAAGCATTGACCTTGAAAATACAGTTTTAAGAAACAGGTTAAGTTAACAACATTTTAGTCTATGTATATATCTGGTTAATGATCAGAATTTTTGAAATTTGTCTTGAAAACATACATTTTTAGGAAAATCTTAAATCATATATCTATACACAAATCCTGCCAAAAAAAAAAAATTCCTAACCACCAAACCAAGCCTGATTTCTGGTAGCACTATTTTTTGAACAATAACGAGGATGCAGGAAGAAAGCATCCTGATTCTGACCACAGAGTTGAAAGGGCAGCTGGCTTCAAGTGCTGTTATAAGACCTCCAAAAAAAACTAGGACAGTATTTATTAGCCACAAAACATCAGAGCTTACCAGCTGGGTGCACACTTTCTCACATTTTCCCCGTCATTCTTGCCGAGTTTCATGGGTGATCTCTCAGTCACCTCATACTACCCAATGTCATAGAGATGACTGAGAAAACCATTGTCCCAGTCTTTTTCTCCTGCTCATGCTTCCATGACATTCACACCAGAGGAAATAGGATATTTCTCTGATTGATTTCCACATTGTAATAAATCAAAATGCATTTGCATTACCAAATTTCAAACAATATTTTTCAACTAGGCCAAAAGATTCTTTTCTTTTTTTTTGGAAGGCTGAAGTTACTGGGTCCAGCATAATGATGAATTGCAAGCTGCTCCACAGCAGAGCTTTTCTGATTAATATATTGTGCGCAACAATACACAGTAAGTAAGTCACCTTGGGTCTGCCTTCATTGAAGTTATTAACTATGTCAGAATATGTTAGCTAAGATGATCATAATTTCTGCTATGAATTGGACACAGCTGCACATTCTGATGTGACTGAGTAGAGACTTAAAAGTTGCCCTCTCAGGTCCTCAAAAGGCAAAAGAATTCACTTTTGAGGTGCATAGTAAATTTGTGCTTCCTCCTAAGTATGTTGTGATTCTATTAGTTTTCTTCCTGTGGATTGGGTAAGAAACTTCAACAGTCAGCTGCTTTAAGGGACTCCCAAACAAAGAACATCCTCAGAAATCACCCTGCATACTTCTACTCTGTCCCCTGTTGACAGAATAACTCCAAAAAATCCTTGGTTCAGGCAGTCACTCCCACATCACTGTATCTTTGTTCACTCTAATTAACTTTCACAGAAATGTGTTCAGGCAAAAGAAGTTGGATTTTCCCCTTCTCAGCCTGAGCTAGCTAAAAGGGAATTGAAATAACCTTATTGAGAAGGATTTTTTTCATGGGGAATGCCATAATTTTGACTTCCTTTTTCCCCATTCCAAAAAGAAATGGGGAAAAAAAATGGAAATTGCTCTCCAGAGCAAGATTAGGAAATATTCTGGGTAAGGCTGATCTACATGTAATAAAAATAAGACACTAGAATGATAAGCAATATATAAGATGAACGTTTTTTCTATCCTGTGTCGGTAAGATGTACTTTGACAAATAGTCATGGCACTAGCAAAGTAACCTGCTTAGTTTTTACTCCAGAAATGAAATTTACTATAGTAATTTCTACAAAAGTTTTGGTTTTCAATTAACAAGGAAACCAACATGTTAAAACACCTCTCACCATCACTAAATATAAGCTTGCTATCACTTTAAAATCATTTTGATTTTCTAGAGTCTCAAATTTTACATCAAGACATAGAATCACAGAATCATAGAATAGTTGGCGTTGGAAGGGACCTTGAATATCATCCAGTTCCAACTCCTCTGCCATGGACAAGGACACCTTCCACTAGATCAGGTTGCTCAAAGTCTCATCCAACTTGGCCTGAACACCTCCATGGATGGGACACCCACAACTTGTCTGGGCAACCTCTTCCAATGCCTCACCAGTTATTTCTTCCTAATATCTAATATAAATCTCTATTCTCTCAACTTAAAACTGTTACCCCTCATACTATCACTGTATTTCACGACAAAGGGCCCCTCCCCAGCTTTCCTGTACCCCCTTTAAGTACTGGGAGGCTGCTGAAAGGTCTCCTCAGAGCTTTCCCTTCTCCAGGCTAAACAAGCCCAACTCTCTCAGCCTGTCCTCATATTAGAGATGTTCCAGGCCTCTGATATTCAAAGGGCTGACATCTGACATCCAGACTCCACTGATAACCTGAACTGTGTAATGTGCTTGTTCCACAGCAAAATGTTCAAAGTGATTTATAGTCTGTTACGGCATAGACCTTCCTATTAGTTCTACACAGCCTCTTTCTGCTCTTATCACAGATAAAGATTAAAAGGGCATCTTAGAGAACAGAGAATCATACAAAGTCTCTTGAAGATGGTTTTATCTACAGGCTAGTTAAAAGGGTTAAAACTATTATAGATTCTGGATATATGATATATCAGTTCAGTAGAAGTTAATTTTTTACATACTAACAACTAAAAAAACCTTCTAATTATGAAAGATGGTGTATTAATAAAACATAGACTTCTTTTACCCCATTTTGAAATCTCAGAATGGTCATAGCATACTCTATGTCATTCTCTGTTTTTTAAGTTACAGGAAGGACTACTTAATAAGTCCAGGTCCCCGGACTTTACTAAAAGTCCTATGTAGGAAAGTGACCTGCAGCAGATCATAGAATAACAGAATGGTGAGAGTTCAAAGGGATCTTCACGATCATCCAGTTCCAAGTCCCCTGCCATGGGCAGGGGTCACCTCCCGCCAGACAAGGCTGCTCAATGCCCTGTCCAACCTGGCCTTGAACACTTCCAGGGAGGGGGCATCCACAGCTTCCCTGGGCAACCTATGCCAATGTGTCACCGCCCTCATCTTGAAGAATTTCTTCCTAATGGCTAATTTAAATCTTCCCCCTTTCAATGTAAAGCCATTCCCCCTTGTCCTCTTACTACTTGCCCTTTTAAAATGCTTTCTTGTAGGCTCCCTTCAGGTACTGGAAGGCCACTATAAGGTCTTCCCAGAGCCTTCTCTTCTGCAGGCTGAACAATTCTAACTCTCTCAGGCTGTCCTGTTCCAACAGTTCCATATCCTTCTTATGCTGGGGATTCCAGAACTGGACACAATACTCCAGGTGGGGTTTCATTAGAGCCTCACTCATCTTGGTGTCATCTGCAAACTTGCTGAGGGTACACTAAATCTTGCTGTCTATATCATCAGTGAAAATACTAAACAGCACTGGTTGCAGTATGGACCCCTGAGGGACACCACTTGTCATGGATCTCCATCTGGACATCGAGATGTTAACAACTACTCTCTGACTGCGATCATCCAACCAATTCCTTATGCCCCAAACAGCACACCCATCAAATCCATATCTCTCCAGTTGAGAGAGAAGGATGTTGTGGGGTACTGTGTTAAATGCTTTACAGAAATGCAGATAGATTAAATCCATTGTTTTTCCCATGTCCACTGATGTGGCCATCCCATCATAGAAAGGTTGGTCAGGCAGGACTTGTCCTTGGTGCAAATCAACTTCCAATCCTTCCAACAGACATAAAAATGGCAGTTCAATTAACATTTCGCTGAATGAGAAAGAGAGTTTTCTGGACCCTGGCTCTAGTGTCTATATCAGACAGTGAAAAGTGCGTTTTAGAAGAAAATGCATCCTTCGAGATTTTTGCAATGTGGATTCCATAAAGTCGTGTCTCAGACTGCTCCTGCTGGCACCTCCATGGTGCACTTGTTCAGTTCACGGACACATCTCAAAGCTCTGGCGCACTTAGACTGCAGACTGCTTTCCTTGACTCAGTGAAAAATAACTCCAATTCATATCATTTGTAGGTCTCTTTTATCACAGAATTTTAGAAAATCTTCCCACTTAATCAATTCATTCCCAAAATTTGTGACAAATTTTTCACTTTGCACTAGCTTCAGATTTTCTGTTTTCTCCTGCTTTAACGTCTCAGGAGATCTCCACTCATAATGGATCAGATCTCTCATGGTCTCTTTCTTGCATGAGATTTAGTAAGGAGATATAGCCCTGAATTTGAAGCAGTCGTATAGACACAGTTACAAGATTAATTCACAGTATTCAGAAAGTCAGGACTAGATTGAAGAACAGCAAAATTGATTGAAGAGCTACAAAATAACAAAACTATTAAAATTAGCATATACGATCTGAGTTGCTAAATATTTCTTCTGCAGTATAGCCAAAAAGACATAGAAATCTGGTCTCTTAGGGTTTTCATGTCTACCTCTGTTTATTTTCCCGAGAACTAACAGCTTCACAAGCTAGAGAACGTTAGTGGCAAAGAGTGACCCATCAGCCACCATTTTCTGGGTCTGTTGCTTACTTTTCTAATTCAACTTCACCAAGACTGTCTCCTTCATGCACAGAACTGAGGCTTGTCCTCTATTTGTGTAATTTTGACATAACTAATCTTTTCTCTCAGTTCACAAGTTAAATGAACCAACAGTCTAACAGATTAAAGGACAGATTTTGCTTCCATGTGGCTTTGTATCCACCTTGCAGGTCTAAATCTTGCTGTAATTAATCACTTCCATTTTAAAAAATATTGTGTATCTACATAGTCAGAAGGAAGTTGGGCATTTAGAGGTGGAAAAAGAATTATTTTATATGTAAAATGGGGAAATTGCAGAGGTGTGTTTTGTGCCACAGGTGTAACTAAGTGAATTTTTGTTTAAGTCTGGGGGTCAGAAGTATTTTAGCTTTGGTCTAACCAAGCAACTTAACAAACTGTACAAATTAAATAAGGCAGGAAAAAAAAGTTGACAGACCGCCATGGCACAAAAGAACTATATTCCAGAGGAGTGTCTAGTTGGCAGGCTATTGTGGCAGTGGCTGTGATTGGAAAGTGCAGAGAACTTTGCATTGTCAGAGGAGAGGCACCACCAGAGAGAAGCCGTGTAATGAAGATACAAGTGAGGGCTTGGCCATACACTGAAGAGAACTGTTACCTGAATAAGATAATCAATCAGATGACTGCGACTTCAATTTTCTAAATTATAATCTTAGTCTCTTAAGTAGATTCTCTACCTTGATAGATTCAATAAACTTGGCCCATTTTAAAGCCAGAAGGCTCAGAATTTAAAGTCAAAATCAGAGGTGCCAAAAGGTGTTGATAAACCAATTTCATAAAATTGCAGAAAGTTTCTTGAAGTGAAGCAAGTAATACCAAGTCTTTGAGCTTCTATTCAAAACAGGAATTCAGGATACCTTGATTTCTTTGATCTACAGAGTTATAAACAGAGTTCTTCCCTCAATTTCCTGTGCAGAGCCCATTAGAGATAATGTCCTTTCATCCAGAGGAAAGGCTGTTCTTCATGAATCTTTATGCTTGGTATACTTAGTATATTTTGATATGATCAATTCTCACCGCAAAAAAAAAAAAATGCATTACAGATAAATGCTTATTTAGTTGCACTGATGAAAAGGCCAATATATTTTATAACATTAAATAATTAAATTATTATTCAAGAGCACCACCAGTAGTATCAAGTTGATTAATGTTGTTTGAGGCTTTGCTGAACACCAGACATTTGCTGTCTTGAGTCAGATCAATCGACAGAGCACACCTGGATTAAATTCCAGTTTATTTTGAGACTTATCTTCCTGTTTCCTCTTCATTGTAACCAAAATGAATTTCATAAGCATTTGTGCATAATGACCTGCATCTCTCTGTTGATTATCTCAGTCTTGGGTCAGATAAACTGCATAAGTGTTATTTATGATATTCGGTGCTGTTATTTTATGGCCTTTTGAATTTTATTGTTGTATGTGTCAGTATGATTCTGTATAATTGATAGATATCTTCATATTGCACAGAAAGCACTCAACAGGCAACATAACCCAAATGATTTTTGTTTCTTTGGGGTTTATCTTTTATGCTACCTCAACTAGGTACTGTTTTGAAAGACTTGTATTTTTCTCAATGCATGTGACTCATTAAATATATAATTTGGTTTATTTATTATGAAAACAATTTTTCAACAAAGCAAATACCATGCCTGGCAAAGCAGATTAGTTTCCTCAGCTACTATTTTCTACTGTAGCATGAAGGAACAAGGCACAAGATATCCATCTTCTTATATATCCGTATATGTAGAAATACTATGACCTCAGGGCCCTGAATTTAATGCAGAAAAACATTGATTGCACAAGACACACTTTTCTTCATGAAATTTGATTTAGAGCTAGGATCAAACCAGGGATATTTGAATGAAAGGTGCCTTGGATGGGCATCCCTAGTCCAGCTCCTGACATACTGCTGGGCAATTCTTAGTCCAAAAATACGTTTAAAGGAGAGAGTCAAGTTACTGAAGACAAGCAAAAGACCTCCCTCTGTGGCTACAGATTTACCGTGTGATTATTTATCCCTGTTTCCAAATTGGGTAGTTAAGAACAGGTTGTCTCTGCTAAACCAAACCAACCTTTTCAATCTGCTTTTATCTCACTTCAACCTCAGGCACCTACTTGAGGTCTCTAAGTCAGGAGAATATTCGCGCTAGGCTCCTGCTAATGTCAATGACGAGAGATAGGATAAATTGACAGCTGCAAGTACCTATCAGTCTTTGACAATCCGTGACAATCAAAGATACCTAAACTCCTAACTCTGCATCTTCAACATAGCTAAGTGTCTTATGTTAGTTGGGAGGAATCCAGATTTTCAGTCATAAGGAAAGAGTGGAAATAAAGAAATGTCAGTGTCTGATTCATCCAGCTCCTCCCTACTGTGCAGATCAATCCTTAATTATACTATCTACCTGAGAACAATTTCAAGTCTTTGACTCAGGGCAAATTTTCCTGAAAATAAAAACATATTTCTTTGAGAGGAATAATAATAAAAAAAAAAAGAGTCGTGATCCTATAAAATTCATAGATGATTATTAGTTATGATCAAAACAATTTGAAAATACAAACATAGCCGGTAATATTTCTGCTATTTTCCATAATGGTATATTTTTTTAACCAAAAACCTGGATTTCACATATTTTAATACACTTTTCTAATTTATTTGTGTTCTATTTCTGAGACTTAAGAAAAAAAATAACTAGACAGGATTTTCTCCAGTCTTCCCCACTATAAAAAAGTACATGTTCTTTTAAGCCTCAGACACAATTAACGCTTTGTGGCATTTAAACATGTAGAGTGGTACGGTGGTACTATTGGAAAGTAGGTTCATTTGTGCTAGTCAGCAACTTTTCAACCTTTGGAAAAAAATGGGACTACTCTAGCATATCTCATACTGAAGCAATTAACGGTGTGCTGAACTGGAAGGGGTCAAGCCTGAATCTAATTCTGTCCTTCATACAATGAGCAAAAGAGACTGAGAGTACTTCAGAGTTCACAGAAGGGAAAATAGGCTGGATCCTGATCTCCTCTGCACTGAGTTACCCCATTAAAACCAACACAAGCAAACAAACAGAAAGGAAAATCTTGTTTACTCGCAGTCTGAAAGAAAGCCATCCTAATGCAACTCATCATAAAGACACGAGAGAAAAAACTATCTTCCATGATAAATTGCCTCTTTGGCGAGGCAGTTTGCAAGGCAGGGCAAGCAGTGAGGGCTCTGGACCTCGTTCGGAAGTACCAGGGAATCACGGTGGCATCTTGGCAAAAAAATTAAGGCATCTCCAAGTTTTGCACTAGCCATGACTGATGTAGCCTCCTAGAATGAGTCCCAGTGGGTGCATGTTGCCACCCAGATCCCAGGCTGCAGGGCACACCCCACTCCTGCACTAGTATCAGACACCAGTGGGGAATTCACCTGTCAGGGGTGCGCTCAGGTGGAGGAACTTCTCCACTTGGTGACAGAACTCAAGTAGGAGATGAGGAGGCTGAGGACCATCAGAGAATGAGAGAAGGAGATTGGCTACTGGAACAATGCTACCCTATACTCCCTGTCTCAGATCCAACAGGCAGGCACGTTCATGCGATAGAGGACTCCACATCCTCTATCCACTCAGCTGAATAGAGAAATTTAGGAGATGGAGGGGAAAGGCATCATGTTCCTGCCCAACGCAGCAGGCATGTCTCCCCTGTTTCAATCTCAGCTTGCTGTGATTCCTTGCACAACAGATCTGCAAGTGGAACCAAACCTTAATGTGGATGGTGAGTCTCACAACTCATGTCAGACACATTCTCTAGGCTAAAACACCTGAAGCCATCCTTTCTCAAAACAGCTTCTGGGTTATTATCATTGAGGGCTTCCTTCTGAAGGGAACAGAATGTCTGATATGCAGACCAGACCCATTACATAAGGAAGTCTGCTGCCTAGGTGGAACTTTGGTTGGAAATGTGGAAAGAAAACTTCCAACTCTGGTTAAACCCATGGATTATTATCTGCTATTGATCTTATAAGTAGGTAGCAATGAAAAAAAACAACACGAAACCTTAGGGCAATTAAAAGGGACTTTGGGGCCTTGGAACAAATGGTGAAGGGTTTGCTTGTGCAGGTAGTATTGTCCACTGTCATTCCTTTTACAGGGAATGATGAAGGAAGGAGTAGGAAGAGCCAGGAAATAAATACCTGGCTCTGAACCAGGTGTGAGGAGCAAAACTTCAGGTTTTTTTGACAAATGGGTTGGCCTACACTAGTCAGGCCCTTTGGTCTGCTGTCTCTGAGGAAGTGAGAGATAGTACTCCAAGTGGCAGCAAAGATGTAAGGGATACTGATGGGTTAGAAACTACATCAAGAAGTCACTTAGAAATTAAGACTATTTCCCTCAGGTGCAGAGCAGGCTCAATAGCACAACTGAAGTGCATTTGCACCAATGCACACAGCATGGGCAGCAAACAGGAAACCTATGATGTATTTGCCATCATGGAAACATGATGGGATGGCTTACATAACTGGAATGCTGCCATGGTTGGCTATAAATTCTTCAGACAGGATAGGCAAGGAAGGAGAGGTGGTGGGTAGCCCTCTATGTTGGAGAATGCTTTGATTTCCTCAAGATCAGCGATGGTGATGACAGGGTTGAGTGTCTATGGGTAAAAATCAGTGGAACGCCCAACAAGGCTGATATAGTGGTGGGACCACCCAGCCAGGAAGAAGAAGCTGATGACATTTTCTACAAGCAACTGGGAGAAGTCTTGCAATCGTTACCCCTTATTCTAGTGGGCTTATCTACCAGCAGTCCTGGTTGACTGGGGATGTACTACTTGATTGGAGGCTGTCAAATGTGATGCCCATTTACAGGAAAGGTCAGAGGGAAGATCTGGGGAACTACAGGACTGTCAATCTGACCTTGGTGCAAGGAAAGGTCATGGAGCAGGTCATCTTGAGTGCTATCGCACAGTGCACACACAAGACAACCAGGTGATCAGGCTCAGTCAACATGAATTTATGAAAACAAGTCCTGCCAAACTAACCTGACCTCCTTCTTTGACAAGGTTACCTGTTTAATGGACAAGGGAAAGGCTGTGGATGTGGGGTACCTGGACTTTGGTAAAGCCTTTGACATTGTTTCTCACAGTATTCTGCTTGAGAAACTGGCTGCCATTGGCCTAGACGAGAACAACCTATGCTGGGTAAAAAAATGGCTTGATGGCTGGGCCCAGAGGGTGGTGGTGAATGGAGTTAAATCCAGCTGGAAACCAGTCATGAGTGGTGTTCCCCAGAGTTCAGTGCTAGGTCCAGTCCTGTTCAATAACTTTATCAATGATCTGGACGAGGGGGTTGAGCGTACCTTTAGTAAGTTTGCAGATGACACCAAGCTGGGTGGCAGTGTCGATCTGCTTGAAGGAAGGGAGGCTCTGCAGAAGGATCTAGACAGGCTGGATCAATGGGCTGAGACCAATAGGTTGAGGTTCAACAAGGCCAAGTGCCAAGCCCTGCACTTGAGACACAACAAGCCCATGCAGTGTTACAAACTTGGGGAAGAGTGGCTGGAGAGCTGCCTGGAGGAGAAAGACCTGGGGGTGTTAGTTGACAGCCAGCTGAACATGAGCCAGCAGTGTGCCCAGAGGGCAATGGCATCTTGGCCTGTATCAGAAACAGTGTGGCCAGCAGGACAAGGGAAGTGATTGTGCTCCTGTACTCAGCACTGGTGAGGCCACACCTTGATTACTGCGTTCAGTTCAGGGCCCCTCAGTACAGGAAGGACATTGAGGTGTTGGAGCACGTCCAGAGAAGGGCAACGAAGCTGGTGAAGGGGCTGGAGAACAAGGGTTATGAAGAGCGGCTGAGGGAACTCAGGTCGTTTATTCTTGAGAAGAGGAGGCTGAGGGGAAACCTTATTGCTGTCTACAATTACCTGAAAGGAGGTTATAGCGAGATGGGTGTTGATCTGTTCTCACAAGTGACAGGACAAGAGCTAATGGCCTCAGGTTGTGCCAGGGGAGGTTGAGATTAGACATTAGGAAAATCTTCTTCACCAAAAGGGTTGTCAGGCACTGGAAGAGGCTGCCCAGGGTGGTGATTGAGTCACCATCCCTGGATATATTCAAAAGATGGGTAGATGAAGTGCTTAGGGATATGATTTAGTAGTGGACAGGTATGGTTGGACTCGATGATCTCAAAGGTCTTTTCCAACCAAGTGATTCTATGATTCTACTATGCTACTGAATGTGGAAATAAATGCTATAGCTGTATTGTATAGAGCAATGACTATTGAATGACTATGCTTGTGAGTTATCATTCTAGACACTGTTTCTTTCTGAAAGTCCTTTAAATTTTAGATGTATCTTTGATTCTGCTGGGAAGTCAGGTCATAACTGCTTAGTCTCAGGCTCTCAAAATGCAGTAATAACATGTTTTGTAATGGTAAATTATTAGCCACCCAGCCACAACTGCATACTAATAAAACAGGATGACTTTCTAGGATGCATTGTTTACACCATTTTCTCTTTAACTTTGAATTAGTTTATGTTAATACATATAACAGCTATATTTGTCAGAGGCAGGGAATGCAAGTGAACGTCGTAGCTGAGCTTCTTCACAGTCCCTGGACAATAGCCAGGGGACATTTCAATAAGACCTTCTGCAGTTGGTGGGATAACTGTCTCCTTGCCTCAGGGAACCTTAGCATTAAAGTTATTAAATAAAACAGCCAGCCTGGCAGTTGGCTATGAGAAGAAATTTATACCATTGTAAATGGATTAGCAAAATGTAATTTCTTTTAACGTTTCCATTTCAATTATTTCAAATAGATGTGCAGTTATAAATGTTAAGGAATTGTTTAAATGTTTCTCACGATGGAAGAATATAGGTTAGAGCTTCATACTCCCATGTGAATTTTCTGTGTTTTTCTCTTTTCTTTATGTTAAGACTTTTTGCATACTGATGTAAAAGTTGCCCATTTGGAGACCAGGAGAAAAAATATTTGTGCTCCTGATGAAACAGTGTATTATACTAATCAGAAAAGTATAGATTTGAAATGTCTTGAGGAGCAGAGGAAAGCCTACGGCTGTTCTTATCCTATATTCTCAGCTGGTATATTTTGACATCAAGAGCCTGGAGCAGTGCATGAGATACCAAGAGAGTGACTATACCACATATCTGTTTATGTGGGAAGCAGGGAAACCTCTCTTGAAAGTACGCCTCTGTGGATTTTCTCTGAGAAGAGTTAATTAATATACATAGCTAGCAGCTCAGAAACTATCCTACTCTCTTATGATGATTTGAGCAATATCTCACCTGATCTTTATTTTTTCTTTTTTACTTTTTTTTTTTTAGTGTGATGTTGAAATTAAGCAATAAGATAGAACAAGAAATACAACTGCTGGCAAGGGATAATCATATCCTTGGGGTGTGATCAAGCACCAAGAATAAACGAGAGCTTCTAATCCCCCATGGGTGCGATTATCTCATGATAGTCTTATCCACCAAGAAACTGCATTGCTACCATGAATTGTTTGCTTTTGTATTTAAATGTATTATCCAGGCAAATGACCATGCTCATCTCAAGCTTCCATTTTGTGTCAGACCACATAGAAGGCGTGCAGGCTGGTTGCAGCCAGCCCTGTCAACACCCTGCCAACACTGCGCACCAGAGCAAGGAAATTTCCACCAGAGATTCAGCTGGGTGCACAAACCTCCTGCCTTTCAAAAAAAGCTTTCCACAACAGCCATGCTTGCAAGCTGAATTAAAGTTGCCGTAGACTATAAAAGAGGGGGTGGTGAGGGGTAAAAGTAGGGCAGCAAGAAATAACGGATGAGTCTAGCTCAGTTGAAAGCGACTGTGGATAAGCCTGAGGGCTAAGATGGCAGTCATCATCGATTCAAGGGAAGGGAGATGTCAAGGACAGGGAATGTCAAGCTGGAACAACAATAAGGCATCATAAGAGTGCTTAGCACTGCCGAGTCTTCCAAAACTAGCACAAGTAAAGCTATTAGACTGTTGTGAGTGGTCTATTTGCTGTCTGATACCACAAGAAAAATGTAAAAAAAATTTACACGTTTACAAGGTACATCTGTCTTCTCTCTCCTGCCTACATAAAACTAATTAAAAATGTTCTCTCTTCCTCTCACATCCCCACCTCCACTGGCGTCATCTTGCTATAGTCTTTGCAAACAAAGTTAGATACAAGCAAATGCTCTATGTGGAACGTGTTGTGTCCATATATAGATAAGCAGCAGTAACACACTGACCATGAACAAACAATCAAATGCTAAAGGAAGAGCTACAGAAACACAAACACAATCCAGGTTTCTGCAGTCTGTGACACTGTCTGCTTTCCTGAAGCATTAACACCTGCAGTTGCAGGTGATAGAATTTTATGGCATGAAATGTATTTATCCAATAGGTTTTTACACATACTTTACTGCAGCTTCTCACATAGGCAACAGAATGAATTATGTTTCTGCAACCACTCACACACCAAACATCCTGATATTTTCAGGTGTGTAGACACTCATGCTTACACACATATACAGAGAAACTTGAAGGTACATTGAAAACCGACTCCCCACAACATCTGTTAGGTTGGACCACTGAGTCTATTGCTGAATAAATGATAGTACCACAAGAAAACAGTAAACAAAATTTTTAAGATTTCTAATGGATAGTAAATATTTTCAATGTTTCAAAATTTGATTTTGTTTCGTATTGAATAATTTTTAAATTATCCGTAAGAGATCAATAAGCCTCAACATGTGGGTCATTGACCTGTACTAGAATCATACAAACCCTGAAAATCCCTGACCACAGAGGAAGTGGGATCTGGTACAGCAGAAGTTGCTGATCTTCCAGGCATGATTACAAAAGGAAACCTAAAGTCCCTTACATGCATAGAGTTATGAAGCACTGCAGGAGACTAACACAATTTCAAAATTTGCTTTGGCTTACTACATTGTCTCTGAAACCAAAATACCTTTGTTTGACTGCAACTTCAGTGAAGAAACCTCCCAGCAGATTATTTCCAACTCAACTCAGGAACAATTCTCCCCTTGCCACCCAAGAGGTACAGAGAATGTTCTTGACATACTGAACATTTCTTTGGCAGAAATTAAATAATGAAATTATATATTCCTGATGAACAAGTCTTTTTTTCTGCTTTTCAACTTTTGATGTGTCAAAATGTATAATATGTGCAAGGGAGGAAAATACACTGTTTTGTAGAAGAGCTAATTTCCAACCTTTCTAAGAACAGTGATTCTGTTTCATGATATTCACCCAAAATTTGCACTTACCTGGGACCTCTCTGACATTACTCATTACTGTGACATTACTTCTGGCACAGCAACAAATTTCACTGCAATAAACTGAAACCCAGGAAAACCTTCCCTTTTCACTTGCTGCTCCACCATGCATTTGGCTTTCTGTGTACCTGGAAAATGAAAAATATTGCTGTCTGAATAAATTAGTTTTCTTAGTAAGGTGTTTTCCACGCATACAAAGAAATATTATGCTTATTGCTCACAATCTTCCACTTCAAAGGGAAAAAAAGAGAATGGGAAAGTGGAACACAGGGGAACAGTTGATCATGTTATTTCTTTCAAGCAGTGACCCTTTATGTAGCTATTACTAGACTTTAGTTTGAGTACTCGTTGGCTGCAATTGGACAGGCTTAATAACTAAAACAGTCATATTCCTCAAAGGCTTTTGGCGTCCTGTGTCAGAGCTAGAGTCTGTTGATCAAACTCCAACACCAAATTAGAGGTTAAAACCTTGGCAGCCCTCACTCGGGGTAGCCAACAAGAGTGGGAGGGTTCTTTGTGTATTCTTTTTCCTTAGAGGTGACAAGGAAAGAGAAGGCTATTGCAACATAGGCTGAGGTGGTTTTAAAGAATGGCACTATTGATAAAGATGCTAGGAGGCAGAAGGTGTAGTTGATTCATCACCTTTCAAGGAGTACTTTGGAGAATGCTTATGCCTCGAGCATGTCCTCATAGGACATGTAAGGAGAGATGCAGAGGCAAGCAGCGCAGGTGAACACAGCAGTGGTGTTTAGAAACATAGCCATAGGTACAAAGGAAAAGAGCAGAGGAATTTTGAGTCATGACTTAAGAATTCTAAGTACCCATTGAATGAGACTGAACCTATGTAATGACTTGAGCTTTATTACCATGAAGAAAAGAGAGGCTGAGTGTCAGGGGGCAGCATAGGCCAGGACTGTGGATGTGGGTGGCAGGAGTGTGTTTGGTCATTGGGCATCAACCAAGCCTGTGATGATGAGGCAGGGGCTGGATCTGATTCTGGTTCTCTCCACAGGCCTGATCGTGACCCCACCCATGGGACAAAATCACATCCCACCCCCAGAGAGGTGCCCAGTATCCATGACTGAGGCTATGCCCTAGTGTCTCCTGAATGCCTTGATCCTGGTTGGGACAGTGGGATATGCCCTGGATTCCAGGCCTTGACCTGCCACCCACCATGGGTAGGTGAATCCTTGATTCTCCTGGACCCTCATTCCCATCACAGCACCCTGTCAGCTGCACTATGTGTAGGTTTGCCCTCTGCCCCAGCAGTTATACCTCCAGGAGTAGGGGGATGGCCACAAAAACCTTACACTGAGTCCAGCCGGTGGAAATGAAATAAAGCTGAGGAGCAGGCTTACTGCATTAGGCTAATTCTGCTGTGTGTCCACACTGGGAAAAATTCCACTGAATTATTCCTGCCCCAAATTAGCTTCTGGGATACAAATACATGGCTCTATACAGAAGCAAAATTTAATCTTTAACATATGTCTAGGGAATTTTGTGACAAAGCAGACTTTCCCTTCTGTTTTCTTTCCTTGCATTATTTCTATCGGTACTTACACAACCTTCTTGCTTCCTTCCATCCTGTGATGCTGTCAGGATGGGGCTTTGATGGATCTTGTTCTCCAAGACCTGCTTCAGCAGAGCAGTGTGCACCCTCACATCTTCCCGACTGCACAGAGAGTTGAAGGGACTTCACTTCTGGCAACACCAGGACTCTGATTCCCAATGAGTTCTATTAATGTCTCATCGTAGCTCACATTTCCCATCTGCATAGATATTCATGCATCTTGTTAAAACTCAGCAAGCAAAAAGCTCTGTGGGGCTGGCTTGTCTGCAGGCTGTTTGTCTTTTCTGTACAGCTGCAGGCAAGCATCTGTAAAGTTTCAATGTTTGCTCTAAAGGAAATGTCTCTCAGTTAGAGCTCCATTTCACATAGTTTTGCTGGTGTGGACAAGATGTAACCATAAATAGAAAAAAAAAACCTCAATGGGACAGTGGTGTTACTAGTAATGAAGGTGATAATTGCTCTTCATTGTCTTAATTTTCGAATATCTATGTTTCATCCCTATTATTATTAACATATATTCTTATGCGTTAATTTGGCATTATAATCTTAGTTAGAGCTAGATTAGTTATTATCAGATATACTGGACATGTGTTTTAACAGTTGTGTGAATATTGGGATTGGCTATGGACAGATATGACCTTAACTCACAGGAAAACACAGTTTTAACGGAACATGAAAGATAATCCAGTCAATCATCCCTATCCCAAAGTAGGGTCATTGTTAATATCTTGTTACTACCAATAGATGGTAGTTTAATTTGTTCTTGTAGATCTCCATAGGCAGACATGCTGCAACATTTGCAGCCTTTCCATTTCTAATAGAATTGTTTGGGTTGGAAGGGACATTAAAGACCATCCTATTCCACCCCCCGGTCATGGGCAGTGGCAACTGCCACCAGACGAGGCTGCTTAAGGGCACATCCAACCTGGCCTTGAACACTTCCAGGGAGGGAAAATCCACAACTTCCCTGGGCAACCTGCGCCTGTGTCTCGCCACCCTCATTGTGAAAAATTTCTTCCTAATGTCTGATCTAAATCTTCCCCTTCCAACTTAAAGCCATTCCTCCTTGTCCTATGACTACTTGCCCTTGTAAAGAGTCCCTCCCCAGCTTTCTTATAGGCCCCCTTCAGGTACTGGAAGGCTGCAGGCTGCTATAAGGTCTCCCCACAGCCTTCTCTTCTCCAGGCTGAACAACCCCAGCTCTCAACCTGTCCTCATAGCAGACATCCTCCAGCCCTCTGATCATCTTTGTAGCCCTCTTCTGGACCTGTTCCAACAGTTCCACATCCTTCTTACGTTAGAGATTCCAGAATTGGACACAATACTCCAGGTGGGGTTTCACCAGAACCTCACTCATCTCGGTGTCATCTGCAAACTTGCTGAGGGTGCACTTGATCTCGCTGTCTGTATCATCAAGGAAAATATTAAACAGCACTGGTCCCAGGATGGACCCCTGAGGAACACCACTTGTCACAGATCTCCATGTAGACATCGAGCTGTTGATAGCTACTCTCGGAATGCCACCATCCAACCAATTCCTTATCCGCAGAACAACACACCCATCAAACTCATATCCCTCCAATTTAGAGAGAAGGATGTTGTGGGGGACCACAATGTTGCCTTTCTTACAGTCACCAGGGACTTCCCATGACTGCCATGACCTTTCAGGTATCATTGGCTTGGCAAGAACAACAGCCAATTCCCTCGGGACTCTGAGATGCATCTCATGAGGTCGCATAGACTTACATATGTTCAGGTTCATCAGGTGGTCACGAACCTGATCCTCCCCTACAGTGGGAGGGGGTTTACACCCCTGGTCCCCGTCTTGTTGTCCATTGACATGAGGGGTGAGGAGAGCAGTTGCCAGTGAAGACTGTAGCAAAAAATCGTTGAGTGCTCTCCTCATCTATTGATAAAAGGTCACTGTTTGCATTTATCACTGGGGTTACACTTTCTTTAACCTTTCTATTCTGATTGATGTACCTATAGAAGCCCTTTTTGTCATTGTTTGCTTCTCTTGCCAAGTTCAACTCAAGCTGTGCCTTAGCCTTCCTGACCCCATCCCTACAAAACTGGGCAGCGTCTCTATACTCTTTGCAGCTCACTCTTGCTCTTCAGTTTGACCAGCAGGTCTCAGGTCAGCCACTCTGGCCTCTTCCTTTCCCTGCCTGATTTCCTACATCTGGGGACCGAGCACTCTTGTGCTCTATGGAAAGCATCCTGAAATGTTTGCCATCTCTGTTCATCTCCCTTGTCCATGAGGACCACTTCCCAGGGGTCTTACTGACCATAATCCTCACCTGTCCCACATCCCTCTGGACCTTAAACTCCACCAGTTCATGATCACTGCAGCTGAGGTTGCCTCCGATCTTGACACCACTTGCATTGGTGACCATCAGGTCCAGTATTGCATCCTCTTGGGTAGGGGTGTCTATTATCTGGGTTAAGAAATTGTCTTTGATGCACTCTAGGAGTCTCCTGGATTGCCTACAGCTTGCCATGATACTTTTCCACCAGATGTCAGGGTGGTTAAGTCCCCCAGAAGAACGAGAGCTTGCGCACATGAAGCCTCCAGTAGCTGGAGGAAGAAGCCTTCATCAGTAGGCTCCCTTTGATCAGGTGGCCTGTAGTTTCTGTATGTTGTCAGTATATTGAGCCCATATTGTGCATACCAACATGAATACCTCTTGTGACAATGCTAACTCGCTGTTTCTTTCTTTCTCCAGGGTGGACATCCACCGTGTGCCACTTCAGTAATTTGCCTGCTTAGATGGTTGTCATCCAGTCTCCTGTTTAGACTCAAACAGATTTCATGTCACTTTTTAAGGCATACAGCAAGGATAGCACAAGCCTCAGGAGATGCCACTGAAGAATCTAAATGCTTCCTGGAACAGTAATTTCAAGGTATTTCTATTTTTACCTTTAAGTTCAAATTTGCAACTCCATGAGCTGTCCAATCAAATACAACAAGTAGCCTTAACTTCTTGCACTGCAACGAGCAGAAAACCCTTTCATTTTCTACAAAAACATACAGGAAATTAGAGAAATTGCTAGAGAGCTACACAGGAGAGGTAACAATTTTCAACTCTAAACCTAGGCATGATCTGACATAGCTATCCAGAAGTGAAAATCTCTCTTCCCCATCAGAAAATCCCCAAGGAAAATCAATTTAATCTCATATTGACTAAAAGTAACTGAAACTTACTATGTTGCTTGTGTTTCAGAAGCCTCTTTTCTCATGTAGCACTTTAGAGTGTTGGAATGGGAAAAAGGATTTTATTTGTTTAACTACATAATGAAATTATTTTCAATTTTTTGTATGCATCATAATAGCTACATTTACCGTTCTGTTATCATTAATGCTTGAGTACATATTTCATTTAGATGCTTAGAGACTTCTACATAGAACTCCCAGAGGTAAGAGTTATAATCTCACTGAGTTTGAAAGTTTTACAGCATCTTATTCTTCAATCTCAAAGGCCTGACACTTTTAAACTCTTGGCATTCTCTTCAGTAACAAGGTTGAAATTTGGATGTGCTACATCCATTTGGCTTCGACTTGATGCCTTACTGAGGCACAGACTGGCTGAGAAAAGAAGAAAAATGAATATGAATGCCAACAATCTATTGGTATAACTACATAAAAAATCAGCAGGTCTCAGGCTGTAACTGAGAAGGAGTACTATCCCGTAAATGAGAACAAATTTATTTTACATGAAGTGATAGAAATATGTGTTGCCAGTGATATAACAAAACTTATATAAATTTAGCAGCATCAGTTCAAGAGGAATTTAGACTAATCTTGTGGCAAGGCAGTTCCTCACTGTACTTTTAAGGACACAGAATGATTTCATGAACTGATTTAATATTTAAATAAATATGCAGTCCTGGGAGGAAAAGAAAAACATACAAACCTTAGGTTAATAGAGACTGGTCCCAATGGATGTCTTTTATCCCTTGATGCTGTCTCTTAGGCTTCACATATTCTTGTGTTTCTATGCAAATGAGCTGCTTACAAAATCCAACTCTTTCAAGTATGTTCTAAGCACTACCGTCTATGTCATTTTACAGTAAACACATTTTTTGTTGCATAGCAATATGTTTCTTTTAGAAGATGGGTAAATATGCAAAATGTTTCTGTAACTATTTGTCAGATAGTCAAACAGATTTTTTGTCTGTACTCAGGCCCCTTTTATGTTCACTCTCTGTGAACATATGCGACAAGAGCTCTCCCAACACAAACACTTGAAGGAAACAAATTGCAAGCTTTTTTCCTACCAACATTTGCACAAAAAATACGAGGAGAAGAGTATGTTCTATCATGTAATGGAGTAGAAAAACCTAGTGAATTTTGACCAGCTCTTGTAGTTCCTGATTTCATAGCAACCTGTAAAGTTCTGTTGATCCTCATGCTGGTTACTATTTAACAATATAAAGATATCAGGAAGGAAAGTGAGAAGTGGAAGCCAAAGTCCTTGTTAATATGTCAGCAAGCAGACGTCAATGACACTATCTCCCAGTTCCCTTGGAGTCACTCCACATACAATATGTGAAAAGTGAGCAACTCCTCAAATCACAGCACAAGCAAAGTTAATGTGCTGCAAAGAGAAGACAGACATGCCGAAGGACTGGCCTCTTCTGCGACATGCGCTGTTATTGAAGGCACTTGTTCAGGGGCCAGCTAATTTGTAGCATCACAGACTCTTCACACTTTGATAAAAGTCAAGTTCCTTAGATTTTTGAGTCAATGACAAGCCACAGGCTGTAGCAGGCACACGCTTCACTAGCAAGCTCACCAGACTTATTTTAACCACAGATGCCCCAGGGAAAGATGGTATTCTATTGCCTGAGATAGCATGCTACCTAGAATCAGTTTTGCCTGAAGACCATGTGCTCAGTCTTCCTGCATCGTGTTTTGTCTTGTCTTATTCTTGTGGTGTCTCTGTGTGGAGGGGTTTCAGCCTACACAATGCCCAGGATGCAAGGTGGGTATGGCCCACCTTGCATATTCATTGGAATGAGACATTCTAGTGCTGTGAAATTTATACGAAACAGGCTTTGGTGATGTCACTGGTACAGAAACTTTTGATAAATATGATATTTTGCCATTCTCTATGATAGACAAAAAAAACCCCAACAAACTATATTACTGAACAACTGGATCTAAATCATGAATGTGTCTACCAAACTACATCTCTCACACAACCACCCTTTTCACATGAAGTTTAGTATTGCTTTATTTATTATTTTGGGGCTTTTGAAATCTAAGCTCAAGCCCTTAGACCTCTGCAAATCTTTTTTTCTAGGAGAAAAAAATTATTGTTTTGATCACAAATTGTCTCTTTGAAATGTTCCAGAAGACAGAAAAGAAAGGACAGTCTTTCACTCTTCCACTTTTCTTTCCATTCCTAAATTTCAACTTTGGCTGTTTAAGTGGTTGCGTTTCTTCATTAACACTTCAATTAGATATAATGGACCAAAGATTCAACCATAATTATTCTTAAAGCCCAACGTCAACAGCATCTTTCAAGAGCTGTATAAAGAATGCTTTGATTCAAGATTCTATGTATCAAAATGAATGAGACCTTTTATGATAAGTATTTACAGATGCACCCAGGAAGATGCAAATGATGTGACTGGCTACAGGCACACCTCCAAGCTGCTAGGAATTACTAAAACAAGCAGTCATTCTACTTTATTTTGGGGAAAGTTTTTCTTTTTATGAACTCATCAGTCAAGTCTGTCTCTGTGATCCAAAACACGTGCAAGGAAGTGCTATTTCCACAGAAGCTCCCAGGTTTTGAGATTAGTATGGTAAACACTCAAGTGGTTTTTTTGTTCTACAGTCACTTAACCATAGCAGCACAAAAGCTTTTTGTGTTGAGACCAGCCAACACTTCCAAATTCTTATCCTATAAGGAGAATATGTTCATGCAAAGCTCCACGATATAGTATTGCTTGAAGTCCTGTACACTGTATACATTATTCTTAACAATTTTACAATAATGCTTACATGATCAAGGAGACAATACAAACTTAGAGCATGAAGACATCTTGCTATGGACAGTCTCATTTTTACATCTAGTTCCACTCCTCGTCAGTCCTGCCTTAAGTAGATACCTGTCATTCAGGATGAGGATTTAAGAGCACTAGTTATGAGAGCAGTTATGTCACTCGCTTGTGTGCCTTTGGCTATGGAAGGCTGCATGTTTCTACTGCTTCAGCAAGATGGGCCCCTCAGACTGCAGCAAACATAGGTCTTCTGGGTGAAGCGATGAATATGGATTTCAGCATGAAAAAATTACTACTAAATATAGGAATGTTTATAAAGATGAGGAGAAAAAAACTGAGAATTTGAGTTAGGAGATATTATTAGCAATGTAAATAAGAACACTGTTGCAGGTATTTTCAAAGTTATCTAGGATGATGCCGAGACTATTATCCAATGCAAAGCAGTTCCAGTGCAAGTGGAATCAAACAATGATGAGGACAATGGTTCATATAAGTTGTAGGAGTCACCAAGGGTAAGTTGTCCTCTGCCCTGTGTCAAAACCACTTCCATAAAGAAAAAAAGAGGGATCATTGTGACAGAAGACTCTCTCCTGAGGGGAATAGAAGGCCCAGCCTGCAGACCAGACCCACTTCTTAAAGAAATCTGCTGCCCTCCCCCGGAACCAGGATTAAAGATGCCAAGGGAAAGCTTCTTACCCTGGCACAGCCCCTGGATTATTAGCCATTACTGATTTTTCAGGTAGGCAGTGATGAAGAAGTCCAAGTGCAATCAAGAGACACTTCAGGGCTTTGAGACAACTGGTTAAAGGATCAAGAGCACCAATCATATTCTCCTCTGTCTCTCCAGGCTTAGCAAATGATGAGGAAAGAAACAGGAAGAGTCGGCAGATCAATACCTGGCTCCAAGCCTAGTTTCACCAACAGAAGTTTGGGTTCTTTGATAGTGGGTTTGTTTACACAGCATCAGGTCTGCTGGTGGCAGATGGAGTGCTCCTGTCTCAAAGGAGAAAAAGGATCTTTCCACAGGACTTAGCAGGGCTCATTGAAAGAGCTTTAAACTAGTTTTAAAGGGAGAAGGGAATAAAATCAGGCTCTCTAGAAGCAAGACCGGGTTGGCATGTCAGTGCTTGAGGGATGGTGTGCTGTTGAGGTCCTTCAGTCTGCCGTCTCAGTGGAGGTAGGGGATGGAGATGCACGTGGCAGTAAAGACACAAAAGTTATTGATATGTTAGAAACCTCAAAAAACCCTGAGAACTGTCGCATAGGAATTATGGCTTCTCCTCTAGGAAAGGTGGCAGGATTAATAGCCCAGCCAAGGCATATCTATGCCAATGCATGCTGCATGGGCAACAAACAGGAGTTGGAAGCCATTGTGCAGCTGGAAAACCATGGTATAGTGAGAACCACGGAAGCACAGTGGGATGCCTTGTACAACTGGAGTGCTGCAATGGCTATAAGCTTTTCATAAGGGATAGGCAAGGAAGGAGAGGTGGTGGAGTAGCCCCAAATGTTAGGGAATGTTTTAGCTGTCTACAGCTTGACAGGTGATGAAAATGTTGAGTCAATATGGGTAAGAATTAGAAGGAAGGCCAACAAGGCAGATAACCTGCTGGGAGTCTGTTATAGACCACCCAACAGGGATGAAGAGACAGACAGAATATTCTATAAGCAGCTGGGAGAAGCCTCACAATTTCTGGCCCCTGGTTCTCATGAGGGACTTCAACTTACCATAAAGATGTGTGCTGGAAATACAATACAGCAGAGAGGAAACAGTCTGGGAGGTTCCTGGAGTGTGTGGCAGGTAATTCCTGACAAAGTTGGTGAATGAGCCAACTGGAGAAGGCACCCCACTAGATCTGTTGTTTGCTAACAGAGAAGGACTTGTGGGTGATGTGATGGCTAGTGGCTATTTTGGGCATACTCATCATGAAATGATGGAGTTTTTGATTCTTGGAGAAATAAGGAATGGGGAGGCTAGAAGAACGGCTACTCTGGATTTCCAGAGTCCATTTGGAGGCAGTCCTGAAGGGCAAAGGGGTCAAGCAAAGCTGGACATTCTTCAAGAAGGAAATCTTAAAGGCACAGGAGCAGGATGCCCCCATGTGCCAAAAGATGAGCTGGTGGGAAAAAAAAAGGCTGGTCTGGCTGAACAGAAATATCTGTTAAGGAGAACCTATGTTCTTTATTGGGTGCTGGGGAAAAGGTAACAACCAAGGATGAAGAAAAGGCTGAGGAACTCAAAGACTTCTTTGCCTCTGTCTTTAATATTAAGGACAGTTGTTCTTTGGGTGCTCGGCCCCCTGAGCTGAAGACAGGGATGGGGAGCAGAATGGAGTCCCCATAATCCAAGGGGAAATGCCTAGTGACCTACTACACAACTTAGACATGTACAAATCCATGGGGCCAGATAGGATCAACCCAAGGATAGTGAGGGAGTTAGGAGAAATGCCCACCAAGCCAGCTTCAACTGTGTATCAGAAGTTCTGGTTAACCAGGAGGTCCCAGTAGACTCCCGGTCAGCAAGTGTGATGCCCATCTACAAGAGAGGCCAGAAAGAGGATTCAAAGAACTACAGGCTTGTCAGTCTGACCTTGGTGGCAGAGAAGGTTATCAAGCAGAACATCTTGAGTGCCATCATGTGGCATGTACAGGACAACCAGGTGATCAGGCCCAGTCAGCATGGAAAGGCAGGTCCTGCTTGACTAACCCAATCTTCTTCTATGACAAGATGACCTGCTTAGTGGATGAGAGAAGGTCAGTGGATGTTGTTTATTCAGATTTTAGTAGCCTTTGATAACATTTCCCACAGCATTCTCCTGGAAAATATTTTCTGCTTATGACTTGGACGAGTGTACTCTCTTCGTTGGGTGAAAAAAAGTCTGGATGTCTGTGTCAGTTGTGGTGAATGGAGTTAAGTCCAGTTAGCGTCTAGTCACAAGTGCTGTTCCCCAGGCCTCAGTATTTGGGCTATTTCTGTTAATACCTTTATCAATGATCTTGATGAGGGGATTGAGTACCCTTAGTAACTTTGCAGATAACACCAAGCTGGGTGGGTAGAAAGGCTCCTCAGAGGGATCTGGACAGACTGAATCAAGGGACCAAGGGCAACTGCAGGAGGTTCAACAAGGCCAAGTGCCAGGTTCTATATTTGGATCACAACAATCCCATGCAATACTACAGACTTGGGGAAGAGTGGCTTGAAAGCTGCCTGGCTTAAAAGGACCTGGGAGTGTTGGTTGACAGCTGGCTGAATATGAGACAGTAGTGTGCCCAGGTGGCCAATTGGGAAGGCCAGTAGCATCCTGGCTTGTATCAGAAATAGCATGGCCAGTAGAACTAATGAAGTGATTGTGCGCCTGTACTCAGCACTGGTGAGGCTGCACCTCCAATGCTGTGTTCAGATTTGGGCCTCTCTCTACAAGAAAGACACTGAGGTGCTGGAGCCTGTGCAGAGAAGGGCAACGAAGCTGGCAAAGGGTTTAGAGAACAAATCTTATGACAAGCAGCTGAGAGAATTGGGGCTGTTTAGCCTAGAGAAAAGGAGGCTGAGGGGAGACCTTATTGCTCTTTACACTACCTGAAAGGAGGTTATAGCGAGGTGGATGTCCAACTCTTTTTCCCAGGTAACACATGATAAGATGAAAGGAAATGGCATTAATTGCTTCAGGGGAGATTTGAATTAGATATTAGGAAAAAATTCTTCACTGTAAGGTTTGTAAAGGATTAGAACAGGCTGCACAGGAAAGTAGTTGAGTCACCATCCCTGGAAGTATTTAAGAGATATGTAGACGTGGTGCTTAGGGACATGATTTAGTGGGACTTGGCAGTGTCAGGTTTACAGTTGGACTTAATGATCTTAAAGGACTTTTCCAACCTAAATGATTGTGTGATTCCATGAGTATATGGAACACTCATTTCTATATTTCATAGTGAATTTAGAAGTTTTTCTTTGACACTAGGATTAGTCTGTGGAATGAAGCCCTTCTACATTTATATCAAAGCAGGATGTGCTACCCCAAGTGAAAACTAGGTATAAACTTAAAAAAAATGCTAGAATCTCAAACCATTATTATGTTATACTGTCAGACCCAAGTTTTCCCATAGAAAAAAGATAATTCCCTAATACTATTTCAATCCTGATATAATTTCACAACAATATGAAATTAGATTTAAAAGCATTACCAGGAAAATAAAAGTAATGCATATAAAGTTTAACTTTTCTGGAAGTTAGATGCCACCTAATGGATGCATAGGTAGAGTCTAAGTGGTGGACTCACTATACGGAATGAAAACTGGGTTCATTGCTAATCTAAAAGAAAATTTAAAAGTGCCAATATAAAAATGCTGAAGGAAGAGCTATGTATTGATACCACTGGGCAGATTTCTGATCTGATTTAGAATTGATTCAAGAACAGATGGATATACTCAATTTCACTACCAAAAGGTCAAGGTACCGATGCAGAATTGTCTTGACTTGACAGTGTCCTTGAATTGCTACTGAATACAAATAAGAAGTGTTTAGACCTTTGATGCTCTTCTCCTAAGGAAGAGACACTTTCTTCTACATCTGTTTAGGACTCTCACTAGCAGAGTAAGTGACTTTGGTGCTTTCCTGACAATCAGAGCTACCAACACAAACTGACAACCATACAACAAAGTGCAAAGACAGCTGAGGGAGGGACTATTACAATTTAAAGGACAGGGGGAAGATGAATCAATGTTTATTACTAAAATACTCCATAGGGAGTTTCTGCTCTTCAATGGAAGTAAAAATTTGTCCTTGAAGAGTGAACATAAACACACACATACACCAGCCCCCACCCCCGCCTTTCTAGAACAGTGACCTGACTGGAATTCAAATCCTTGGACCAAAACTTCACACTCCTTCTAGGCTCTGATTTCAGGAATATCCAATACCAATACCCTTAGCATGGTTGCACAGATTTCTGTGTAGAATTCTCATTCCATGTATTAACTGATAAGGCTATGCCAGAAGCAAAAGAGAAAAGACTCTACTCCAAAGAAGTCTCCAGATTTTTAAATTGTTCTCTTGAAAACAATAATTAGGCTGGATTATAGGATTTACATCTGATATCTGAGACTAGCTTGCCTGAGTAACTGATTTAATTGTTTCTTTTACACATATAATACACATGTAATATATTGCAACCATAAGATAATATGAATAGTATTTTGTCTTTTAAGCTGAATTTAATCATAACCTAATTTACTAAGTTATCTTGTTGAAGGGTCTTATTAATGCTAATGTACAAAGAGGTCATAATTGTTGCAGGGCATATGTCATGTATGCACCTTAGGGTAGTATGTATTACATCATCTCTTTATGAGCTTATTGTCTTAGAGTTACCTTTCATTCTAAAGGTTGCAGCATTGTCAGGACACTGAAGGTATCCTCACAGTTAGCCATACTATAGCCACACTACTAAGCCATCGTACTGTCATACAACTATGGCATTACCCATGCTAAAACTAATTACCAATTTAAACATAGCAGAGGATTTACTAGCCCTGTCAGCATTGTTCTCTTCCTACAAGTTCAGCTTAGCTCATTTTCAACCCCTTTTCTGTCCTAAATTTGTGCATATTAAGTAACACATGCAAAAGAAAAAAATCATCTCTCTCCCTTTTATAATAGCTATCATCTTTGTGCTTGAGGGGCAAAAGAAGGAGAATTCTTTCATAATTCCTAGTCTTTCTTAAACCTTCATGCTTGCATTGAATAAAAAGTAGAATCCACTTTTACATTCATTCTTCGATATGTTCTGTGTTTCTATTTATGGAAGCCATTCAGTGTGTGCAAATACCACATTCTTTCGAATTCGGCTGTATTTCTATTCTGGTTCAGTAATTAAAACAGATAGTGATTACCATAACTAAATACCAAGAGCTCAGAGTTTTGTATTTTTTCTTCTTTTCTGTACCTTAAATTGGTTAGTATTCATTCCTTTTTGCCATATGGGCTTCGCATTTGACAAATCTACAAAATAACACAAGCAGTACAAACACGCCACTGCACTTACTGCAAGCATTTAATCAATCTTCACATTAATTAATTTCATCTTTCTCCTTATATGGTACTTCACTGGACTGATTTTTTACTTTCCATTATTTTTAACACTAATATTAAATTTGAGCTCCTCTAGCTATTTTGACATTCATACAACACAGAATTATTGGAACTCAGCCCTCCTGAAAGTTATTTATTCTGCCTTCTCTGGAATATGCACATAAGGATGCTTTATGACCCTGAGCAGTAACTGGCAAATGACTTTAAACTTCCTTTCTAAATCCTATACTTATACTTAACAAGAACATTTCTTAAAAAGAACTACTTACTAATTTAACCATATTGTACAATCCAATCTACTTATTTTTAATTGCTTTATTTTTAAGGATATTTGATATTAATTAGACAATAACATTGTTAGACAGGTATTCTTCACAAAATAAACACGTATTATTGAATTATGCCTTTAAGAATGATTACTAAATTACGTCAATAATGATCTACTCTTTTCTTGCAGCTATGGAATAAAAATATTCTTTGAAGTTTCTGTGTTCTTACTAATAGGGTAAATAATGCCACGATGGAATCATATTTCTTATTGAAGTCATTGGCTTCCACATTGCTCATTATTTCCTTTACTAATTCATTACTAATTACTGCAGTGCCAAAGAGACCTTGCACTATATGAATATTGAGCAAACAATAGTTTATTCTTTCAGATAAAAATGGAAATACTGTTAAAACTAGTGACAAACATATTTCAATAATATATATGCTCAACTCACTCATTTACCTTTCATTTCATAAGTGCTATTTGTCTGTATATTTTTATAAGATGTCGGTATTAACTATTATTCTATTTTTCAATTACTTTAATAAGCATTGCTTTATTTCAAAATGAAGTTTTATTTTTTGATTTCAGCAACCTCATTTATTACCAAAAATGGGATAGGAATGAAAATTAAGCTCATGAACCATTTATCAATAGTTCCATATGTTACATTTGTTTATGAATTAGGTTGGTTGAAAACCACCTAATGGATTTCATCGGACTAATGGACTTGATAATATGACTTGTTTTCTTGTAATTCTTCTACAATTAATGAGAAAATTAATTTATGAATAATGCTTTGATGTATTACTCTCCTCCCTGTGATTTTCAATTTGTGGAGACAACGTCAGATCACAGGCACCTGTAAGGTTACCCCCTCAACATCTCTAGCTTGATGGCTGTTAAGCCTTCCCTTGCTGTAGTCTTCTCAGCCCCATACAAACCCCTGTTCTATGGAGCACAAACCTGAGGCAGCAGCATACCACTTTAAAATCTAAATGCAAAAGTGCTGGATTTTGTGCATGTTTTCCTAACTCACCCTGTAGTTACAGATGAAGAAATGTGAAACCACAGAGGTCACAGAATACAAGGCTTGAGAGAGTAACAAGATGCTATTCTTTGTCCTCTGATCCCAAGCCATCAGATTTACAGCACTTATGGCAAACACCTGAAGGAGATATCTTTATTGCTAATTCTCAGAGCCAGGGAAAAAAACAAACCACCTTGAGATAGTGGCAAGTCATTTTGCACTACCTATGCTTAGCTTACAGGAAAGAAGAGTGGTGACAGGCATATTGAAAAAAAATCTACAAAGCAATGCAAATAATAGGTAAAAAAAAACCGTAATCAAGTAGGTTAACAGATTGATGACATGGAATACAGAAAATTCAGGTTTTATGCTGGGCCGCACACTGGTAGAAGAGAGCATTCCAATATATTTTTCATTGTTTAAGATTTCTTCTGTTTTAATTGATCCTGTGGTGTTTTGCACTTCACAGACAAAATGCTATTGCTCCTTTGACACAGCAAGTTGTTGACCATATGCTTGACAGAATGGGATACTACTTGCAAGAAATCTTGCCTACTGATAAAACCATTGTTGACATTTAAAAGTTGGGTTTTTATTTTTCTCTAGAGAGAGATTACATACGAGTAACTGCTCTGAGAGCTGAGTGTTTATTGTCTTGGAGTCGTGCTCAGATTCAGCCCACTCAGTTTACAAAGATTTGTTCTGACTGTCACCTGCTGTATTCTGAGAGCCAAGTTTGCAGATTCTGGCATGGACATCACATCAATGAAAATGGCAATCAAAATTTGTTATAATTAAACCCAGCTTAATTATAGGTGTAAATGTCTCTTTGGACATTATTTGAGCTGGAGATTCTACAAGAAAAATTTAGTTCATAATTCCTCAAAAAACAGGCAAGTGGTCTCTGCTGTCTGTATTCCCTCCACAGCATTAGCAGACATGAAATGTAATTCAAAAAATATTGACAGAAAATTTAGCAGACCATGCTCAGGAGAGAAAGTGGAAATGGGAGAAGGGGGAGAGGATTATGAATCACATATGAGTAATAATGCTTCTTCCATGTTAAGGGAAAAGCAATTATGTAACAGGGAGAAAAGTGAAAACAATCAAACCTATAACAAATATTCATGTGCAATGTTTTCTGGTTTTCTTTTTACTTCAAGATTTGGGAACTGAGAAAACTATAGAAGTGTACTTTCGATAAGAAACCTTTTCTTATGGAGTACTTGCATTTTTTTTCAAAATATCAGTGAAACCCACCCACAGGGAGGCTGATGCCTAATACATTGCAGATTCTCAATAATTAAAGCTTCGGATAGTTCATCTGGGTCTCTGAATCACAGGATGTTGATCCATCAAGACAAGGCAGTGGTATACTGCAGAGAGCAAGTTGCATTTTCCTCAATAGATTTCTTTACTTATCAAGCTTCTGAATTTATTCTATAACCCAGGGATGGAAGCAGGTCCAACACAACTGCATAAGGTAGGGAGCAAAGGCTATTCTTCATACACAGATATTAGGTGAAGAGTATTTTGACTGTACTGACTAGCACAGCTTCTTACAGAGTCCCAGAATGGGAGAATGTGAACTCTACAGCTTCCAATTCTTCTACCAGGAGAAAGTTCCCTCCACATCTGACCAAGGCCTCTGTGCATAGGCAGAGCTCACGTGTATATCCTGGGCCAGAATATTGTGACAGGTACAGAGCTGTCCCACAGCAGAGAACAGTCAGATAACCTCATGGCAGTTCAGTGTTTTGGGTAGATTGTAGCATGAGAGTCACTCAAGACTTTGCCCACTGCACAAGTGTAGGCCTATACTTTAAAAGAAAATTCCTTTTTTGGCATTGTATTCAGTGAAACTCAATTCCAGATCTAATTCCTTCCTTGTATTTGCTGCAGCAACTCTTAGGTAACATGTAAGAAACAAAAGGCATGTTTTTGTACCAGTATTTTTAAGAAGTTATTCATTGCTATACTTTAGTTGAGATCTGTGAAGAAACACATGCGGTATATTTTGAGAATGTGCTATGCCAGGTTATGGTAAGTCACAGTGTGTTTAAACAACCACTTTATTCTACCATCTGGTATATGATAGGTTTCTGATAAATACGTGCCTGTAATTTGACTGTGGGATGCAGACGAGTATGGAGGCTGGAGTTTTCCAGGATATTTGTCCAAGTCTCAGACAAACAACTTTGGCAATGTGAAAGAGCTTTCTGTGGGTGCAGCTGTAATCCTTCCCCTTAATTTCCCTGCCAGCAACCCCACCACCAACCCCCCAAAAATTGCCAGGACAGTGCAATGTGAGCTCAGGTTATTGCTGTAAGATAAAGAGGTGACTGTAGTTCGAGCCAAATACAAGACTAAATTTACGTATAGATAAAATCAGGATTTACTTAAGACAGCTGACTGCTGAGCAGCCTAGAGTCCCAGCTTTGGAGAAATGGAGGTGAGAGAAGACCTGGCATCTGAGTAATAGATTGTGCTAACCTTCCACGTTTAACATACAAAGCTCTCTGTCATTGCTTTCCTCTGGCTTCTCCCCACCCACTTTAGCTGCTCTTCTTTCTCTCGGGTGAAGGCCTTTCCCCTGATCTGTCCTCTTCCCTCCCTCTCACACAGCAGTAGCCACTTAAGTGAGAAAAAGGTCCCAAGGGTGCAGTAGGAGGAAGACATTACAGCAGAAAGAAGTGGGAACTTTCAGCAGGATGCACAGGCAAAGTGGTCATATGGGGTAGGAGTAAGAAGCTCCAGTAACAGACTAGGGGCGGTCATAGGCACAGAAGCAAGAGGTTTTCTTTGAGAAAATGATAAACTGATGGTTGAGACACTGAGAGAAATGGTCCAATGAGCACCGACAGCTCTCCAAATTTTCCACAAGCTCACTAAAAGCCCATAGGCCTCTCCCGGGGCCACAGAAACCCTGAGAGCCCCTCCCAGTTCTCCCTTTTTGTATCTGCAAGTCCTAAAGCTGTGGACATTTTCCAGCCTTAATCATCCAGTTCTCCTCAGTGGTTCATCTCAACCTTCCTCCGCTCTTTACCGCCACCAGAACTGTCCAACTCTCCAAGGATGTCCTCATTCAGCTTTGTCAATAGCACTGAGAAACCTCGAGTTAGCTCCAAGCTTGTTTTACTTTCCATAGATCGGGGCAATGTCACCACAGTAACATGTCGCTCAGTGCAGTCTGCAAAGCCTGCCTGCAAGTGTGGTAAATGCTTAGATTTTTAAGCTGTGAAAAGATGGAGCTGTGAGGTCAGTTGTGCAATACCATACCCAAGCATGCCTGTCTGTGGACAGCAGTTCTGGTATATACGTTTTGAGCAACCACAGGCTTTTCTGGCCAGTTGCAATATCATTAGATACCACTTTAGAGAACATTTTAATGAGAATAATTCCATAGAACACAGAATGGATCTGGTCTCTGATCCCAACTCTACCACCTTTTTTTTTTGCTTAAACTTCAGATCCTCAGAATTAGCCTTCTAAGCATTGCTCTCTATTTCAGTCTCAGCTTAGTATATGAAGCTTACTAAAAACATAACCTCTTCAAACTTTATCAATTTTGTGGTTGACAAGCATGTTAGATAAATATGATAGGAACAACCCAACCCCACCACTCTCTAGTTCTCAGGAAAGTTGCTGGATCAGATCAAGCCAGTGTTGCATGCTGTCAGACATGTCATCAGTGTTGGCCAGCATCTGAGAAGGCTTTAGAGAGAGCTATAAAGCACAAGCAATAAATATCCTTATGACTAAGAATAAAGTTAATTTGTGTTCCCACTTAATTAGTTCTTAATTTATGTCCTGAAGTGCAAGGGCTGAGCTCTCATAAAACTCTGTTCTTTGGGAAATAAGTAAATGCTTCCATTTTTCATACTCTACTGCAGTTCTTTTCATTGCTATTAGCATGTTGTTTTAATAATATCTTGTAACAGTAAGTTCCATCAGTGGGGTTTTTTTGTGCTAAATAATATAAGGGAAAAGAGCCCAACAGAAGTTTTTTAAGTTGTTATTTATGTAGTACTCTGTAGCTACCCAGTGCTTTAGTGTATAATAACAGAGTGAACAGAAGAGTCCAATCTATTGCCTCTGTCAGACTTTCTCTTATAGTCGCATCTCTCACAGACTTATCACACTGCCTGTTACACATTCAAGGAATGAGCTACTTTTACCCTGTTTAATCTTCTCTCTTGAGAAACTCTTTGCATACTGCTAATAATTTTCATTGTCACTTCTGGGTCTTTCCTACTTTTTCCTCCTTGCTTAGGTGTGACAGGTAAAACTGAGCAGTAGCTGAGGTTAGAACATCGTACCCGTCATTACTATTCACTGAATATCTGACCTTGGGAGAACATTATGTTTTTCAGGTTTGTACTTCTGTCATTTCCTTAAGTAGTTACTGTTATTTGTGAACACAAAACCACGGAGTTGTTCTCCTTGGCGCACACTGCCTTGCTTTGCTGAAGGGAACATCTTGAACTCTTCACATACATCGGCTCATTATGACTGCTGAAGTAGGATGTGACATCCCACTTACAGTTCCACAGCATAAACAGTTGAAACATAATAAGAGCTCCCATCTGCCTCACTCCCTTGCTCCCCCAAAACTGAAAGGAAAATGAAGACCAAAGTCATTCACATCTTCATTCAGAGAACCATAATATTAGAAAGCAAAGTTCTTAGCAGCTTTAGGGAAAAAATGCATGAAGGGGACTTGTTCCTGGTATAATTTTATGTCTACCTGGAGAAATTTTGTCCATGGGCTAGCTTGGGTTACAGTATTCCACACCACGTGCTTGTATCTGACAGTGCAAACTGAAATGTATCTAAAGTGAAAAGATAGGCTATGCTATTTCTTAGTTTAACATGGCTGTAACTGGAATATAGTAATATCCGGGGCTGGAATCCATTTCTTGACCTGATTTTCTTCTGTAATTAATGAACAGCGCAACAGTTCACTGAAAATCTCAGTAAGACTGCAGTATATATGAATGTTTTCATAGGTACTTCACTGTAATAGAATAAACTGTAAGTTTTCTATTTCCTTTATCTACTTCCAGATAGTAAACTTCAGTTACCAGGAATGGAAAATTAATTCAGGCCCAAAGTAATGGGGAAAAATATCTATTAAAATGAACTTGAAAAAATACCATCTTATGGTGAAAGATTTTAGGAAAAATGCTTCCAAAAGCCAAGTCAGATTTAAGCCACATAAGTCCAAAGTACTTTCAGATCTTTGATGGAAAAGATGTAAAGCATTATTTAAAATCAAAGCCAACCTCTATATAGTTCTAAAGGAATTTGACTTATTCTGTTTTATTTTTATTACCACTGCTTAATAGGTTAGGGACATTTCAAAGTTACAATAACTAGAAACCTTATGTGCTCTCACTTAAATAATATTATTGAAATAATTTACACCATTTATTTAAGAAATATTTTTTAAACTTTAAAAATTTTTAAAATAGTTTACTTTTAAAATTTCATTGCTAAATAAAATGCTAATATTAATGAAACTTTTTTCTTAGTGGGAAACTGATCCTCAAAGAACTATTAGATATGTATTTTGAACACTGGCTATGTCTGCAGAAAGTCTTCAGTATAGAAATCAAGGTTAGTTCTGTAGAAATGGCACATTAGAGCTGTGTTCCTGGAGTACTTTCCACAGTCTATTTCGCCTTGTTGAAGAAAACGCATTCACCTGTACAAGGCAACACTCTACCTCTATCTCAGTACATCAGAGGGTATATTAGAATAACTGTATGAGATGAAATCAAAAGCCCATTTGGTGTGAAAGGGCTTTCACTCGAAGTGGTGGATGCCCTGGGAAAGAATACAAAGCAGTCCTCCCCTGGTGTGGTGTCCTACCAAACCAAGCAGGTCCTTAGCCACAACTGCAACTGAACTTCTGTTTGGTAGTCCTTGATGAAAGTGTGTCCATTAATTTGCCAAACCCTATTTTCAATCCACTTATGCCTTTGAAAAAACAGTTACAATTTAAGCTCCACAATATCTTGTGGCAATGAATTCTACAACTTCAATTAAGTGGTGAGTGAAAATCTGCTGCTTTTTTATTTTTACCTCAAAAAAAGATGGGTTTACCTAATCATCTTGTTGGGTATCCTCTAGTTTTGTTATTATAAGAATCAGTAAAACACATTCCCTATTCACATTATTCACAGCATTCATCTTCTGGTACCTTTGTTAGTGATCATTTATTTTCCAAGACAGAACATATTGCACTTTGTCTATTCTCACTCAGTAGGTAAGCTATTATATGTCCTTGGCCATCTCTCTTTCCTTCTCCACACCTGTTTTGTTCATTGAGGTTCTGTCTGAAACACCATGACTAGAATTGTGAAGTGTTCAGGATATAGGACTTTAGTACAGACACAAAGTTTTCCTACCCAGTTTTCATCTTTTACTTTTTCCCTGATCCAGCTTGCTTTTTTGAACACTATAGACAATGAAGTGATACTTTCAGAGGATTATTCACAATGACTTCCCTAAGGACTCTTTTGTACCAGCTAATTTAGAGTCTATCATTATGTTTCTACACTAAAAATTATTAGATAAATTGGGTACAATCCTACCCACTCTACTACTTAGGGTAATAGGTCTAACTAGTTTTATTACTATTCCTCCATTTGCTATCTATCTACTGGATTACCAGATAATAAGATAAAGTAATATCTTGCGACAGTACTTCTAGCTACATCAGGCAGCACCCGTGGCCCAGAGACTACCTTTGTACACAGGAAATTCAGTTTATTAACACATCTTACTGTGCATATAATTTTCTCTTAGAGTTATAATTCTATCCCTGTTTCAGCTTAGATTCAGGTAAATTGTTGTTTAATAACAGGATTTCCAGAATAGACTATATTGTGTCTTCTCAGATATTTTCTATATATATATTCTTTTCCGCCCACCTCAGACTCACTCACCTGTTCACTAGCTGCACTATAGAAGTTTATAATTTAAGTTTGAACTTGATGTTCTTCATGAAAAGCTATAATATGGCATGCTCATGGAACACATATGAGATTAATCCTTATTTTAATAAACAGATGCATTACTTTGTGTCAAATGGAAATTTCTTGTATAAAGAGCCTGTTGTGGCAGACTTGCATAATTCTTAAAAATGCATTCATTTATGCATTTAGGTATTAATGCAAAACTTTTTTAATTAATCCTTTCAATACATTCATCAAACTGCATAAAAGGTTCTTTCACCGACTAGGGTCTTATTGAGAAAAGAAACTTACAACTGCTGAATGAGTCTATTTCAAAAGTGTGATAAATCATAAAGGCTTTAGGAAGATGCTTGAGGGGCATGCAGTAGCATTTTTTTTTTACAAATTCTACTATAACTTTTCTGTACGATTTGCCTGGGGAAGACATGTTCCTGGGAATAGGAAGTAGTTTTGAAGTTACAAGCATATCTTTGGTGAAGTGAGGCTGGAGAGCATCAGGATCAGGTCAAGTTTATACATAAAGAAGAGGTTTTCAGGGAAGGGAAAATGGTAGTTTCTACTTGATCTGCCTAAAAAAATATTAAAAATTTTTTCTTTTCAAGGTGTAAGTGGTCTACAAGCCAAATGCATAAGGAATTCACTCCAGAATACAAAACTCTTGACTCATTAAAAAAAGACAGGTGCAACCGTTGAAGGAATCAGAGTATTTTGTCTATCATGTTGTACCACTGTATACAAATGCTGACAGATACCTATAGTTTTTGACTGAATTGTTTAAGAGCAGCTTACTGAAGACACATTGCATGGAAAATTGTGCCAGGAAGCAACACAAAACCAGATGCTAGCCCCATGGCTGCACTTGCAATGTCCGGAGACACCTTAACAAAAGAGTACACCACCTATTCATGTGTGTGAAAATAGCTTTAAGGGAGAGCCTCTGAGATGGGTGGAACCTCTCTGATGGGAGGCTGACAGGGGTAGCCCTGATGGGAGGAAGGCAGGATGGTCAAGAGACACTGTTGCTATGGCAACACTGCCTGGAAAAGACAAAAGAGGAAACCTACGATTAAAAGGGAGTCGCTAAAATAGGGATGAAAATAGGGCTACCAAGGCTGTGCGAGCCCAGCGATAGCGTGTGCTCTGACAGGCTGACATGCAGTCATCACTTCAAATGACTAAAGCTGTCAGTCACTCTTGTCAAGATATTTTTCACTTGGCTGTTTGGCCAAGTGTTGGGTGCTCCTGGGCGGCCATAGAGTGAAATGAGTTTGGGTGTTTGAATAAAGACTTGAAATAATTTTTGTGAGGGTATAGTGCCCAACATAGCTTGAACGTGTAAATAGGCTCAAATAGGTCTCAGAAACCTTTTGCCATTCCCCAGCACCAGAATAACTTCCAGTGCAAAAAAAAAAAAAAATGTATAAAAAAATAAAGAAACTATCCATTGCACCTCCATCAAGTCAGACATGAAGAGCAGAGACAGAAACTTGTGTGCATTCTTATGTGCTTATAGTAAAAGCAATTCCAGTCTGGGTAACCCTGACTTATCAACTCCATGGCACAACAGCAATTTCCAGGATTTTCTTTGTGAATGGATCTGAGCAGAAAACACCCTTAAAATGATTTGCTTGATTTAATAGAAGCCCTGAAGATACAGGACTGTGCAAATTGCTTGGCAAAGCTGAGTCATCTGTACAGAAACTCAAAACTAACATTAATCTGTTGCCCAGACCAGCTAGTAAAAAAAGAATTTATGACTGAAACTAACCTAAATTATAACAATTTGCAGACCAATGTTCCCCTGTCAAATGACCATATAGAAGTACAGCAACCCAGTCAGCCTGTATACTTTCTAGGGGAGTTTTCCCTGTCTATATACCACTTATACCCAGAAGAGAATCTCCATTTCCCGACATAGAAAAAAACCCAATGCAATTAGTTCTCAAGACTTCAGAGTAGTACAGGCTTCCATATCATCACTTTCTACTAAAATTACAAATAAAGGAATCTAAAAGGAAACAAAAAAAGGAATAAAGAAGAGTTACATACCTATACAATTACATATACCTCCCATGTTTTTTACCTTGTAAAATTTTGGTGATACATTTTCACAGAATTGTTGAAAAGAATGGAAAATAACAGCCCCCTTTTATAGTATGGAATGGATACACAGTAAGATTAGGTGAATTATTGAAGATTACTCAGGAAACATGTACTGGAGCAAAAACTTGCATTTCTCATGTTCTCACTCTGCACTGAAGCAAAATGTTAGTGTTCCCTTAGGCACAAATACTCTGCAGCATTGCAATGTACATGGGGAAAAAAGGCTGCAGCAAGCACTGAATGTTGCACAGATTCTTGAGTTTGTTTTATGTTTGTCCCAATGCTCTTGAAGAAAGTAAAATAAGTTATTCAGGCTCTGCTTTTTCATGATCTCAAGGGTACTTGGTGTGCGGATAAGGCATTGATTTTTGTTCTCAGTCTGTTACAGTCACATACATCCAGTAAAAGTAATTTCCTTGGGACTAATATCATTTGTTCTCCAGGGTTTTTCCTTATGAAGATTGAATTTTGAACAATTCTTATGTAACCTTTGCTATTAAGGTTACTAGAGATTGAGATCCACTCATGAGATGAGCAAGGCATAATATTTTTCTTCTACAAACTTTCCTGACAAAGTTCTTTTTGTAAGGGAAAAGATGAAGCTTTTTTTATGTGATAAATTTTCAAATTGAAACTAAAAAATCTGTTAAATTAAATTCCCTTCCTGGTATGTGCACCTATTGCACTAAAATGACTCTTTAATCTAAGTTATTATTAATTCGGGTTCTAGAGGAACATGACTCTTAGATCAGTATGAATGTTTCCTTGCTATATTTATTCTAAATCAGATACAAAATGTTCTTAAATGTAAGTAAGTTATGCCAGAGCTTGATAAAGGAGTACACAGGAACATGGATAAGCCTTCAGCTTAGGAACAATTGACTAAAACTTCACTTCAATCATAAAAAAATATTTGGATTATTGGCATTTGTCCACCTTAACTAAAGCGATATTTAATTAGAACCATTTTGGGGGGTAACTTCTCCCATCAGACAACTCCAAGCAAACTACATCACATCGGTTGCATTCCTGTTGAAAAACTCATGGGGACAGATTTAGTAAAGAAAGCCCACCCGACCCTGAGCAAAAAGAGAGAAGTCTTCCTTCCCTGCATCCCACCCCACCAAAGTCTGTAATACTTTAATATATCAGAAAATAAAGTCTCGAGTAGGACATCTGACCTTGCTGGACATTGATCTTCTAGTTGTCAGCATCTCATTGTCAGCGGTGAGAGGTTTTCCTCATTAAGGCACCATGGTCATTACAGTGTGCAGTACCACTGTGATGTGACTACAAGGCACAAAGATCAGATGCCTGCCAACTGCTAAGTGGTAGACCTTTCTTTGCAGCTGGGCAGATGCAGTACATCCATATTGCTGTCGTCAGTTGAACTAAACTTCTGAACAGCAAGGCCTGAGGCATAATATAAGAGAGAGTAAAGGACAGTTGATGGATAGGACCTGGTGAAGGTGCTACTGTGCAGCCATCGGGTGGTCGGATGTGTTCATTTAGAGGTGGCTAAGACCAAGATTTTCTCAAAAAATTCCTTTGTGTTTCCATTGAAAAACAGATAGAAGAACAGCATCTGGACTTTTTATTCATATTGAACATGGGTTTCTCTGCTTGGAGATGATATTTAAGATCTCTTAAGCCAGTATAATCAGAAATAAAAAATATTATTACTCTCTGAAATGTGGCTAAACCAAAATAAAACCCTCTCTCTATCTCCAGAAGTACGAAAATACCCTTAAGAATCCTCATCATTTCATAGAGCATATCATTATGCCTGGAAGGACAGCTCTGCAAGTGGTGTCATGATACTCACAGACAATCGCCTTGCTGTAGTTCTTCACCAAAGGTGGGATCAGATCTTTGGCTAGCAGGTCTAACTAAGTGTTGGCCTCTGTGGGGTTCATATTTGGTCTAGCACACTCCATGTTCCCTTATACTATCGCATGCTATGGGTACATCCCCTAGGCACTTCCAAACACAGAAGTCCTATGGAAATAAAGTTTTTTATGAAAGTTTGTGCCTATGAAGGGTTTAGGACAGAGAAAGACAATTCAAGCTTCCCACTTCGTGTAACCTTTCAAACTCCCCTTCACCTGCATGATTCCTAGTACTATGGAAAGCGTGAAGGAACAGAAGAGACCAGATATTGCTATAACTATTTGTGGGTTCTACTGTGGGAAAACAAGATCACTGTGTGACCAGGAGACATCTATTGAAAAATTTTTATCTACCTCATTGGAGCATGAGTGTCCTATCCAAACTACTTGCACCCAGCAGGACCAGAAACATCAGAAGAGAAAGTACAGTACATTGTGAAACAGTTCTTTTTCCATAGGGAGCAAAGCACATTCCCAAATTGTACGGGTAACAATAAACTTCTGAAATAATACAGTACATCTCTCTCCAGTGAACAGCATAATTCTGTATTCTTCAGAGCTGGGTGAAATAAAACTGCACAGAACAAAGGTTTCAAGTTTCCCTTTTTGATGCTCTCAGACCTGAGCAAAAATAATTAATTTTTCCATCTCCACAAAGGATTTTGGCAGTTTTGTCATCAGTGGAACATAATAATTGTCAATAGAAGAATCAGTTTCCACAGAGAAACTAATATGCAAGAAACCAAGTAGCACACATGGGAACAACTTCTCTTCTTCATCACAGATCAGCTTGGGGACAGGAAGCTGTTTTGCTTTACTTCTCAAAGTAATGTAGGGCATAAAACTTAGCTCTCCTCTTGATCATGGAAAGGGATGTCTGAGGATGTGAACAGGCTCCTGCTGTATGCAGTATGAATTAGAGGCCAACTCCTGCTGTTTTACAACTGGGTTAGAAGGCTTCAGGACTCTTTGGTCTGGGTATTGACTCTTTTTGGCACACTGGATATGACAATGAATGCTCCTCCATGCTTGCGATGGTTTGGGTGTGTCAATGCATAAGTAACTCAGGCCCTACATCTACCAGGAAGGTATATGGTTAAAGCCTCCCCTCTCCCTCCTGTACTGTTCATGGTTTGGATAACTGTGCAACACATCCTGGATGGAGGCTGGTAATTCAGCATTAGAAGTAATGAAGATTTCCCAGCACTTTCCATTCTAAATCTCCCACTCGCAGTAGCTTTTGATGTTACTCAACTGTAATCACCAGGCTACAGCCTTCACAGCCTCTATCAAGCACTTTTATTTTGGAAGTTCTAAGCCTTCTTACATTGAAACATAAGAACCTGAAATACAATGGTGAGGTAGAGGAAGGTAGACTCACTCTAGCCCCAGTTATGTGCTGTGGGATTGAGTTTGGCTAAGTGTTAAACTCAAGAGAAAAATGAAAATTTTGTTTTAGTAATGTAGAGTGACACATTCCATGTCACATTTGGGCAACAAGCACATGCAAGCTGAGTCTGCTCCATCTCTTTGCAGGCTCCCAAAGCCAAGTAGAATAAATGTTTGCATTGCCATTGAACAAATGCCACTGCAGGAATAGAGGTGCTGAATAGGATTTCTTCCTAAAACTACTAGCCCTACTACTGAGATACCAGAAAAAGGACCAGAAGACAGGGGGAATATCTCTATTCTGTTGTCAGAAGTTCACTTGGCTTGGGGTATCAAAGGCTTGAGGAAAGGTAAACATGCCAAATTCCATTCCATCAAATGAGGTCTCTTAGGAGATGGAGGGTAGGAATAAAGAAACAGGTAGAAATAGGAACAGTAAGGAGCTGTGAGGCAGGAAGGACTAGGGGAGGGAAAAAGAGTGGAGCAATGCTTTCTAAGACAAGCTCAGAAGATGATGACCACTAAAGCGCATTTCCTGGCAGAGATCTGGAGGTCTCCTCTTTCTTGTCCTCCCAATACCTATGCCAAAATAATGTCTCCAGGTTCTCCTTGCACGAGTTACACATAGCTGCTTGAGGAAGAGAAGCATTATTTTGTAAGGTTATTTTGGTTTTGAAATGCTAAGTATTTTTTAGCAACAGAGTTAGGAAACCCCACTAAAATCAACCAAATAAGAAGGAATTTTATCCCATTCCAAGGACTCCACCTCTTACATGTGCCAAAAGGCACAACCTGCCTATCAAAAAATTAGTATGCAGTCATGTAATCAAGGATCATATCTTTCTACATGCAGAGGAGAAGCTTATTTAAAATATGCACCACCAGATCTTAATTCTGGCACCTCCTAAGGTTTGTGGGCTTGACTGTAGAGCCTCATAACTTTTTTAATATTTTGGGATATGGTTTTCTTATAAATACATATGCTTGTGCGTATAAATGTATTTTTCTTCTAAATACATATAAATATACACTTATATATATATGAACACATATATATACGTGGGCCCTGCTACAGCCATTAGAAAAATAAAAACTGGAGGAAGCATTTCTGCTCCTTAGCTTCTGTGAGAATTGTGTTTCTATCAGTGGTTACCCACTTCGCAAAAGGACCTATTTCTGTCCTGGATTTGCCATCAGATATTAGGATTCTCTGTGGAACACATCTCATGCTCACTCAGCAAATCCCTTTATTTTTTTCTTTGGGAAGCTGCTCATAGGTACTCCATCACTCTGACATTTTTCAGCTAGGATAATGATGGAGCAAACAAGCACAGTAGCTGACTCAGGAAGAAGGTGTAAGACTGCAAAGTGGCTGAGCACAGAATCTACTGTTTATTTATTTATTAAATCCACACAACAGAACAACAACTTCTGCATTACAAGCAATGAATTTTTCCAAGGTTAGAAATTACTTCAGCATCGAAAAAAGGATAGCATAAGATCCAACAAAGACATCCAGCATTCATGGAACCCATGGCAGTAACAATGGCCACAAATAAATATTTTAAAGGTAGATAAGAAGACTAGGAGCTAGTAGTAGTTGAGAGATCAGACATGCTTGAACGTAAGTAGACAATGAGGAAGGGATTGTGTGAAATTTGAGAAAGGCTTCTCCTCTACTTATTTGTCTGTATGCAGGAAACTTCCTGAGACAGTAAACTTGTTGATATATTTCATATTGCAAAGTGACACAGCTTTATGTATGGTCATTATTATCTTCTCATTACAATGCATAATATCTGTCATAAGTTGCATACAAGCTTGCTGTCCTGTTTTAGAAATGGAAGTAAAGTTATAGTGTTCAACAAGTCATCATACTTCAAATTTTCCGCAGGGTCATATTCTGCCCTCTCTGTCTCAGAGAGCTTGCCAACTTCCAAAAAAAAAAAAAAAACCTCATTACCTCATTATTTGTACTTGGCAACATATATTTCTTTCATCATTTGGATAGTTCTTTTGAACAAAGAGACTGGTGTGATTTTTATTATGTGACTGCAAATATTAAATTAGCATAACAGTAAGATCTAGCATGGCTTATGACTTTTTGGTGTATTTTGTTCATGTGTCCCTTAATTTTTATTATTTTCTTGTAGCTATCATACTATTTCCTAGTCATTATCTAAGAAATCTAAGAAAGTACCTTTGAATAACCTCACTTATATCAGTGCAACTTTAGCAGCTTGATGTTACAGAGAAAATGTAAGGAAACACAATTCTAGTGCTACTGCTGATGTAAAGCTACAAGGCCCTTCTACACTTTAATTCCAAGTTAATTTTTATGTAAATAAAGGTTTAAATGGTCCACAAAGAGGGAAAAAATGAATTATTTTAATCCACTGCTTGCCAGAGAGATCACTCACTTCATATATGGAAGACTAATCCAAGATGTTTCTCCAGCAAACTTAATCACAACACCTATAGTGCACCCAAGCAAACCGTGACTCAAACTGTCCTAAAGCAACAAGAAGTTTTATACTTACATCTCCCCTAAATTGAAATTTATTTAGCTCTCTGTGTCAGCAGACATTACATAGTTGCAGAAACACAGAGCAATGGAAATGGGAAGGGTCCTCAAGAGGTAACTTGGTCCAACCTTCACCCCTGCAAGGCAGGTCCAACATCAATATTAGATCACGTTGCTCAGGACCTGGCCCAGCTGAGTGTCAAATCTTATAAATGTTACACTGCAGGTAGTCAGAAGTGTCCAAAATGATATATTAGTCCACTGTCCTGAAGTCTACTGCCTCTGGTGCCAGCTTTCAGCATAAGCATTACAGTAGGAAAGCTCTGTTTTGGCGCAGAAGGAAACAGCTTGTACTAGACTTGAAATCTAGGCCACGGTATTTGCCTTCATTTATTCAAGAGTCACATCAGAAAAGTTTTTTCCAAGAGCTTTACCAGAGAGAAAACTGTGATTTGTGGCAAAAAATTCTGAAGACGTACCTCAGATTTCCATACTCACTCACTGGTGATTAAAACATCTTGGAGAACTTAAGCTCAGCTAAGGTCAAAAGCAAAGCCCCTGTGAGCTGCGATTAATCACCAGAAGACCCTACCACCCCAATTCTACTCCAGCTGACATAAAAGGCAAAATTCCAGTTGTCTTTGGTGACCCAGGATCAGACCTTTCAAAAGTGACTTGGGTGGGGGTGTGGGGTAGTTCTCTTCCTTCACGTCCACATATGTATTTCTGATTTCACATCAGAGCAAAATACAACACCCTGAAAAATAAGGTTTTTAATGGAATTGCTGACAGACTGTTCAGTGCCACAAACAGCACTGCTCTAATGATTAGTTGAAGAGGCTGATTACACTGGGCTTGTGTGCTCTCAGCAACAGCAAAAACTCATTTGATTTTCAATACGGCAACCCACTTGAATCAATATTTTGTGTTATGTATTCCATTTGAAGTACTTGTATAAAGAGTGCAGTATTATTTTACCCTAATATTTTATTTTTAGAGCTCATATAGCATAATTAGGCACATTTTATGTAGCTTTCACATACAGTTTAACAATAGCTAGATTTTATATATTTGCTTTACTGTTAGGTCTGCAGTCAGATCTATATATGTATATGTAGGCGTATGTGAAAATGCACATCTCTATAATTGCAGTTCCTGATACTTATCTCAGATATATGACCTATGATTGCATGTGCCTTTTCCTTTTGGATGCCTACCCAGAGACACCTTAAAGAGCAATTATCTTCAAGATGCACTGATAGTTGTCCATACAGGCATGCAGCCACAGAGATATTCAAACTCAGCAGTCATTTTTTAAAGGTTAGGTCTTATAATATATTTCTCTCCATGTTTTTCTCTCTCATTGTTCATCTCCCTGTTTACCGTAACTGGTCTGCATAGAAGACAGACATACAAAGCTGAAACATGCTTAATCTCTTAAAATTTAAAGAAGCTCCTTTAAATCAGTATCATTATAATCTATGCAGCCCTAGCTGTATAATGTCACCTAGGTAGCATAAAAATAACAGTCACCACAGCAGTGGAGGGTTCTGGAAGTTCTCTTAAGCACAAAGTAACTCTACTTCCTTGTTAAATAAATTACTTATTCCAGCCCAGGTAAACTTGCCCTGAGCCAATATATGAGGATTTGCTCCTAAAAGGATCTTTGCCAGAAAGGACAGTCCTTGCCACACCCTGTCATCTGAACATTTCACTGCCATGGGATGAGTGATGTCCTGTCAGGTGACGTCATGCAAGAGTGACCTTAGGTGACCTGGGGCATCTTCAGCTTGAGACCAGAATGCAAGCTGGAAGATCTGAACAGGCATGTTGAGCACTGTATTGGAAAAGTCCCTGATTTAAGTGCAAAACATGGCCCATGCAGGTGTAACTCCACGGTCAGCACCTAATTAAATGATCTTGGGACCTGAAAGATTCCCACAGATTCACAATTCTACATCTGGCACCGCTGTCTGGCTGAGATTGATACAAGTGTAATGTAGCTGAATGTGCCAGATTTTTCCAGGCAGAAAGACAAGCCCTCTCATTGGTGTTTTTTTGTTTATTTTCCTTTTCAAATCACTGATGGTGTTATGGACACAGTGTAAAGCAGTCAGGGCAGCTGAGTTCACTGCCACCTTATGGGGTTTGGCGAGAGCATTAAGTTCCTGGACAGTAAATTAGTTTTCATGGAGAAGCGTTTCAGCTGGAGCCACACAGAGGCTCACTAATATGTAAGAATTTTTATTTTGAGGAAACAGCATTAAATTTATGAATGTCACCCCAGAGTGCAGTATATAAATACATTATTTGCAAGAAATGCTTTGGCTGAGTAAAATCCTGAGTTCAGTGGGAGTTTTGCCACTGACTTCAATAGGGGAGGATTTTACTTGTTTTATCTCCTGGGAAGGAGAAAAAAGGAAAATCCTAATAGTGATTACCTAAAAACACCAAGTAAAAAAAACACTTAGCAAAAATCAGGCTAAATTTCTGCATTACCAAAGGGACTGAAAACTATTAAAGCAACTGTTCATGACTGTTCATTTACACCAGGATAAGTTTACAGATTTCTCCAGGCAGTGATTAAAGAAACCTAAGTTTTCCTCCGTTCTCCATGGCTGTTGATAAACAAATGACAGTATAAGTGAGCATAGAAAAATGTAGAGCAGCGAAAACAATAACAAGGAATACCTCTTACCAGCAAAGGACTAAATTCGGGATCACACTGAAACATATGCATAGAAATATTTTGACTTCCATGGCCTGTCACCACATGCTTAAAACACATGCTGAATTGAGATTCCTGGATGGAAAATGTTTCCTAAATCAGGACCAAAAGCATTTTGAAAATGTCTCTTTCAATAGCAACACCTGGCCCCAGGTTTCTCATAACTGTATGTTAACAGCAAACTCAGTTTTGGGGTTTCATGGAAGTCTTTTCACTGTTTTGAGGTATGACTGGAAAGGAAGGTAAGTACATCTGAAATGTTGCTGAGTGATAATATGAAAGTGCTAAAGGACCACTGAAATCTCTGATCTGCTACAAAACATGAAGTTATGAATCAAGCTGGAGCTATGCGAATAGGGACAATTGGATTGAGATGTTTTACAATACAATAATACAATAGCCAGATGTTTTCCAAGTAACGTACTGAGAAAGACACTACTCTGTTACAGAAGTTCCCATTAATGAGTTGTAAAAGGGAGTGTGGTAAGATTTACAGGAACCCCAAGGAAAAATCCTATTTTTCCAGGTGTGTTTCAAGACTGAGTAGGGGAACATGTAACATGGTTGCTTCATATGAGCGAGAAGATGTAGGATGACCTCTGACTGCTGATATAGACTGAACTGGAAGAAACCCACATGGTACTAGGTTTAGCCTACAGGCTATGCTTGGGAACTAGCTCAGGAGTTTGCTGTGTTGTAATCATAGAAAACAACCTGTTAATTGGCAAAGAAGGAACTTGTAGAAGGATTAACAACCTTGCAGAAGGGTAGTGTTTGTAAAGGGACGGCATAGGCTGGACCTGAAGAGAAAGGGACTGAGTTTTCTTTGAGTTTTCTGGTCACTGGCCTGAGGAAGTCTCAGGATTGGAAGGGAGTTGTTCTAAATGTAGCTTTGTCTGACACGGGAAAAAAAAACACAAAACCTCGCTGCATCTTGTTCATGATACATATTTTAGTTGAATGTTATTCTATTTTTTTACAGAGACTGAAGTTCCTAGGGAAACATTTACCTCTCTCATGTACCATTATTTGTGTGGTTATAGTCACATGGACCAGTCCTAAATTACGGTTCCTGAAGATTATTGGTAGCTTGACCTAGTGCTCCATCCCAAGGACACGGTGGTTGTTCCATGATTAAAGTCAACAAGAGCTTCTTCATAACTTAGCTAAACAGGCTGTTGAGAGTCAACAGGCTCTCAAAAGGAAAATAAATGAAGAAAAGGGTTCCAATCTATCCCTTGTGTAATACCAATACATCTAATGTCATCAGCACAGGATACAATTGCCCTCAATGACAGGATGAGCTAAATTGTTTTTGTTGGTTTTTTTCCAAGAAAGACGAAATACATTCATACTGAATATAACTGAAATTACCCACTCATTCCAATGACACAATGATCTGCTGCTGATTTAAACATACCACATCATTTTCAACATGGATGAGCCAGAAAAAGAGAGAGGCAATTTTTTCTTTTCAGGACAAGAGCAATTATTTCAAGAGGAGAAAGAAGGTATAGAAGAGTCTCTTCTCTGTGGTATTAAGTTATGTGATTAAAGGTTCCTCTCTGTAAGTCAAAAGGAGCACTGAGGAGGGAAGGGATATGCATGAACCCAAAAAACCTCAACAGAGCCAACAGAGCATCCTGACCTGATCTGGCCTGAGCTATCACCGGAGAGCTATCAGTTGCGTGGTCTCCCCATGACACCCATGAAAATGGGTCTACCTTATAGAAGGATATAGAGCCATAGAATTGTTGGGTTGGAAGGCACATTTACAGGTCATCTTGTCCAACACCCCTGTAGTGAGCAAGAACAACTTCAACTAGATTAGATTGCTCAGAGCCTCATCCAACTTTAATTTGAATGTTTCTAGGGATGGAACTACCACCTCTCTGGGCGACCTATCCTAGTGTTTAACCATCCTCAGAAAAAAAAAAAAAAATTCTTCCTAATATCTAGTCTAAACGTCTCCTCTTTTAGTTGAAAACTATTACCCCTTGTCCTATTGCTACAGGCTCTGCTTAAAAATTCTCCCCCATCTTCCTTATAAGCCCCCTTTAAGTATATGGACCTATTATGTCCCTAACCAGCTTCACTTAGGACCAACATCACCACCCATGGGCCAAGGTTCAGCTCAGCCTGGGACCATGAGCCCCTGCCTCAACTACACCATAGCAGGTCCCCAGACCTGCCTCTGGCCCTACCTCCTTGATAAGCCTCAGCCCTGCACTGTGACAGCTCATGTTCTGGAGGGACCCCCTCAGACATACTCTGTAGTCTGGTCCCTGTACCTGCTTTTGGCCCTGTCTCCAAGACGGACTCTTTGGCTCCATGTTATGTTCTTGCCTGCAGCCCTGTCTCCTTTAGTTCTTGGACTCTGGATGGTTTCTGACTCTGGATCACTCACCCTGTAAGGGGTTGTTGATGGACTCCATCACCCCTCGGTCTGCCTGCTGTGCTTCGACCCCACAGGACAGCGTCTGTTGGTGTGAACACAACCAGCTGCCAGGGTCATCTCCTTGCACAGCTCCCTGCTTCTTACATCCTTGCTTCTCCCTGACATTCAAAACTGAGAGCTTTTTTCCACACTCTGTTGCAAGAAACTTTCTTGCTACAGAAGGAAAACTAAGATTCTTATATGACTTTGAGAAAAAATATCAGTTCTCAATTCTTTGGGTAAAACCTTTAAGAGACAGCAGCAAGCTCACAAAGAAATAATTTAGTTCTATAGATTATGCAGAGGGTAATTCTCAGAAATGTTAGGACAGTAAATCAATAGTAAATTCTGAGAGTTATATTCTGAACTCATTGTGTAGTGCTTTAGTTCTTAAGTTTGTATTAATTTGAAGGACAGCTACCTGGGTCTAGTCTCATGGAGTGAGTTGAAGGTAAGTTGACAAACTGAGCATTTTATTCCTAGTTACAAATAAAGATTATTCAAAAGCCCTTACAGATGTTTTCAATGAATATAGAACAGCAAAATCTTTTGTAATCTCTCCAGTTCTGTTCTCACATGATTATCAAAGTTGAGATGGGAAATACGATGAAATGTAAATTTGTCAATTTGGTAATTAGAAACCCAACATGCCCTTCTTACCACACCCCCAGAAATGGGCACAGCAGTGCATAATAAAGATGCCTTATCTCTGGGGATTGCGATCAAAAAGGTGATCCTAGAGAAACTTCACTGCAGTTTGCCTGGTAATTTAATTGCACACCAAGTCCAAGGCCATACCTGCCTCTGCCTCATTCCCTGAGGTTGAAGACACCACTTCCAACCACTGGGTGGTAAGAGAGTGATGGTGGAAGAGGTACATCCATTCTCTTCCTGTGCATTGGCCCTACTCTCTCCCTAAAAGGTTTGGACCCAGAGTAAAAATAAGAGGTTTAGTTGGTTTGTGTCAGAGAAAATACTGTTTATAAAAAGAAAGGCAAAAGTAGAACCTTTGTCTCCTTCTAAACACCACTTACCACTCTTGTGGAGAGAAAAAACTGAATCCAAGAAGAAAGGGAAGTCATAACATAATGCAACATCTCAGAAATATTCTGAACATCAGCAGAAAAGATGTGCAAGTAGCTTAAATGCAAAGTTAAAAACAACAAGTTGCATGCTGAGACCCTTACTGCATAGGATCGGGCTACTCCTTGCATTGTGTTATGCACCAAATTTCTTGCTGCTTGAGGAAAGGCTGACTTGCTGGGGGCAAATGGTTACAAAGCTTAAGCAACAGGAGTGCAGAAAGTTGCTTAAGCTGGTTCATCAAGTGGCATCCAAAGGGCGAGTGCACTCACCTCACCCAGCCCTACCTTCTGCTCAGCCTCTGCAGGGAAAGTCTGGCTGACTTACCAGCCCAAATAAACAAGCAAACAGACAGCAAAAAGCCCTGCATGCCCGTAACTTACCCAGAGTTTATACGCTTCTGAAGTTACCTTCCTTTGGCACAGCTCCTTTGTGTAAAAGGAATATATAAAACCTCACAGTGGAACACAGCTTCAGTGTGGTGCTGGAGTGGAGTATTTGCTCATAAAATCACATTAACATCCACGGAACTGGAGCACTTAATTCCCCATACATCACTTTGAAAATGCAGACTTAAAGCAGCCTTTGGTGGAGAATGGAGATGGGGAAGGGAAGGCTTAGCCCGAGGAACAGCTTAAATTAAACTCGGTGAGCTTTTCCTAAAGCTTCCTAACTCTAACATGAATGCAGGCCTTCCCTATCTCCTACAGCTCACAGCAATTCAAATGATCACACATACAGTGTCATCGTCCTTAAAACAGGGAGAAATCCTCCTCTTGCCACACCGGGAGGAAACAGAGAAGGTTACCAGAGGGATGAGCTGATGCGTGTTTACCCAGAGGGGTTAGTAGGCTTGAGCTTGCAGAAAATTTTGCAGTTTTTCTTTATGCATTTTTAATCAATTCTAAGCTACTTACAAATATGTGCAATTACTTTCTGCACTTCGCTTTGTAATAAGATTTAATGACTGTTCTGTAATCCTCTCGGTGAGTACTGATAATCAAACACTATGATTTAAATTTTAGATTTTACAGAGCAGTTTTCCATGAAATACGGAGAAGTGTATTTTTAATCTTTTATCTTTTACTGGAAGTTGGGAATTTTTTAGCTTTCTTATGCACAGTCATAAAATAAAAGGCAGGATTGAGTTTTTTAATATCTTTTTCTAACGGATGCCAGAACATCCCCTGTCCTTGGTTATTTTGGTGGGATTTTCTTTGAAAATGTTTTATCTCCTACAAATTTATGGTCCTGTTTTCAGCATTCTTGGGTACCTCTTAAAGCTGATGAGTTATAAAATTAAGTATACTTTCCATACAGAAAGATTCCAGATGTGAAATAACAGTTTCTGTATATCAGTGCACCTATGAAAAGATTGGCTTTTCTCATAAAATTTGTTGGCTCTTTTTAAAGTGAAATTAGTGCTTGTGGAAACAACAGGCCAACATGATGGCAGCAACTCAAGCTGTGAGTCCATCAAGCCAACAGAGCTTTCTCTTCTCATTAGAAAATGCAAAAAAAAAAGAAGACAAAAAGCCCAGGGGTCACAGACTGAGCAGGATGTGGGGTCAGGAGAGGACTAAGGGAAGGAGATGTATTACTGAACACAACCATCAAAGCCCTGGTGAATGATGGCAGGGATCCAGGAGTACAGCCTGAAGGCCATACAAAAGCTACAGGCAGCCTCTGGGATGATTTTGAACCATCAGCCCCACGCTCCTCCCTTTTCATTCCACCAAAACAATAATGCAGGACCAATAGCAGCAGAGAATTACAATTCACTTCTTGCCTCAGACAGCTCCAGCCCAGAAGGCTAGTGATGGAGCAGCAGAAGGACATACACCCAGGCATTAGCCATGCCTTGTGAGGTCTCAGTAGGATCAACTTGACTGTGACAGGGTTTGAGAATGTCAGCTCAGACTTCTGCCCCCAACTTCTCTGTCCCTCTTGCAGGACTCAGCCTGACTCCTCATGCATTGGTGAGAAACAGATTTATTTTTAGAAACCTGCTGTGAAGTGAGTTACTTGCTTTTACTTTCCTTCCATAAAAACGTACCATTTTTGGCAGAGAAAGTATATCCCAAATATGAGAAGGCATGACCACCAGCTCCCTAAACAACTTTTCTCCTGCTCTCCACACAACAGAAAGTTGTTCTTCATGTGCAACAGAAACATTTTAAGATCACAAGCTTGTGAATCACTGCGAAAGCACCAGAACGTACTCAAATTTCATCCGGCTGCAGTAGCAGTCAATTCTCTAGACTTGCACATAGGAACACCTTTGCTCTAGCACTGAAGACCACTTGCCATTACTCCCATCTATAAAGGCAGGTCACTGACTCACTTGTGCTAGCAGGTGACTCCTGATCTGAGCCAGGACAAGAATGACAGAGATACCTTTCCAAGCAGTGCAGGGAAGGGATCGAATGCAATTGAAGATCTTCAGTGGAAAGTTTATGAACAGTGAATTTTTAGGCGAAAGCTTAGCTGATTTTATGTTTGACTATGAGTGAGTGAAACTTCTTAAAATGTGGTAGATGTGCACAGTTCAGAGATATTCTGTGTACAGCAGTGAGAGTTTTATGGGAGTCTTTTAAGAGTAAAAGGATCTGGGTAACCTATTTTTCCATGTGATGTGAGTCTGCCAGATGAATCAATGCAGAGTATTGTTGACCCCAACTTTGCAACAAAATACGTGCAGAGAAAGTAAATGCCTCAAACCTCCCAGTGACATAGGTTAATACCATTTCAGTTTTGACACACTTTGTCTCAGACATGCCTTACAATGTTGGTGAAAAAGCTGACAGAGTCAGACTAGGTGTTCTGGAAAATCAGGCACAAATACTGTCTTAACTCAAATCTGCTTAGAGTAGGAAAAAATAGAATAAATGCAACAAATCTCCTGTGTTCACTCAATGGCTTTCTTTAAACTTGTGGACCTAAAATCACTACTGTGTTCCCAGCAGAAATGTTCCCCCGGCTGTATAGCCCCTTAAGATTGAGGAAAGACTTGCCATGCCCTAGTCTTTCCCATTCCCTCCCATATCTCCATTTCCGCATTCCAGCAGCTCCCTAATCCAGAGAACTAGAGATATGAACCTTATAAAAACAAAAACAAAGCAACAACCAAACAACATACCCACAAAAAAACTAAACAAAACCCCCTAATATTGTAAAAAAGGCCAAAAGGGAATGAAAAATTCTTCCCATCTACTTCCTCATGCCAGTGCTGGATCAGCTCAATCCATATAGTTCTGATTAGCATCAGTTTGACCTTGTATATCTTGGTGCTCCTTCGCTGCAAAGGTGATGATTTTTCCTTTCCTCAACCTTTCATTTCTTTGCACATAATGTCTCAGAGTCATAGTTGGCTTTGTACTGCGTGTTCACATAGAGAGCAGTACCCCAGAAGGGTACTGATTCAAACCTCTGGTTGCTACAGTAATAATAACAGGTAATATTTTAAGAGAAGCTTGCCTCACTTCAATAACTCATGATGGTTATAAAATTAGCATACATCACTATTGGCAAATTACAAGACTTCTCTTTATTGTAAAGTTTTTACATCCTCTCATTGTAGGGCTGAATTTTGATTTCCACGCCCATGGACATGGGGTGGGGGTCCCAGATGAAGCTGCTCAGGGCCATTCGAGGCATTCTAGTGCCCTCAGGACCCTGATGTTTACCCTTGAAAGAAGAAGTCAATTTGTAGAGCAATGGAATCTGGTCCATATCGAACATTTATAGCCTGCCTTCTCAGCTGTGTTGTTGCCACACAAAGGCTTTTGAAACAGTTATACTCACATTTTATCTACGTTATTTCTGGCATAAGAAAAAATATAAAGCAATATAAAATGGGAAAATGTGAATGTGAACATGCATTATCCTTCAGATGGGATATGCTCATTATTGAGTGAAACACTTGTAGGGATATCTGATTTCAATTTTTGCAGTCAGTAGAGGTGTTGTGGAAGCTACTTTATCTGCAATTCAAGGAAAAGAACAGACATAGTAGGCTTCCAATATTTGAGTTATTTTTTAACTACTCTGTTCAGTCTACCTCTCTTCAATTTAAAGGTAAATGCAAGTGAAGGGAAGATTAAGAAATGGAAAAATAATACTACAAAATTTAGCAGACAATTTGTTTGGTTCTGATGTTTTAATTTTGCAGATACACAATCATAGGAAACTGAGGCTTTAGATATTTGCTTGTTTCTTCAGAAAGAGCATAGAAATAGGACATGTTCGTTCCATTTTAATGTGTGGGATGCTTATTGGGACTATATTGGACTAGTACTGAAGTGCATTTGATTGATACACAAGTTGAACTTACAAGAATAATATAACATGGAAAAAAGTACAGTAATAAGTGTTGATAGGCATTCACAGAAATTTGTATACTGTGTAAGAATTGCTCTCTAGCATATTAATCAATGTGATTAAAAGTGGCTTAAAATAGGGGTAGGTAAACTGAGTAAAATAAGGGATGAACAAGGCTAATTCAAAATGGCTCCTTGAGTCTTACATCCAGTGACATTTATAGAGGTTGTGTAACCTTGCCAGACCAAACTCAGGTCTTCTCTGTACTATGTGCAACATTTATATTTTACTTAATGAGAATATAGAGCAAACCAGCTGATTTTACCCATTTCACTCATGTCGACAAAACTCAATTTTTGTAAAAGAAAGTTCTGGTAGACTGAAGCTGTCAAGAGGAAAGAGGGGACTTAGGTGAGAGTAGAGAAGCTAAGTGAAAGGGAGATGTTGAGGGTGAGCTATTGAGGTTTTCAAGGGCTATGCCTATCAATTTTATGTCTTCCATCTTTTACTAAATTTTCTGCTTCCCTATAAGCACCTCAGAATACTTCAGCCTGGAGGTGCCCAGCCAGCTTGCACTTCTGTCTCCCTGCCATGGAGGAGCCCAGGAGAGAGGTGACCAAGAACAGGAGGGACAGTGGTCCATACCCCAGGTCACCTTCACTGGATGGCTCTACCACTGGGCACTAAGTAAGGGGTAGCAGGGGACACTCTTCTTCTCTTCCCATGTTCTCACCATTGGCGTGATGAAGTAACTGGGAGAACTGGGAGGACTGGAGAGTAGGGCCAGGCACTCTCTTCTCCCAGGAACAACCTGCTTTGATAATCTATCAGCACCTAGACCCACCTTCTGCCTTTGAATTCTGCCCAGCCATAAGCAGATAAAGAAACAGCAGCTTTGATTTTAGACATAATATTATCTCCGACCTCCTGATTACACAAAACTATTACTTTCAGTAATAATTCTGGTGAGAACTTAGAAACAAACACGGGTGGCAAAAGGTGATGAAGCCCTATCTCAGGCCCATATGGTGGCTACTGCCTTTGGCTTTGTTCCTGTTGCTGATGAACATTTAGGTCTGTTTCTGAATGAATAGAACTGAGGTAAAATTACTTTCCTCTGTTTTCTGCTCCTCTCTGCCATTTTGTATATGTATGTGCGTGTGTGTGTGTACACAGTCATATAACTCATGCTCTTAACAAAAGAAAACAGTAGTAATTGATAAGTTGGGATAAAGTTTATAAGAATTTGATTCTACTCTTTGCTTCCCAATTTGTTGAATTCCTATGTCCCTCTGAAACACATTTAATACTCTTAGTATATACTCACTTTAAATTTTTTTCACTTAGTGAATGAAAGTTATTTTTAAAAAATAAAAGGGTATTAATAAAAACACTGAGATCCTTACTGCATCTCTTGAGAAAGTTAAGAAGGGAACCAAAACAAAGCCTAAGATGCATGAATGGGGAAGAAGATGATACAGTCTTTTTGTATATGCAGAAGTAAACAGTAAATGAAAACCATAGCTACTGGATGCATGATACAAAAATGGTGGAAATGTGAATTGTTAGGGGAACTAGAAATTTCTGCTGGGTAGACACAGCATCTTAAAATGAAAATCTCTATAAAAACAATTACCAGCTTGTATTTTCTGTGTTCAATAAGCAGAGTAGCTGTTTTTCAGTCTACAATGCAAAAAGTGAAAGCTAATGATCCTTACTATCACTGAATTGCAAATAGGAGGGCTGTTGGAAAGACAAAAAAACACTGTCACTTAAAATAATATTTACAGCCTAACTTGTGGGTTGTTTGGGGTTCTTTTCTGAGACAAAATTTTAAGGAATTCAAAGCTATCCCCAGGAGGGACTCGGTAATAGACAGAAATGTTCGCCAAAAAACAGAAAATGCTCCGAGTTTTTATTATTTCTGACTTCTGTATTTCACAGTAATCCTGAAAATAAAAGTACTTTCAATTAACTCCAGTGATTATATCATTGAATGAATGCATCCATTAAATAGGCTTATACTTGAAAGTAATGGGAAGACCTCTAGGAGCTAAGCATTGAAAACACAAGTATTTCAAAAGAAGACACAAGAGCAATTATAGAATCATAGAATAGTTTGGGTTGGAAAAGACCCTAAAGACCATCTAATTCCAACCCACCTGCCATGGGCAGGGACACCTTCCACTAGATCAGGTTGCTCAAAGCCTCACCCAACCTTGTCTTGTCAGAAACAATGTCAAAAATTAAGAAGCAACACAGATACAATCAAGAGTTACTTAGAAAGGACTTGCTCCCATATAAAAAAAGATAGAAAACACATTCCTTTGGATTTTTAGGGAACTCATGTACTTGGAAGAGCAGAAGACAGATGGTGTGAAAACAAAGCAAAGAAGACAAGCATATTCACTATCATCAAAATGGAGTCATGATTCTTATTAAGGCTCTTTAACACTATTTCACAACACCATACTCAGGACCTGTTGGTTGTAGGAAGAAGAATTAATGCATTGGTTTCTAAAAAATACTTAGTGGCAGTATCAGGAGAACTCTTGACATCTTCATCTAAATATAAAAAGTATTTTGAAATATGAAGTCGTCTTCTTAGACACAACTTAAGGACTCTATTAATATTTATTTAAGCACTTTCAGATTGGTCTGATTGAAAATTTTAGTCTAGACAATCTATGGGAACAGCAAAGGACAAATGCAAAAGAATGAAATTCCTAATGAGAGATAGCAAACTGATTTTTGTTACACTTACAAATCACATTTGGAACAGAATACATAATTTTATATTTTATGTATAAATGTCCTATAAAGTCAATCTTACACACTCTGTTTTAAGTCTCACTTAAGAAACCTTCACAGGTATCTTCATTTTCCCTTTTACAGCCTTTGTCTCCCTAGAACTAAGATTATAGGAAATCATGCGAGGGGTAATTTTCTCTAATATGTTATCTACATAATCTTCATGGTATCACCTAGATCTATTCTATTGTGGACCAGAACACCTCATTCTTACTAGTGAAAAGAGCCTTTGGTTTCACAAGCAGTTATTTCTAAATAGAAAGGCCGGACGCAGCAGCAGTTGTGAAAAAGCAAGCACTGCTACCATGTGACTTTCTTTTATCAGCTTGCATTTTTTCCTACCGCAGTATGAGGCCAATTCTCAAATGGGGCATGAGGATGGCTTCCCTGGGTGCAGGTATACCAACTTGAAAGACACCACAGAAGTGCAGTGTTTCCAAATAGATACCAGTGTCTATTCCTGTTTCAGCACAGGTATCAGCAGGGTTTTACTAGATTGGGCATTACCGTGTGGATTTGTAGCCCTCTTGGATCTCCTGACATTATCTGAAATGGATCATGAGACAGTGCTGTTAAAAAAAAAAAAAATCCTTGTTTTCTTCTGTGTTGAAACACGACATTGCGGCCTGTGAAATTGTGGCATTTCACATTCTCTGTTTAGAATAATTATACGCAAAAGAGAGAAACACAGATTTTGCTCTACCCTCACCTGTTTTTAAAAAAATATCTGAAGTACTCTAGCTTCATATTCACTATCTTTGCATTTATTCTTTCATTTCTATTCACTCAGAAGGTTGAACCATAGGAAAAAATACATTTCTGTACTTTGGTGCTGCTTTTTTTCATGAAAGCTTTGTACAGCTCTTTGTATAGAAACCACTGTGCAGGATTTGCACCTCAGAGTACAGTTTTGTAGACATATATAATTTACACTCCACAAAACAACAAAGTCAGAACGAATTGTTTACATGAGAACTGTGTACCAGGAAATGGAGATACAGAGGAAGAGCTGAGGATGGGGAGTGTTTTGAACAGAAACTGAGATTTTTAAGCTGAAAGGAAGACTTCTAGAGGGATGTGTTTGAGAGACACCTTGGTGAGAGGAGGGATGGGAATGTAGATTTCCTATATTAGAGGAGAACAAAGAAGTGGAGGTGATCACTCACGCAGGCTGGCTAAAGAAAGAAAACCCGGGACCAAGAACAGGGAAGTAGAGATTACAATATCAGGAAAGTTACAGAGCCTATGGTAAGCAATCCCCTTAAATCTTTAATGACTGATCTGTTTATTCCTATAGCTCACTTGCTATAATTTCAGTATTCTCACAGGAGTCAGCAGTAATATGGAAACCAGCAGAAAGACAGACAGCTGACCCAGAAAAAAACCCAACTATTTTCAGCTTTGTTATACAACATACTGCATCCAAAACAAAGGATTAATTTAAAAACTTGCTCATGATCCTTTCATAGAATCACAGAAAGACACACACACCCAAAAAAATTTAACAGTTGTAGACTGTGTTCAGCCATCAAAAATGCTTTTCTGACTGCAGAGGGCATTTCAGTCCAATGTAGGAGGGACCATAGGCACCAAGCACTCCACTTTCAGACATTTCATTAGACCTTTTACCAACACTTTAGTGAAGAAATCTGATCAATAGAATGTATTACCCACAGAACAACGGAGAAGCCACATTTTGCTCACTAACGGCTTAATTTCCCAGGAGCTATTGATAGTACTGACATCTCTGCTGACACAGAGGACATAGTTGGTTAGCCCATCTACTCCCTAAGCCCATGCATAGTGCGCAGGGCTAACACATCTCTGAGTCTGGCACCCAGGAGCTCTGAGCTCCACAAAGCATAGGAGACATGAGTACAGAGTGCTAAACCCTCAGGCACAGAAATAACCTTCAACAGTCTGGTCGAAAGAAACACAGTTTTCTGGGATTCCAGCAGATGTAGACTATTCCCTCTTCCCTTCCCTACCAAACCCATTCACAGCAGGGCTCTGTGGGCAGTTGAGAAATGAAAGGGGCCTGGAGAAACTTGGTGCCATAGTGAACAGAAGCCTTATGGGGTTCAACAGGGAGAAGCACAAAGCTCTGTAGTAGCATATGAAATAATCCTGTACATTGGTACCAAGTGAGAAGCAATTGTCTGAGCAGCAGCTGAAAACTATATGTTATGGTGGACACTATACTGAGTATTAGACACCACTCTGGTCTCATCCAAAGTAAAAAGCCACATATGCCTGGCTGCATTGGAGGACTACAGTCAATAGATCAAAGGAAGCTAAAAATCTTCCTATTCAGCAGTGGTCAGACCACATCTGAATTACTGTGTCAAGCTTTAGGCAGCCAAGTGGAGAATGTGGAGAAACATGGGGGTCCTATTGGAGGACAAAGGATGGTCTAGGGCCTATAGCAGCTGAGGGAGCTAAGCTTATTTAAATTGGTGAAGTAGGAATCTGGGATGATCTAGCAGTAGTCAATGACTACTTGAGCAGCAGTTTGACAAAGATGACGTAGCCAAATCTTCTCATCAGGAGTTTACTGCAACACTGGGAAAGTTCACTCATAAGGGGGAGTGGATTCTTCATCAGGACTTGGCTAGGCAAAACCACAGCTAGCATGACTCAGTGTTGGTAATCATTCTACTCTGTAGAGACAGGAGGCTGGACCAGGTGATCTTCAGAAGTCCCTTCCAAGCAACATTTTTACCGATCTGTGATTCAGTTTCATCTTCTAAGGGCCAAGAAAAAGTAAAACCTAAAATTTTATAGTGTGGCTATTCTCTGGACAAAGCAAGTCACATTTTGAGATTTTGTGGCTCTGTGTTTTGGTAACACTTGGAGAGAGTGAGAATCAATTAATGGAAGAAGGCTTTCTGAAAGACAAGCTAAGTGAAAAACTAAGACAGGCTCCAGTAACAGGCAGCTGGTGCCATGAGGAGAATCATACACTCATAGAATGGTTTGGGTTGGAAGTGACCTTAAAGATCATCCGGTTCCAACTCCCTGCCATGGGCATGGATACCTCCCACCAGACCAATTTGCTTAAGACCTCATCCAACCTTGCTTTGAACACCTCCAGGCAGGGAGCATCCACAGCTTGCCTGGGCAACTTGTGTCGGTGTCTCACAGCCCTCGTGGTGAAAAATTTCTTCCTAATGTATAATCCAAATTTAAAGCCATTCCCCCTCAACCTACCACTACGTGCCCTTTTAAATAGTCCCTCTCCAGTTTTCTTGTAGATCTCCTTCAGGTACTGGAAGCCTTCTACGAAATCTCCCTGGAGCCTTCTCTTCTCCAGGCTGAACAAGCCCAACTCTCTCAGCCTGTCCTCACAGCAGAGGGCCTCCAGGCCCCTGCTCATCTTCGTAGCCCTCCTCTGGACCTGTTCCAACAGTTTTATATCCTTCTTATGTTGGAGATTTCAGAACTTGACACAGGACTCCAGGTGGGTTGTCACGAGAGTGGAGTAGAGGGAGAGAATCACCTCTCTTCACCTGCTGGCAACACTTCTTTTGATGCAGGCCAGGACATGCTTGGCCTTCTGGGCTGTGAGCGCACTTTGCCAGCTGATGTTGATTTTCTCATCAACCAGCACCCCCAAGTCCTTCTCTGCAGGGCTGCTCTCAATCACTTCGTCCCCCATCCTGTATTGAAACCACGAATTGCCCCAACCCAGGACCTTGCACTTGGCCTTGTTGAACCTCATTATGTTCACACAGACCCACTTCTCCTGCTTGTCCAGGTGCCTCTGGATGACATCCCATCCTTCTGGTGTGACCACTGTCCATATCATCAACAAAAATATTAAACAGTGCCGGTCCCAGTACAGACCCCTTAGGGGCACCACTTGTCATGGATCTCCATCTGGACATCGAGCTGTTGACCACTACTCTCTGAATGCCACCATCCAACCAATTCCTTGTCCACCAAACAGCCCACCCATCAAATCCATATCCCTCCAATTAAGAGAGAAGGGTGTTGTGGGGGACCGTGTCAAAGGCTTTACAGAAGTCCACATAGATTACATCAATCACTTTTTCCGTGTCCACTGACTTGGTCACTCCATCATAGAAAGCCACTAGGTTAGTCAGGCAAGACTTTCCCTTGGTGAAGCCATGTTGGTTTACTTGCATCACCTCCCTGTCCTCCATATGCTTTAGCATAACTTTTAGGAGGATCTAGCGCTAGAGCATTTAGAACTAGTAAATTTCCTGCCAACATACCTGAAAGAACAAACATGCCTACCCACACTGATCATAGCTACAGATTAGGATCCAGTTGGGGAAGAAGTGATAGCATGCCAAAATTTCCTGAGGAATACAGATCTCTGGGAGACTTGTGGAATGCCTGTGAAGAGCAGAGGTCTCAAACTGAAAATACTGGCAAAGACTGAGGAATTTTTTTTAATCTGGCCATGCCAAAGGACTTTACTCTATAGAAAAACAATGGGGAAGAACCAGTTTAGCAGAATAACATAGTCAGTTCCACAAGCTGAAAGTTGACCACAGGACTGTTTTGTAAGGGAACAAGACTTGTGCAAGATTCACAATGGCATGGTTCATTGGAGAAGAATGTAAATTATTGTAAAGAGGAGAGTGTCAGGAAATAAGAGTGTGTTAAACCCTCATGCAGATGGCGTGGAAAGCAAGGTCCTGGAAAAGGGCTCAAAATCTCGTGCTTGCCTAGTTCCAGGTGTTTATGGGAACTGTTTCTTTTCTGGTGGTCTGCTAACAGTTGAATAAACTACAGTAAATTATAGTGGGAAAACAGTTTGGAACTGAATTTTGGGAAAAGAAAGTCCTGATACTCTGGGCATGAGTCTTCTGTGCCTTATCAATGGTTTGTCAAACAGGAAGAGAAAATGTGACTGAAAACTCCTTTATAGCCATAAACAATCACTGAAAGGTCTTACAGTCCTCCAATTGGTCTGTATTTCTCTGCAAACCTTCTGGGTGCAGTCAGACTCCTCTTCTGAAAGAAGAAAATTTCAACAAAGAGATTTTTTTTTTTTGTTCCCACCCTACTTAGGAAATGACAAAAGCCACTTGAAAGCTGTGGATATTCTAACAAAGGTGCAGGAAGATAATGTATATGCATCATGGTATACATGGATAGGTACAATCTTCTTTCCTAAGCCGGTCTATTCAATATCAGTCCGTGGGTGTGCAAGTACCTTGTAGGAAAAACTTAAAAGGGCAGCAATGGGTTCCATATTCACTTCCGAGGTTTTGACTCTGAAACTACAGAGAAGGACGTATCCCATAAAGTAGAGTAACAAGGGAAAGAACTGACTGATTTAGAGGCTGCCATTCTGTCAGTGTGTTCTGGTGACGAATAAGGACAATGAAATGTATGTTGTTTGGGTAGTCACTCAAAACTCAGACAAAAACTTTGGTACAAGTCTTGCCTTTGTGTGTTCACAGCCTGTTCAGATCTGTGCCATAGGGACATGTTTCACATACTTAAATGGGTGGCTTTATTCTCATGCCAGCTTCCACTACATCTTCTGGCATCTATCGAGACATGTGCAGACCCCAACAGCACGAAAATAAGCACACTTTTCTCTAGTACTGCAATCCAAATCATGGGCTAGCAAAGAGTTTGTCTTTCAAGGACTTTCTCTCAGAAAGTGCATTGTGTATGCACTTTGCAGGGATTTCTAGCACAAGCACCCTTTACGAAAGATACCAAGTCAAGCCAGACAAACACCCCAATACCTTCCCTGGGCTCAGTTTCCAAATTAATTTTGAGTACAGCTTGGCGTGCAGTTAGTGTCATACAGGATTGCTCCTCCTTTGCTTGACTTGTCTAGGTCAGACATTAAACCACCTTAGTTTCCTTTTTCTTCTTGCTGAGGAAGTCCCACCAAGACAGAGATGCTTGGAAAAGTGGTTTCGCATTCAAAGGAGTCTTATATATGAAATGGAGTCATTTGTTTTCCCTGAGGTGGGAGAGATATAGAACTAGTCCTCACTTCATAATTCACAGGGGATAAATACAGCATTTCTCTTTGTAGTCACAAAGTAGCATCAAGGTAGGGCAGATGCTATTGCTCATGTCTGACTTTTGACATTAATTCATATATTTTAACCTTTAAAAAGGTACTGGTTTGACTCACTTTTGAGGAAGAAGAAAAGGGTTGAGGAAATGGAGGCTCTGTTTGATCTGACCATTTCATCCAGGACTAATTACAGTCCCTTACAGAAAGCAGTCGGTGGAATGATCTTTCAGTGGTAACCTGCAGAATCTTAACTGACATGACACAGCTTGAAGAAATATTTTGTCAGCTTATACTCCTTATTGCAGCACAGTGTTTGGCATAAATGATGGATGAGTGTAGTAAATACCACTATTTCTTTTTACTTCTATATCATTAATGTGTTGCTTCTTACTGTTAATAAAATATGCACTAGACTTTAAAATTTAATACTTCAGCGTAATAAACGCCCTTTCTGTGTGAGTAGGTACTAAAGGTACCTGTAAGTCTGGGTGGAAAAAGAAGTTGCAAGACAACACCGCACCAAAAACAATACATGCTGAGAATGTAATGAGTGAGTTTCCCCAGAACTGATAAACCATGGAGACTAGTGGTCTAACACCTGCAAGAACTGTTAAATGCAATATCAAGAGCTTGCTCCATTTGTTCAAGCCCACTTGCACACGTGAGTGTCAAACATTGGGTTGTGTAAGCCAGACCACATCCAAGAGCATGGCAGCTGCTGTATGCAAAGACTACAAGATTATGTATATGCCTGTTGAAAAAACGGACCCCCTGAGAGACTTCCTGAAAAAAAAGTCCTACCTAGAATCCACCAGGACATCAGCACAACCCTGTGCTTCTGATCATATGACCTCAAAGCTGCTGTTCCAACTGGGAGCTGTGTGATAAACAATTGTGCAAGTGAACTGTTAGAGTGAATGTGCTGTGTGAACAGTTATTTGCCAATAATAATAAAAGTTTGGTTTTATCATTGTTAACGGCTTAATGAATAAAAAGTGTTCTAAGAAATATTGGTGTGATCCATGTCTCCCCCAGCACAATTCCCTATCAAGGAATAAGGAATTTACAGCACGAAAATGACATACATTACCTTTCAGTTGCTGAATAACTTAACACAGTGTTGTGGTTTGAGTTAAAGTAGAATCAGTTTTCTAACTTCAGCTAAGTCTTGTCTAAGTAACTTCATTTTCTGAAAGTTGACTGCATGTTTTTCAGACAGTGTTTGTCTGTAGAAGTGGTGACACAGGGCACTGGAAGCAAAGCCCAATGTTTATATTTACTCCTATAGTAGCAAGAGCCATCATCGAGCTAGTGGATGCAGTAAGTCAAAGAGGCAAAAAAAGGTCTCACCTTCAGGGAGGGCTGGACAGGACAGGTGACTCCAAACTGACCAACAGAGTATTCCTTCCCATATATGTCATATTCGGTATAAAATTGAGAGATCATGAGGGTCTCGCTCTCTTCTTCGATGGCTGATGTTCATTGAGGACCTCGTCTGTCTGCTTGCCCCTGATTCTGGATTCATGCATGCCTGAATCCAGTTCCTGAGCCCAGCTCCCTCCTAGCCTCAGACCCTTCCCCTCGTGTCTGCTCTAAAGCATTTGTGGTGATGTATAGTCATCTAGAAGTGGGGGCGCAATTTCATCCACTTGTGTATATTTTACTGTTTTCTATTATTGTTGTTGTTATTATTATTGTATTATTTCATTAAAGCTGTGGTTTTAGTTTCCAACCCACAAGTCTTTTCTCTCATTTCCCACTCCCTTGGGTTTGGGGAGGCAGAGGAGAGAGAACTGGGAGCCCAGCTGCCTGGTTTTAGCTGCCAAAATTGGCCAGGACGGAGCTAAACCATGACACACAAAAAACAGTAAGGGAGCAAAAAATGATTTTTTTGTCATTGTTTTACTGAAATCTTTTGATGGGACCAAGGAGCTTTATGCAAGGACAGTATGATAGTTGGAAGTCGTTTGAAGAGGAGGGGACTGGAAAGGGAATGGGAAGAAGTGAGAAGATTTCACTTCCTAATTAAAGACAGATGGTGCCTGTGGTGTCTATCGTAGGTGTGTTCTTGCTTCCTTGGTTGCATTTGCAATTGCATGTAGTTTAGTCACCATCTGACGTGTTTATGAAAACCTGCTTATTGGATTGGTCAACCCACTCATTTCTGTTGGTTTTCTTAAAAACTTTGGAACGACTGGGTAACAAAAAAATTGAAAAAAACTGAGTGTATGTCAACAGTATGGTTTGCTTCTGGAATGTAGCTTTCTGAGACTTAGTAAAGTCATCTCCTCCAGCGTGCCCACCATCCCACACTGTCATGTCCCATATAGCACTGTGTTTTGTTCCCATTTATATATTCATACATTATTTTATTCCACATAGGAATGCCCAGAACATGGAAGGGCCGTCTGGAACCACAACTTACCGCATCTGTAACAGCTGGAAAACACGAAGGTCTGGAGAAGCAATCATTAAGAAGTAACTAAGCAGAATGAGAGATGCAACTATGGTTATTTCTTGAAAAAAAATATGTTTTTTATAGCAGCAAAATGATCAAAAACACATGACAGCTTCTGCTTACAGGTATTCTATGTCATGTCACCCTTTTCTTTGTATGAAGCGCCTTCATTCCTGGAAATAGTTGTGTCTGATAAAGATTAAAAGAGAGGATTTAAGTCTCAGTGTGTATGCATACATCCTGTCCTGTTCCTCTCTGATCATCCAAACAAGAAAACTCCCAGGCTGCAATCTTTGCAACACTTGCTTCATTCTGCATCACATTCTTTAGCCCTTTGTTTCCTGCAGCTTTAGTCTATCTCTGTAGTATAGGAGGACAGGATACTGGTTTCTTCCCTTTAAAGTTCCACTTTTGATTCATAAGCTATTTTACCAGGCTGACAGAAAGGTGATCTCAATTTCTTCAAAACAAACATCTAGGAAATTAATTTTCTGTCTTTCTCTAGTCATTCTTGCATAACATTGAAAAAGCATGTGGAAGACATAATAACAAATCCATACATGTTCATAGTTCGGCTCATGCCTCAAAGGAATGACAAATGGTTCCTAGGATCATGGCTAAACAAATCCTTTGTTTATCAATAATAATGGATCCAAAAGGTCATGTGTTTGTATTCACTTCTGAGCTCCAAGTCTCTGCCTTACTGACAGCTCCTGTATCTTCTGTGGAAGCTGCAGTGTAAGCCAAGACACAATCAGTTCAATATCGTGTAACTTAGATGATCAGTTGGTGCTGTCACCCCACAACGGATGGACACTTTGGTCCAGCATGGCTTATTCTCGTGCAACTTGTACTGGAGAGCTTTAAAGCATTAGAAGGTCTGGAGGTCATACCCGTATTGCTTACATTTGTCTGCTAATTGGTGCAGCCCAACTTCCCCCCCTCCCCATACCTCAGATAAGGGGGGATCTGTACATTTTCATGTATGAATGGTAGAGAAAGGCTCATATTCTCCCAGCTCCCTCTCCACATCCAGATGATTGACCCAGACAACACATCCAGTCATTTCCCCGATGCAGACTTTCCTATATTTTTTAATTTATCCTCACTCCTGTCCCCAAATATATTTAGTTCATTGAAGGGCTGTCCTATAATTGTGTATACCTAGCAAACTACACTAGAAATCTAAAGAAAGATTGCAAAAAACAATCTAGAGAAGAATCAAATAATCTCAGTGGAGGAGTCTTTTTGGGATTAAACATGAAAAGAAATAAAATTGCGTAGTATCCACTGCACTATCTATACTGCATTAAACTCAATTTATTTTATACTGCTTTATATTTTCAGTGTTCTGCATGCTGCAGAGTTTTGTTCTGAAAATGCAGAACTGCACAGTCAAAGTTGAAAATGAAAGGATGAAAACCAGAGCTTTTAATATCAAAGTAGATCATATTGGAGGCCCTCAGGAAAGTCCAAGCAAATTATTTAGGACTAAGACATAACTATATTAACTGGAAGTTTCTGCTAAATTGATTAGAACTTTAGGTTTCAAATTGACCCAAAAGGTTAATTTGGGTGGTTCATACATCTCAGAGCTATTGCTGCTGCTGGTGTCTGATCGCTGCCTACAGGAGTGGTCTTCACACTGGTAACATTGTTCATATTATATAATTCTTTCAAAGAAAAGCTCTCTGTAGAGCTTAGTGGACTAGAAATACCAGGCTTAATTCAGCCATGCAGATTTAGACAAAGTACATGGTAAAAATTGCCTTTTGCTGTTCCTGGCAGCAGGGGGAATATTTCATAAGTGCATGGGAGGCAATCACTCCTGACAGCTGTGATTTCCTGCCCTGCCGTACATTTCGGCAGTGACTCACTGTGGATTGTGTGCTACTGAATGCAGCCCCTGAATGATGAAGTAACTCCTTTTCCCTCTCCCAAAAGGACCATTGTCCAGTATAAAATGTACCCAGCTGCACAGCCAGTGATGAAGCCAATGCTAACATTTTGAATTTCACGTGCTCTTCCTCGACAAAGTGCTGTCCACCCTTTTGAAGCTCACATCCTCCAGGAAGTTCATTCCAAGGTTATGACTACTGGTTAACAGTAATTGTTTTTATTTATGATATTAAATACAGCTTCACAAAACCAGTGACCATTAGAGGTTTACTCACTGAAATTAGCAAGTAAAATGTATGGACTGACACGGATCAATATGAGTTTATCATATCAAACACTAATGCAAAGACACAAAGCCTCATGCAGACCCATCATATATAAGCAGGAGAAAATTTCTTTTCAGAGATCCTTAGTGGCCTGTTGTGAGAGACTAAATAACCCTTTGGAGCTCCCTTGGGCTGACATCCACGGAGAGCCAATGAATCTAGGCAGGAAACTGGAACTGCAAAGGCACAGTCAGAGCCAGCTCACAGCTAGAGGTGGGAACCCAGCACTACCTGACTCAGTGTGAAACCTCTGTCCTCCCCTGGTAACGTATACAGACAGCCACAGTACTCAGTCAGTGCACCCCAACAAGAAATTGGAAGAACTTATCTCAGAGCTCATGATGTCATCAGGAATTATGAAGTTGGGAGGTCCCAGTGTGAATTCCCTAGTGATCCTCACTTTTGACCTCAGAACTGCAATAGCAACTGATTTTGAATAGCAGTACCTGTTCTGAGCATCTTTTGCTGTGACTGATGAAAGCAAACAGGTCTTCTAAGTTCTTTTGCATTTAACAGGATACACAAATACCATTAGGTACTTATGGGGGCAATGCTAGTACTTCCTTGCTGTGACTCTCATCCAATGAAAACATCCATATCCTAATCCAATGACTATCAGAGCTGCAAGTTTTTCCTGCCTCTCCAGATCACAATACTAATACCATTTATATCTAATGGAAGGTTCTCTACAAAATGTTCATTATCTTTTGAAAAATACAGTTGTGGTTTTTGGAGTAAGAAAACTCAGAAAACTCCTCAGGCCAGCTATTCCCTACAGCAGCACTTCGCTCATACTGCCAAATCAAAGAGTATTCTAATGCAAAATCGCCCTATGTTGCATATTAGCTTCACAAGAAACATCACATGAGCTTGGAGCTGAGGTCAGTAGTCATGATGTTTGAATATAAAATGTATTTTACAATATGGTTCAAACATAATAAATACCTCAGGCAAGTTTTTCGAATCTGTCAATTGACTGAAAAATGATGTCACATCAGAGGCTGCTGAAAATGTTACCCCTGTCATCATTGCACCTTAGGAACAGTAATTGTTTCTAGAACTCAGAGCCACAGGAAATGCATTAACAAGCCGTATCTACATTCATCATACTACCTCCACATACAGGGAAACATTGTCCATTCCCCTCCCATCTTGACAATTTTAATGATGCTCTCCAGGAAATTCTAGGAAATATAAAGCAATCCCTACCTCTTACATAGGACACAGTAGCAAAAGCCTCCAGTAGGAACAGAGCAAGAAGATTAGTAAAACCCTAAAAGGAATATTGTGACAAAATCTTAGCTGTGCCGCTGCTTCTTCTGTTTTATGTAGATGTGTGTCCAGTTCAGCTGAAGAAATCTTAAAGGGACATTAGAATACATTACAGTCGTAGAAAATAAATCATTAAAATTGTAGAAGATCAAAAACTGACAGTGACAGATGAAGTTCAAGTTGAGGCAGGTATATGCCTCCATCTGCTCTACTATCATGCATCAGCACAGCTCTTCTCAATCTTTCTTAGCACCTGCAGTAATTTGATTCTTGATGTCAGGCTGAATTGTCTAGAAGGCTATTGCTGGAGATGGTAATGCCACTAGTTGGCTACTTTTAAAGTGGTGATGGAGGAAACCACCACTAACTACCATATGAATTGTCAATCCTGTCTCTAAATTACTCAGCTTAGCTCTCTTGCAAGCACACTATCAGCAGTGGTACAGATAGGGGAGAAGACTATGATCTGTTATTATGAATTTTAATGTAACGCTTCATATTTATACCCAAGCTATAGTCCATAAAACTGAAATGAATTTCTAATGCTGTATTATTTGCTGTTTTCCATTCTAGTTACCATTTCATTCAGATTTTCTTTAATAATGTATTTTTATAGGCCTGTACCTCTGCAACTCTCCTCTGCCAGCTGAACTCTTCTGCTAACAGTAGCAATGCTTCACAAAGCCCTGTGATTTGAAGTGACCTTGGGACTACCCTTTTCTCTATTTCTCCCTGGGCTGGTAAAAAACACAGCATTAGCTGAAAGCAGCCCTAAATTTCCTGGCTTTTGTTAGCTTATCTAGGATTCTCCTGACATATATTTTTGATGTTTAATTTCTTTTGTATTTGGCCACCTCTTTAAACCAAAAGAGGACCAAAGCACTTCTTCCCAAACAACAGCCAGAAGCATCAACAACCACCTGCACGCTGACAGAAAGCATCTCACCACTGAACCTTCCAATCAGCGTAACTGTCACCTCATCAGCATGGCTGTCACGTACCTCCAATCTCTGCAACGGTGCGTAGATGAGGCTGCTAAAGGTTGCAAAGAGAGGCAAGTTTCTTGAAAGCACCCTGCTGCTGACTCCCTGCCTCATGACTGGCATGCTGATGATACTGCATGTCAAGTGTGATTTCCTTGCTTCCCTCCCCATGCAGATACCCTTCTAGCTCACCGAACAGACTTTCGCAAATTAGGAGCAACGAGCCCTCCATGCTATTGTCTCCTCATCTTCCTGGGACTCACCACTTCAATTAAGCACTGAAATTGTTCTTCCTGTTATTGCTTGACATCCTTCCCTCTGTGGCAGTGCTCTTCCCTCTTCCTTGTCCCCAGCCCCCATCTCCTCCTCCTTCACTTCACAGCAGCAGAAGCATGTGCTAATGAGGGAAAATATCTTCCAGCCTCAGATGCCTCATCTTGCCAACATACCCAAGTATGAGGTCATGTTAATCCCATACACTTGCAAGGAATGGAAAACACTTTTTACCAGGTAGGCCTTGCAGCTGCTTTGCCATATCAGCTAATACTGTTTAACATATCCCCTTTGTAGTTGGATTCTGAGTTAACTTTTCCAAGTAGCATATGGACAAATGCTTATTCAGGTTTGTATCACGTACCCAGGATAACCTGTTTCAAGAGAAACACACCTAATTTGGCCTGCTGTATCAATGAGGTCTACTCATTTACCTAAGGACTGGAGAAGAAGGCACCAAAATAAATTACTAATTTACGGTTTGGTATGGTATAAATTAAGGAAGGCCCCTTCTTGTTTAGTGGTGACTCAGTAAGCAACCTAACCTGCTTCACACAATACTGAGTGAATATAAGTAGTTTTAAAGCAAAACAAACCCTAAAACAAACATACAGAGAGCTTTCTGAAATATTTCTAAAGCTGGACTCAGAACTTTTTAAACATGTTTTAAGGCAGAATTTACTGTTCTCTATCACAACAAAACAAATAACACAGATTAAAGTAAAATATGTTTGTGATTCTCGAAAACATGGACATAATGCACCTGAAAATAGAAATCTTCCTAACCATCTGGAACCTAAGTGTTTGCCATCAGTATTAGATCCAGCAACACTGCAGCTAGGTAGTATTTTGTCACTGGTTTCAATGAGGCCAGGAAGCACAGACAGCCACCAGCGTCTGGAAATGGAAATACAGCAATGGTTAAGTGGAAGAATTTACTTCCAGCCATTGCAAGGTTACAGGTGCACAGCTGGCAGGGTGATTTTATTTCTTTTGGTGCTAGATAGAAGGAGAGGGAAGGGAGAATAAAAAAAAGAGTTATTTTTCCCTTGGTATTCCTTTTTAATTACTTTGGATAATTCTAAAACTCCTACCAGAAAATTGTAATCATATGTTATGTAAGATAAATGTCTAAGCAAGCCAGATCAGGAGTTCAAAGCTTGGAACCCACCACTTCAAATGTATTATTATCTTTTCATGCAAAAATCTGCATTTTATTCAAAACATAAAATAAAATCGCTTCATTGTGCACCATGCAGGCAGCACAAGTAAGTGCATTGTTCCTTTATGGTGCTGTGGCAGCAGGACTGGCCTGCATTTAACATTTTGAGTGTTACTGGAGTATTAGTGTAGGCTTAAGTCTCATAGACTGCAAATGTTTTGCTGGGAGGTAGGCAGCTTTTCTCCAGAGTTCCTCTAAATCAACCCAGAGTTTCTCAGAGTATCTCAAAAGTTCCATTCCCTTAGATACTAGATCAGTAGTTGGTCTTCTAACACTACATGGGTGATAACTATGGATTCTGAATAATATGGGGAAATAAAGCAGCTGAAAAATCTAAAATAGCCTATGCCCACACCTTGCATGCTGGTTTCTTATCAGGTGGAAAGGTGGCAGCATAGAAGAACAATCTATTTTTGACTCTTATTGCAGGACTCAGCAGCGAGAGGGAGCAGAGCTCTTTTAGTTACTATTCCCCCAGCTATCTCACCAGGAAGCTGCATGTCTGTACCAGGCCTTGCATCACATCCACCAGCTCTTGGCTGGTGTTTTGAATGCCCTAGAGACTCTAAATGGCATTACCTACCTGTGGTTAGGTGACACCATCTCTGATTGATTCCTTAACCAGAGATGACCACAAAGAATACAGGAAGATCTCTTCTCCCAGCCCCTTTTGCAACTTCTCAGCCAAAAGGAAATACACATCACAAAACGAGAGGCACAGAATTACTTTGAAGACTGTTTATTGACCAGACAGCAAAAAACCTACAACTTCAAATGAAATGTGACTGTAGATTAGTTTCCATTTCATCCTTAAATCATTTTGTTAAAAGCAGCCGAAGTGTTTACAGTGAAGAAATATTATTGTGACATAACGACAGGAGAGTGCTCAAATATAACCATACAATCTTTTCAATAGTTGTGCATCACACAGTCTTTTCAATATATATTACAAGTAGTAGATATGTGGTAAATGGTCCACTGACTCCAAAAATACACCGCATCACAGACAGGACAGCTCCACAGCAGGTTGTAGGTGTGCTTCAAGGAACATTTCCGTGTTAGAGCTCAGTAATTTACACTAAGTTATGGGAGAGGAGCCTGTGGGAACCAGTCAAATACAGAGAGGAGAAACGTGAGGCATGCTGAAAGTAGGGCTGCAAATGTGTGCATTGAGTGTGAAGGTAATAGATAAAGGCACCAACTCCATGCAGTCTCTCTACAAGCAGCTGCAGGCAGGCAGACCTGGCTCTTCTGCAAAGTGCTGCTTCAGTCTATAAGCTCCACACAAATCCTGGGGTCCTCCCACTCACTGCAAACAGCCTGCAGCACTCAGGTGATAAGAACACCTTCCTTTGCAAGGAGGGAGTGAGGAAGGGGTTAGGAAATGAAAGGAAGAGATAGAGACAGAGATAGGTGGGGTTTCACTAAGACAAAGTGTTTGAAATGGGCACAGCAGGTAGAGAAACATTGCTGGCAGGAATCCCAAAGTGGAGAAACACAGTCTAGTTTAGGGACTCGAAGGCAAGGAAAGAAAGATTGCAGAAGCTATATCTTGCAGGGGACAATCAAAGTAGGGTAAGCTGCAAAGCCATGCAGAGAGAGAGAAGGGTCAAATATATGATGTCGGGGTGAAGAGACAGGAACAGCATGAATTCTTGTAAAGAGTTGTAATAATCATAATATTGGCAGGGCCTTAACTAGGCAGCCCTGCTGAGTACCCAGATAATACAGCTGCTTTTAATTGCTGATGTGTGCATTTTATGTCATTTGCCTGATGCACAACCCTTTTATGATTGTTGCGTTTGACCACAAACCAACAATCAGTCATAAAGCATCACACAAATGATTTCCTCCCCAAGCAAGCTGTGCTGCTTTCATTGATATTCAATGTTTAGATTTTATTTGAGATAGGTGGATAGGCATAAGAAGAGGAGCAAGGTGGGGCACAGAGAAACTTATTTGAAATAAACAAATTGACAAAACACAAAGGCAGGAGGCAAGAGACAGAGGACTAGTCAGGGAGGTGCCTGCTACCAAGTTGGGCAGATATCACCTGGAGGCAGACTGCTTGGGAAAGGCTGACAAATGACAAAACTGTCATATATTTCATATGAGTATGAAATGGGAAGAGAAGGACAAAAGATACCGAAAGGAAAAATAATTTCATATGGAAATCCCATTATTTCCCATTTCCCCTTCCTCTGCGCCATCACTCTGCTCCTGTCCACCTCTCCCCCTTTTCCAAGTAGCACGATACAAAACGTTTCATTTCAGTACTAGCATGCTACATATTTTCAGATGTAGCATTGTTAGCTGGAGGTCTACCAGAGGATGCATATTGCTTCTCTCCCACCTGCTGTTCATTTCATAAACTGCAATCAGTACACAGTCAGCACCTCTCCTGTTTATTATGTGTTACAGCAGGAGATTTTGTTAGACCTTAGAAGCACTGGACCAAACACGACACATTCCAAGTTGTGCCACTGGGTGAGGCAGGAGTCTACGCAGCACCTGCACCCTACTTGTCCACAGACCTCACAGACCGATTTCTTTCTTATGCATATACCTTTGAATTTCATTACTTTAATTCTTTCACATTGCATCGAATTTCTGTTCCTATATTCACAGTTTTTTCACTTGTTGTTAGTGTATGCTCATCCAAGAAGCTATTATAGAGACCAAAACTAGCATCCATTTCTGTAGAACAGGAATAAATGAGCATTGCACAATCAGGTGTTTATCGTATCTACAGTATGACACAGGAAGTAGAGATTTGCTCTTGTAAAGGAGGAGGACACTCACACCCAGACTAGGCTGCTTTGAATACTGGGCCTACCAAGGAGGAACTGCCTGCTAGGCTTCCAGCCTAGTCTAGAAGCACCCACATCTTTATCTGCATATGCATGGCTAAGTTCACTAGATTCCACTCTTAAAAGCCTGGGCACCATCATCTCTGTGCGTTTGGTCCACAGGTATTTCTGTATAGTCAATGCAAAGGCAAAGGTCTGATAAGACATAGACTAACCACCCTTTTGCTAGTCTGGGATATTCTTTACAAACACAGTATACGTGCATGGCTTAGGCTGTGTCATACACAGCCTCCTGGAAAACCTCACAGTTCGTGGATAGGCCTAGAATGAGAAAAAAACACAGCAATGCTCTTCAAAAATCTTAATGAAGCACACAGGTTACACAGCTGCATTGGTTTGCAAAGATGTCTGAAGTCATGGTAGCCTCTGAAAGGTTCAACATACCACATTGGTGTACAGGACGTGCAGATCAGTGGCCTCTCTTTGAAGAAGACAGTAGTACTGACTAAAAAGTCCAAATACAGGAATTCCTTGTTACTTGCCTGTGTATGATTTCCAGATAAAGGACAAAGAATGTGTCTCAAACCTTATTCTCCATGTGAGGAGTAGACCAACACAATCTTTTGCCCATTTTAAAGACAGGATCATTTGCCAATTGTGTATTTCTCTCCCTGCAGATGTGAAATTATGACTTCATCTGTAAGGTGGCAGTCTCAGGTCTCCACCAATGAATCATAAAGTCTTTCTGCATGAATGTATGATGTTTATGTGCTTGTCAGTGACATCTCTATGTGACCACACTCCCCAAAGTCAGACATAAAATCTAAGAAATCACCATTAAGCATTTGTAGCTAGCAAATAGTATATGACCCATTACAGTGTCTGTGTTGCCATGTTTTCTCATGGATAACAGATAGAAGAAAAGGCAGTAGCTGCACCTTGCTTTCACTGAGTTTATGTGGTTGAGACCTGAATTGGGAATCTAAATGAAAACTGATACAAAGTACTCAGTAAGGTTTCATGTGATTTGATTTCAGTCTTTCAGGATTTCTTTTAAATAATTTTGAAAAGTTGTATTGCTCAACCAAACCTTAAAAACAAGAAGTTTCACAATGAAAGGAACCCATGAAACTATAATTCTGTCTGGCTTCTTATTCATGCATAGTTTTTATTATTTAATCACATAGGTTGATCTATAAGCTTTCTCTGTACAGGATGAGAAGACTAAGCACACACTACAGTGAAAGTAGGTTGCAAGAAATACCTTTAGTCATACTTTTTCACCCTTAGTTCTCATTTGAGGTAAGATGATGTTCTTACACTGAACTGTGGGCAAGTTTGGAGTTTGCTGACATCTGTTCCCACAGCATCCTGTGTTTGCTTATCTACAGCAAAGCGCAAAAATGCAGAGACCTCCGCTGTTGAGGGGAAAATAAAAAGGAGTAAATATTACCTATCTTTTTTGGTTAACCAAAATGGCTCATCAAAAGCTGGATCAAACTACCTAGTTAATGCTTTAGCAAAGAAAACACAGTATTGCTGACCTGACTTCAGTTTTGCATGACAGAGTCAAATAGTGTGGAACAGAGATACTATTACACACATAAGGGTTGGTGAGGACCAAGCATAGAAAGAGTAGCACAGAGATGAGGAGGAAAATACACTTGCATTTTTTCATATGAGAAAGTTGTCAGTTCAGGCAGGACAGTAGACATTATTAAGATGTTCATCTGAGGTCATACGTCTCCTTTCCCACTGAGGTGGGTAAGTGTTGCGTAGGGACCGGAAGATCTATGTACCAGATAAAGAGGCACCTAGAGCCAGACCTAAACTGGTACAGCCATGCATTACAGGTACAGACCATGAGTAGACCATAATAGACCATGCTCCATTTGGGAGAAAGTGTTGCTATAGAACTTTTTTTGCTATGAGATGTTCTCAGCTTCCATCAACCCTGAACATGTACAGATAATTATGAATCTGAAAAAGAAACCTGCATTTCTTCTGAAGACCATCAGGCGAGGCCTCATTCTTGTGTATGAGCAAATAGGACAGTAAGTTGTACCAAATTTTAAAAGGAGACCCAGAAAATGAACCTGTTTACATTGAAAATTGTACTTTCACAGACAGCCTCTTATACAGAGGGACTTCCAGAAGACAGTGAAAAGGTTATTTAGAGGATCTTGCTTTCTGTTGCCAAAGCATTCCAGAGAAACCTCTGAGATGGATATAACAGCTGAGAAAAACACCTGAAGAGTCTGTCTGAAGTGCTAAAAAGTAATTTCTAGTGCCCAGGAGTTTGCAGCCTGGTCACCCTGTGACAGCTTGCACTCTTCAAGAGCTTGTGCACAAAACTGGCACGCTGGAGCCTGCCCAGCACTGAAGGTCACCTCTGTGGAACAAGCTGTTGTCCATGAAGGTAGAGAGAAGGTCTCCTTGGACAAACAAGCTAGTGAAAAAGGGTCAACCTGTCCTATTTGCGAGGCCAGTCGCACTGCTTCCCCAGTGCACTAAAGTGCATGTGAGGAACTGACCTACAAGACTGAAGTCTGGCCTGCCGAAAATGCTGTGCAAGCCCATTTCATAGGCAGGGATGCTGAGCCCATGAAGGGAATATATGTGGATGACTGGTAAGGGTCTGAGGTGACGATATAAATGCTGCTCCATGACAGGAAGTACAAATCAAGCCAATATAAAAAAACTTGTTTCTTTACTTCTTTTATATAGAGTTTTTCCAAAAAAAAAAAAAAAAAGGAAATGCCATAGAGAGCCACACCTGCTTGGGTAGAGGAAAGATCATAAGTGAAAGGAAACGCTGCTAAGTTTGATGTTTTGCTCCATTTTATAGCTGTTCCAGGGGGCTGGACTCTGAAAAGCCAGCCTTTGGCTGCCAAAACTGAAAATAATTTGCGAACGGGGATTTTGTAGAAAGATTCTCGCCAATTCAAAAATCTTGCCCTCCGCATTCATTCTTCCTCTCTCAAGAGATAATTTTAATTTTTAAAACAAAACTGTTCCTATGAAATAGTGTCAGTTGGCTTTTAAAGGCAAATCTTTCCTTCATCACTGCAGTATCTATATCACCACGAGAAATGGAGACACCTGGGGTGATCAAAACCAAAAGAAGTTGGAGCAGTTCACATTAAAGCTCCCCCTCCCAAAGAGAAATGGACCAGAAAACTCCACAAAGCCTCTCAGAGCACAGCACAGTGCTGAGCACACATCCTGGCTTTGCAAAGCCATCCCAGCCTGATGAGACTGTAATGACGACCAGCTCCAGGGACAACCTCAGATACACGCTTCTGAGTGGTTATGGAAGCAGCTGCAAGGGCGACAGCCAGTCCCCTGCTGTCTCAGCCTCTCTGAAACAACTTTCAAACCCTGAACACCTGAGACAATACCTCCAGGAGTGGGTTTTACAACCCAGGTACAGAAGTTACTTGCTTGAGCTGTGCCCACAGGATTAGGACCAGACACAGGATGATCTAGGGCAGGACCCAGCCTTTAGAGGAGCCAGAATTTGAACAGTTTCTGAGTCAAACAGATGAAGATAAGCAGCAATCAGTCACAGCTCGCTGACTTCCACACTTTAAGCTAGATAACAAGGCCCTTTTTTGCTTTGAAGTGGTGCTTCTTCAGGAGAAATCTCTGAAAGTGGAGGGAAATGCCATCTACACCTTTCTGGCTTTTTAATATTACATATGCATGGCAGGAACCAGTATGGCTTCCATTAACACTAGCCTCAAGGTGCTGACATCTCTGAGAAGACTGAACGCATAAAAAAAGGAGGTAGACATTTTATATGTTGCTGTTGCCATTAAGAGTGAATTACTACTGCTGTTTGCTATTTGCATAATAAACAAGTGTTGGAAGCCCCAGTCAGCACCCACATCTGACTTTACTGACAAATCTATCCCTGTAATATTGTATGGCATTTATGAAATAAATGAAATACGGTCATAGTTACACTCCATAACATTTTTGAAGTTGTTTCCTTGAGCAGCAGCACACCCACAAGGGTTGCTATTCAGTTGAGGATACAAAATCGTAATGCCTTCCAGGAAAAATCCCAGAGCAACTTTCTGGTTTTGAGAGCTTGTGAAGAAGGCTGCAGAGGGTGAGATGCTGAGACCAGCTAGTCTAGAATCTGGAAGTGCCGTCAATACAAAGAACAGGAGATGAGAATTTGTGAATGACAGATACTTCCGTATCACACTCTATAGACAATTCTAGATTTCTCCAGGAACACAGAAGAAGTGGGATTTCAAGGCCAAAGCAACAATTAAAATTTCTGGAGGTAGGAGGCAGAGCTAGAAAGCTTCCAAGGTGGGTTTATGCTACAAAGGAGTTGGGAGAGTGGCATGCTTCTCTTTGAAAATAGTGTGAGGACACAGAGAACCACTGTTCTTCCCTGAAAAGTAAGTGTGTAACTGCAGATAACTAGATGAAGAAAATGGTGGAAGGGGCTAGACCTAGGTTTCCCCACCCTCTTTACTCCATAAGGAGACTTTTTGAAATTTCAGAAGGTGAATGTATGTTATTATAACAGGAATGTAGAAGGGATTTCAGTTTTCCCCAGCTTCATCAGTAGGCTCCCCTTAATTTGGTGGTCTGTAGTACACATCAACCACAAGGTCCCCTTTGTTGCTTTCTTCTATATCTCTTACTCAGAGGCTTTCAACCTGTTTGTGGCTATCCTTCAGAGATAGTTCCATTTCTTGAGGTAGAGGGCTATACTTCCATGCCTCCTTCCTCACCTGTCTCTTCTGAACAGCCTGTAGCCATTAATTTCCACATTCCAGTCATGGGATTTGTCCCACTGCGTTTCAGTAATGACAACCAGGTCATAACTTTCTAGCAGCATGCTGGCTTCCAACTCCTTCTGTTTGTTGCCATGTTGTGTGCATTCACGTAGATGCGCTTCATCTGGGCTGTTAGCCGTGTCACCTTCTTAGTGATTCCTCTGATGTATTTCATCAGTGTTTCTCTGTTGGCTCTTATTACCTTATCAGCCTCTGCCTCATCTCTGTAAGACTTCAAATGTGCTGCAATGTACCCAGCACATCTCAGAGCAACAAGCTGAGGGCCCTTGCTAGCACCCTGTCCCTCTAACTTTGGCATGACAACCCACAGTTTGTCATAGGCAAGACTGATATCAACCCTGTCCCCCTTCAAGTCCAGTTTAAAGCCCTGCAAGCTCCTTAGCAAAGACCCTCTTCCCTCTTCAAGAAAGGTGAATCTCATCTGGCACCAGCAAGCAAGGAGTGTGTATGCCCTTTGGTTATTGAAAAATCCAAAATTGTGGTGATGACACCAGCACCCCTTGGCTGCTCATTCTCCAAAGGGTACATATATCATGAGGGTACTTATGTATTATATTTTAGTCCTTCTCTCATTGCCCTCACTGAAGTCAGTAGAAAATTTGTCATCATAAATTTGCTTAAGCCTTCATTATTGTATTATTAGAAATGCACATGAACATGAACCTTTCTTTTTTTAAACCAAGTTACCTGCAACAGTTTCTCACTCCTAGATAACAACACCTGTATAGATTTCTGCTATCAAAACGCTGAGACAACTATTGTTGATTGCAGCACAAAGTACAGTAATGATATGCTAAAATTGATGTTTGTTTCCACAACGACTGCAGTAATGAGAAGAAATAAAACATAGATTAGGATGGGAACCCTTCTGCAGTCTTCCACTACAACTGTGCTTCGCACATCTTCTCCCAGTTGTAAACTACTTTTATATAGAGGTGTCTTGATATTTATGTCTTGACGTATCTACCAGCAGTCGTACTGATTACACTGTTAATATTTGAATTTATAATAATAGGAATGTGGGCAAGATTTAAGGGATTAGTATAATTTCAAGAGAATATTACTTCCATTTCCACACTAACACCAAGAAACAGCATAAATACCCTCCCAGGCATCCTACAGCAATGAAAATCTAAATTCAGCCAGGAATTCTTGTACTTTTTTGACATATAATTCCTAATGGAAGCTCTAATTCTTAGTATGATCAATTTCTTTTAAAAATAAGTTAACCAAACATGGGAAAACCAGCTTCATTTTAGGCACTAGGCAAACTCAATAAATCTTTCTTTTCCTCGAGACCGTGCGTCTCCGAAAAATGCCTACTCATAGAATTGAAAACATAGCAGAAATATTCTTAACTGTCAGACTGTGGTTTCAAAGAAGTGCTTTCCAGATTGGAAATGATGGCACATTCCACTTACAGTTGTGAGACAACTTAATTAGACAGATACAATAAACTACATAGTAATTTCAGAGTAACTCCACTGGAAATGATGGTAATTACACAGTCATTGAAGTAAAAAGTTCCTAAATTAAAAAAACACAGCTCAAATATCTATGTACATGTAGATACTTCAACCTCAGCTTCTTTTTCTTTCCCTCTAACAGTTCAAAATGCTACCCTGCATGCGTGTTTCTTGGCAAATCGTGGTTCAATTTGAAATATCATATCCTTTTGTGAGACTCTGTGAAAACAGTCATATGCCTAGGGGTTTTGCTGGACTGGAGCTATAGCATTTGAGAGCATGCATGAGTGAGCTCTTGGCCATTTCACCTCCACTGTATGATACCACTCCATTAAACCTCATATCTGGCTAGAGGACAGAAGCACAGCCAAAAGAGAAAAAAAAAAAAAAAAAAAGAAAAGAAAAAAGGAAGAAAAAAATTTTGGAGGCACAGCTTATGTACAAGATGCTTTCTTGCTCAGAATGCCATGACAATTTTAGCATGTGTTTTGCTTTGGGTCTTGGGTCAAAAAACTTGGCTTCTGGTCCCTGTCTTCACTTATGCCAGTATTAACTTCTCCAGAGTTAACCCCAGCATAAATGACAAGAATGAAGCTGTAGAGCTTATTTGTTTCTAAAGAAACAGATCTGTATGCACTGATATCCAGATGCAGATATACCACCTCTCCCACTCAGGACTGAAATGGCTTCCCCAAGGCACAGTACCAGGAGAGTGGAGCCAGTGACCATCACTCATGCCAGTCCATGGCCAACATCATCTTCTTCAGGAAACAACAAGGTGAAGCCAAAAGACCCAGTGGCAAAGACTGAGACTGTCCATTCACAATGATCTCCATGAGGAGCCATGCAGTGCCTGAAGCAAAACACTTCTTCAGTTCCCCTAAGGGAAGTGGGTTGTGAAGAGTAGATGGAGACTGCCTTTGAGGACAATGGAAAACTGTCATGCAATGTCCCGGATATGCCATGCGAAGAGGGAACCGTTTGATTCCTCGCGTGCAGTCAGGTACAAGCTGCATGAAAAAAAGAAGTCCTACACAACCTTAAACACATATTTATGTATTCTCCCCCACTCCCCCCGATGAGATATCTTTGTGTGACTCATGAAACATGTCATTTTAAAACCTTAGAGGATAAGTTGTCAGAATATATTTTGCTTTAAAATCTTTCTTTCGTCTCTCATTTAAATCTTTGAAAGACTTTGTAAGTTGGTTTTATTGCATTCATTTTGGTTTTGTTATGGCAGAGATGAATGTTGCTTCCTTCTTGTGAGTTAAAATATTCCAGATTAAAAAAATGGGAGGCGTGAACTGTGAAAATTACAATTGTTTCTTATGGTCCTCTCTACGCAGAGCAGGTCCAAGTCTCATAGACCCTTTGGACTCCATCTCCTCCTCTGGTGGCTACAGCTTAACACCATATTGATAATGAAAGGTAAATGAGTTCCCACAGCAGAGTAAGTACCAAACATATGAAGCTTTTGTGAACATGGATGTAGCTGTTACCATTATGGGCAATTAGAGGGCTTTGAAAGTGTGTTGCCTGACTTTCTGTTGCTTGGTAACTGTGCACCTAATTCTTTCTCTAAGAGGTCACAGAAATGTCAGAAAATCCATTTTGGTGTGTGTGTGTTGTGGGGGGTGGCAGGGAGACAAATGCCCCTATCAGAACAGCAGCATATAGATTAGTTAAAAGAACTTTCTGTCTTACATTAGCAGATAGAAAATAGTATTATTATTTGCCTAGTGCTACAAAGCTGTGCAATTTTCATGTGCTGCCAAAAATATAATATGCTTGTTATGCCAAAGAGGTTAGGAATTGCAAACACACTGATGAAATTTGGCATGATACAGGTCAATATAGTTCATGGATACACAGACAAATGCCATTATTGGCCTCATGCAAAGCCTGGTGGAGTCGTTGGAAAAGCACATTAAACCAGCTATACTACTGTAAAGTTTTAAGGAGTTTCTGGGATTGGAAGATTTGAAAACATTCCCTGGCACAGGAAAAAATATGAACTTAGAAAGAAGCTAATGAGACAGGAGATACAATCCTTTTCTTCAAAGAGATCCAAGTTGCAGTTTCTGCAGCGCCTTGAAACACTAGCCAGATTTCACTGAGGGAGAAAAAATTACGTGATGCCTGTGAGAGAGCAGCTTGGCTATTTTTACCTGCATTTTAAGAAATGGGACTTAGGAAGTATATCTCACCTTCAGCAAATTCCCAGATCTTTCTACTGTGAGAGAGGTTTACTAAAACTAAACTAATACATGCTCTCTGTTATACACTATTTCCCACAAATGGATACTGTCAAAAAAACCCTGCTTTCTTTCAACTTGAGCGGTGTGCTCGAGTTTGCAAAATGTAGGTTAGATTAAACAAATGCCCCTGAGATTAAATGAATGCATTTCAACAGGAGTGCAATATGCAGGTGTTCACCACTGACCATCAATCATTTTCTTGCAGAGCTGGAGGCTTCCCGCAGCTGTCACTATAATCGTTCTGCAAGAATTTGCAATCATTTTCTAAAAGCATGTTTAGGAGGAAAGAAGGGCAATACATTCTGCTTTTAAGAAAACTGGGTTCATATCATCGTAAAAATAAAGCACATTTCCCTGTTGAAACAGCCTGACTTGTTCGTGAAATAGCACACATATATGACCTTTAGAATGCTCTATAGGACAATCTCATGGTTGTGGATAGCATAAAAAGCCAAAACTCTGGGTCCCAGCCTAGCTTTGGCTACGAAATTCCTGGACGATATTAAAAGAATTGAACAATGTAATTTCAAGGGAACTGATGTTTACCTCAGATGGAGGAAGCAGAACATTCATCTAGTGTGAAATGGCTTTCCTGATAGGCCCCTCACTAAAGCACTAAGACGCATCTCTGGACACAACACACACTGTTATTTTTCCATTTCAACCCCCTCAAGTTCTCTAAGCATCTGCTCAAGGTCAAGATGCTTCTAGAGGTGATTGTACAGGTCCTCTGTGCTGAGGTGAAGACTATGCCCAGGCATGGAGAAGGAGGGAAGGGACAGGGAAAATGGTTGGAGAAGGAAATAACACACTGTCACCATGAGAGCTGGGGAAGAAAAAGATTAAGACAGAGGTTTTACAACATACAGGTCCAGCAACACGCACGTGGGTGGCTGACCGTGGCTGGACACGAGGCACCCACCAAAGCTGCCCTGTCACTCCCCTTCTCAGCTGGATAGTGGAGAGAAAGTATAACAAAATCTTGCGGGTAGACATAGGGACAGGGAGACATCACTCACCAATTACTGTCACAGGCAAAACAGACTCAAGTTTTGGAAATAATTTAATTTATTACCAGTCAAATCAGAGTAGGAAAATGAGAAATAAAGGCAAAAAATCTTCCTCTGTTCCCTTCACTCTTCCCAGACTTTACTCTTCTACTCCTGAATCTCTGCCTCCTCCCAACCAGTGACACAGGGGGACATGGAATGGGGTTTGTGGTCAGTGCATCACACATTGTCTCTGCTGCTCCTTCCTCCTCAGAGGGAGGACTCACACTCTTCTCTGGCTCCAGTTTGGTGTCTCTCCTACGGGAGATAGTTCTCGACAAATATCTCCAACATGAGACCTTCCCACGGGCTGCAGTACTTTCCAAACTTCTCCAGCTTGGGTATCTTCTATGGGGTGCCGTCCTTCAGTAACCTGCAGCATGGAGCAGGGTAACAGTCTTCTTCGGGCATCTACCTGCTCCAGCGTGGGGTCCACCATGGGCTGCAGGTGGATTTCTGTTCCACTGTTAACCTCCATGGGCTGCAGGGGGACAGCATGCCTCACCATGGTCTTCATCACGAGCTGCAGGGTAATCTCTGTTTCAGCGTCTGGAGCACCTCCTCCCCTTCCTTCCTCCCTGATCTTGGTGTCCGTAAAATTGTTTCTTTTACTCTTCTTTCCAGCTGCAGATGCTGCTGGACATGGTATTTTCCGCCCTTCTTAAAGATGTTACCACAGAGGTGCTACCACCTTCACTGATTGGCTCAGATTTGGCCAGCAGCAGTTCCACCTTGGAGTTGGCTGCCATTGGCTCTATCCAATATAGGGGAAGCTTCCAGCAGCTTCTTGTAAAAGCCCCCCCACTACCAAAACCTTGCCATGCAAACCCAGTACAACACACAGACAAGGCCCACGGGAAGTCCTGACTTTGTCTTTACCATGAAGTTGCCTATCATCACACATACTGCAGGTGGAGCTTAGTCTCTGTTGTTCATTTTACCAGTTGCTGACAGCATTGTGAGCAGCTGCAGTGTTGAGAGGTTGCCAAAACAAGGTGCTGACCCCCTACCCAGAAATGAGAATGACAGGTACAGGGAAGATGAGTACACAGCAGGGCTTACAAAGCTGGCAGTGATGGCTGCAGGTCACACCAAAGAACAAGGGGGCTCCTTCCAATTGTTTTCAGCAAGCCTCGAATCTGAGCCCAGGTTTATTCTGTCTTGATTTGCTTTTTTCCAGGATTAAAGATGCAGTAGGAGAGGGGCTAAAATGAAGTTAGGCTGGAAGGGGGAAACATTAAACTAGAAATGGACATTACTTGTGACTGTCTTTGAATATCCAACAGAGTCCATTCCCTCATCCACCTCAGTGTTGTTAGTATCACATGAAAAGCAGTCCTGAGGACGTTTAGGGTATAACTGTGTTTATATTTTAAATTAAATAATTGGATAGTTCTTTAATTGTACCTATACAACTAGAAAAACCTGCTGTTTGAGCAAAACAGTTTTTAAAAGTACAAATAAGTCTGATAGACCATCTTACCATGTCATAATATTAAAGGCTGAACCTAATACATGTGTCATTTTGAAATCCAGTGTCTTGGTATATTTCTCTCAGTAAGTCCTTCTGAGCCCCAAAGCCTACTCTTAGGAAAATTAGAATCCCCTCAAGGTGGCATGCAGCTGTAAATCTATTTTCTTCAGGGAAAAAACATCCTATTTGATAAATCTTTGCATTCTTGTCCTAATGAAAATTGGAGGAGATGGAAGTTTCAGTAAGTTAGCTGTTTAAAAAAAAAAAAGTTTTAGTACAGTCTATACGGATGTAGTGGGAAAAGTATAGAAATTAACAGCACAAATGTGAAACCTGTATTACTTCAGAACACTTTTGTGTAAATACTGGGCCCATCTCATTGTGCATTGCCATTACTACGAGCAGTGAAATCAGCTTCCCCTCTCATGTACAAAATGAGTGAAACATTTTTCACTGAAATACAGAAAGTGTTTTGTCAATTTCATGCAACTTTGCACTGGCATTTTTCAAAGACTTCCAGGGGGTGGAAAGTTCTTCCAGTAAAAGAACAGATACAATTTCCTTATTCAGCAGCTGAAGCCACACTCACACCATGTCACGTGGCTGCCATGGGAATGACATACATTGGCAGCTTAGCCACAGCCAGTCCATGTGGGTAGGCACCCTGCCCAGAAAAATCAAGATGTGCAAGTTCCCTAAAGGGGGACTCCTTTAATGTGTCGCCACATCTTCTGAAGTGATGTAAAACCCCAGTTTCCTTCCTGTGAAGGAGCTGAATATCCTGACAGCTTTGCTGTCAGAGCTGTCTCCTGTGCATGAGTTCTGTGGCAGTATTTTGGTGCACACCCAAACACCCAGAAATGACTCCAAGTATGGCTCCGCTGAGCTAGCACAGGTGATCCATCATCAGCCTCTCCAACAGGAGCAAACATAGAGCAAAGGCCACAGTGTGCTCTGGTTGTGCACAACATGCAATTTCACACTTTGGTGAAAAGTCACTGGAAGAGAAAGCTCCTGAAGCAAACACCACCATGACCTTTCCCTCTCCAATTGCCTGCTTCTAGAATATAATTCCTTGCTCTATATAGCACCCAATTTTTCCTTCCAGTCCATTCATAAAGTTCAATGTGTTCAATCAGCTCTTAGGTACACATTTGTGTAAACGCAATTGCAAAGAACATTGGCAACATTGCTTTGCAGTAAGGTAAAGCACAGTGTGCTCTCTCTATGACTGCAGAACCACTGGCCTTTCGGCCTTTCCACAACACTTGCTTTCACTGCACCACAATTGCTGCTTCCCACTCTCGTGTAAATGCATCTGAGTAGTCCCACTGGAAATTCTACAGTTTGATTTTGAAAAAAAAATGAAAGACGTATCATGGTCTCCTTGTTAGTCTGGGGTCCAGCATGTTGCATGGTTCAGCCAGAAAGTTTGAGGGAGGATCATGATATGCATTTTGATTGGCTGCGATGTCCACACACGCACTCTGCCCATCTCTGCTGATGCTAGCAGCCATTCTTGCTGAAAGACTGGTGCTCTCTTGGTAAAAATTGCTCCATACAAATATTTGTAATTGGGAAAAAAAAGAGAATGGAGCCCTTCAGAGCATGCCCTACCGCACAGGCCAGACGAGGTCTAAGTGAACACACTCCCAGGTCCAAATATAAGGACTACGGTCATTTCAGACAGAAATCAAATGAAGCCTTATCTACGGAGAAAGGATAGGGGGTGAAGCAGATATACCATGAGCTGCTATGAGATTTCTCTAGTGTGTTATTCTTTTTAAGTGGAAACATGTGGTGGAAGATTAAGCAGCATTCTTTTAATCTCCGATTGTCCAGCTCCCCCTGCTGCAATTACATATGGGACACAAACGACAACAGATGTTCAGTGTCTAAGCTAAGAATTATATACTTACTTAATATCCCAGTGATTCAAAACATTGATTGGGAGGCTACAATTTAAATTTATATGGAGTGACAAAAGGAAGAGTTCCTAGACACGAATAAGGCACAAAGAATATTAATGCAAACTTGAAGATGCCCCCTTAATGGAAGGAGACAAACAGACTCTGGATACTAGTTAGAGCATTTTTAATTACAGCAATGTCTCCACGAATTATTTTAACCCATCCTCATCCTTATAAAGATAAACCATCATCGTTATACTCCTCAAAACTTAATCAAATCTTTGCATCGCTGTGTACACAGCTGGATAGAAGGTTCTACCTAATTATTTCATCATACATCCAGAGGGCAGTCTGATTTCCCCATATTAAACCTAATAAGAATAGATGTATCAGCACGTATTTTATCTTAATTTTCCTTGAGATACGCACTTGTTCGTAATCCAATTGCATAAAAGATACTTGCCTATTCTGCTGAAAATTTTAAACAAATAGTTACTACTTCCTTTCACTGGACTTCCTTTTCCTTGGATTATTACAGTACTAAAAAAGAAGATACTTTAAATCGGAGAGATACTTTACCCAACATAGACATGAATCAATCTTCCCTAAAATTTAAGGTATCAAAATCAGAGAGAGAAAGCAGTTCTAGGGAGCCTCAGGCATACAAACTTCCACAGATTGTCTTTTACTGCAATCAGTCTCTAAATTACTAAAGCAGCTGACTTGCTCCATTTTCTCCCAAACATACAACTTCTTCCACCCATACTTTGGGTGCCAGTTCAAACCCCATAATCTGATTCCTCCCACTGTAGGGGCTCACACAAAGATAGATATGAATGTTCTGAACACTCAGAGGGTGCATATGCTCATGAACAACAGTGTGTCTGAGTGTGACATAAATCCCTTTACTCATATGCACATCGCAGTTGAGAGCAGACACTTGTTTACTAAAACATTTTCTGACAGATAACTGGAAACGCTTCTAAGTCCATTAGTTCCACTGAACATTACTGGAAACATTGTCTTTTAAAAGTGCATTTTATTGTGTATTATTTAGTTTTTCTTTCAAGTTCACAGGGAGGGATGCATACCAACCTATTGTTTGCTGCCAGATGGCATGTTGGAAGGGTATAAACTTGTTTCACACAGAGCACTATGTGGCATGAGAATGCTGTTCTTACACTTCAAAACAGTTGTGTTTCTTTGAATGGTTTAAATTTACATTATTCTTTCAATAAGCTCATAAGCTTTCCCTGTTTTAGCTGAAACCTTGTGAAGTTACTAGATAAATTCCACAGACCCTTTGGTGAAATTGTTACAGATAACCATTACGTGCCTCTCACATTTACTAACTGCAAATCTCTAAAGTGATGGCAAGGCAGCTGACCCAAGCACTGAGCTGACATGCATAGGGCCAGAAAAAACACCATTGCCAGGTATTAAAGCAGCTGAGAAAGCAATTCACAGACTTTAACGCACATATGCTCTGATAAATGGAGTAACTCCTGGTGCTACCCATTTTTCTTCCACCCTGCAGTGGGTCCCCATGAAGACAGGAACAATCTGAAGGGTATATTCCACCAGCCTATAGCCTTGTTTTTTCATGGAAAGAACAAGTAATGTCTTCGCCAGCATCAGAGTCTCCAGAAAGATCATCTATGTATTTTACCTGAACTATAAGAACAAGTATAAAATTCCTCAAAATGGTTTGGGAAGCATGGTGATGGGCACATGCCATGTGTCAATATATAGCCATAATGCAGACAGATAAAAGCAGCTTCTGTGCAGCAATCCTGCAAGGCTACCATGTACATTTCAATTTTCTACATAATTGCTTTGGAAAAGGAGGTGGAAAACCTCTCTCTCTCTCTTTCCTTCAGCAAAGCAACACAGTCTGCACCCGCTGCTAAAAATTGTATCGGTATCAATCTCCTCAGCATCACAAACACACCCACATGGTCTGAATCCCGAAATGCTTGTTTCACAGCGTGTGCCAAAAGATTTACTTACTCTTTAGAACGGTTTAACGATGTTGTGGGGATCAAAGGAGCAGCATTTTCATGACAAAAGGAATTTGTACTCGAGGCTCTGCAGCACAGACAGTGATTAGTGAGTCACACTTAAGAAGTGTCTGCCTTCATTCTTTCAAAAAGCTGTTGTAGCATTTACCTAAACATTACGGTGCTGAATCAGTAGTTTCCAAAGTCTTCTCAGTGACTGCCTGAAAGGCTCACCTTTACCTCATAGTATTCTGGTGACAGCTTCTCACCTGAAAAACATCTGTGTAACTGCATTCAGTGCAGTTACCTAGCTGCTAGCAGACAGGCAGACATTAGGTATGCATCCAGGATTTCCTGGAGGGATGGGAAAGCCACCACTGTGTCTGAAAGAGATCTAAAAATATCAGTCCTGAAAAGTGTATTTATTCATAAACAACAACAACAACAACAAATTAGAAAGTTTCTCACTGTGGAACTTGGCTAACCCAAAGCAAAAGAAAGAACTATCCAGAGTTGAAATATCTGCTCTCATTGTAATACAACCCACATACTTCTCTTGACTTACCAGGTTTAAGCCTCACTGCTCTCTCCTCCTTCACTACAGCCACCACCTTGCTGCCTTTATTTATAAACAACCTCAATAGTGGCTGATGATGAACATGATGGTGAGGCTTCCCCTGCTCTTCCTGATCCTTTCTCTAGAGTCCCTGTGGTATCATCCCCTCTGCAGCTTCTTGATATTCATGCTACTGAGATGGTTCATCCCTTGGTGGTACTGATTTACTGTTGGAAATTGGGAGAGGGTAGTGGAGGAGAATAGGATTTTCTTTATTAATTAAGTGGTATAAATACTGGGTTTGTGGATGTTGTTTGATACCCAAACAATTTTAAATTAAGGGAGTTGGACTTTCCTTCATTCTGTATTCTTCCTTTCTAAATAAAGGAAGCTTTCAGTATTGAAAATTGAAAGCTTTGCAGAGAGGATTTTCCTTTAATTGGCATTCTAGGAAGAGCCTATAACTTCTTGAAGGAAATGAAAAACTCCATGAAAACAGGTCATTTTCTGCCAAAAACCTTTTATGAAGAAAAATATTAAAGCCCTCTGAAATTACTATCTAAGCAGGGATCACTTCTTATTTTTTGATCTGCTAAGACTTCTTTTCCGTTTTTACAGATCTGCCACTAAAGTTCATTCTTTCATTAGCAATTCCCTTCATTGCATTCAAGCAGTTCATTATCAATCTCCCTTATTTTTTATTGGTTTTCCTCAGTGTGTCTCAACTGGGGGGATCTTCGGACATCAGATTTGCCACTATAGTGACAAAGCCTTCAGTGGAGGGTATACCCTATAGCCTCTCCTGCATCATATGCCTTAATTCCCTTGTGTATGATAACTCCTGACATGACCCTACTCTGCTGAAAAGCAACCGAGTAAGAGACTTGTCTGTTTTCTTTGGTGCTCATCTTTCTTATAACCCTTGTTCTTTGAAGTGGGAAAATACGTTTCACTCCTGGAGCATGGTCCTCACCTGCCTGCCCACAGTCCTAGCACTGGGTCCAGTTGGCTTCAGTGCAGGTGCTGCTGCTTACCTGTGAGCCAGCTGCATGAGAGAGCTCAGTGCCTGCTTCTGCTGCCAGATAGTCTATTTTAAGAGCAGACACTTTGTTACCGGGAACTCTGAAAAGCACTTAGGGTCCCAGATTGGAGGCAAAAACACTGTTTAAAAGAAAATGTTACTGGAGCGACAGCATTATGCATGATTCATGGGCAGCATGATACCTGAAATATTTCTATGATGCATTTCCCTCAAAGAGCAGTGCTGAGATTTCAAGAGAACATGCCAATGTACCCACAGTATTCCTCTGCAGCTCCTTGAATAGATTCTGGTAAATGTATCTGAAAGAAAGATTTTAAAGCCATACTGAACTCGTGTCAAATACAGCCAAAAATTTGCTATTTTTCCTTGCCTTGTTCCTTAGTGCTAGGGAGGGAAGAAACATACATTTCTTTGTTATTCTGCTATTAATAATAGAAATTTAATATCCTGATAAAGTACACCTCAGAGATATTTACTTGGGATCCCTAGCCAAATAATTAATTATTTCCCCAAAATGGGGATATTCAAGTGAAAACTCCAGGCTTGGACAGAGTATAGAAAAAAGACTGCAGTACCATCAGTCAGATTAGATTGGAAGATTGGCAGAAGAAGCAGATTGCTCTCCTGGAACTGACACTTGGGTTTTTGAGAAAACAAATAACTTCTGTCTAATGGGGCCAAAGGTGCACACATCTAAGGCCAGGATGGTTTGCAGGAGCCTAGGGAGACGCCTTCCCTTTAATTGAGGAACAGAGGGAGATTCTTTGGGGGTTAGGAGGGAGATATGCCTTCAAGATGTGAGGCAAAACTAGCTTATTGTTAATATTCCCTAATTCCAATTTAGAATTTCAGAACCAGTCAATAAAATTCATGTTCCTGGCTTCATGTCTAAGCTGAAATGCTCTTAGGTGTGGAGCACCTGCAAATCTTCTTTATGCTAACAGCAGCTGCAGATATTCCATATTTTGAACTTTCAGGTCATTTAACATAGCCACCTTTGGTCAGACTGAAATATTTAATATTTTAAATTTTTTTTTTTTTTATTTTCTTGACTAATACTTAAGAGCTGCAACTTCCTCTCTGCTAAGGCAAATTGCACAGACCTCAAATGGTTCATTGCCTCTAACTTGTCAACATTCTTTTGTTAAAGCATTGACACCTGAACAGATGGTATTCCCAGAGTGATCCTGCTAATAATCAGAAGTACTGCCTCCTGCCTCCTTTTTTCATTGCTATTTAGCTATGCCACTGCACTGGAGCTCACGCTTGATTAATTGCCTGCTATTGCCTCTGCCTCCTTTGCAGATCTACTGCCTCGGGAATGCACTTCTCCATCTTCCAAGTGAGACTTCCTTTCTTTGTCCCTGGCTGTGGGCCCTGGGATGTCACATTAGTAAAATGCACTTTGTTCAGATGAACCCACCTCCTCAGGAGATCAAGGTGAGTCTGTATCAGTAGCCAGTTCTCTTTCCTACTTGTTTATGTCTGCGTCATCAGCTGGGATTTATTGTGATTAGTTCTGAATATACGAGGCAGCACTGAACAAAGAACTGATTCCCAGGGAAACCTTATGTTACCACCCTTATTGCCTGCATTACTCCCTTGGTCCATAAGTAAGGCCAATTTTAATACACCTTACTGTTACTTTTGTGTTGTCTATTGTATTATTTTTGTTTATCAAAGGGGCAGACAGGAGCTATTCAGATACTCCAAGAAATCAGAATAAATCACACCAACAATGACTTCTTGATTTATTAAAAACTGTGAAGTTGCAGAATGCTTATCCTACTGGGAAATAGTGTTGAATTACATCATTTCACAATCGTATTTTAATGTTGTTCCAGGAGACTTCTTAGAATCAATGTCAAATGAGCCAGTTTAGATTTTCTGGAGTTAAACCAATCACTGTTCCTAAAAATTAGCACATCATTATCTTCTTCCAGTAGTGTGTAACTTCCTTGCTAAAAGTCAACATCGAATGTTCATCAAAAGTCTCAGCCAGTTCTTGTTTTGCCAAGAAAGCAGAAAACTAACATACATCATATTTACCAGCTGTCTTCCTTCTCTCTTCATGAATTTGGCCTTTTTTTTTCCACATGAGCAAATTATGAAAAGTTGTCCTCCTTAAATCCCTCCCTGATGCTGATCTTTCTTTTCTTCTCTGGCCTCTCCACTGTTCTTCACTCTTTGCACTCTGAGTTTTACTACCCAAATGACTTAGAGTTGGATTCCCATTTCCCCAATAATTATTTTACGAGTAGGAACCGCCATACTTGATGATATCCAAAGCCCTTCTGTTTCAGCCTCTTGTCTCTCACATTGACTATCAACTGCTTCAGAGGCAGAAGTTAGCTAGTCTGCTGCCCAAGGAGACTCCTTCTGATTTCTGATGCTTAAGGGTTATTTCAACTTCATACTTTCTCTCTTCTCCTTTCCCAGAAACTTATTTTTTAAGCACACTTCAATACAACTAGAGGTAGGATAATGAGAGTAAAATCCAGTTACCTGTTTTTCACGGGGATCAACAGTGAACCTTCTGAGCCAAGCCCTTGACAGATAAATAGGCAGTTTCCATGATAGAACTGTGAATCAAAACACATCCCATTGATGGTGGGACGTATTATCATTGAGCTACCATACTATAGACTGGAAATATATTTTTGAACTCTTGCTTTTAGTACGTATTATTTCACATTCACTATACTTACGCACATAACATTCTTTGGTAACAAGAGATGATTCATTACAGCTGTGTGAAATTTCAGTGGTTACTGTTACCGCAGTACTTACTGTAAGTGACTTGAAAACTTTCTAAATAAGTTATATTAAATGCATACAGTCAAAATGAATAGGATGTATTATATAGATAATACAATATGCATAATCAGTAGCACACAATGATACACAGCAATAGCATATCATGCTCCTGAAACATTCCTATATATTCATGCCAGCCACTCTGACAGATGGAAGGGTTACACATACTAAATACTAGATATCTTTTAATTAATGTTGACTGAAGATGTGACACCAAGTTAATTGTTATAAAGGTAGTAGGAAAACAATAACAGCATATTGTGTGAATTAAGAAAAAATGTAAGTGCATTTTGAGCCTTTTTCTTCATTCAGGAAGGGAACAAACCATCTCAGACCTCAATAAATTAAGAAGGAGACACAGAAGAACAGGTTACACAGTTGAAATGGCTCCACTGAGTCCCAGCCATGGGCTACCCTCTGTCTTGGAAGGCTGTTGACAATACCAGGGCTGCTGTGTAGAGCTGCAACTGACTTCCGGGGCACCTACCACCCACAGCAGTTTTCATCTTGTCTTGGTTATCTTCGGTGTTTTCCATAATGTCTCAAGTCACATAGGCAAGTGACCACATCACTACCTTACCATACTTGTTTTTTTCAAAATGATTTCCAGCCTGCAAATTTGAAGAGAAGTGCCTAACAAATGTGTTGTGAATATCTCGGAAGCTAGAAGGTAAACGTGAAAGATTTTTATCTTGTTTTCCCAAGTCTTATGCGTTGCTCTGATGCCTATTTTAGTCTGACTCATCTTGACTAAAAGCTTGGCAATAGCAAAGGTTGCCAATAACTCTAAACAACATTTGAGTGCGAAACTAGAAGACTGGCAGAGGTACCGGGGTTTACTGATGAAAAATAGATCTCTTAGTTTATCTCAAAGTCATGTATCTAGTAGACTCACGTCTTGAACCCAAGGCACACTGGATGGCATAGCATGAAGTGGAGGAGCACAGAGCAGGGAGGAGAAGCTGCTGGAGTGAGACCATGCATTAGGTGTCATGCTTCCACGACAGCTGACTCACCACAGCTCCAGGGAACACACTACTGACACCTGCAGGTGAGCACACAAGAAGTGATTTGAGCTATAATTCATTGTTTGCTCTGGCCCCCGACCAATTGTTTGTAGGATCAGAAGCCAAAGTGAAATTAAATTTTTCAGTGGCCTATATACTATATGATACATGGGGCAATTTTTAAAGAAAAAAAGACTTGAAATTATATTTTTTTTCTTAGTTATTAGAACCTTTTCTAAAGCATTCCTCTTAAGACACCATTCATAGTATTTGACTGACTAGCCATCTGTGATATGGTTGTGTTTTCAGGTTGTGCACTTTATTTTAGGGGCTCTTCAGCGAGGATCCAGGGAGCTACAGGTCTGTCAGTCTGACTTTGGTGCCTGGGAAGGTCATGGAGATCGTCTTCAGTGCTATCATACATTATGTGCAGGAAAATTGGGTGATCAGGCCCAGTCAACATGGATTTATGAAAGGTAGGTCATGCCAGACCAATCTGATCTCCTTCGATGACAAAGTTACCCATTGAATGGGCAAGGGAGACGCTGTGGATGTGGTGTACTTGGATATCGCTAAAGCCTTTGACACTGTTTCTCACAGTATTCTGCTTGAGAAACTGGTTGCCATTGGCCTGGACAGGCACAACTTCCGCTGGGTAAAAAACTGGTTGGATGGCCGGGCCCAGAGGGTAGTGGTAAATGGAGTTAAATCCAGTTGGAAACCAGTCACAAGTGGTGTTCCCCAGGGTTCAGGGCTGGGTCCAGTCCTGTTCAATAAATTTATCAATGATCTGGATGAAGGGATCAAGTGAACCCTTAGGAAGTTTGCAGATGACACCAAGATGGGTGGAAGTGTCAAACTGTTTGAAGAGTGCTGTGCTTGGGACACAACAACCCCGTGTAGTGTTACAGGCTTGGAGAAGACTGGCTGGAGAACTGCCTGGCAGAAAAGGACCTGGGGATGTCGGCTGACAACTGGCTGAATGTGAACCAGCAGTGTGCCCAGGTGGCCAAGGGAGACAATGGCATCTTGGCCTGTATCAGAAGCAGCGTGGCCAGCAGGACAAGGGAAGTGATTCTACCCCTACAGGGTGAGATTCTAACCCCTACAGGGTGAGGGGTGAGGCCATACCTTGAGTTCTGTGTTTAGTTCTGGCCTCCTCACTACAAGAAGGACATTGAGGTGTTGGAGCGCGTCCAGAGAAGGGCGACGAGGCTGGTGAAGGGGCTGGAGGATAAGCCCTACGAGGAGTGGCTGAGGTAACTGGGGTTGTTTAGCCTAGAGAAGAGGAGGCTGAGGAGAGATTTCATCACTGTCTACAACTACCTGAAGGGAGGTTGTGAGAGGTGGGTGCTGGTGTCTTCTCACAAGTGACACATGATAGGACAAGAGGAAATGGCCACAAGTTGCAGCAGGGGAGGTTCAGATTAGACATCAGGAAAAACTTCTTCACTGAAAGAGTGGTCAGGCATTGGCACAGCTGCCCAGAGAGGTGGTTGAATCGCCATCCCTGGAGGTGTTTAAAAGGCAGGTAGATGAGTTTCTTAGCGACATGGTTTAGTAAGGGGACAGGTAAGGTTGGACTTGATGATCTCAGAGGTCTTTTCCAACCAGACGATTCTATGATTCATATACCTGTTACAGTATAAAAACAGTAGAAGAGTAGCACTGAATGTCCTCTGAGCACAAAAGTGACCTTTTTTAGCTAGTAACTGATGAAGCTGCCTTACATGTGGGATAAACAACAGGAGAAACCATTTCTGTAATAATATATCTCTTTAAAGAAAAACATAAATATCAGTTACTTCTCAGAAAAGAACATGCATGTTTATTATCTCCCCAACACCTTCTCCCCACTACAATCCCCAAATATTAGCTTGCCTTCCATGAGATATTTCCTCTGCTCAAGTAGCAGGTCCGGGTAAGCCTCAGCTCCCCCCAGATCCAGGTTGACCCAGTGACTAGCTCCCAAGGTCAGAGCAAACGTGATACTGTGGTGAAAGGAATCCAGTGCACGGTGATCCCCAAAGGCTGAAAAGCCTAATTTTCATGGCTTTTAAAGACTGCTAGAAACACATACCCAGTGCCAGGGAGCCAGACAGGACTATTAGCAGCCTGGACTTGGGTTGGCTTGAGTCACTCATGAAACCACTCTCTGAAGCATGAGCCATTCTAGAAGAGTTTAGGTAATTATTCCTATTTTCTCAGAACAATTGAATTGTTTAGGTTGGAAGAGACCTCCTGACGTCACCTAGTCCAAGCTCCCTGTGCAAGCAAGGTCAAGACAAGATTGTCCAGGACCGTGTTCAGTCAGTTTTTTAATATCTCCAAGGAGATTCCACAGCCTTTCTGGGCAATCTGTGCCAGTGTTTGACTTCCCTTCTTTCTTGTGTTCAGATGGAATTTCATGTGTTTTCATTTGTGATCTCTTGCTCCACCACTGGACACCACTGAGAGGAGCCTGGCTCCATTTTCTGCATCCCCTTCCATCAAGTATTTATAAGATTCCCCTAAACTTTCTTTTCTAGCCAAAGTCGCAGCTCTCTCAGCCTCTCCTCATATGAAATATGCTCTAGTCCCTCAACTATTTTCCTCCTATTTGTCATTTCCTCTTATTGGCATTAGGGCTTTGAAGATGAGAGGCTGTATATTTTCAGAATTACAGGGTGATGTATAAGATCCTTTACACTGAAGAGGTAAGCCCAGAAAACTGGTGGACTGTCAACAGCAGTGAAAACTCTGCACCTCAGAAACCTGTCCTACTGCAGCTGATGAGCTGTGATCAGACCTGGTAAACCACCAAACTTTTCTTATAGCATAAACTTATGTGATTTTGGAGAAAGTCCCTTGTGCCTCACTGTAAGATGGCTGAGGTGAGGAGGCAGTGTCCAAATGACCAAGGACTGTGACCAAAACCATGGAGGCTGTCAAAATTAAATGGGTATGGCTGTGGTTTTTTTGGAAATACAGGCTTCTGGAGAGAAGGTGGAGGTGATTCCATTGACAGAAGCACTTTGTTAATGGAAATGGCTTTATATCTGCTCCATGAAAATGCTTCTAAGAATATTTCAAGTATCATGCATTTAATAGAGACACAAAATGAAGTCCATTTCCATACACTCCCCTGCAGCTCAGCTGGTATTTCACACATTTCCAAAGAAAAGAAGTCTCTCTCCTGTGTCATACACAGGCCTAGCAGCTGGTCAGTTCTGCAGCCCAGCACTCAGCTGTGACTTGAGCAAGGTCTCAGAGCACAGGAGTCTACATCAGGGCTTTGCACCTGAAGCAACTGTCTAGCCAAGCCCCTTCACTAGTCCTCCAGCCCCACTCTTCCATGATCCAGTATGAATCCTGAGAACTCTTAAACAGGGTTTTTAACAGGGGGCAAGACAGAAAGTCTGAAAGATTTTCTCCCAGTGTTGACAAGTACGTTTCTGTCAAGTGTCCCACCTTTCTGTGGATTCCCTGAGCACTTCCATTCCCCACCATGTTCTGGCAGGAAGGCCAGTGAAGGTGGAGACATTCAGTTGCTCTAATAAGGGCAGGAGGTCACACATCTGTGCCAGTAGATGTACAAAACCAATGCATCAGAAGTGAAACAGTCCTAAGAAATTCACCCCAATGGTAAAAGCTTTTATAAAGAAAAATAAAAACTTAAAGTGTGTGGACCAGTGTGATCAATTAGCATTTTTTTTGCCTTGTGGATTTGTTTTAGTTTTTCATTTGTAATTACTTAAATGCAGTGTTCTTCACAGCAGACATAATTCACAGGTCTTTAATGCCATGCCTTTCAAAACAAACATGAGTCACAGCCCCTAGGTAAACTTTCTGGGCTGGCAGTGAATATCATTATTGTGTGATAGAGTGCAGCAAGCTGTTTGCCAGATTACTCAAGCTCCTAAAGCTAGCAAAATGCATTTCCATTTATTTATTATGCTCATGATAATTACAATTATCATCACTGCAGTGCCAATCTGTTTGCTGCAGAATGGAGGCCTCTTCATGATGTCTCCAAGGATTCCATGTTAGGCCTGAGTAGTCAGCCAAATTATGAGGCCTTGTAGGAATTATTTTTTTTCCTGTAGGAACAAGGACTTACTAAGAGGTATCAAGCAGCATACTTCATTTATCAACAATGCTCAGAAACGCCAGGAAACCCCTGGTATCCTTTCTGTAACAAGTACTGTTTTGGTCTTTGCTTTGGGCACTAATAGTCTTGCAAGACAATATCCAAGCACAGGTTCCAGCTCCATATCATGCGCACTGAACTTAAAAATCATTATATATTTTTATTTCCATGCAAAAGTGTTGCTTTGTGTACATGTAAGGATCCACAGAAATTACATAACATCTGAGTATGAGTACAAAGTAAACATGAATCAGTCTCTGCCTATATTTCTAGCCTGTTCCTCAGTGAATCTTGGCACCAAGAAGGAGGAGTCGGAACATACTGAGACATTAGGCCAGGAAGAGTAGCAAAACCCAGATTGTGAGCAGAGGGGGTGGAAACATAGAGTGTAGGCAGGCGAGAAATGTGAGATCATTTATCCAACCCTGTAGCAGTCTAAAAGAATACTTAGTCTCATATGGTGCTTTAAATTTTCAAAATCCTCAACAAACATTATTCAAACTAATGAAATTAGTCATCTAAGGTCATATTCTTTTTATTTTAATTTTAAAGGATTTTTCTTAGATTATTTTGATGAGTTACCTTAATTTAAAACTCTACAAATGAGTTCTCGTAAGTCGCCTTGCATTTCCTTTCACATGTTTTCAGGCAGACCATCTCCAGGTTATCTGAGCATAGATTCCGTGATGGCTTTTGACATGATCAAACAGTATGTTTCATGGTAACGCATGTTACAATGTTAGGTGACATTTCCCAAGCAAGATAGGACTATGTCTTTGGGATTCACTTTAACTAATTGGGTTGTCTTGTCACCGTACATTCACTTTAACTGATGTGCAAGTACGTTCAGTACAAATGAACTAATCTCTTTCATTTTCATATACAATGAGATGCTGAATTACAGCACTTAATATTAAGCCACTATGCTCACCTCAGTGGGAGTTGCAGACAATTGTCATTAGCGTAAAACCAACTGCAGATTATTTTACCACACTGAACCTTGGCAGTTCAAATCTGGATCTAAAGCTGAACTATAGACTGAAGTCAGCTCTTGAATACATTAGTGTTGTTATTAGTCATTTGTATTGACTTAATTATGAACCACTGGGCAGTAAGATATGTGGCATCAATAGCATATCTGCTCTCTCTTTGGACACAGACCACTACTAGAAGAGTACATAGGTTGCATTACATCTCAACATACCTCAGGAGGCCTGTTTCTCCCAGGGAGTATGGATGTCCCATCCGCCACATTGGCTTTCCAGAGCAGTCGTGTTGACTCCTGATGTGCCTGATGACAGCTTTCAGAACTCGTCTGGTGCTGCTGGATGAAAGAGGCATGGTCTCGCCTGGAAGAAGAGCAAGACCACACTGCTCTAAGCTGTCGTGAAAAAGACCAATTGTCCTCTAGGTGCCCCAAGTGACTCCACACTTGTGATTCTTCCCTGGCCATCTAAAGGTACTGGGGAGCTTAGATTTCCCTGGAAATTGGTTCTCAAATACTCTTTCCTGCCTTAACTCAAAGTTCCCGACATATCACTGATTCAGGCTTTCCTAGGTTTCTCATTTCCAAAGGGAATTTGGCAGTTGCTCTCTGACCTCCAGAGATTCCAGCATGCCTGTGTCTACATGCCAGGAGAAAATAAGGCTGAGGCAATAATGTGGCAGTGGTCCTTTTGCATAACTTAAGCTCTTTTCATTCAGCACAAAAACTATTCATGGAGGTGAAAATGGCTGAAGATCCTAAGGAGATGTGAAGGATGAGTGTTGTCATGTAGGATGAGCGGAGGCTACTCGAAGCATACAATCCTATCAGAGAGCAGGGGAAATAGAGCTTGGACAGACTTGTCCATGACCTGCAAGTGCATGGGAGGGAAAGGGAGTGTGTGTCTGTCCATTGCTCTTTGTTCCCCTGAGCTGAAGACCTTGGCAGCAAGGAAGGCTCAAGAAGGGGAAGTGGGGCAGTTGGGAGCACCAGGTGCAGGAGGAGGAGGAGGCTCTCCCAACCCAGCAGCATCTGGCAGAGCCCTGACAGGTGAGTGAGCTCACAAGCTACCTCCTAGTGACAAGCGCTGCCAGTTCCAGGGCTGTGCCAGCACCAGACTTTTCCACCCACCTTTCCCCCGGGAAGAAGAGTGAGGGCAAGCAGATAACTTGAGTTACAGAATGGATGAAAACAGAGCCCCCTCAAACCCACTTATCCACAAAACACTGGCCTGACTGGTTGGCAGCTAAGCCCAAAAGTATCTCAGAGGGGTCTTCCCGAGGCATACATCGACAGAACATTTGTTTAAACAAGCTAATTTATTGGCATCTTTGCTGTCGCTCTCATGGTGGTAACAGAGGTCTCTTCTACAAGCCTCCTTGTAGCTGTGTCTTCCATGCCTTCCTGCTGAATGCCTGGAAGGCCAGCTGAACCACAGTCCTTCCAGCATGCAGAACTATTTCTATTGAAGAGTCTAAACTACACAGGAAACATTTCCTGGCTACCTTATCTGTGTCTGCAAAGACTATCCACTATGTCGTACACATCTCTACATCAGTCATCTCTACATCTCTACATCATTTCTACATCAGCAGTCATGTTCCCCACATGGAGGCAGGGGCGGTTGCCAAAGTTGTACAGCAAGCAGAAGCCCAGACTTCTCTACAGCTCATCCTGAAGTTGTAGGAGGAATCAAAGCTACTCCGTTTTGCACACACATGCCAGCTCCAAACAGATGCATCGGTGCCTTGCAGACATCTTTCCCACTCTGCTCAGTTGTAGATGAAGAAGTGCCCAATGATTGGTCTCAGTGGCACATGCAAATGGTCACTGACGTTGTCCTTGTGTGCCTTTAGATCTTTGGGAGCAATGCCCTTTCGCAAGGTGGGATGCAGCCCATCTGAAAGCTCTTCTTTGGACAGGCTTGGCAAATGCAGCAGAGGTCCCCACATTATCAGCACCATCATCCCAAGTGTCATAAAGATTTGGTCTCTTGCCCCAGACACCCTTCTCCACCTTCTCCTCCTGACTGTTGTATCTTGCCTGATGGCTGCCATTGTTAGACTTCCTGCTTCTCTGTCTGGTTAGCCAGTACAGCCTGTAGAGCACGAGTAGTGTTTTGGCACACCCCCAAAACCAACAGATGTGATAGAGAGTGAGAAACGTGCCTTGCTGGGAGGGTTCATCTGGCTCCTGGCTCTTCTGCTCTGTCTCCTCCGGTAAAGTCATCATCCAGCCCTCATGCTTCCACAAGGGGTCTTCAATATCTGTAGAGGGCCAGTCACCCACCCTCAGTGTATGCTGCATGATGATCAGCAGGGTTAGGACATGGGTGATGCCCTCAGCCATGGCCTGGAGGAAGAGAGAGAGAAGGAGCTCGTCGGGACTGGGTGGGAAGGAGATGGCTGGGGCAGTGGGGACAGGCGACAAAGGGCCTGGGGATGGGTAGGAGATGGGCTGAGGGAGCTTGCAGGTAGCAAGAAGAAGGTTTATGAATGCTGCGAGGATGAGGGCACATCCCTACAGTCCCTCAGACTCCTCTGCACCAAGCCCTGAGAATAGCACCTGTATTGCCCAAATACTCCCAGCAGTGGCTTTACCTTCACCCCAACCACAGAAACTTCTCCAGATGCTCGTGCTTTTTCCCTGCCCCTTGTCCAGCCCAGCCTTCAAGCCACTTGCCATGCTCACCACTGGCGTGAGGCCTAATGTAGTGTTGCCGCTGCTGTCTGGCATTTCTGGTGGCATTTTTTATACGCATGTGTTAGTATGAATGTGAGGGGGAAAAAAGTGAGTCCTGAATACTCACCTTAACGATCTCCCAAAACCATGAATGATAAAGGATCCCAGTAACTGACGCTTATTTTATAGCAGCAATTTAGGCAAAAAATATTAAGAGCTGAAACTGTTCATCCTCCATTTTGCTACCATGCATAATAGACCAATTAAGACACATCATGAGCTGCTCATTGATGTCAGGCATAAGGTAGAGGGATACAACAAATGGAAACTGAATCAGACTGCTAAGGACAAGTATAAAAGATAACATAAACATATAAAGATAAAGGAGAAAGCAATGAGCAGGAGACATGGAGGGTAACAACAATCATACCATAAATACATTAATACTAAAAGAGAGACTAAGAAAAGCTTTGTTCACTAAAAACAAAGAAAGCATTACTCTGCTATATAAGAGGTAGGGAAAGTGACTGACATATGATGCTGAAAAGACCATGATGGTCAATGATGTTTTTGCATCAAGTCTTCCCTAGAAAAGTGTGCTCTGTAAACTATCTTGTTACCATTAGTAACAAAAGGGCTTAATAAAAGACAGAATCAAGGTTCTTTCCCTTATGGAGGAAAGAAGATAGTAATTGGCTCGGCCTGATGGACTTCATCCTAGGATTTCTATCGAACTGACATAAGCAACCTCAAAAGCACTAGCAGTCATCTCTGAGGACCAGAGGAGGACAGGTGAGGAGGTAGTGGAAGATGGCAATGATGATGACTGCATCATCAAACAGGGAAAACAGAAAAAAAGGAAGCTGTAGACTGTTCTTTGTAACTACCACCCTATAAATATTCTGGAGCAAATGAACGTACTTGCAAGCTTCCAAAAGATTTTTATTTCATATCAGTTTAATTTCTATATATAAAAGGATTAGGGTTCTTGTGAATATAGGACAGACAGAAGATATCCTCGGTTGTGACTTTAATATGATGTTTCTATATGGTCTGATGTATCATCTACACAAGCAAGTTGTAAAACCCAGTCTAGAAGGAACTGTCTAAATATGTATACCCTAGATACAGTCCTGTTCATTGTTTTTCTTAGAAGATATGACCTTGGAATAAGGCTAGAAGAAACCATAGATATATAGGAATAGAATGAAAAATTATATTTGTGAACTTCTAAAATACATAAAACCCCGAAATTCAACAGATGCAATTGCAATATCCTACAGTCTACAGACTATGCAAACACAGGATGGGGAGAAAAAGGTTAGGTAACAGCTCTACAAAGAACGATGTAGGTGTTACAGTCAATGACAAACCAAGCATGAGTCACCAGCGTCACATTGTTGTGAAAATGGCAAATGTCATACTGAGTTACAGAAACAGAAATAAGATTTTTGAGACATAAATTGATCTTTCCAGTCTACTCAATAATGGCAACAACACAGCTGGGCTGGGGCACAGCACTCCAGGAAAGTGTGGACTAGAAGAAAAGAGTCCAGAGGGGAGGAAATACCAAAATATCTTGAGATATTCAACTGAAAATACAGAGTAAAGACATACAGGGTAGCCATCTTCAAACAAATAGAAAGCTGTCACAAAAAGGAAGGGAATAATCTGTTTTTCGTGGAAATAGTAGATAGGAGAGAAGGTTTACTTTGCAGCAAGAAAGAGCTGAATTAGACAGTAGAAAAAACATTTTACTGGAAAGCCTATTGAAGCAGTGAAATAAATATCCTGCTGAAGCTGTCTGTCTGTCACTAGCAGGCTAGTAATATGTTAGAGAAACATCTATCAGAAAGCATATAGGTTTACTTGATTCTCTTTAGGGGAATGGACTAGATGACCTCTAGAAGTCCCTTCCAACTCTATGACCATCCTTCAGTTGACACATACATTTACGTTGTATGAGATAACCATAGCAAATGATCCCTAACCTTAACTAGTAAATCTTGCTCCTACATCTTCTTCTTCCAAGTAAAGAACTTTGCTCATTTTTAATCGAGTCCTTTTTCAATCACTTCTCCTCCCACTGTTGGCAAAGTTCTATCCCGTGTTTAAATAACCTTGTTTCAGAAAATGTAGAGGTACTTCTCTCTTAAACAACAAATAATTATCTCTTTAAAATGTGTTCCAAACAGATGTAATATTTTACTAGCACTTTCTATTTTTTAAGGAATAACACAAGGATCAAAATCTACCACTAAGTAACTTCAATAGGAAAAAAACAACAACCAAGCAAATGCTGTATCATTTCATTCCAAACAAAGATTTCCCTGTAAGCAACCAAAATGAATTGAACTAGAAGAGCAACTTACATCATGTGCAACTTCTCTCACAATGCTAATTCTCCTGTTTCTGTGGGAAAACTATGAACTGAATTTTGCTCCAGCCAACATTCGTAACAGAACTGCTATAATCAATGCTAGTTTAGTGCCTTCCACCAGGGACCCTCAAATAACTGACCCAAAACTGATGCTATTCTCTTTTTACCAATGGGAAAATAGCAGCAGTCCTGCCTTCATTAAAGGTTGAAAGTGAGTTCTCAAGGTCAAACAGAAAATCAGTGCCAAAGTCAGGATTTTTTTCATTCAGCCCCTACACTTTTTGATCAGTCTGGCTCTAAAATTACTGGTCTGAGATGTCATGTTCTTCTGTGTAACACAGTCACCAAATGGCCAGTTTTAGACCGAGTGCCCTTTTGTGTGTAACTCTAACATCACAACAAGCATCCCCATAGCTTATTTTTTTCTGAATAAACTGTACAGTGTTAACCATTGATGTTTTATTGTCATTGATTTAGTAGCTGCCAGAGAGTTACAGCAGGAGACGGATTGCTGTTATTTTAGCCTGTAAAAGGTCTTATGCCTCTGCCAGCAAATATTGTGGTTCCTTAAAATAAATAAATAATCTGAAAGAAAATAAAGAATCTTGAGAAATCTTTCAGAAAAATATTTTTCTTTTTTTCTTATTTTTCATTGCTTTTTTTAAGTGCTATATTGACTATTCCTTTGTGGATAACAAAGCTGTGTAAACCTTTCTGTGTTGTACAGGCACTTACAGGCACCTATAGGACATTCTTCATGCCCGACTCAGAATACTTGTACTGGGTGTGGCTGGCAAAGTTTGGGTAACAGAGGACTGCAGGGGTGACCTGTGTGAGAGGAGGCTGTGAACGGCCCTGGGCTCATCACAGCTACATCCAGACAGTTCTGAAACAGACAAAAATAACTCATGCCTCAAAATCTAAAGCAACCAGAGCGGCACATGGCACCGCTGCTCAGATATATATAAAAAATGGTGGCAAGCACTAGGGGCAGAAGACACAGGAGGACACACTAAAGGAAGCCTGTGAAGACAAAGTAAAGAGACAGATTTGGAGGAATGGCAAGGGAAAGGGTACATGGAAGATGTTGGTGAGGATGCAGCTGGAGACATATTGCCTGGCAGAAGCAGCCCATGGGCTGTGAAGGTTTGCAGCCCATGGGCAACCCACGTTGGGGCAGGAATACTCTGCAGACTGTGGCTATGGGTGACCCGTGCTGAGGCAGGGAGATCCCAAAAAGGCTGTGGCTGTGGGAGACTCACACTGCAGTAAGGGCATCCAAGAGGGTGGGCAGCTGTGGGTAACCTGTGCTGGAGTAGGGACAATCCTGAGCGACTGCAGCCCACTGTACGCTGTCTCAGAGACAGCCTCAATATATGGCAGCTCACAGATAAGTTAGGCTGAGCAGAGGCATCCTCAAAAGAAGAGTGGCTCATGGAGGATCCCAGGATAGAGCAGAGAGAAGCAAGGAGCAGAAGACAAAAAGAGCAAGAAGCAAGTACTACCAGAAAGAAACCATCCCACACTTACCCAGCCTCCTGTGCTGCCCATTGTCTGACCAAAGGAGTCAATGGGGACTTACTGTAACATACAAGCACAAGGGAAGTGGAGACTAGGAAGAAGGGAAGCGAGGTGTTGGACTGAATCTTATCCTGGGAAAGGGAAGGAAAATTGTTTCCCTAAGTATTCGTTTAATTGTTCGTCTTACCATCCTTTTTCAATATTTGAATGTGTAATTAATGGCATATATTAAATGGCAATAAATTAAGTGAAGTTCCTTGAACAGAGGCATTTTGCCTGTGACGATGATTTGTGTTTTCTTGATATTCTGAACAACAGCTTTCCTGATACAGCCATGTAAGAAAATCTGTTTCCTGTTCCCTACTTCCTAATTCAGTTTTTAAATTCAGCCCTGCTACAGCATAGGTCAGGTTTGGTCTGTGAATCCAAATTGCCCACTGATGTCAGAAGCACACTGAACAAAAAATTCACCCATTCAGAGCATCAGTAAGAATTGTTGTTGTGCTGCAACTAGTTTTCCCAGCTGTGAATGAAATGCCAGCACACACTCAACATTCCTGTTCTTTTCCTTCAAAAAATATGGAAACTCACCAGCACTACGAATACCTGCACAGCATAAGCACATGAAGACTAGAAGAGTGTTATTGGTGTCTTCATGAGGGATCAACTCTGAACAGTTAACATTCAGCAAAAGCTAAGGACTTGGCCAACATACTTCAACCATTTAATTTGTAAGGCTACATTTCATATATGCTTTAGATTGATTTAATTAGTGTTAATTAACATATCTTTATTTATTATGAGAGACAGCAGATATCCGTAAAGATTTTTATTTTGAGCCATATGGCAGTCTGTAATACACTAGCCAAAAGAAGTATAATGAGGCACATAAAAAAGTCTGCTGCACAACACTCCTTGGCAATTTTGAAAAATGAATGTCAGAGTTTGCACAATACAAGAGATACTGTGCTGTTCTTGCCTTACACAGTCTGGCTATGGGAGCTGGATCAAGCTCGGGTTAGGATTACAGAAGATGCAAACTCTGTAATAATAAGGCTGATCTGAAGGTAGTCACCTCACATCTCTGGAATTCCCTTTTCCCCACAAAGGAGAATAGATGGAAGCATTTCCTTCAAGGTTAGGTAGGCTCCAGATGGAAGATACATCCTGAATTCTTCCCTAGGATCAAGAGATAGACAGTTATCTCTTTTAATATTGAGTTTGAAAACTCAAAGGTTTTGCATCATTTGCTGTTCAGCATGGTGGCCTTGAGATCCTGCCTGATCCTTTCCAAATCTACCTTGCTAAAACAGGGACAAATAGAGCTTGGTGTGAAGAAGGTGACCAATTTCCACTTTCATCCGTGTTCTGTCTCCTGTCACAGGAGAGTTAGGAGCCTAAAGAAGCTGTGGGAAAAGCAAAAGAGGCTGAGGAACAGCAGACACATACTCCCAGACAGCATGAGAAACAAACAAATGGAAACGGGATAAGAAAGTACCCTTATGTCTCACCGTAAATGCCCATCTACCAATCCTAGGCATAGTCTCACTCATAAAGCTCCCAGATCAAAACCAGTATGAGACCTAGTGGCAACTATACAGAACAACAGGTCTCCCGTGCAGAAAAAAACAGGCCTGTTTTTTTTTTTAGTGGCAGCTTCCTTCATTGCATTGGTGTCACCCATGCAGGCAGAATTCAAAAGTCTTCAGTCACTCAATTTGCCAAGAATGAGACAAGGAGGATTAGAACCAACCAACCAACCAAGCAACCAGTGCCACCAGAAGCCTTCTTACATCTTTCTCCCAGTGTTCAAAGTAGCATGGTTCCTGCACAGAATGAATGGCTTTCATGTAGCCATATCTTCGTTTTCAAACTATTCTAAGACCAACTTCAGAGATGAGGCAAGGCAAAGAGATGTTAGAATAACATACGAAGAACTTGAAAATGTGAGCACTGCAAGGACAAAAGGTTCCAATTAATTGTCATTACTGCTCTAGAGATAGAAACTTTGAGACGGTGCTGGAGAGATGAAGAAGCAGGGGCTTCTTTTCTTAAAATTTGGCCACAGGATTGTATCACCAAAAACAATAAAACCAGAAAACTCAAGATAAACATAAACAAATTCAATTTCTTTCCTGTTACTTGCCCTAATTACTGAAAATCTTTACATTCCAGATTCTGCCCTGAGTTCAAAATCAGCACCACCAGAGTAAAGGCTGTTCCTTATAGACTCCATTATCCTGGAACTGAGAAGACGAATGTGCCTTACAAGACTGCCATGACTAATAAATTTCTGGCAGAAAAGCTTTGCAGAGCTGGAATATCTTTTCTTGTACTGGTACCTCTGTTTATCTATATCATACTGACATCTGGTGGGAATGAGCATGAATTGACCTATGTGAGAGGATTGGACTAGTCCTGCTTTAACGTGATTGCATGTAAGAACACGTCCTGAAATGCGAACAAGTTCTGTGAGCAGAAAGTTAAAATTATTCACAATTAGACTTCTTTTTAACAATTTAAAGAGTTTTAAATGCAGCTTCTTTACACAAATCTATGAAAGATTTTTACAAGTTTTCTATTTGTATATTTTGGTGATAAAATAGGCATAGCAAAAAAATTAATGTATATATTTGACACATTATGTGTGGTTGTTGCTCAAATATAATTTTTATGATGTTTACTATTTCTTTTTATGATAAGTCAGTACCAAAATACAAACACTTTTCCACAGAGAAGCTGATTCTCCCTTCTTTACAAAATCAAAGATGCAAAATAAACTTAGGAAAAGGCACTCCTACATTGTTGGATTGTTCAAATTTGTAAACAGAATTCAATTGTTGTGCAGATAAATAATATTTTTCTTTTATATAGTATGCAAAACATCACCACAAAAACTCCGAATAGTTCAAAGCATTCTCTTCTGAAAGAGAAGGCATTCCAGACACAAGGTCAAGATTACACAGTGAGTGTCTGAGCTCTTTATCAGCTGTGTTAAGCTGCGTTGGTTAGGAAAACCAGAACCTGGAAACGTCAACATTCCCAGAGAGCAGGGAGCTCTCTGCCTACATAACTGAATGTAACTGAGGTCAAAATCGAGATACAATCTTCTCAATATTCAACACCACAGTAACTATTTGGATTGAAAGCTGGTGTTTGACAGTAGGGTGCCCATTTACAGTATCACAGACACTTTACCACCTTGACCAGATTGCCAACAGCAGACCATAACAAGTACATCAGGTTCCTCACTTGACCTGATACCAATAATATCTCCAGTTTTGCTGAACTTACAAGAACTCCCTAGCCTCAAAAGAAAAATGAAAGCTCTTTTGCTCTTCAAAAGCAAAAAGCATATAGGACCAGTTGTTCCATATAGTTGCCACTAAATCTGATACTGCTGTTTATCTGGGAGTTCCATGAGTGAGACAATTAATGATCCAGCCTTCTTGTCCTATGCTACAACCACATTTTCGTGAGGTTCGATATCAATACATTGACACCTTATCGGACTTAAACAAAATCTTTCTCCACAAATCACAGCACACAGCAAAAAGCTAACTGGAAAATATTTCAGATTATAGTACACAAATGAAATCTTGCCTCATACAATTAATGTTATCTTAATCAAAGGAAAAGTAGTTTCATTACTTGAATAAGAGACTAAGGTGGGTGACGATATATCAACATGCATGTTTCCTATGCCATTTTTCACTGAGAATGCTTTAAAATGTGAAGTCCTTCCTGCAGAACCTTCATCATTAGTCATTTCGCTGACTACAACAGCTATCTTTCACTTTGTTCTCAGATCTGATTCACTCAGTAGTCCAAATATCTGTAAACCATGTGCCATGTATGACTGGTATCCCCTTGAAATTTCATCAGCATACTTGGCACAGGTGTGGAGAAACTGTCATACTGAGGGACTCTCCCAGATCACATGGTTAGGCCTGCACAAGTTCAAGCCCAGTTCTTAGGAGCTTTCAGCTACCCTAGCTCTACAATTTATGATTGTCCTCTCAAAGCAGATCCTCCTCTCTAAAAGTTTTGTCATCTATGGAAGTGGTTAATGATCTATTAATTTCTTTCCACACTCAAGAAAGATCATAGAATCATAGAATCTTCCGGACTTTGAGATCAATGCATGGTTGATGTTCCATGTTTTGCAAAACAAAGTTTTTTAATGACCCAAAGAGTTCTCTATAAGAGTAGATAAAATTGTTCGAGGTAAAGCTAGAGCTAATAAAACCTCTCATTTGATATGCTCTTTAGTGGTAATGGCTCTAGAAGGCAACGTTATGTCTTTATGTGCTGGCCCCATCCAGGAGCCCAAATATTACCCTTTCAGCTTTAAGAGAGACCTGGTGGCATCTGGCCTGTCACAGCAGAGAATTTATAAAGCCAAGCAAGAACATGATCTGGACAGTCATGAACCACCATCATACAAATGGTGTGTGGTACTAACCAGCCTGTGGTCAAACAGAGACACTCCCCAAGTGGATTAACTCAAGGGCTCTTGTCTCATAGCTTCACCTTTACAGCAACTGAAGAAAATCAAATCCTACCCATATTTATTTCTCCATAACTGTTACTGCTGCGCAATCATTGCTTAAGTAACTCACTTAGGTTTCCCTCTCTGTAACTTCTATTAGTTACATGAGAACGTAGCTAATCATGTATTTTAAATATACTAACTATATTTGAGTGTTGCAATCTAGCCCCCCAAAAAGGAAAGTTCTTTACTTATTTGCCTATTTTATCCTCAAACAGAAGAAAACCAGTCTCTTTTCCAACCACATAAGTAGATGCAACATCCTGCCGAGCTTTTAGATAAACAGAAGTCCTTTCTGCTATGAAAGCTTATAGGTTAGGGCAGTATGTGCAAAACAAAACTATCGATAAAGTAATTTGGACGTGTTACTGTGGAAATCATTGTGATGTAAAAAGACTATAGTTTAACATATCTTCTACCCTCTCTAACTGGACTTAGAAGAGCTCAGTAGTTTGCAAACAAGGGATTTAGAATGCTTCTGTACAGTGTTAGTCTTCAGAAATTGCTCGGACTAGTTTTAAATGACTTAATTCCTGCATTTCTGCTGCATTCCTCACCTGCAGACCACATCTCTTGAAGTCTTCCAATGAAAGGCTTCCCTGTAATTTGTCCTAAATCTTCCTCTTTGTTTCGTACTGTTGTATCTAATGAAACAATAATTCTTTTCCTAGCCTGATATTTATGTTATTTAAAACCATGTTGAAAGTGGTTTTAGACATGACAGATAATATAATACAAATCTATGTTTCTCTGATAAGAGGAAAAAGAATGTAGCACAAAATTTTGTTTTCCATGACTTTGAAGATGAGATAAAGTCCATGAGAGAAAAATCAAGGCTGAATAAAGAAACTGTGCAAAGTTCTCAGTGCAGATACTAGACTGCAGATATTATGCTCTTTGGAATTCTGCCCTGCAACCCAAAAAGGAAACAGATATAAATCTCATCCCTTAAGCTCTCTGCCTTTTCCCTTGGGTCAGCTCTTTCAGCAGTTAGAAAGATTTGGATCAAATGGGACTTTCAGTCCATACTACTCCTCAGGGCATGGTCAACTGCACAGTGAGAGCAGATTGTTCCATGCCCCATCCAGAAGAGTTTTGAAAATCTCTGAGGATGGAGATACTGTAACCCTCTCTGGGCACCTGTTCCAGTACTGAACCACTCTCCTGCATGGTATATTCCTTTCCAGTTCCAGTATTTCCTTCTTTACCAAAACAATCATGAAATAAGTGATAAGCCCACATGTAATTTATTAATCAAACAATTACACCATGCTCCAAGTGTGACATTCACAGTTTCATCAGTGGCCAGCTTCAAATTACTTTCTATTCTTCTCAGTCTCTCTGTGGTGGTCCGGTGTATCTTGGAAAATTCCGTGTTAATAAACCAAAAATCAGGACAGACTTCTCCATCACCTTCTTTTGGAGTGCCTCAACAGTCAGTGAATGGCAATTAACTTCAACTCTCCCTGATCCCAGTATCATTCACCCAGTCGAATAGTTTCAAGATAGTTTCCATGAAGAGAGAATTAAAAAAAATATCTCCTACGAAGGATAGCCTCAAATTCCCTTTCCCAGATCCTTGTAGTTCTGAGAATTCCCCTAGATTATGACCCCTAACTGACATAAATATTTTAAGAAAAACAGAAACTTAGAGCACTTTGCCATCCCAAATGTTCAGTGCCCATATCACCAGAATATTAAATAGCAAGAAGAGAGACAGCATTGACACTTAGCCTAAGGCTGGCACAGCCAAGTGATGTTTAAGAATGTCTCTTTGAATTCTGAAGCACTCTCATGCTCTTTCTGTTCATGTACCCCTGCTTTGAAGTTCATAAACATTCCAGTGAATAGCTTTTTGATTCATGTGAATGCTTGAAAAACATCTATTCTCTGCAAAAATGTCTGCACATAATTGAGTTTTTCAATGCAACAGCACAAATATTTACTATTCAGTATTCTACTACCTAAAAATCTGTCCTTCAGTCCAGGAACAACTATGCAGTCACGCAATGAGCTATATATAAGAGGGGTAAAATAGTCAGACTAAATAGTATGCACATATAAATTGAAAATTGTTCATCTATATGATCCGCTGAACAGATTTGCAGAATGTAAATACAGTTTATAAACAGTTCGTGAACAGTGAAAAGTATTTTCACAGTAATCAGCATTTTCAATTTTTGGACCATTACTCCTTATTACCGTTTTCTTAAAGGTATGAGAACTACCAGATACTTAAGTGCAATTTTTTTTTCTTGTGCATTTATGACAATGCATAAGAAGAATCTGCTGCATTTCTCACCTGCAGATGAAACAGTTTCATGTGGCAAATCATCACAACTTTGCCTTGAGCAAACACCCCAGCACTCTAATTGCCTCACAGAGGACTTGCTGGGCATATATGTAGTTGGTGAATTTTTAATTATTGAAGACATGGAAGTGTTTTACAATCTTGACACACTAGTCTTACATAGACAAGAAGAGAAGAGTTGTGACTCCAGGTCCAGCTAACTACTCAGCTTCAGGTATTCTCAAGGAAAAAATGAAATCCATAGCATACTCGACCATTGCTATAGTTCTGGGACTGAAAGTAATCCTTGTGAGCTTAATTTTGCATGTTAAACTTGTGTCCTGAAACATTAGCTATTTTCCCAGCTGTATTTTTAGAATGGATACAAATCTTACCTTTTGATGTTGTGGAAGGGCAGAAATAGCACAAGGCAACACGAGACTTTACAGAAGGCTCATTTTCCATCAGGAAAAGCTAACACAATGGTCTTTTGTTGGCACATCTCCCAATTCCTGCTGAAGGAATTGAGATGATGCTGGCATGTGGAACACAAAAGGTTGCAGCACGGCTTGTAGACTCAGCCTTTTTCTGCTTTACACAGCTACAAAGGGCCCAGGGACCTAGCGGGTAATTAAAGCTTCCCCGAAACCACTCCAACTTATGCCAGGCATTGAGCAGATGGTTTCCAGACTCTGAGCTCAGAAGGCATACTGTCCAGTGTGGCTTCCCCAGTGATCCTCATCTCTTATGCTACAAGGAAATGAGCTCTTCATCTCTGTTGCCTGCAGTAGGTCTCTATTACACAACGCACCTGTGGTTTGACTTGTTTGTTATGACTTCATTGCCTGTCATTCTTGTAAGGAAACTTCTTGTCCTTTGAAGTGGGAAAGAGTTGCAAAAAGTCTTGTTTCATAATCTTTTAATCTGAACTGTTTACCAAGTTATACAAGCATTATGTTTAAGTTTCTGATTGTGCAGAAGCATGTCTTCGTCCTGCAGTTCTAGTTCACCTTTTTCAAATTCTTCTCATCGCTCTGATGATTTGATTATCTTTTGTTTCAAGTGATAGATGACTGGCCCAGTCAACTCTTGTTTGGATCATTACCTATTGGTAGAAGTAAAACAAGGGAGGACGTCAGTCTCACACAGTTCTGTTGCCCTAGCCCTGATGGGAACACAAATACCTTAAATATAACAAATGTCCTGTGTATGAAGACTAGTCAGTCCCCCTCCACACTACTTTTGTCCAGTCCGCTCCAAACCACTCTAAGGACTACCTCACATTGCAGCTTAACAAACTGCCATGTACCAGCTGAGTCACGGTCTTTAAATCAGTATTACTATGCTCTAAAACCATACAAAACCTCAAGGAATGCATTTAACACTGATGTATATTCTTTTGCATTGGATGCAGTTGTAGAGAATGATTGTTTCATCAAAACAAAGGTTGCATGAGACATTTTCAACAGATCTTTACAGACAGAACATACTGCATCTCAGCTAAAACACAGTTTTGAGTTCTATAAACAGGGCCAATCTGCTGTAATGCACAACTACCATTTTTTGAATCAGCATCTGCAATTTATACTAAAGACTCTTTGAGAACATCCCAACAGTACATGCACAGACACTGTGTACTTCAGTGCATGCACAGGACAGTGCAAAAAGTGGCAATACATATCCAGTGCTTATTTTTCCCTTTATTCTTAAGATTTAAAGCCTTGTTCAATTGCTTTGTGCTTACCACAGAGTTTGGAAACAATAGCCAACAGCAGGAAAGCAACTTGTTGCAGATTATGCAGAAAGGCTAATCCAGTCCTGCAGAAACTACCGAAGACTGCTGAAAGTGCTGGCTACTATGATACAAGGTCCCTGTCTGCCATCTATGCAAAATCATGACCATCACAGAAGGTGACCTGACTACCAGGAAAAGGGGAGTAGTTGACATGCTGAATGTCAGAACTTGCATCCAAAGGAACCTTGAAAACCAAGAAGAGTGAGCCAAAAGCAGCTTCATAGTATTCAACAAGGAGAAGCCCAAACTCCTGCAGCTGAGACAAAACAACCCATGCATCAAGACAGACTGGGAAGCAAATGAATGAAAAGGATTTGGGGTGACAGAGGACTCCAGCTCTGGGGACCCAGTTCAACAGCGATCTCGAGAAAGAGAAGAGGCAGAGGGCTACCAAACAGGTCAAGGACAATGAACATAGGACCTGTGATGAGAAACTGAGAGGAGCTGGGCTTCAGTTTTGCAGAAAAGAGGCTAAGGGGAGATCTCATAGCAGTTCAAAACAACCTGAAAGATAGTTACAAAGATGACACAGCCAAAGTTTTCTCTACAGTGCCAGACAATAACAGAAGGGGCAACACCCAGGAATTGTGTTTTGGGAGTTTGAGATTGGACAGTAGGAATTGTTTCCTCCGTGGGAGAGCGTGGTGCAGCATGAAACACACTGCCCAGAGAGATCATGGAGTCTCCGTCCTCTGAGGTTTTACAGGAGGAGCTGGCTGGGCAGAGCCCCAGTTGACCTAGTATCAGGAATATTATGACTGCAAGTGGCAGCCTGATCTCTGTAACCTCCAGAAGTCCTTTCCAATCAGCTTTTTCCATAATTTTATATTGAAGTGATTGCGTCTCTGTGTCTCTATGTATGCAGAGATATTCATTCAGGTATATTTTAGAGGAGAAAAATATCAGAGGAAAGGAGGAGAGAAGACAAAAGAATTCAGCAGTCTCCAAGTTTAAACGGTAACAAGCACAATGTCCCAAGGATCATAGTTTGGACTGAAATCTCTAAAATGAACATAAGGATTTCATGGTTTTTGAATATGTCTATGTAAGAAGACAAGAAAAAGAAGAACCCACTCTTGACATGACAAAATGCCACATTGTGACTTTTGCCCAGAGAGGCATGCAGGCAGCCCATAACATTATCTTGCTATTGCAGCTAGGTGGGAAGCATTTGCAAATTTCCTCCCTCCCACAGTTTAATCCCAAACTAGCCCAACTAGACTACTTTCCAACTCTTATAATTTATTGCTGATACAGCCCAGCTGTGATTCTGCATGAACGCTCTTTGAGGGCATGGAAGAAACTATACTTTACAGAAGTTTTTCTCCTTTTTTTTTCTTCTTTCCATAGCTATTTTGGGAGTGCAGGCAATACAACTCCCTGCAATACAGGAGACAGAAAATGCTCCATATGTTGAGTCCAGCATGCAGACCAGTTTCATCAGTCTACATCCATCTCACAGTTTCACATCTGCCTACATGTTTCAGAGAACCATAGGACAGATGTTCCACTAGGCCGACAAATCTGCCTAGCATATTCTGCCTAGCAAATTCAGCATAGCAGCACCTACATGTACTGATGAGGTCCAAAAGCACTATAGCTGTGTTCTGCAACCTAACTTTCAAACTAAAACATACTCCTGCATGGTCTGGACTGCTTCCTCATCTAGGTGGTCTCGTGAAGTGTCAAGGAAGCAACAGTAAAATGGCTATAAAGCCTCTGAACTTGGTCCACTGTTTTAATAACATATTGAAAGTGGCCACTGGCTGGTCTCACCTTTCCTGCTAACAAGCATCATGACACCCTAGAGAGAAATCTCCCGACCAGCCGTTATTATTTGCCTCCTCTATTTGTCAATTCCTTCATCCATAAAAAGCTCAGGGCAGCTCTGAATACCAGGATCCCTCAGGCTTCCCTTACCCAAAGAATATGCTTTCCCTTTCTAAGAAGCACTATTATTCTTCTTTCTCTTTCTACACCCTTTCTTATAAACCAGGCAGGAAATCAAATGCTCGGTCTAAATCCCTGTGGCTGTGCATCATGGAATTGCACAGGGCAGTTGGCGATCCTTCCAGGTCTTTAAAGAGCCTGTGTGCTTTACAGTTTCTTATAACTCTCTCCAAGGTTCCTCAGTTCGTACACGACAGGGCCTTTTGGCAACTAATTGTAGCATATAAATCCAGCTTCTTCAGGGATTTTCCCATTGGAAATACTCCTCTCCCCTGCTGTACCTCTTATTACAAAGGCCTACCAAAGGAAGTGATCCTTCCACATCTCCCCACCTCTAGTAGGAATGAGAGGTATTCTCATTCAATACTGTCAAACTCCGATTGCAATGGCAAATAACAGATCACCTGTTCCTGAAATTGAGATGGAGTTAAAAACCATAATTGACTTTTTAAAAAAAATTAAAAATTTCAAAAGACTTCAAACAACAAGAACATTCTGGTTCATGTACCTTTCAGACATAGTCACATCAAAAGTTCTTTCCTCTAGAGATGTAAAGGATAGAAGAATAGGAAGTTTTGAGTGAAAGGGGAGACTTGCACCAAAAGTACTTATCTGCAGGAGCTGATAAATGTTACATCAAATACAGAAAAACTTAAGGTGAAATCAGGACCCTAAACAATAAGGTGAATCCCCAAATCAGAAATATTTTACTTTGAGTTTCACAGTTGGCTTCTGCCTCCAGGCTTCCAGACACCCATGAAACATAGTCTTGTAGTCTCTTTTAGTCATCTTTTTCCTTGTGGCTCATTCAGCACTTCTGAAATATGTGACCAACTGTATATGGCACATGAGATGAAAATGCATAGGCTAAAAAAAGGCCAAGAAACTACCTGCAGCCCAAGGTATTATATTTAGCTGGGCCTTGAACCTTCTCAAAAGTTTTCCTCTCCCTTCCACAACTGGATTGCCCAACACAATACTTTTTCAGGCACTAAAGGAGATGCTTGTGAGTTCTTACATCTTTAATCCCTTTCTAAAGATGTCTTATATTTTTATCTTTCTGGGAAATATAATCCTAAAATTACCCTAGCTATGAGCAGAAACAGCATAAACATGAATCTGGAAATAAAAGGTTCATATCCCTTGTAGCACTTTCTAGTTTGACACTTGGAGAAGGATTATGTAAAGAAACAAACAACAACAAAACCATAAAAATATTAGGCAAGATCAATTATGTCCAGGGTAGTATAGGCTAGTAAAGAAATCAAGTCATGTTGATCTGTGAGAGACAGTATGCTTGGGATTAAGTAGCAAACCACAGAAACTCTTTTTAAGAAGACATTTAAAGTATGGAGACAAACAAGAAGTGAAAGGACTTAATGAAAAAATTCCAAAGGACGAGATGAGAAAAGCACAATGCAAAAAAAGCAAAGAATGTGCTAAAACGAAAAATTTGAATTGGCAGGCAGTGAGGAAGCTGAGAAGAATAAACAGAACAGCCATAACAAGGATAAGGTAAGAATATTAGACTAACAATACGGAGTCTTCAGAAAAGACAGGCATCATGAGAAACAGAGAAAAGTGAAAAATCAGTCTGATTTGCATGAGCTTTAAGACACTGCTGAGGACAGGCAGGGAAATGAAGAAATAGGGACAGATAATATGGTTGATGTTAAGGCATAAAACAAGAGGTGCATGGAAACACTTATCCACTGAATCAAAATCTTAATTTTGAGTGAGAACTGCAGTTAAATACACACGTGTCTGTTTTGCTACAGTGGAAGAGAAGGGTTCAAAGCAGAGCGCCATTGGTTCCTAATAGGTATTTTCTCAGCAATAACAGCAAAAATGACACAAACATTGCTAGTGAGAAAAGAAATATGAATAGTGGAAGTCAGAGGGGAAGAAAATAATTTCTGGTTTTGTTACCCTTAAAGCAGTTGTATCACTCCAGGAAGGAGATAAGGGAGGTAGAAACAGAATTATTGATGAGTACGTCAGCAGACAAGAAAGAAGGAACATACCTGGGTGCTAAGAGCATATCAATATCACTGGCCAGGAGCAAAAGTGCTGCTGATAGGGTAAATAGAGACCAAAACCAATACCCTAGGCACATTGCTAAGAGAAGCACCTCAAAACTGCTAAAAACGTGAGCAGAGTCAGTCAGTCAGGTCGGAAGAAAGGTGAACTGAAACCCCAGTGACATGATAATGAAGAAGGAAACAAACTGTTATATCAGACGGTGCTGGTGATTCGACTCATGAGCAAAGCAAGGATGTCTGGTAGTAGAATGAAACAGAGCAAGAGAACTGAAGGGCAAAGTGTTACAAAATCACTCATCCCTTGATGCTTGAGGATTATCATTAAAGTTGCATTTCTTTCCTGCAGTATCTCTTTATAATTTGGCGCATTCCTAACTTGGTGAATTCCACTAACCTGTGTCTGGGGTTTCTCTTCCCAGAAGGGGCAAAGGAGTTATACAGTAGGGTAAAAGGAAAAAGTTTGAAGTGCAGAGAAGTAAAGCACCACCATTTTTCCCTGCTATTATAGGTATACCGGCACTGCCCACTCAAGAAAATTGATATTTTAACCTTAGAGACTCCAGCTGTAGCACAAACAGCTCTAGGGAAGACTTTGAAAACAACAGAATGGGAGGACTGAGTAACTACAGCCAAAATAAGTTACAGGACAAGGATGAGAACAAGACTGAAGACTTCTCCAATTTGTTTTCTTGTAGAACAGAAAGATGCTTTTGAACAATGTTATTGCCTTTACAAAAACAATGTTGATGCATTTCATAGAGTAGGAAACCATTTAAAGCTTACAAAGAAATATATGGAGAAAGAAGAATCAGAATTAAGGAAGAAGAGACACTGATAAACTTTCTGTGAGACTGAAGAAAGCATAAGATATAACACTGATCACATGAACTTGAAAGAGTTAAAGTAACATCAGTTATGTCCTTGTACATGTCTTAGAGAAATAATCTCTGTAGTTGAACGAAAAAAAATAGGTAGGTGCATCTTAGGTACCTTGATAGTTTCAGTAGTAGCATATCTGGTTTTGCTCCAGTTTTAAATAAATAAAACATTCTTTATTTTAATTTAAATTCACCTATAAGGTCCCTAGACAACATTCAGCAGTCACTCAGTAGTCACTCTTTAGTCACTAGTGGATTCCAGTACAGCAATACTTCTAAGAGTCAAAACTATGCAGAAGAAACATTCCGCTATAATCCTATGTTTTCACTGACTCAGACCTCCCAGGGGAAAAAAAAAATGGCAGAATCATTTCATGTTCCTAAGAACAAAGGGAGCTTCTCCCCTGCCCCTCCCCCACCCCAGACTTGAGAATTATTCATTGGACTACAGGGGTTTGCAAAGATGGTGTGTGTACATAGAGACACACAGGCACGTGTATACCAGAACTACTTCAAAAGGACTTTAAGGATACCCAGTCAAGCACTAATTTAAAGTTGGAATTAAAGTTGTCAGCATAGCTTTCTCTCAAGTTTTCCTCCCTTTTTACTAATTAGTATTTAATATCATTATCACTTTCATTTTTTTTTCTGCAAGACTTCTTCATTGAACTCACAAGGTGGGCAGCAATCACTAAACAAACAGATACATAAGATTAACTTTTATCCTCACTACTCAGTGGGTGCTCCATGAGTTAATTATCAAGTCACCCAAACCCTGTCTCTGAGCTTTTCTATGATGCCCTTATTGTAGTGCACTAGTTCTTCACAAACAGTAGTAAATACATCTTCACCAAGGTGTTCATCTGACTGATATTATACCTTACCACTTGAAGAGCTTAAAGAAAAAGTCATTTAATACTCTATACCACTCAATATGCATGCACACACTGGCCTGGGAAAAGGCATCCTGAAGAGCAGATTCTATCTGCTGGCCATCCAGACTGCAAAACTGGAAGCACAAACCTAGGCATGGCCAGAGGCTACCTACACATCACAGAAAACCACTCAGGAGGTCAGAACCCTCTGAAACAAATTATTTTAAATAGGCCCTTGTATTTGGAACTGCGAGGGACTACTGAGCAATTTCACTGGGATTTTTCACAAAAGGGATTCCAAAAAAAGAGATATAATATTACAAGGACAAGAAGCCAATGACAATTCAGGAGAAGCAGTGTGTTGGAGGAGATCTATCTCTCTCTCTAATTAGAAAGACCTGCTCTATGAGACTTCGTCTTCTTCAAGTTGATGTGAGGACTGTAGGACTACCTATGCAACAAACCCCTTTCTTCAGGTACTTTCATTTGGTATTTGCAGAATGACACAGGCTTGGCAACTCTGATCTGCAAGGGACAAGTAAGGACAAAATGGCTTCCATTCATTCTTCTCTCTCCCCACTTCTGTTACACAGAGAAGGGCTGCCTAAATTTTACAGAGGAAACTGATAGTTGTGTGGTCAGGTGGTGTATGCAGCAGTGTACAAAGGCACTACAGTACCACACTAACATGAATAATAACACACACACCCTCAGAATACCAATAAGGTTGGCATGTGTACATCAGCCATTACCACAGCAATGATGAGAGCATTGATTTCTGTATCACCATGTAATGATGTTGCAATGTACCCATTTTGTCTATGCTTTTTCTGGCAGTTATTCTGCAATTATTTTGGAGGAACAAGGCAAGTTGAAACGTAGCTTTCATATAGTTTTCCTAAAGACACTTTACTCTTATATGGAACTTTAAACTAGGAAGAAAAGGGACTATGGAGGGAGAAGATAGATACATCAGATTGTCCCTCATATCCACATGCATCTACAGCAAAGAGTGGAGACAATGTTCCTCAAAACAGGTAGTGGAATTCTTCAGCAAGCAAAAAACACCGTAAGCCTCCCTTTCTGCACATGCTTCACTCTTGGAAAAATCGGTGTTGTAAGTTTAGAACTCTCCTTTTGGCTTGCGTGAGCTGCATTTCCTCAGCAGATTATCCCTGATCTCACTGCCCTTGGCAGCATTAGAGGGGTCATATTTTTACACGGTTGAACTACTTGAACAATTTCTTCAAAGTATGAAATAAAAACATTCTTTCCTTCAAAGCAGCCATGCATGCTTTCTTCTTTATTCTGTTTGTTCAGTTTTTCTTTTTAAGTCAATAAACACTTTATACTTCGTATGCATTGCAAGAAAAACAAATTCTACTCCATTACTAGTATCTACATTCCATTTACAGCATCGGCTGCTGAAAATGAAGTATTTCACATGTGTCTTAAATTCTCTTCTAGCATTTAAGTGCAACCTCTAAATTATTTCTTCCCAGAAAAAGTTCTAATTGTATTTGGCAGGAATGGAGCGGGGAGTGACATCTCTGATTATCCTCTGCCAAGTCTCAAAATGCTGTTGTGTCCTCTTTCCCAGTTCCCAGGAGACAACTAGTACAGTAAACACCATCTTCTTAGGTACTACATGTAGCAGCAGCAGACACATTTGCAAGGGTCACCTAGCAGAAGGCATTCCTGCCAACTTTCCTACAAATCCATACAATTGTTATGAACTATTTAAAGTGGAGTCTGCTTATAGATGGTGGAGTGAAACGAAACTGCATGTTATAGCTCTCTTCTGTTATAAATGGATAAGATTTTTACCGATGTAAATAGGCTACAGGAGATGGATAAGGGTATTGTTAATATAAGGTAACCAAAAACTTAGTCCATTTATATGGTCAAAATATGGCACGTCAGCCTATATGAGATTGTAGAAAGGTGAAACAGCCATTCCTGAATCCTTTTTCTCTTTGAAACATATATTTTCATAGAAGTCTAATAAAGGAGATTACTTCTAACATTGAGTTAACTTCTATTTCTTTTTTTTTTGTTGTTTTCTAGAGAGAGTAATAGGATTATCAGTACTATATCCTGAAATTCATATTCAAAAGCAATAGCAGCTGCACCTTTGCCATGGAGACCAGAGTATCGTGAAGTTTTTTTTGTGTAGCTTTTCAGAAAATATTAAAATGCAGTCAATAAACCTATCCAGCAGAGAGAGAATATGAAAGAAAAAGCAATGACATGTCTGTAATAATCCAGAAGGTCTAGTTGCTCCAAAAAAAAAAAAACACAGAAGAGATTCCTTTATGGGGCATCTTAATTAGTTAACAAACCACTTCATCTGATGCATATTGCATTCATGCACTCACAACCCCATTTGGTAAGGAGTGTTTTGAAGTTACCATGAGCTCTTCTGTTCTGTGCTGATAGCCTGTTCCTGTTATTTCAACATACTTTTGGTTTTTTCCCCTCCAAGTCACATTGCTGTGCAGGTCCATTTCTGCTGTTACAGCTCGGCTCCCCACACCCCTGTGCGTGCCAGGCCAAGCACTGCTCCATTGCAGTGTGGAAGCTGTCTTCTCCTCCTGCACTCTCCTGAGAGTCAACTGTCACTTCCGTGATCTCTGTCCCTGTACACTGCAGTGCCCAAGAGTGGTAACTCCAAATAACGCCTTATCGAGCCCCACACCAGGACCAAACAGTGCCCTCCAGCCTGAAGGTAAAGACCAACGAAGAGATGGAATGTGTTCAGTGTAAAAGAGACCCTTGGAAGAAATTAGATACTAAATGAGTTGACACTGAGCATGTGGAAACTGATTTTTTATAGGATAATAGCTATGACTATGCTCAGATTCATTTTTATGAAAACAAGAGATACTGCTCATAGATGGGCAACTTTTCTTTGAGTCTTTTTTCCTAGTATCTGGACTTTCCAGATCTGCTTCTCACACAGAAATACCCCCAGAACGGATTGATTTTTTTTAAAACTCCAGAACATATGCTGTTCTCCAGTGCGTTTCTCAGAAAGGCTAGGAACAAACTTTCAGGAAAAAAGGATTGGTCTCTGGCAGACCTGTAGCCCAAAACACTTCAGCTTCTAAGTTTAGGAAACTTAGAAGCTTCTCTAGTTTGAATTTGTGGGCATTATCAACTAGAAATCATGCAACCAGCTCCAAGTAATATATTTCTGATGCCCAACAGAAGAAATAGTATAAACTATCAAGAAGGAAAGAAAAATTGAAGTTAAATGCTAGATCTTGCCCTTATGAGTGGCAAATCAATCTGCCTTACTTCAGTGGGCTATACAATTACAAATGAGAGAAGAATCACCTGAAGTTTTTTTAAGCTCTGTTTTCAGACTTCTGCCTCTTTTGGCTGGCTGCCAATGAGAGCATGTGTCTCTGAAACAGCCTCCCTGATGCATTGTTTCCTGAAAGCAAAGAATACCAAAAGGCAAGCATAATTATTCTCATTGTTGGATACTTGAAACAACTGGCAGGAGACATAAATTATGAGAAGACCTATAAGCCTGTATCTGATGAGGAATAATAAAGTGGAGTAAAGACAGAGAAAAATTGAAGGCATATAACATTTTACACATTAATAATGTAATCAAAATTTCTAAGATCACAAATCTTTCTCATTTTTTTTTTTAGAAAATGATCAGAGTGTTTTGCCTTAGGACATACTTTATCTGGACCCTTTCATCTACTGTCATTACCATATGACTGTAGTATAACAGCCCTTTTACTCATTGACTCAACCTTAAAGAACTTAAACTATTTTTTTAGCTCTATCCTACAGAAACTCCAACATTCACAGCCAAACAGTTCATTATCAGTTTTTTAAAGCGTGTGTGAGTTTCAAGTAGCATTTGGGGCTTATCATTAGCACAAACACTCAAAAGGCTAAATATACCCTGGTACATCATGAACTAGCATTACAGTTGCCACTGGAGTTCATTCTGTAAAACACAATTCCATTTCACCTTTCTCTAGCCTCAGTAATGCATTTCAGGGGTCTCCAGGGGCCCAGAAGAATAACAACAAGACCTTACAAAGCTGATGATAGTTGAAAACTTCTCTCCGATACACTGTTTTTTTCCCATGGTTGAGATGCCAAGAATATTTCAGTGCTTGTGGACTACTTTGCTAGTAGTATCTTCACTTTCCATGTATGCTTGTCTTCATGTGCACAAACAAGAAAGCTTTAATCCTTCTAAGAACTTCGGAAAAACAGAGCTGAAGTTTGGGTTTGTTTTTTTATTAGAAAGAAATGGGATAAAGAGTAGATTATGTAGATCAAGGTCACGGGTACCAGTGCAATAGTTTTGTTTCCACTGGGATGAGGACTTAACCTGCTTCCCTGTTACTGTTTTGGATTTTTAAAAAGGCAAAATTTATAAACAAAGAATAATTTCAAGACTAAAAAGCCAAAAATCAAAAATAAAGACATAATTGTCAGACTGCAAATAAACTTTAATCGAAACAAAAAAATCTGTAATTAATTCTACTAACTACATGTACCTAGGTTGTCATTACAAATTTTCCTTCACCCAAGTGTCACTCAGACACTTGGTATGAAGTCTGTGGTGCATGCTGTGCCTTCAACATTTCAGTTTTACTTACTACAGCAGCACATTTAAGCTAAAATCCAGAAATTTACTGATCCAGGAGGAGAGGAGTGAAAGGAATCTTTGTGCCCAGCAGGCAGTCACTGAGTAGTTAAGGAAACTGCAGATCTTTATAGATTATGGTAAAACATAGCTTCTGCATCCAGTCTTCAGAAGATCTACAATGGTCAGCAAAAGGGTAATAAAGAAAGGTGGACCAAAGAAAAAGCAAGTCACAAAGAGAGGCTTCAGGAACTGATCTGGGCATGCATGAGATCATTTACATTTAGTGCTTGAACTTTCTAGACTGAAGAGATTATACAGACTACCACAAAGAAAACAAAGCAACCAGCAACTTCCCAGTTTAAGGCTGGCTGTTAAAATGTGACCCTTCACAGCATTCCTTAGTCTCTCCAAGAGAAGCCTAAATATAGACCCACAGTTCTATTAAATGGTGAATTTATTTTAAAAACATTCCCTATTGCAGCTTTTAAGTGGTGTGTAGCCAGTACCATGCCTGGAAACTTGTTGAACATCTGGCACACAGGTGGATTGTAACAAAACAATAATCCACGCATTTACCTCCCCAAAGTGCCTAGTGTCCAGGCTTCCAGGATGACACACCTTACTATCCCCTATCCTCCACTTCCCAGTTAACGTGGTAGAGGTCTAAGTACTTCTGAAAAGTTTTGACCAAGTTGATTAGTTTCCTGAACATTCACTATGAAGCAATTTCTACTACTTTTACTATTAACGATAAATGAATGGTCTACCAGTGCTGTGTGAGTGGATTGCAGCCCTATATGCTTATGAAAATATCCGAGTAACCTCAGCAGTATGTGCCAACTCTCAATGTGTTGTTTTTAAAGTGCTGTTATAGTTCACTGTGTGTTTAATTTTTCATAGTTTATAAATTTATAACCATTGCTGTTCGTGGTGTACAAGCTCTGGAATCAGAAGGTCGATATTGGATCATTTTAAGGTCTAACCCACAAATACTTTCTTCTGTAGTACCAGCTAGAGCATAGAGTTGAAGAAGTCTGCAGAGCTTTCTGAGGAGAAATAACACTTTTGACAGTGTGGGCAATGTATTCATGAAGAATTCTACAGTCTGCCTCTAATGTGCACAGAAGCTCAATCGGCCACTCTCCCAGATAACAATGAGCTACACCAGGCCCCCTGCTAGCAAGATTCAAACACATGGTGATAAAACACAGACAAAACAAACGTAATACCAAATGTATTAACAGTACTCTTGTGTCAGGATGAACATAATCCTAATCTTGACCTCTGCTCTGTGCTGCCATTTGAGCCTTAGTAAGCCTGACTTTGAGCTACTTGAACCCACATCTGTGTTTTTGCCACCCTTTCCTTTGTTCCTACTCCTTTACGCAAAGGACAGATGTTAGCTTCTGCACAGCCCCTCTGCTCTAGCACTGGAACAAGCAGAAAACAAACTGTTCTTTCACATCTCTTTCCTTTCATTGATGGCACACCAACTTGTCAGGGAAAATGGGATTAGGTGAGACAGGGGAGAGAGAGTTGTATATGAGCTTGAGGAGCCATGGGAAAAAGATGACATTTTGAGGCATGGAGATTTCTAAGGGGGAAAGGGCTTCACACTTCAAATAGAGAGAAGCTCATATCCTATGAAATCTTGATAGGGTGGAGGACCTTGCTCCAGGGAAGAAGATACAAAACAGGGACCTCAGCACCCAACTAGATGACAGCCTCTATCATAAAAAAAAAACACAAAACTTGCACTGACTTTTGACATCCAGGCTCAACCAGTGGTTACACACCTTCAGCAGCAACTAAAGATGATGTTTTCATGTTTTTAATGGAAGTTTGACAGAAAACACAAAGGGATATATCATCATTCAGAAAACTAATTGCACAGACAGTGATCAAAGAACACACCTCTACTGAGATTCTCTGCTTACAATAAAGAGATAAAGTGCACTAAACATTTGCACCTACATCCCCAACCACACATTCTCCAGCCACAAGATTAATTTTGGATGAGCTCTATACACAGTGCATATGTTCAGTCCTTAAACAAGCCCCAGGACTGTCCATGTCCAGACTTTGGCACACGAGGTCTTACTAGAGCCTTAGCAGTACCACTGGAGTAGTCCTCCAGGGTGGTACATCTCTCATTCCATAGGGCAGCTGGTTTGTGCGTTGCCTTCAAAGACATGCTGCTCTGGCAACACTGCCAAATGTTGTGGTGTTTATTGTTTCTTGACTGTTGACTGCTCTGTCAAAGCTGATTAAAAAGCTGATTGCAAGATAACCACAGACAGAGAAGACCGTTTCCAAGTCAGGTCCAGGAAGAACAAAATCTCCCTTCTCCTAAGGCTACCATACTCTGCAACCTAACCATTTGTACACTGCAGGTCCAGCTGGCTTTCTTTCAGTACCAGTGCGTAATTAGCGGTAAATAGCAGTCTTCTTAAAACTGAAGTATTGATTATGCTAACAGTAGGAACACAGAAAGTAGATGAAGCAATTTTAGAATAGAAGTCTTTATTTTGTGTCCATCTGCCCTTACCATTGTGTGACAATAGCATAGGTCAGCTTGACTTCTTCAGATGCATAGCAGAGAACAGTTTCGATCTGAGCAGTCCCCTAATAGCTTCTGCTTTTATAAGGAGAAGATCTCTTTTTAGCCATCCAACGTGCCTCTGCTCAGATCAGCTTCAGCACTTCCTCTGCATCTTCAGCCACCTTCTCCACTCCTGCTTGTTTTCTTAACAGTCCTGATTTAACATCTCCATATAGCAACTGTCCTTCTGACTTAGTTAATATACTTTGTGCATAACACAGAGCAGTTCCATGTTTATGACAAGCTGTAGTCTTTAAATACCGGTGGAAGACTATGTTATAGAGATTACTTTTCACTGTCAAGTGGCTCAAGTTCAAAGCACCCTGAGTCCATCAAACTGTATTGATTCAGAGTTGGATCAAAGTCAAGATACACCTGTAAATTTATATGTGGACAAGTGATTTTTTAAAAAAATCTATTCACACAGGCTGATAAGTAAAGGTATTTAAAAAATTATTACTCAAACACCACATATTTGGAATAACAAAAATACAGAAAACAACAGTCTCCAGAAAACAAGGAGTACATACAATTAAACTTGTGTCTATTTCTAGCATTTCATTTACTTTGTGCATGTGATACACAAAGAAATAAAAGTGCATGTTGACTGTAGTGGAATTCATTGCATACAAACGATTTCCCCTCTGAGGAATGTTTTTGAAATAGTTACATTCAGCTCTCTGGGAGGACTTTATAATGTCTTCTTTCAAAAGCAATTGTTTACATTGCTCTTTTAAGGCCCATTCCTGCCATTGTTCATAAATGCACTGAGACTACTCACCTGCACATGGCACAGTCTAAGCCTTATCAGATACTTAGGTAAACAAAGGAGCAGAGAAGGCAAGGCAGAAATCTCACAACATGTACTGAATGAACACAAGCACTGCTGTGATGATATGCTGGGAGAACAGAAAGGTTATGCACACACCACTTCATATGCAGCAGCTGTCTGATACACATTTACTACAAGACCTATCTAGGTCTGTGGAAAACAGAACTAGAAGAACTTTTAAAAAATAGTATGAAAAAAGATAATTTTTTTCTTGAACACTTGAAGGCTATATTTCCTATACTTCAAAAACTATGCACTTCTTTGGACTGGGAATGTTTTACACAGAAGTATGGTAATGTATCTTAGCAACAGTGGCAAGGGGAAGACTTGCTGTACTGTAAAAGAATTAAAACAAAATGTATATAGCTGCTGACTGTTATAAATACCCCCCTACCACTCTGAGGGGGTGTTCAATTATACTCCTGATTACTTTTCACATTTCCTTTTTCAAAGGGGCGGGGGCATTTTTCCAGTTTTCAGCTCGCCCATGAAGAGCCCTAAGCATTTTAATTCCCCTTCAGCTTCAGCTTCACTAGGCAGACCTTACAGTATAACCTGTCACTACCCCAGCTACATTAGAAAAAGCCATTACTGTAGCACCCTGGAGATAACCTCCTTGTGTGAGCCATGCTGCCACTCCCTCAGGTGTTCAGCTGCCATCAACCTGAGCAGCATTTTCCAGCTTTGGCTAGAGCAGGCGAGACTAGACATACTAGGACTGCAATATTCCACATTACTATTTGTCTGGCAAATAGAAAGTCTCCTGCAGCAGGGGAAGTTTGCACAATTTCACCTTCTATTAAGATGTGTAGTTTCCCACAAGTAGAACAGTCTCCTGAGCGCAAGCTTAATCTGTACCCTCTACCCAAGTCCTCAGCCTGGCCAAGCCCCTTGCAGGTTTCCCACCTCTCCAGCTTCAGTAAAGTGATGTTAAGAACAATACACAGTATTTTCCTCCTGCCTGCAGAGAGGTCTGTGGGCAGTAGGGACAGAGATCAAATCCACTTCCTGCTGTGGATGCAGGGGAAGGTGCTGAACTGCACTGCACCAGAGGCATTGAACTAATTTAAGGGATGAGCTACAAGTGAGAGCAACATCTCCAGATTTTAAGTGACAGGGAGCCAGAGTACTGAAAACATCAGTGAAAAAGTGAAAACACCTTTTTTCCTTCAGCAAGGGCAGGTGGGCTCCAATTTCTTTTTAAGAATTACCCTTTGCAAGCAACTCTGGCAATGGCTATGAATAATAGCTTTACCTGCACACCCTTCTATCAAATAGTTTGCTCAGCCTTCCTGTGAGTGAACACTAGCACTGTCCACCTCCTAGAGAAAACTCATTTAATACCTGTGAAACCCTTGGAAATCTTGTGGATGATTATTCTCTCTCAAGCAAAGGAGCGAGTGAGCCCTTGCTCTTCAGTATGGCAGGAGAAGGATCTCAGCCTACGGAGTTTGGAGCAGATTTATACACAAGGACAGACCAGGTGGTTGCCTAGGACAGCACACTGGTCAGGGGATACTGAAATTATGCACGACTTAGAATGTTTTGACTTAGGTGGGATATTCACCATCTTTATCTCCGATAGAGGATGGGGGGAGAAGGGTCAGAAAAAAAACACAAAGTAACTCTGTTTAGACTTGCCCAGTGTTATTTTTTGAGGGGTTTGGACTATCTGCTCCATCCAACGATCTATCTGGCACTGTCATTACTCCAGAGGTGTAGAGACTAATTCAGTCCTAAGCGTTTCCATCTTTTCAAAAGGCCACTCTTGAATGCTGTTATTAATTCTGTGCATGATAAAGACATTTAAAGCCTTGCAGACTTTTTCAGAAGTGGACTAATGTACAGCTGATAATGTTACACACACACACGCCTGCTCCTCACAGCAGACACCGCCGTTGTGAAACACGGCTGCTGTAACCTGCGCCACAACCACCCGTGCCAGCATCTCCGAGCCCCGCGCTCACAACACCTCCACCTCCACCACCACCTCCTCTGCTCCCGCGGGATCTGGAGGCAAGGGGAGTTCTAGGGATGTTGCGGGATCCCGGTCCCCCGCCACACCGGGATGGGACCGGAGCCCCGGTAGTTCTCCCAGCACAGATCCCTGCTCGCCAGCCCCGACTCCCTCCCTTTAAGGTTCTTCGGAAACTTTTGTGGAATGACACTCGCTTAGCGGGACTGCGGGCTGAGCCGAGCCGAGCCGGGAAGTTTCTCCGGCGGGCAGCGGTCTGGACTAACTTTCCCACACGGCAGCCGGAGGCTGTGCGGAAGAAACGCAAGGAGGAGCTCGGTTCGAGGGAGGGGGAGACAAAACCGGGGCGTGGGGAAGCCGCTCCCTTCATCTTCATCTTCTTCCTCCTCCTCCTCCTCCTCCTCCTCCTCCTCCCTCCTCCCCCCCCGCCCGCCCGCTCTAGTCCCGGCAGCCAGGCGGCCGCTGCCTCCGGCCGGAGCCGCTCCAGTTGGGAAGCGCTCCGCGCTGCCGCCGGGATGGGGACGCCGCTGGCGGCTCCCGCTCTCCTGCTCCTCCTGGCCGGCGCTCCGGGGCTCTGCCGGGCTTTTTTCTCTATCCCGCTCCGTGTGTCTCGCCCGACCGCCCCCACCGGGTCGCCTCCCGAACCCGTGGTGCTGCGGCCGGGCAGCCGGCAGCAGGATGTCCTCAGCAGCGGGAACGGCTTGGCTTTGGCATCGGATCCCGGGGGAACCCTCAACTTTTTAGCCATGGTGGAGAACCTGCAGGGGGACTCTGGCCGTGGCTACTACCTGGAGATACTTATCGGGACCCCCCCGCAGGCGGTAGGAGGGGGCTGGGGTGGGGGGCTTGGAGGGAAGAGGGAGGGAAGGGGGCAAACTCCTCTTCGACAGGCGGGACTCTGCCGCCTCCCCCCCCCTCTCCAGCCCAAACGGAACTTTTTCTCGGTGCTCAGTGCTGGCGCCTCCCCTCCCACATCCCCGAAACGCGGGGCCGGTGCCCGGGGGCAGCGGTAGCAGAAGCAGCAGCGAGTTTCTGCGGGCTGGGAGGGCGGCAGGAGCATCCACACCCGCCTCCTGCCCCCCAGCTCCAGGTCGCCCTCCTTCCCGGAGCCCCGGCGGCGTGGGACGGGGTGCGGAACGGTGGAAAAGAGGCAGGAGCTGGGGGGAAGCGGTGGGAGATGGAGGGGAGGCGGCGGAATCGGGGTGCAGAGCCGGGAGGGGAAGCGGAGGGTCGGGACGGGGAGCGGGGCAACGCGGTGGGAGCCAAGGGTAAGAGGCGGGTCGAGGTGCGGGCGAGAGGGGAGCGGGCGTGTGGAGCAGGGATCGAGGTGCAGAGCGGAGGGAAGCGGCGGGTCGGGGTACGGAGCGGGGTTCGGGGTGCAGGGCGGGGTGGGGGCAGTGTCTGCCGGCGCCGGCAGCGCCTGGGGAGAAGCTGCTCAGCTCCGGCCCGCTGACGGCTCGGGAAACGCTGCGGAGCTGGTGACCGCTTTCGGGCTGTCTCATGGCGTTTTGAATTCGAAGCGAGTTGTTCTGCCCGTCGAAATGACTGCGTCTTAGAGACAGAGGGTGCTTTTTTTTTATTCTTTTAAGCTGTTTTGCATTGTGATTGGGTGCTCTGATAGATCCTCCCGTTGCCCCCGGGAGAAGCATTCGAAGCCTTCCTGCTAAACTAACTCATGGCTAGGCAAAACCTGCCTCTTCTTTCGGGAATTCATGTGTTAATAACACCAAGAACGTGTGTGTATTCGTATTGTTTTCTGATAGACCCTGTGTCCTTAAATCTTCCCTAACTGCCTTCCCCAGCACTGCTGAAGTTTTTTGCAATGTAGTTGCTCTTTCATCTGTGTCATGAGATCCCAGGAGGTGCTGTGCTGGGCTGCTGGTGGGGATGACTAGTCAGCTGAGTGGGGATTAATTTCCTGAAAGCCTTCGGGGCATTCCCTGCGAACTTCATGTTTGCTTCGAGTGTTTAGGTCCTTGCGTTCTCAGTGTACACAAAAAAAAAAGAAAAAAACCCTTATTCTTCTACTTTAGCTCCTCTCTGTAAGAAAAAGCCAGTAATGCCAAGATGCCTAGCCAACAGGGAATGTTTAGCTGTTGTTACATTTCTGGATTTAAGTGAGCTTTACTCTTTTTTACACCTTGAATGTAAGAAGATTGCTTAAATCGTCACTCTAATTGAAATGTATGACCCTAGGATCGATACTTGTGTTGAGAAAGGGTAGCATTATTTTATGATCAATACATTGAGGTTTGTTTTTTTTTTAAATAAAAGCTAACCAGAACTGATGTATCAAGGTGTGGCCCGATAGCCACAGAGGTCGTGAAATAATTTTTCCTCCATGTTGTGCGCTGCGTATTTGACTAGTTCTATTAGTGTGGTGTTGTGTGTTCTTCATGACTCCAGGGAACATTCAATATTGGTTTCTGCCAGAATCAAGATACTGGATTTCATTGGACTAGTAATCCAATTCAGTGTGTCTTAAATGGAAAAAAAAAAAAAAAATTTTAGGTAGAAAAAGTGACTTATCAAGCAAATCGTCTTCTTACATGTCTAGGGAGATTCTGAAATTGGAAGAAATGGAGAAGAAAAAATATGACAGGCTTTTGATAATGTGTCTGGAGGTCTAAGAGGGAGAAATGTGCTGCCCTCAGTGCACCTGGAGGCTTCACTTACGCTTAACAGCTAATATTACTTGTATTGCATGTGATGTAAGGTTTCAGATAAACTTGTCTCAGTGCTTTTTTTCCACCTGAAAAAAAAAGCAGTGAATCTGGTTGTAAAGCTTTTACTATCTCGAACTGGTTCTGAATTCTTGCCAAGTTAATTATTTAAAAGACTACCAGTGGTGTTTAGCACATTTGAAATTTTATTCACGAGTAGGCCCATCGAGGATGTAAGTAAGGTTATAGATGCACTTGTGTTTCCAAATCAGATCTTGATGTGTAGTGACTCAATAGAGTGCAGTTGAAATTTATTCTCTGCTTTTGATGGAGATGAATTTGTTATCTCATTCCTTGCCTGAAACTGGAAGACATAAAGATCGCAAATATACATGATGTTTTTCAGCTTTGCGATGAATAGTATAAAGCTGCAAAGCCGCTACAGGGCTAGTGCTACTTGAATCCTTCACAGTGCTGATACTAAAAGAAAGTATCTTGATACTGCCAAATATTGGAATAATTTTAAACTTCTTGGGCGATTAGTCACTGAAGTCAGAGTGTTCCACGATGGGGTAGAAAAGGAGAGATGTCTCTTAATGATTTAAATGCTCCTCCCAACTTGACTTGGCCTCATGTTAGAAGCTGCAATGTAAAGTGATGCTTGGGCACCTTCCTTCACACTTGCACCGCTCTGGCATGGGACTTCGCTTCATCCAGGCATCTCCCTGGACTGCTGAGCCAACACAAAGAGTGACAGTGACCTGACATTTTGCCAAGAAGTAAGAAGGATGATGGCAATGAGCTGCGGAGCAGCACGGGGACCATGCTGTTGGAGCAGAAAGGTGAACAGCAGAGCTGCTACTTCAGAGAGTGTTGCGGGCAGGGAATGGGTAAATACAAAGAAGGCAGTGGTGGACTAAGACGAAATAGCAGGCATAAGGAGGCACAAGATTTGACGTCGCGACTATGGTAGTGCTGGTGCCTGGTAACTTTGAAAGCGTGTGTGTTAAGTGTTGTAAGACACTGTGCCAGTATGGGGGAATAGGCACTTGTGAAAGACTTCAGCGCTACTGAGCTTACATTACCGCTCAGTTGCATTTTTAGAAATTTTCCTTTTTTAATTTCTGTTCTTGGAAGGAATCTACTATGAAAGTATTTCATTTTTCAGGTCATTTAAGGCATACTGTTTGGCTTTCGTTCCAATTCTGATTTGTCATATGCCAGATAATCACAGCACAGAATTGAATTTCACAATAGCAGCTCTGAAATACTTGTACTGACAATATAAAAATAGACCAGCTGTGTGAAGTCAAATTTATTTTATTTTCAAGAGAGGGAACTTGAGTGCAGTCAATCCTGTTCTGCAAAGTGCTTGCAGCCAAGGTGTTTCTGATCACTTCCAGTTGTATAATACAGTATCCTTCCTACTCGTATCAAATCTCCAGACTAGCTACCAGCTCGGTGTCAACTGTCATTCTGCTCATTAATTCACATTCATTCACAAGCAGATTTACTTAAGAATTATGTGAAAGGAGAAAAAGGTGTATCGAAGAGTGTGATATATTTGTCTCTTATTTCATGTGTGTATTATTATGTGTCCTACTTCTGATGGATTATATGCATTTCACTTCTCTGTATAGGTGTACTTTCTCCAATTCTAGTTTTAAATAAGAGGCGGCAAGAACCCAATATGAATTGTGTGCGTTGTTCTTATGTCTTATTTCTTTAAATAATCTGTTGGAATTCCTTAGCTCTATCTTTTATTATTTTGCCTGCCACGAGATTATAAGCACTGTGGGAGATTGAATCAAAGATCATTTAGATTTTTTCGCTATCTTCACTGCAGTTCTATTCATAATAATTTTGTTTCTCCTATGAGCTTTTGACCAATAGAATAGTCAAGCTCTTAAAGTACCCGATGTTCTTCACAGCTTTCTTAAAGCCCATCTGGACTGTATTAAATGTTTGCAAAGAAAGTATCGTTGCCTCATCTTGCCTCTCTTGTGCTAGTCTTCATTGTACGAGGTGGTGGTAGTCCTGCCAGTCCCACTGCGTGTCCAAATTGCACTTGTGTTGAGGCCAGGTAAATATTATTCCTGCAATTTCGTTGTGAAGAGAGGCCGGGCATGTGTCTCCTGAGAGCTGAGGGTCATGTAGCTGTGGTCCGATTAATGGATATTGAAACCACAATATGATCTGACTTGTGCTGTGAATGCCACAGGTTCTTCTTGAAATTTTGGTGTCAATTTTTCATTCTGTGCATGAGGAGGTTTTGTCTATTTGTTTTTTTTCCTAATGGCAGTTTGTTCTGTAAAACCTGTCCTGTAAAATCGGTCTGAAGTTTTAAGGTCAATGTGAATGTTGGGTCTAACTGTCTTCACAACGAAACACACACTCCAATTTCCATGTGATTGGTGGAAGGTTATCTTTCCATCAGTTGCTTCCAGCCGTTGAAGAAAAACGGATATGTATTAAGCACCTCAGGTGTATCAAGGACTCTTACAATTCATAGCTTGGTGTTTTGGAGGTGATGAGCACATACACACACATTAGCAATTTCTGAACATCCAGCTGTTCTTCCTTAATTGTTGATAGCTCTTATTTCTTGAGTGTTGGAAGGAATGAAGATTCAACTACTCCTGTAATTTCACTGCTTCACTAGTCTTGCTATATTAGGTGATAAGGATCAGATTTCTGGAGCTGTGCTCTTTCCTGAGAAGCTAAGCTTTCTTCATTTTGCTGAAAGGGGAGTTACCATCTTTCTAGGTACAAGAAGTTTTTAAAATGTGATCCTTCAAGGTTCAAATACCAAAAGACAAGGTCCAAATCAAGTCTCTTTTTTTTTTTTTTTTTAAATGTAATAATTATGCAAGTCCTTTGTGTTTATTTTTGTGTTCTTTATGAAAGCTGAAAGAAGGAAGGGTTGAGGAGCAAAGATGAGTGCTGTGGTGTATTGAAGTATTTTGAGGTGGCAGCATAAAAATCTTTCCACATCCCTCTAATGGAAGTGCTATTGAAATGCAGAATATTCCTGTTAAATGGTGAGTTGTTGTCGTTCAATGCATGCAAAAATAAAAAGAACAAGGGCCTGAAAGTCCAAAGAGACAGGACTAATATAATTAGTCTGCATGGACTGCATGGACATATTGAACCCTGTACTATAAAAATAGCAAAAAATACAAGTGCTCATTACAATGTAGTTACTCGGGGTAGAGTATAGCACTCAGGATTTTGTAGCAAGGCTTTGTCTTGCTATGTTTCTGTGATGTCTATGCACAGAGTGACACTGAATGGAAGAGGCTCATTGTAGTCATTCTTCAGGATGTGCTCCTCTCCCAGGTTCGCATGGATTAGAACACCCATAACTGCTGCTTTAGAGGTGCTTTTTCTCCTCCAGAGACATGGTGGAAGCTTTATTACCTAGAGTCACCAGTCGTAGCAATCATGCATTCAGATCCTGGTGGGTTTGGGCTGAAAACCTGTTGTGAGAAGCAGGAGTGGTGGCAATAGGTATCGTGTTCACACTTTTCACTGCTTCTTGCACTTCATTCCCTACCAAGGCAAAAGCATCATTTACATTTGGAAAGAGGAAAGTGGACAGTGAGCAAATAACTGTTTTGCCTGTTACTAAGGATAAATTAGTTCAGATTTCAAGTAGAAATGAGATAAAAACAAACCAGTGGACGGAAGAAAGCCCATGTGGAATTCCTGTATGTTTGGGTGTTTGGGATTATCAAGGAAGGAGTCTCTTTTTTTTAAGTTGTTTTTTTTTTCCTGTTTTTCCCCTCCTCTAAGCAGAGGGCAGTGAGCTCTAAGGACAGTGTCTGGGAAGAAAGCTTTAAAAACTACTACACTCTACAGGAGTCTTTATTTTTATGAACAACACTTATGATTTAGAGTCTGTGAGGATGTGCTAGCTATTACATCACCTCCACATTTTATTATATTTGAAAATTTCTCACTTCTTGTAGGTGAAGGGAGTCTGACCTGAAATGTCATTGTCAAGTATAGCTACATTTGAAAAAGAAAGCTGATACAGTGGCTTCTCCTTGGACATAGGCATCTCCAAGCATGAACCAGACATACCTCTCTCTTTTTTCTTACTGCCTGTAAAATATTGATTTAATCATAATTTTTGTAAATAAGTGAAGGAACTTGTTGCTTCTCATTCTGCCCAGATTAGGACTTGAGATCAGATCTTCAAAGTAAAGGAGGCAGCACTCAGGTTGCTCAAAAAAGGAAGTGTTTTTTCCTGCCATTGATGGGACTGTCGTTTATCTTGCTGCTTGATTTTACTGTGTAGATTTGAGATCATGAAGCAAATGCAGTAGATATTCTACAGACACCAGACTGCTGTTAAAATCAAAAGTTTTACATTTTAATTTGTATCTCTTAGTTCAGTTTCCTTCAAAGCACTTGAAATATCCCAGGACTAAAATAGATTTTATTTCCATTTTTTTTCACATGAACTCTCTTAGTTTTAAAATAACAAGTTAGCTGACTATCTGTCTCTTCTCTGTGTATGCCTACATCACAGCCATCTGTGTGATTGGATTGCGGCGTTAGAGAACTGAGCTAGTAGAAACCAGCTAACTCAGGTTGGTAACAATCTAGTTGTGGAAACAGGGACCTCCACATGAGCTGTTTAATGCGCTTTTTTGGGTGGCTCTGCAACAGGCAGCGAGCTCCATTATTGCTGGAGGCACCCAAGGTAGCTCGAGCACATGTGCATCAACTGTGCATTTTGGTTTTGCTACAGCGTGGCTGTATGCTCTGTGCTGCTAAAGCTGCAGCAGCCCAAGACCACCAGAGAGTCTGGCCAAGTTGCTTGGTAAGTTTCTTCTCCTAGGATGAAAATTTGGCTGTTAAACCTGCTACTGCCCACGCGCCTAGCCCTTTTGGCAGAGATTTTCCAGGCGTGGCCATCAAAATGGCTTTTGGTTGCACAGGTCGCTAGCAAAGTCAGCTCTCATGCCTTCAGAAAGCCACGGCCAGAGCCATTGTTTGCTCCCTCTTTTGCCTAAGGCTGGTATCTCCAGCAGAGTTGTTCCCTCATTCTTCCTTTTTTCAGTCTCCCCTCCTTCTGCTCTTGCTGTCTTTTTATTTCTAAGAGTATTTTGTGGGGAGGGCATTGAAAGCCAGATTGTTGAGAGCTTGATTTTGATTTCGTAAGAGTCCTCGAATAGATAAAACCTGGGGGATACAGCAGAGAGGGAGTTTGAGGAAAATAAGCTAGACAGGAAAAATCTTATTTGAGTGAAAATTACTATTCATTGAATACAATTAATGTGTCATAATTAAAAAGCTTCTTTGAAGGGAATCTGTTAAGGCAGTAATTGCACTCTGCAATCTTTTTTTCCCCTCACCACTGCTTACTAATAATTGGAAATTGTGAAAAATAAATTGCTTGTAGATTTTGTCCTCTTTGCTCAGCTTGTGAGTACTAAAATTAGTTGTTTTTATTTAGCTTTATGGTTGGTTTATTTTTGTACCGACTTACTAGCAAAAACCGCTGTTAAGCTAGACTGCATGTTTTTAGGGAAAATGTCTCAAAGTCATTTGCTAGTACAGTTTTATTTTGCAAGAGGAAAGGTATTAACACTGCAATAACACTTTGTAAGCTACTCCTCCTTAAAGGCATAAATTAAGTCATTCCTAGGGATCTAAAACTGCCTGATAGCACTACTTTTTCCCAATAGATTTTTTTCTTAAAAAAAAGGAAAAAAAAAGAAAAAAGACCACAACTCAAGAACTGAGAGTCAACTGTACACTTGAGGGAGGGAGTATAAGCCTTCTTGCGTTAAAGGCCAGTGCCTGCCATTTGGCAGGGAAAAAGTAATTGGCTTCTTTTGGCAGCCATCTCCCAGATAATTCCTCAATATTTGTTTGTGGATCTGCCTGCAAGAGTGGTCCACAGATGCGTGCCTTGACTCACTGCAGTGCTGCAGCTTGTGCTCAAGCTCACGTCAAGGCCAGATGTGAGAATTTTCTCACCCACCCAGGCTCGCTCTGTTTCTTACTTCACTGCCATAGGAAGCTTCGTTCCAGAGAAGATCAGCCATTTGGAGCTTGCTTCTACAGAAACAAAAGGCTTACCTGTTAAGCCATTGTATGGAAGGTTGGGTCCTGCACATCCCCTCCTTGAAAATTTTATTGTGGTGTTGGGGAAGAAAAAAAATTAATCAGGTCAGCAGAAGGTAAATTTTGGAGACTGCCTTTAGCAGCAATAGTTTTGGCATAGAAAATAGCTTACCAGGGTATCTATTCAACTACAGGCTTCAGATCTATTTTCGAAATTGCGACTTTGCAAAATCTTGAGGAAGGTTTTTTCCTCTCATTTCTTTTCTACCCAATTGGAAACTTTAGTTCAGGAATTCCATTGTGATACCTTTTGGTACAGAAGTCTTGATTGTCAGTGTTTGTGTCATAAGAAATTAACAGTTGCAGCATCTCTCCAATACAGAGCATTCTGTGCCAATTTGGAAGGTCTTCAGGTTGATATTACCATGCTGCTTAAGCGTTGTGTGGAAAGACCTATGCTTTCAGTCATTGTGCTGTTTAATACATGTCTGCTACGGGTAAGAGTGAAATGTGAGCCATGTCAGAAAATGATTCATCAGTTCTATTGATGCTTTTCTGTGACTAAAGAGTTTTTTATTTATTTCATTCATTTTCCTTCTTGGTGACTCTCAGGTTGCAAATAAGACAGAGGAGTCCAAAGGTGGTCGCACTTTCATAAAAGTCTGAGAAGTGCTATAGCAAGATAACATCTGATGCAGTCACAGTGCTTCAGTTTATCTGTCACAAAATAATCTTCTCGTTACTTCACAGATGCAAAGTCCTTCAGGGAATAACACAAACATTTTGCATGATCCAAAGTGCTATATTTTTGCATTTGGACTACTGAGATAAATAATGTATGGGAAGAAAAAAAGTTCAGAAAATTTCTCAGCAGCTGTAGTTATGAATGCTGGCATGTGTAGTATGTTCCAGCTAAAGATAACTTTCATTTGCATTCTGCTGAGCCTTCAGGTTAACCTATTCTTGGCAAATGACCAAATACTGGTGATAATATCTGTGCATTTTTGTTCATGTTTGGGAACTTTCTCCAGGCAGGTGTGTGTGACGTTTGCTGTTGCTGATGAACGAACTCCAACAATTCCAGTGCCTGCACTTGGTGCATTAATGCATAAAATGCTGGATCCCCGGGCTTCTGTAGGACCTGCGGTACCAACATCACATTATGGGTTGTAACCCGTGGTCAAAGTAGATGATAGCTTACTCCTACATACAGGTTGATATTTGGAGGAATAAGTAGTGGGAAGCTGTCTTCTATGTGATGTTGCAGTGCATACTAGCAGACTTCGTCAACTGGAGAGCTTAAAGCTTTTTAACTTCCTGCCCTACAAACTCAACCTGGTATCTGGAAATGAAGCTGTGTTCCTGCACGCCTCTGTGTTCTCCTGTGTAATAAAGATTTTTATAATGGAAGTTGGTTAACAATTGTAATGATGTATGAGCCATAGGCAAAGCTAGTTCATTTCCCAGAGCTGCTGCCTCTACAGTATTAGCCAGGGTAAAGAGTAAAGTGTGCATATTTGAGAAGGAGAGGGAGAAACAGATGAGTCCAATAGCAGGGGAGGAACACTGCTGCTTTTTTTTTAAAAAAAAAGAATTGTTAAAGATCATGTCTTATTTCACTTGAGAATTAAATCTGCCTTTTAAATTTTCCTGCCAAACTTTTAAGTAAAATGTTAGAATAAATATGAATTTAAAAAAAAAAAAGATTTTTCTTATTTTAATAAATGAAACACAGTATTGTGACATTGCTTAACAGCACTTGTTTTTTTAATGGAGTGGAAAGCTGTTTTCTGTGTGTGGCTTTGAACTCTGCTATGTAATTCTAAGAAATACCTATGATAGCAATCAAATTTTGCTCTTTGGTAATATCCTAAATAGGTCAGGTGGAATGGGGAGCAGAAGCCTTCTGTCTATTGTTTTCCCTTTATTAATTACCAGGGCAATAAGAACACTGAAATTGCATCACCTTGTTTGTGCTCAGAGACCTGAGGCTGCCTGCATACATTCCTGTGGCCGCTTAAGACAACAGCATGGACTAGCAGGCAGCTGCCTGACCCTATGCCTTTCCCCAGAGATGTGGCACAGCTTTTCTAGCAGAGTATACAATCAGAATAACCAAATTCTAGTCTTTGTGCTTGATAGCTGGACTTTTTTTTTCCTGATCTCTTTCCCCACCTCTGCTTGCCTGCAGCAGTGGATACAGTCATGTCCCTTTGTCATCCATATAGACACAGCCCAGTAGCTGTGCAAAAATGTGGGACTGTGGCTGTTTCTGGGCAGGAAGAGAGGAGGAGTGGAGATGGAGCTGCTATGTCAGGTGACGAAGATGTAGTACACGGCAGTTAAAGAACGGGTAAATGCAAGGACCTGCCTTCTCAGCTCCCCAAACTAAAACATTCAAGGCTGACAGTTGGAATGCTGTAGCAGCTCTCGTATGTTAAACAAAATCTGGCAGTGCTGCAAGTCCAGTCCTGAAGAGCAAGTTGTGTTTTATTAGCAGAAGTCATGCCTTGAAGTACAGGGAGTTCATAGTTGATTTTTCAAGGTGTGTGCTAATTTATTTACCTCTCCATGTCTAACAATCTTGCCTAATCTACAAATCCCAGTTCATGAACATGGGATTGTCGGTAGTTTCCTGGTCTCCATGAGGGAGGGGCTGCTTTCATAGCCATGAGCTTAATTTAAGCAGCAAGAAGGGGGTTTCCATCCACTGGCTGTCATGTTTTGAGAAGATTAGTTGTTTCACAGTTGCAGTGTATGGAGGGTGAAAGCCCAAGAAAAGTGATCCTTGCTTACTTTGGTTTTGTTACAGTGTTTCAGGGGAATGACTGGAAAATATACAAGGTTTCAGTATCCTTGAAGAAAAGCACTAAAAAAAATAAGCAAGGCTTTCCTGAAAGTAGTCAGTAAATGCAGCTGGAAGGACATCATAATGAGCGGCCTGGCAGTGTGGGTATGGCATTGCCACTGGGAACAGCTTGTTCTGCGGAGAACGGATAGACCTGATCTGTCAGGAGTGTCCTGCCTTCACCTCTCCTTCTCGCAGGGTTTGAAAAACCTTTGCTAACAAACACCCGTCTCCAAAGTTAACATCTTGACAGAGAAGGGGAAAAAAACCTGAAAAGAATCATATCACTACAAGAGCAAGTTGAGGGGGGGAGGAGAGGGAAGAGATCAGCCTTGGCATGCAGCCTTCTCAAGACTCTGATGTTTCTCGCTGCTGTCCTGCAAACTTCTGTTTCTTCCTACCCGTCTCCAAAATGCAGCCTTCTTGAACTTAATTGCTGCCTTCAAAATCTTCTTAAATGTTGCAGGAACAGCTTTTGCACTTGGTTTCACATCTCTAATGCAATTTGAAATCCAAAGTCTTATTCAAATTTGAGGTTGAAGTTCATATCTTTGGTGCAAGGGAGATCTTTCAATGGAGGTAGAAATACAGGAGTGAGTCTGAAACTTTCTTGAGAGGCTTCCGCCTGCTACCGAAGGGCAAGGGCACTGCAGTGTCTTTGACAAAAGGGAGATTATAAAAAAAAAATGACTGCACTCATGAGGCTAGAGATAGCTCCTAGCCTATGCTCAAGAACATTAAGAATGGGCTTCATAAGCTGTACTGAAGTTTGAAAAGCGGCACTTGATTAATTCTGTTATTTCTAAATGGCATGGTAAACACGGGCAGTGACTCACGGTGTAGAAGCTTGTTCAGCATGAGGAAGGTTTAAAGATTAGTCAGTTCAAGCTTTCTTGAGTTTCTTTAATATAGCTTGGCTCTGTGCAAATATGTAAAACTATTTCAGTCTTACCAATACTGCAGTTGGATGGTGGTTGCTCTAGTTTCAAAACACATTTTTTTTATATAGTGTTCCAACTTCTGAAGCTGGGTAGAGAAGAATAACTAAAAATGCCAATTTTTTTTTCAGACTGCAGTTTCTCTGAGTCTAATGAACAATAGAGGTAAAGAAAAGGCTGACCTAACAAAATAAATCAGAAGGTAATTTTGGACAGCAAAAGCCTCAGAAAATAGAAAAAGTGTACTATATGCAGCTTGTGACTGTACTTATTCACTGGTTATAATACTTCAGTGTAGCCTTACTGGTTTCATGTCCTTTAACAAATAAAAACAAAGCAAAAAGCCCACCTTGGATATAGTATTCTGAAAACTAGTATATTAACATGGTGAGTCCCTTTCTCCTTTTCTTTTCATTAAGAAAAAAAAATCTAAAACTGTTTGACATAAGACTATGTTTTTTAGAAGTATCATGCTCTAAGTAGTACTGGTAAACAGAACAGACGTAGCAGACATTTAACCTAAGACACTTGAGATGGATGGTATGTTGTTTTTTAGTGAGGTGGTTGTCTATTTACAGAGAAAGTTTGTCTTCAGGTCAACTGAAATAATTTGACTGTGGTTTTCTTCAGGAATGAAGCAAGACAAGCTGTGGTTAAGCGCAAGGGTACAAGTGCACGCAGGCTTGCTGAGGGTGCTGTCTGGGGACACTGAAACTCTTCTTTGCTGGCCAGTGGTGTTTATGCCACTGTATTGTAAAATACAGTTGTGCAGCCCTTCGCCTACCTCTGCTGCCCTCCTGTTTACTATGGAGGTAGAAGCTGTCTCTCTCCTCAGGTCCTCCTACAGTGCCCATAGCTCTGTGGACTACCAATCATCAGATGTGACTGGCCATTGCTACAAAGAGTTCTAAATCTTGCTGAGCAATGCATGGCAGGTCTGCTTTGCAGTGGCTATGCCTGGTGGTTTCAAAGTGAGAAGGAGGTTTAGGTTGAGAAGGTGACTATGAAATGGGTAATGGTATTCACGAGCATATCTCTAAGAGTCGGTGTGGTGGAAGAGACAGACTTCAGGCATTTCTTCAGTTTCCTTTTAGCTGTTGAATTATTGAATTAATAGCTGTCCATCACCTTTGGCCACTGTGTTCTCTGGGGAGGGAGGAGCGAGCTCTGGATGGGAAGAGGAGTGAGCTCTGGATGAGATGCTTACTAATTTAGATGTGGCACAGAGCTTAGACATAGCCCATCTCAAAACCAGGTCTGCGTGAGCAATGGGATTCCTCGTGAGTGTTGCAGTTAGACATGAGAGTTGGTCCTAGAGGCATTCGGCTTACAGTCTCCCTGTCTCCTCAGTGCTGTACTGTAGTTAGCAGAAAATTGATGCATTGAATTCCTGTACACCTCCTAACAGGTGGAAATAAGCTTTCAGATTTGACAAGAGCTCCGAGTGTACTTATGTGCAAATAGTTGGTGTCTCCTGTATTCATTCTGGAATTTCAGGGTGTGTTTGTGGGATTTTTTTCAAATCTTCCATTTATCTAGGCACTCATAAATCTTTCTACTCAAGAACGTGTTTAGTATAAATATAGAAAATATATAGATTTTTGTCACTCAATTTTGTGAGCACTTGGATGCCTTACTGCTGTTAGTAAGAACCAACAGTCTGCTTGATATTGTTAATGTGTGTTACTGGCTACACTGGGAAAGGCTGGTGAAGATGCTATTCGGCTCACACACAACCCCTTTTTTCTGAAAAGTGCAGCTCCCGTGGGGGTCCCTGTGTCAACCATATGTCTATTAAGAGAATATCACAGTTTCTCTCAGTCTTCCCAAATGAGTTCAAGCATTCCAATGGTTATTTACAAGTGAGATTTTTCTAGACCTCCGGATTATTGCTGTTATTAAACTTCCTCTAATTTGTCCAGATTTTCCGTAAAATGCAATGCCTAGAGCATGTTATGACTTGAGGTGTTGCTGGTTTATGTGAACTAGATTTTCTTTGCACACCTATTTTTTTGTCAGCTATAGAGTGTGATATGGGAGAGGGACTTATATCTAAAAAAAAGAGAGGAAAAAAGGTTAATCTTTTCTGAAAAGGCAATGAGACAAAATTGCTACCATTCACATGGCTCTAAGATAAGCAAGTAATAGCTCATGTTCAACAGCAAAGCATGTTCATATAGCATGAATAGGATGGATGTGTTGTATGATAAATCTAGACACAGCAAATAAATTTCAGCCTGAAAAATAAGATACCACACGAGACAGCATGTGCAGAAAGAATGCTAATGTTTAGGGAACCAAAGGCACTGGCAGAAAGGAGAGTGCAGAAATGAAGAATAGATATCTTGTTTTGTTACCAGGATTGATTGGCTGACTATTTTTTTTGTCTTTAAAACATAATAGCCTTCCCTTATTGTCAAAATGATAATATATATAAAGCACTTTCTGTAATATTTCTCTTCAGAATGACTATTCATCAGTCCCAGAGTCAGACACTCATATTTCAACTCACAATTTAGTTTAGCAAGTTTATACTTCAGAGCAATCAGTCATTCTAGCATTTGAGTTTTTAATACAAATTTCAACTACAGAAGCACACAGTGCTCTTAAGCACGAATAGATGGGCTAATCCAGATAGTACTTCGTAATTTTCTGGCAAAGGAAGAGATTATTGCTTTTCCGAGAGGAAAAAAACAAAGAGTACAGTATTCCTCTCAATCTAACAGTGCAGAAAAGATTAAGGGCAAAAGACTCATGGTCCTGTGCAGGAACCAGTGCAGGTGTGAAAGTATCCAGGGATAGCTCAGTGATTTAGTTGGCTGGAGGAAAGGGTGAATGTAAAAGTAGCATAGGAGTAGGTATGGGGTCACATCCCAGGTTCTGACTCCAGCAGGGAATGTGGTGAGGGGAAAGTGAGCGAATATCAAGCATCCTCTGGTGGGCTTGATCTGCTGCTGCCTTGAAGAGCCTCCATTTGCCACTTGTTCGCCTGCTTACTCCACCACCTACAAACACGCCGCAGTTTCTGTGACAAACTTGTGCCGTCGCAAAAGCAGGAATTGTCTTTGGTGATATACTTGACCTCCTTGTTTGGCCAAGTTTTCATGCTGCAATAAAGCACCTTCCTTTGTATCCCCAGTGTGACGTTGCAGTGAAACGTGGACACCACCTGCTGAACAAATGGAATTAGAAGATCATTAATCACTGTTGTATTTTGCTTTATTACAATGCTTCTCTTATCCTGGCTGCATGGTTAAACCCTTCTTAAACTACAGAGTTTTTTTTTTTTTGAGATAGCAGCAGATAGGTTTGTTTACTCTGGTGATGTGAGCTCCCTCAGGGCACCACAGGAAATACTTCTCCTCTCAGACTCAGGGTAACATGTTGGCCTGCTCCCTTCGTCCTCCTCCTCAAAGGTGAAGTATAGTACTGTCTGAGCTGCAGAGTCATTTGGCTCTGGGTGGAGTGTTTCTCGATCATCACCAGTGGCCGTGCAACCGTCAGCCAAAAAGCTGATTTGTTTTCTGGGTTCATCTACTCTGCACTCATAAGGACACATCTGGAGTGCTGTGTCCAGCTCTGAACTCCCCAATAAGCGAGACGTGGATATACTGGAGAGAGTCCAGCGATGGGCCATAAAGACATTTAAGGGATTGGAGCATCTCTCATGTGAGAAAAGGCTGAGAGAGCTGAGACTGCTCAGCCTGGAGAAGAGAAGGCTCAAGAGGGATCTTATACATAAATATATGAAGGGAGGGTGCAAAGAGGACAGAGCCAGGTTCTTGTTCAGAGATGCCCAGTGACAAGACCAGAGGCAGTGGGCATATACTGAAACATAGGAGGTTCCCTCTGAACATAAAAACTGTTTACTGTGAGGATGACGAAGCACTAACACATGTCCAGAGAAGTTGTGGAGCTACTCAAAAGCTGGGTGGGTGTGGTGCTGGGCAGTTGGCTCTAGGTTGAGCAGGGTGTTGGTGGATGACTTCCAGAGGTCCTTCCCAACGCTAACCTTTCCGTGAAGAGCTCCAGAGCAGTGAGGACTGGGCTGCTCCAACCCAGGGGCTGCTAATGAGCAATCAAAAATGGGAGAGTCTTGTCTCTGCCCCCAGTGTTCAGGGGCAGTGTGCCGGTCTGTTGTACAGACCAACAATCTTATCCTTTTTTGGTTTCAGTCTTACCTGTTCAGTGAAGAATATATTATTCTGCAAGCAGAAATGTGTAGTCATGGAGGCTTTTTCAGTTTATTTCTAACTTTGCAGGCCTCTACATCTAGAAATACATTCAAAGATTCCCCTAACTCATTTTTTAATTAGGTTTTATTTCTGTATCTTAAGAGGAACAGATGAAGAATCTATATTAAACCTGACTTTTCTGAATTTGCTTATTAGAAAGTAGGCTGTAAGTGCTAATTCCAAGTAACATAGGAGAAAAAATGCACAATAACTCTGTGCTTAAAAAGCAACTGTATATTGTAACTTTACTAATTTGTAGAAACGAATTGCTTAAATAACCTGACTGACAGTCTGTGCCAATAATAACATATAATAACTGTGGGCAAACACAGCGGATGGTTGCAAGTGTGTTTTCTTTTTTGCATGGTGGTTGTAAGCAGCTCTTGCCAGATGGGATGATAATGTAATTAGCAATCGTTGTGTTAAATGAAGCAGTATTCAAATTGGCAACTAATTTTCCTATCTATTAACCAGCTTGAAAAAGAGGAGTTGTTACCCAAATGATTTCTAGCTGCTAATCCCTAACAAGAAATGTAGCACTGCTTTGCATCTTTTCAAAGCACTGTCTAGCAAATTATTTTCTGCATATTTTATTATACAAAATAAAATAAAGAAATAAAAAAGAGAGACAAAATAAAAAAGAGAAGGAGTTAAGGCATGTTACAGGTTCAGAGGTTGTTATATGGGGTTGACTTCTGCTAAGCCAGTACATCGTCATGTTTGCTAACAGCTCATGAGCCAGTAATGGGATGCTTCCTATTTATAGTCTGTATATGTGGACTAAAAAACATTTTTACTTTGTGATAATTCACTGTATGCCTTACTCCATCAAGCACAGTAGGATTATATGCCCTATTTTAAGTGTGTGTGTGGGAGAAGTCAGGAAAAAAACAGCAGGACAAGACTTTGAACAGCATATGAATGTTACTAGTGTAGAATGGTCGCTGTCTTTATTGGGGATGGGAGAGAAGAGAAAAGAAAGGGATGCTCATTGGTCAAGTTAAATCCCAGAGAAGGCATGATTGCTTGTAGTTTTCATCATGAACTCTTACAGAGCCAGCTTCTCTGGTCTGCTGGCTTATGCAGTGGGAATTGCCTGTCATTAAGATTTTGACTGAACCCCAAAGTAAATTTAAGGTTGAATGAGATTGCTTATTATATTTATGGCTGTATCTGTGCAAATCTTCCCCTCTCCCCATCCCCATGCTTCAGCTGAATCAGGGATGAAGAGCCAAATACATTTTTGCAGTCTGATTTCTTCTCTCTAGTGGTGAAATGTTATTGCTTGACCTGAAAGGTTCAGGCCTGTTAACTTGAAAAAAAAGCTACAGTGGATTTTTCCATGGGACAGTTTTTTAATGAGGATGAAAATTATCACTAGCTTAGTGTGGTTTACTCAGGGAATCACATCAAAAGCAACAGCGCAACAGGGTTGCATGCAAGCCCTAGGATTCCACATGTGAAAAAGGCTGTGTATGCTAAATCATGCAGAGACCTGCTTCAAAAAAAATGCTTTATGGGCTTGTAGCCTGTGGTATTTTTTTTGTGTATTTTTCTAAAAGTTAACTAAAACTGTCCTCAACCTAAAACAGGAAAGAGAAAATTGCGCGAAGTCTGAGAGGGTGTAGATCACAACAGAGGCAAGGCCTGTCCATGCTAGAGGATGCTAGCAACCTCTATGCAATGAAAATTGAATGACTGCTACATGTAACACTTTTCTTTCAAAATGTGAAGGAAGCCACTTTGAGTGCATGGTGGGGTAACTGCAAACTGCTGTTCACTGGGCAGTTAAATGAGGCATAGATAATGCCTGGTGTTGATGACGTATTGACGCCACTTTCTGTAACAGATAGGGCAGGTACCTGAACCAGTGAAAAAAGATGACAGGTCAATAGGCAATTTTTTTTTTTTTAATGTCGAAATACAATAGTATTCAGCAATTGAAAGGTTAAACACATCAGAGGCATAGTGGCAAGTTAAATTATTGAAGCCAGATAGCATACAGTAAGTGCTATTTGATGTTGGTGCCAAATCGAGCCCTGGAAAGTTTGGGGGATCCTTGATGTATTGACAATATGTTTGACTTCCAGTTGAAATAATCATTACTACTGGGTTTTTTTTCAGTGTCTCTGCCCTTTTGGCTTAAGGAGGCTTCTGCTTTCAGTGTTCCTAACTTTCAGTAAACAGTTTTGGGTTTGTTTCTTTTTATAAGCACAACTTAATGGCATATAGATAGGGTGTCAGGTTTCCTCTGTAAGTTTGTTGTGACAGAGGTGGATGTTACTATCTTGCTTACTCTATAACTAGGGAACTTTATGAACCTGTTATTAATATTCATGCTATTTCCATATTGGAACTGCATCCAGAAGAATAATTTCCAGGTATGGTACGTGGTGCGGAGTTTATGTCCCACAGAAAAAAAATGGCCTTTTGCGTTCGCTGTCTGCTTTCTGATATATAGGTGTGAAATTGAACTTGGAAGACACAAGTATAAAAACCCCAAGGCTTTCCTTCCATGCCTCCACAAGTGAACAGAAAGTAGTCTTTCACTATTTTTAATGCTGGGCATGTGATCCGTCAGCAGACTTAGGGCAGTTTTTCCTTCATAGCCTCATTCAGCCATGTCTCTCCGACCTTGGCTTTCACAAAATCTGACTTCATCTAACACTTTTTGACAACAACAGGGTGATTGCTAAATAATCAACTTTAGGTGACAGGAAGTGATTCACTAGAGGTGGCTGTAATAAACCCAAGGAACCTACTTCACCGGCTCATGAAAGCTCCGATTCACCATCTCCGGGGCTTCATGAGGAGGCAGCTGGAGAGGATGCTACCAGCACTCTTGACTCTGTCTGGGCATCTGGATCTTCTGTCCTTGGGACAGAAAGGTAAAGGCACAGAGAGGTATGACCAATCTCCAGCTGTCACAGCACATACCTCAGTGGGGGTGCCATTGGTTTTGGTTTTCGTTAGTAAGCTGGGAGGTAAAATGCAGTAGCAGGGAAGTGAACACGCAGTGCATTTGGCTTCGTCTTTAGGGAGAGGGTATGACTGACCTCTGGAGATGGGGCAGGACAAGCAGCCCTGGACCATAGCTCCTTTAGTTGCCATGCTGTGACTTAGCAGAGCTTGCCTGAAGCTTCCCCAGTAGCACCATTAAACGGGCTGCAGGCAGTACGGAACAAAGTAGGGTCCAGTGGTGACAACATGAAAGTGGTTCTTAATGAGATGTGAAGACACTAAAGAAAATTCAGACCCAAAGGGAAGCCAGGAGAGAAAGAGAACTCAGTAAGTTATACCCACCCCAAAATGAGCTGCTAATCACTGGTGCTATTGTGAGGACTACAGTAAATCAGTGTCTGCCCTGGCTGCCTGCATCTCATTATGCACAAACATGCGGATAGAGAATGTCAGCCTCAATAGCGATCTGTCATGTGAATGCTGCTGTGTCCGAGTAGGCTGGCTTGCATGGTTAGCCAGCTTTGTATTTTTTTTTTTTTTTCTTTGGAGGGAGATATCTGTTTTGTTTTGGAAATGTTGATTTAGTCCATCAGTGTGTAGTAAATTTGCCCCTTTTTTTCAGTGATTTGTGAATTCTGTGATGATAACATTGTACTTAAGATGTGGGGGTAAAATATCTTTCATATATGTCATATTTAGTGATCGGGAGTTTATTTGTTGGATTTTTTTTCTCCCCAGTCCTCCCCCATGTGTGGTGTCATGCATATTACTGAAGCTAGGGCAACACCTACGCGTGTTTGTGCAGCTGATGTATAGTGCCCGTTACTCAAACATCACAGATTGCCTCAGAAAGGCTAATTAATTTACGCCCTGCAGCACCCCTTTGAGGCAACTTTTGTTAGTCTTGATAGATGCACGCATTGTAGCTGCTCTTTGCTATTTATTTTTTATCCCAGAGAGGAGAGGCAAATGGATACTTCTTACTTTGATAGGTAGTTGACAAAATATTATTATCAAAATATTTTGGTATCATTGATTGAAGTATGTAGCAAACTTCGGATTTTACTGCAAGTCATGCTTCAGAGGTTCTTATTTGCTTTTAAAGCCTCAGCTCCTGCAGCCAGATGAAATGTAGATGTCTTTTTTTGCTTTTAAATGTCTGTGACTGGCTTATGTGGTTGCAAAACAAATTTTAATGTATTGTCTCCATTTAATCTAAATCTCAGATACAGTGAGGCAAGTAAATAACTTGACTAAGGTTGTGGGATTTTTCTTTTTAGTCTTCAAATTTTTGCTAGATTAGTGCTGGGAATACCAAAGATGGAGTGCGTATGCAGTTGAAAGAAGAGTCCCACAGATGGTTTTGTGTTCATGGTTAAACTTCAGAACTAATGAGTCCCATACTATATTAACTAGGTAAAACAGGGGCACCCATCTACTCCCTCCTCCTCCATGTGCAAACCAAACATGTATTTGAAGATCAACTCACACTTCTTTTGTCTATGCTCTGTTTTAAATCTATTAAAGAATTATTCAGTATTTCTTCTGCAAATGATTTATCCTCCTTTGTCTTTACTTTCTGAGCAAGGCCTTGTTTCTGCACTTACTTTGTCAACACTGAACTCTTTTTCCCTTTTCATTCTCTTACCCTTCCCATATCCACTTTCAGTGCTAGATCTCTAGCTACTTCACCTCTTAAAGAGAGATGAGGACTACCAATGTGGGTGGTTTGAGCAAGAGTCAAACTGTGGGCGACCCAGTCCCAATATCTCACTCCCTCCTGCAGGAAAATCCATATTTCCTTAATATTTTTGTGGGGAGTAGATGTCCCCTATTGCCTAGGGAATACTTTCACAATCATTTTAGGCAAATCTGAGACCATGCTGACACTAAAAGAGGCAATCACCCTTTCCTATTATCTGTTCCTCCTAGCACTTTTCAAGTAGCTGTCCACTACAACATATTCCTAATTTTTTTGGCAACTGTGTGTAAGGAATGTGATCTAGTTTGCAGCACAGCCCCATGCATGCTAGGGCATATGCTAAGAAGCCGTGGGACACAATCAAACCAAGCACAGGGAAAAAGTGTGACTGTTGGATTTTGTTAGTAGTGCAGCCTCTGACTGACTTAAATTATTGACGCCTGACATTTTAAGGTCCCGGTGAAAGAACTGATCCTGTATCTGTGCACTTGCTCCTGTGCTGTTACTTTCTGATTTGTGCTAGCACAAGCTATCATGCAGCTGTGGTGAACCAGCATGCGAACCTAAGCCAAATGGGGAAAGGAGGCCTCTCATTTTGTCCCTGTGGTTTTGTTAGGCAATTTTTGGCCTAAGTCATCCTCCCAATTAACCGAATAAGTGGCCCACTCTTAGGCCACCTTTCAATCCATGCTTTTCACAGAGTTTATAAATCTGCCATCCACATATTTAAAGGTGGCAAAAGCTGTGCTAGGTTCCTGCTGCTGCTTGAGAGAAACTGGGCAATATTCCTATGCTTTCCAAGCCATGAGGCAGCTTCATGCTTGTGCTTATTTCTGCTCAGACTTGAAGTCGGCTCCAACCTAGAAACCTCATAAACTCTAAGGCAAACAGTGCTTTAAACAGTATGCAATTCAGGCTATGTCCTGGATGAGCCACGTTGCCGCAACACATATGGGTTGGGCCAGAAAGAAATTTGAGATGGTTGTGGATTCATCTGCTGTGCAAACACGGGCTTGGTGAGTTATCCCCCTTTCAGGAACATGACTATTTTAAAGCACGTCAGCATGATCGGCTTTTTTTGAAGGGGCTGCAGCAGCCTATCTTTCCCAGAAGTGACACTTTCTATGTATTTTCCAGGGCAACTTTCATCATCAGAAGGTAGTTTAGACAAAAAGATTTGTGATTTGTGTATTTGTTTAGTTGGATATGAAAACCACCTCTCCTTTCTTCTCTTTCGGCAGTTAAATATTCTGGTTGACACTGGGAGCAGTAATTTTGCTGTAGCAGGCGTGCCTGATCCTGATGTCACTTCCTACTTCAATACTGAGCTGTAAGTACCTGTTCTGCATGCTGTATTTGGTTAGGATGTCTTTTAGATTCTGATTCCACACGAAAGAGGATGATAAGGCAGTTCTTGGGGCTCCTGTGGCTTCCCATGAGTGTGGGATGTTTGTTCACTGAATGGGAGGATTGGCCTTGCCTGATGCAAAGTCCTGCCTGACACCATGAATTGTTCTACTGATGGCAGTGCAACTGAGCTCTGAGCATAGTGCTGATTAAAGCTGGAGAAAAGGGAAGAAGATTACAGGCTAAAAATAGTATGCAAAATCACACCAATTTCAGCCAATTTCTTATCCAAATAGTCCTGGAGGAAATTAAAAGTTCAAATATACTTTTTCTTTGTTTAAAAACAAAAATTAAACTCCAGTAATTGTATCTGTTACCTCATGTTTCATCCTAAACCAAAATTAGTTCATCAAAAACTAATTTGTTGTTTAGTTTGGCCGAGGGCCTCAATTGGTTAAGGGATCTGGACGGACTCTACTGAATCTGGTTGTTCTAAGATATAGCTTGGTGGGTTTGGTGCTTGTTTTGCACTAAATTTGCTGTGTTTAGCACGAGCTGTCATTAGTCATAGCCAAGCACTGCTTTGTCTGAATCACTCTCCCTCCTTTCTTCCTTCCTTTCACCCTTTTCTAATTTCAGTTGTTTCAGGTAAACTTCTCCAAAACACAGTGTCTATTTTTAGACAAATCACATAGATATAAATACTTAGAGAGCTGTGAGGCTGAAGAATATCACCATGCTCATTACCTCTTTTAGGTATTTTGATTTGGGGTTTTGCACTTTTTTCCCAGTAAGATGCACTGGTAATAGAGTGAAAGCTGATATTTCCGTGCTGTTCACTAACAGCCTTACCTCCTGCCACATATTCAGATGCTAATGGAGATATTTCACATCTTGCTCTGATATGGCACAAGTCTGAAAGTTTGGAACTTGCACTTGGAAGCAGTTTCTACACTACTACAGAGTTTTACATGCCAGCTATGCCCTTCCATAGGTAATGGCTAGAGGAAGCTTAACTGCAAGAAATTAAAAGCATGAGCATTCCTGCTGCCTCTTAAGAGATGTTATTTTGTCTAGAAGAGCAAGGCCTCTCATAAAAACCATAAAACATTAGAAACAGCAACAGTGGCAGAGGTTATGTGTTGAGATCACTTGAAGGTTACAGCCTCTTATCAGTGACTCAGTGCACACTGTATTTTGAGAACTTTGATATAAAATTAGTAATGAAACCTTGCAATTTAGGCCCTGAAGAGTTACAGTTGCTTTGTAAAATGGTTAAAACTCAAGTCATTACAGTCCAGAGCAATTGCAGTAGCAATTTCTGGTTTGGGTTGGATTGATGGAATACTGCAATATGCTCAGAATAAAGTTCAACCATTAGCATGCTTGAACCTGGCTACTGTACCATACGTCTTCCATTTTAAATACTTTTAAATCAATTTCATCTGGGAGGTATCCTGGCTCCACCAAAATGAGTTAGATGTTTCAAAAACGTTGTTTGTAAGAAACGTTTGTAGGTCACTTATTACAGATTCCAAGTGAGGCAGGGCTGTCAGTAGATCGGGTCAGCCATGGCTGGGTCCAGCCAAGTCATCACCTTTAAGGGCAGAAAATCCATAATCTCTCTGGGCAATGTGTTTCAGTGCTGTGCCACACTCTCCTGTGGAGGGAGTATTTTCTGTTGTCCAACCCGAACCTCACAAAATGTAACTCGTGGGTGTTGCCTTTTCTAGTTTTGTCTGGCACTGCAGAGAAAGGCTTGGCTGTGTCATCTTTGTAACTCTCTTTCAGGTTGTTGTGAGCTGCTGTGAGATATCCCATTAGCCTCTCTTCTGCAAAACTGAAGCCCAGCTCCTCTCAGCTTCTCTTCACAGGTCCTGTGTTCATGATCCTTGACTTATTTGGTAGCCCTCTGCCAGTCCCTCTTCTCTTTTTCCAGATCCTTGTTGAACTGGGTCCCCAGAGCTGGCCACAGCCTATTCCAGCTGTGGCCTCACCAATGCTGACCAGAGACTGTGAGCATTATCCTTGGCCCTCCAAGTGTGCCCTAGTGTAGAGTTTACAGTATGCATGGGCAAGGACTGTGCTGCTCTTATTCAGGCTGGTGTCCTCTGTCAGTCCAAATCTTTTTCGTTCATTTCAATTTCCTTCCCAGTCTGTCCTGATGCATGGGGTTGTTTTATCTCAATTGCAAAACTTTGGGCTTCTCCTTGTTGAATACCATGAGGCTTCTTTTGGCTCACTCTTCTTGGTTTTCAAGGTTCCTTTGGATTCAAACTCTAATATTCAGCATGTCAACAGCTCTCCTTAATGTGCAAATCTGCTAAGGGTGCATTCTGTCCTTTGTGTAGGTTCTCGATGAAGATGTGGAACAGTTTTCCTCCATTCGCAACTCCTGCACCACTATGCTTGTCACAAACCTGATATTGAGCCAATGGTACCTGCCCTTTGGGCCCCATTGCCTAGCTTATTTTCAGCCCACATAGTAGTCTCTGTTCAACCCCACATACTCAGCTTCCAAATGGGTGTGCCATGGGAGATGGTGTCAAAAGCCTGACTAGTCAAGTGCTGCAGCCACTGCACTCTCCTCATCTCCTTAGCCATTTATCTTGTTGTAGAAGGCAATGAGGTTGGTCAGATTTGATATCACAGAATGGTGGAGGTTGGAAGGGACCTCTGGAGATCATTTAGTACAATACCCTTGATAAAGCAGGTTCACCTGGAGCGAGATGCAAAAGAATGCATCCAGGTGGGTTTTGAATATGTCCAGAGAAAGAGATTCCTCAGCTTCTCTGGGCAGCCTGTTCCAGTGCTCTGACACCCTCACAGTAAAATTTTTCCTCATGTTAAAGTAGAGCTTACTGTGTTCCAGTTTGCCCCTTGTCCTGTTGCTGAGCACCATTGAAAAGAGTCTGGCCCCATCCTCTTGACCCCCACCCTTTAGATATTTATAAATATTGATAAGATCCCCTCTTAGTCATCTCCAAACTAAACAGACTGAGCTGACTCAGCCCGTCCTCATAAGAAAGATTTACGATCTCCAAGTCATCTTTGTGGCCCTCTGCTGGACTGTCTCCAGTAGTTCCTTGTCTTTCTTGAAGTGGGGAGCCTGGAACTGGCCTCCTTCAACGTGCTAGCCACCTTCTTCTTGATGTACCCCAAGGATACCATTGGCCTTCTTGGCCACAAGGGCACATTACTGGGTCACAGTGAGCTTGTTGTCCACCGGAACTCCCAGGTCCTTCTTCACGGAGCTGCTTTCCAGTAGGTGAACCCCTAACCTGCAGGTACTGGTCCATGGCGTTATTCCTTCCTAGGTGCAGGACTCTACACTTGCCTTTGTTAAACTTCATTAGGTTCTTCTCTGTACAACTTTCCAGCTTGTCCAGGTCTCTTAATGGCATTGCAGCTTTCCAGTGTTATCAGCTACTCCTCCAAGTTTTGTGTCATCAGCAAACTTGCTGAGGATACTCTCTGTCCCCTCATCCAGGCCATTAATGGATATGTTGAACAAGGCTGGGACAAGTACTGACTCCTGGGAAACACCACTAGCTACAGGCTTCCAACTAGACTCTATGCCGCCGATCACTACCCTCTGAGCTCTGCCATCCAGCCAGTTCTCAATCGACGTCACTGTCCACTCATCAAAGCCACACTTCCTAAGCTTACCTATGAGGATGTTGTGGCAGACAGTGTCAAAAGCCTCGCTGAAGTCAAGGCAGACAACATGCACTACTCTCCCTTCATCTGCCCAGCCAGTTAAGCCATCATACAAATCTGTCAGATTGGTCAGGCATCATTTCCTCTTGGTGAATCTGTGTTGGTTACTCCCAGTAACCTTTTCCTCCAGATACTTGGAGATGACATCCAGAATGAACTCTTCCATTACCTTTCCAGGGATGAAGGTGAGGGTAAATGGCCTGTAGTTTCATGGGTTATCCTCCTTGCCCTTTATGAAACTGGAATGACACTGATTTTTCTCCAGTCTTCAGGCACCTCTCCTCTTCTCCATGATTTTTGAAAGATAATGGAGAGCGGCTTAGTAATAACCTCTGCCGTCTCTCTTAGCATTCATGGCCCATGGATTTGTGCGTGTCCAATTTGCCAAAATGATCTATATCCAGATCTTCCTTGACCAAGGGACAGTCTTCCTTTCTCCAGACTTTCTTTCCTCCAGGATCTGGGATATCTGAGGGCCGGCCTTAGCAGTAAAGATAGAAATAAAGAAAGCATTCAGTAACTCCGCCTTTTCTGTATCCTCTGTCACTAGGGCACCCACCTCATTCAGCAGCAGACCCACATTTTCTCAGTCTTCCTTTTGCTACTGATGTACTTGAAGAAACCCTTTTTGTCCTTGACATCATTTGCCAGATTTAATTCCAAGTGGGCCTTAGCCTTCCTCATCGCATCCCTGCATACTCTGACAACATTCCTGTATTCCTCTCAAGTGGCCAATCCCATTTTCCACACTCTGTAAACTTCCTTCTTCCATTTGTGTTTTTCCAGAAGCTCTTTGCTGATCCATCCAGGTCTCCTACTTCCTTTGCTTGATTTCTCACTCCTAAGGATTCATCGATTTTTAACTTGAATATTGACCAAGTCTCTTGAACCTACCTACCTTCTGGAGTTCTAACCCGTGGGATTCCTCTGAGTAGGTCTTTGAGGAGGCTAAAATTAGTGCTTTTGAAGTCAAGGGTTGTAATCCTGCTTATTTCCCTGCCTCTTCCATGCAGGATCTTAAATTCCACCGTCTTGTGGTCACTGCAGCCAAGGCTGCCCTCAACGTTCACATCCCCAACTAGACCTTCTTTTTTTTTTTTTTTAGTACAAGGTCCAGCAGCACACCTCTTCTTGTTGGCTCCTTCGCTACCTGTGTCAAAAAGTTAGCAACCATGCTCTGCAGGATGCCTGTGAAATTCCTCATTGAGCATCCATTATTACGTTCTTGTCCTTCATGTACTTGAGAATGGATTCTCTGAGACTTTTCCTAACTTGAGGTGAAGCCCAGTGGCCTATAGTTCCTTAGGCCCTGCTGCTCATCTCTTTTTGAGATAGGCCTTACAATAATCTTTTCCCAGTAGTCAAGTTACCTTCCCAGGTTGCATAGATGGTAGACATCTATGATACCACATCAACCAGATCTGTAAAATTGCCTGAGTGACCTTTACCCATGTGTAAATCAGACAAATTGCCTATAGGCACTTTTCTTCCACACTACGTGGAATTCTTCAAAATTAGATAACGAAGTTTTCTTTCATCTGGTAAATATTCCTGCACTTTTCCCTTATATTATCATGAAGTGCTTCCATATCAAAGTCATAAACTGCAAATTGAAGACGAGAGGAAAGAAGGATTAGTAATTTGTTAAGTTAATGGGACTGAGTTATAGATGTGTGCTTATTAGAATATTAATATTGTGTTGGAGAGAGTGATGGGTTTGAATTTCCTGATTGCCATGCTCTTAATTTAATTTTATTCAACTGATCAAAATCTGAAATTAAATGCATGATTGTTTTTTGACTGAAATTGAGGAGGATACAGAGGAAAGGCATTATCTTTGTTTTAAAGAACCCAGAGGGTGTGTTGTTCAGGAAGAGCCCTTCTTGAGCAATTTTAGAACTAGCTTGTTAAATGATGTTGTGTGTCATATAATGTGTTGTATAATTCTACTGTTTAATTATCTGTGTCTTTCTGTACAAAAAGAGTGAAGCTGTTATCATGAACTCTTTCATGACCTGGGCTTTTGAGTGGCTCTGACGAAACTTTGGTGTGAAAAGTTTCTGTCTTCTGTGGTATCATGCTGTGTAAGTCACCATGATGTATAAGGATGGGGAAATGGCCTAATTTGTCCTGAACTGAAAAGAAATCACAGCATTTGTTTCTCATGCTGTTCAAAATAACAAGTAGTTTTTGTTGAGCATGCTACTTAGGATAAAAGAACTACTTAAACAGATGTATAAAGGGTTTATTACCCTTGAAACTAAATTATCAGTGATGGGTTTGTAGCAATATATGAGTGACACACTCAAGGCTGTGAGTATTCAGCTACAGTATTCAGTTTTATTTCAGTGTGAGTACTACTACCTCACCGTCTAAAGTTTCAAGAGGAAACTGCTGAAGTTCATCATTCCAAGAGGCAAGGAGGTAGGAAAATTATGGGCAATCAATTGAGGTAAAACAATAAGTTATGTAACAGCAAGCAACAGTAAGCTGCTGCTTTGCAGTATGATCCTCCAAGTTTGGTTAAGTATACTGTACAGTTTATGGTTTGGAGGTAATTATAAACTTTTTCCAGGACCACTGCAAAGTAGACGGGGCTTCTTTGCTAAAAATCAATAATTTATGTTTTAAAATAGTTTTCAGACAACTAGGTTGATTGTTGAGTTTTAATGTTTGCTTTGTCCTAAAGTTGTTGGCCCTGAATCGCTTAATGTTGTGCCTTCCATCTAGTCTATAGAAAGGAAAGAAACTTCTGTTGGGATTTTTTTGTCTATTGCTGTTTCCTGCCCCTTCTTTTCAATTAATGTTCATGGAGGTATTGATTTGATATTTAGGAAGAAGTGAATGGATAAGTAGGAAAATCTGAAGTCCTGGTTTGTTGCAGAGTGGCAGGTGATCTGGGTGGCCACAGAATTAAGAAGGTATCACATGTGTTTGCTAAGGTTGGTGTGAAGCAGGGCTTTCTGTGCTGTGGATTTGCTGTTACTGTGTTGAGCATAATATTTTGTCAATGTTTTGTTCGGTGTTGTAGGCTGGTAGTGAGGAGTAACTGCATGAGAAAATGAATCCATTGCTAGTTTTCTAAGCTGAGATTTGAGCAACGCATTTCTATTGGCTGTTTTGGAGAGAAGATAGTAACCAGAAAGCAGAAGACAGAGAGAAGGGAGTAGCACTACTGCAACACAATAATCTAGGAGGCCTTTTTCCTTGCCTCTGGTGAAGATACACTGTTCTGCTGGAAAAGTTTAATTTCTTATTTTGTCATCATAGCTGCAACAGCTTTTTTTTTTTTTGAGCTGTGTGTTTGTTTAAAATACTCAGCATATGAATTAGAACAAATCTCTAGTTTTCACATCTTTCCAAAGAAGTTTTCTTCCTTTGGATCAGTGAAGTGGCAAAACACAGGCTGATTACAGTCAAGAGGATGGAGCAGGAAATAGTTTTGCAGAACAGAATATAATTTCCTGCCATGAGGATTATGTGAGATCCCTTCCCACACTAGGTATTTTCCTTCTTGAAGGAAATTATAAGATGTTCCCTTCAGTTAAACATTTGTGTGCTTTACAAATGCAATGAGTATCCTTGTACCCATTTCTATAGGTGGGGAAGCTGTGGCCCAAGGGGTGAGGGAGTGACTTGTCCTGCTTTTCCACAGGATAGTTGACCGGTAGTGCTGAAAAACAAACCCAGTCTTTCTGTGTCCTGGTCCACACATCAGTCCATCAGGCTGTAACTGCTTACAGAAGTAAAACTATGTGCTGCTGCTGTTGCCAGTAAAGTCTGTATTTGCAGATTTGCTTCACTTCATTCTCCCACCACTTGCCTTTCTCTCTGATTTCAGATGTTTCCTCTTTTGTTGCGTAGCCAGACACTTCTCTACATGAAAGAGCCCTGTATTTTCACTTCCTTTTCTTGCCCCATCTAGTTTATCTTATGTCACTAATAATTCAGATTATTTTGATTTATTAACTGTACTGCCAGTATCGCAGTGGTGCTCTGAAGACCCTGTCTGAGCAGAGCTGTCCCTTTGTCTATGTGTCATTCAAATGCAGAATTACACAGAAAGGTAAAATAGCAGTAGCAGTAGCCAGACACAGATTGTGTCTCTGGGATTCATGATTTTGAAATAATGTCTGTGAGGCCTATTACCTCGTTTATTTCTGCTGTCTTGGATGTTACAAGGCACTGGGCCCTGAAGATCCTTGCAGGATTAGGTGTTGGGAATAACAGGAACTACTTAGGGTTAGCGCCTTGCCTCTTATTTCTCGCCACCTCCCTCAGCTAGGAAGAGGATCGGTTGCATGGTCCGTATGGCCAGGTTGTCCTGCAAGATGGAGTGTCTACTTGAATGAGTGGGAGTTGTCTGTTATAGTTGGAATTCTGTTCCCCATAATAGGCAAAATCACATGAACTTCATGCTGGCAAGCTCAGGTATAGGGGGCTCTAAAGCCACCTCATGTGACTCTTTGTGTCAGAGCAGCTGTTAGATTAAAGCTGGATTGATAAAACTGCCCACACTTGATAAATCACCTGCCCTTTCTACTGTTTTGCACACATATAGAGATGGTGTTATGAAATTATTTCCCACTTGCCTTTTCTTAAAAATTATTTACTTTAAAGAAAAAGCTGTCAAGGTAAACATGTGTTCGGATGAACTAAGTAAGCATGGTCATCTGCCTCTTCAGAAGGGGAAGTTGCATGCCAAGGAATGAGACCAAAGTAGATTGCAAGGAACCTAGGACTTCCATAGCTTTTCAGTAGTGATGAGGGTAGTAGATGATTTCTGTTTATACTACAGGATTCTAAAATGAAAAAGATCTGTTGATGTGTTTTTCTCATGTTTTTGTCAAGCCTTCTAAACAAGATTCTTTTCCTTTCTTTGCTTGCCATACTTAACTGCTCCTTTGCCTTTGCTGCCCTGGTCTAGAAGGAACTCCTTCCTTGCCTCCTACAAGTTAGTGAATAATTTGTTAATATCCAAATCTACTTATTTCTGGATAGATAGACCAAACTGCAGATTTAGAAACCCTGTGTCTTACTGCTTATACAATAATATTCCAATTTATCTAAAATGTATTTTTAATAATATTAATGAGGTGTTAGTCTACAGTTATTCATTTCAATTTTAGATTTGAATTGAGGAGCTTTTCGCTTCCTATCACCACTTAATACGTTTCATCCCCAGTTAAAAGAGTATTGTTCCTATTGTGAGGGACCAGTCTAAGTCAGGGACATATTGCACTAGTTGACATAAAACTTGAGATTACATTAAAAAAAAAAAGGCACATGTTTTGAAGATTTGAGTCATTGATGGCTTCAAGATAAAATTAGGGCCTCAAAAATTTTTCATTACTGCTTTTACAATCCACCCCCCTTCTTCTGTATGTATCTGTGATTGACTTCACTTTTTTTTTCCTCTCTGAGAAAACTTAAGACTGAATACATTCTGTTGTCTTGCATTGTAAATGAACATCTCATACCTAAGTGTATCTTTTCCTTTTAAAGATCAAGTACATACAGATCTCAAGGGATTGATGTCACAGTTAAGTACAGTCAAGGAAGCTGGACTGGAGTGCTGGGTACAGATGTCATTACGATCCCAAAAGGAATCTTTGGCAGCTACACCATCAACATTGCTATCATTCTTGAATCAGAGAATTTCTTCTTACCAGGGGTTAAATGGCAGGGAATTCTTGGTCTTGCCTACAATGCCTTAGCCAAGGTAAGTCATCCTTTCCTCAGCTATTGTCTATATAAAAAGAAATCTAACTATTAAAATAAAGAGGGCAGGTGATCTATTGGCATTAGACTCTTGCCTTCCAGCTACTCTTTCCTATGGATCTGTTGTGTTTGTTCCAGCAAGAATAAATTGGGTTGTGATGATACCGCAATCCAGTATAAGGATTTTTGCTTTTCTGGTGATGAAAGCTCTGATTTTAGCTCCACTGGAGTGAGTAGGCTTTTACAGAGCTTGTAGTACCAGAGGATGGAAGTACCAGAGGCTTGTGGTATGCATGTGGAGAGCGTATATTAGTGATCTAATGATGTCCCTCAAGACACATCATTGGCTGATGAACTTACTTGGCAAAGCTCTTGGCAATTCATTCTAAGACGTTCTTCAATTATCAAGTAAAAATTTGGATGGAGTGCATATATGGATAATTTCAGCATAAATATTAGCTATGATGTTTCCATGCATATATAACCAATCACATCCTGTTCTTGTTGAAGTCAAAAATTCAGGTGGAAGTTTAAATTAAAGCTTAAAATTTATAGTCTAAAATTTATAATCTTATAATAAAAAAATAAAAGTGTGACTGGAATACTATACAGTCATATTTTTCAATCTACACATATCTGTATGAGAAATTAACAAACTGAGATATATCCCATTAGAACAAATGAATGAATCCTGCCTGCGGACTCTGAAATTAAAATGATTTTTCAATAGTTTTCTGATCATTGTATTGGCTTCTGCCATACGTGCTGTGATATACTGTCAACAGACAGAAGAGCTGCTTCTCAAACTCAGGTTTGGGCACCTAGTGTTTTCAGTGTATTTCTTTTCCCTTATTCCAAAATCTTAAGTGTTTTTAGCTTCTGAGGCTGCTCTGTGCTTTGTGCAGTAAGAGCACTTGACACCTTGCAAACTGGCCCAGGTTCTCTGCCTGTCATGAGATGTACCTGCACAGAAACCTGAATTACAATGAAATGGCAGTACTTTAATAACCGCAAAGGCAAGCATGACATGCAGTGTAAGAGAGAAGCTGTTGGCCAGGAATCAGTTGGACTGAGTGTGGTGTTAAGTTCTTTAAAAGAAAGAAGAGTAAATTAGGGCCATTGAATTCAAGGTTCATTAGAATTAAACTGTATTTAAAAACTGAAAAGCCTCACTTTAAAATTCTGCTTTTTAACTGCGGAAAGGTGGGAAGGGCAAGTCACATTTGACTGTTTTGAAAATTCGAACCCTTTTCCAAACAGAAGGCATTGGTGAGATTGTCTACCTGAAACTGTAACTAGTATTTAAGTTTGAAAACTGCAATGGGAAAATACTCTCATGCTTTAAGGATTTCTCTGACAGTGGTCAAGAGTGAAAGTGTTTGTAAAACATCAGAAACACAGAAATGACAGATGTTGGGTTTTTAATGACTGATTATATCTAGAATTTTCATCACCTGGTTGTCAGAAATTCAATTTACTTGTTAGAAGTGGTCTTGTTTGAATGATTTGCTCATTTCCGCAAAGAAACTTTTTAATTAATACTTCTGCAATTCTTTTTTTGTTGTTGTTGTTGTTGTTTTTTTTTTTCACCATCTTCAAGCCTTCAAGTTCTGTGGAGACGTTCTTTGACTCTCTTGTGAGACAGGCAAAGATCCCCAACATTTTCTCCTTGCAGATGTGTGGTGCTGGACTGCCTGTTTCTGGAAATGGTACCAACGGAGGTAGTCTTGTGGGTATCTGTCAGTCTGAGAGGGAAGATGTATCTTTTTATCTCTCTCCCTCTTTTCTACGACTATTCTACTTTTTCCAAATTTGGTGTTAAATATATGAAATGTTTTATGATTTTTTTAAGGAAAAGTCAAGTGCTTAGGTAAAACTCAATTGTCTCTTCTCATTCTCCGTTCTTTTTTATCCCTAAAGTTTAACTGCACTTCTACATTGCAAGTTTTAATTTTAATGAAGAAAAAGAATAAATGTTGTGGTGCGGTTCTTCACCCATTGTCTTTCCTCAGGGTAGATTCTGCTACCTTCCTCAAACTGAGTAGTCCCTTACTCAGGTACTAAGCTTGTTTAAGCTTGCTCAGACTCGCTAAAAAGTCACACTTAGGTTTGTTGGGTTTTTTTACAAGGTGTGAAAAGGGGGAGAGGAATCAAGGCTCTTTTCTTTTTTTGGTAGAAACCAAAAGAAAAAACTGAAGACCAAATCTTCCACTTGTTACTGTGGGAAGTCTTTCTGAGTTTTAGTGGGACTAAGACTCATCCTTTATTTTTCTGGGATCATGAGTTGGAATGACTGTTTTTGAATAATGATGGCATAAGCATATCTGCACAGGAGCAGATCACAAATATATTCTCATACTGTAAATGTTAACACACTTCAGACAGGTGAAGCCCAAGAGAGAACTCACTTATGTTAGTTCAGTTCAAAATCTAATAGTCTAGAATTCTCCCAGTCAACTTCAACATAAGTCTTCATGGAAGCTCATAGTGGTAGTGATCATGAGATGGACATATTCCGTTTTGCATGAAATGTCCTTAAGCAGTATTAAGGCTTTTATGATCTGATAATGTGAACTTATGACCTGCAGGTTTACTATTCTGTCCCATTTTTATACATTGCCTAAATTAAACCACTGCAGACACTGTCTTGATTTTAAGTAGCAGAGCTTTCATAAGACAATGATTGTGAGCTTGTAGATGAAAATGCTGGTAACGTGGTCCAGTAAGGGAGCTCTGAAGCACAATTTACTTAAAGCAGTATGAAACATCCAGACATTATTATTGATAAAGAACTTGTCAGTAAAATCCTTACCAATAGTACTAAATTAAAATTTTGATGCCCTGTTAATTAGATTAAATAATTAAATACTCCCCTTTTCCCCTGTACTTCCCCCAAAAGTAAACATCCGGGATTTTAAAGCATGTGGATTCCTTTCCCCTTTCCCTTAGGTTCTGGGTGGAATTGAACCAAGTCTGTACAAGGGTGATATTTGGTACACACCAATCAAAGAAGAGTGGTATTACCAGGTTGAAATTCTCAAACTGGAGGTTGGAGGACAGAACCTTGAATTGGACTGCAGAGAGGTATTTATAATAGCCTGTTTCTGTGTATGTAAACACAAGTTTGATTAAGAAAAACACTTAATTGATCTGTTTTGTCTTTGTAAGTGGAAGCGTATTGCAATCTTCCTGGGAATTAAGCCTGCATAGTAACTTTGAAAAGAAATGAATAAATCACGTGAAATACAGTGTGTAAATCAGGCATGCTAAAATTGCTTCAAAGAGGACTTTAAAGTAATTTCCAGTAAATTAGAGACTAAGCTACAATTGTAAAGTGAACAGTCCACTGAGAATAAGGTTGGTTGTAGTTTGGGAGAGCTCAGCCTCTTGATTAGTTTCAGTTGTTACAAAGGTGTCTAAATACTGAAGATGGTGCATTGATTCAAGGAGACAACTGTCTTTAAACAGCTACAGTTTATGGTTTTCTCTTACACAGTAAAATCAAACCAAAGGTTTTTAAAGCAATTCTCTTCAAACAGAAAAAGTGAAGGTTTTGGATTGACCCGTGAACAGGTGTCTAAGTGTGTAATTCATAATGACAGTGGGCAGGTGTCATCCTGGGACACTTCCCAAAGTATCTCATTCTGTGCCTCTTTTTTTTTTTTTTCTCTCTTTTTTTTTTTTCCCCCACTTCACCCTTTCTGGTTACTATTCCTAATGGATATGTTTTCTGGTTTTAGTAGGAATAAAGTTCTGCTATCTCTGGATCCATCTCATGAGACTGTGTTGTTGCAATTTTTATTGTAAAGCTGCTCTGTTTTATTTTCTGGAGGATATGTGTGTACATGAGTTTCATTTGTTTCTTAGTGTTGCTTCTTGCAAAACAATGTTTATGTTTTGATTTTAGTTTGATTATTTTCATGCCTTCTTTTCACTTGACATCTTAATTTTATCTTATGCTTTTTCTCTTAGTTTTTATAGTTCATACAGGTTAAGTGAAATTAATGATAAAAATCTTCCGTGTGCCAAAGTATTTTCGTACAAAATATGGAAATCATGTTGCCATATAAAATATTTAAAATAGTCATGTTGTCTTTCAACTTAATAAGCAAAACAAGGTCTATTTAAATCCCTCTCTCTGTTATACTGTTAGGAAAGCAAATCCACTGGTCTTGTTTGCTTTTCTTTCTTGCCTTAAAAAAAGTCAACATGTTTTTGAAGAGAAACCCCTGTACTGATTGTTTAATACACGATGTTTCCAGAAAACAACCCACTTAAAAATCTAGCAGCGTTACAAAAGTTTCCTGTTATTGTCGCTCTTTTCTTTCCTGGGTTTACTTTCACTTTGTACTTATTAGCATACTATGCCAGTCACTGTTCCACAGAAGGCATCTTTCTTGATCAAAGGAGATCTTTGCCACAAAAATACAGGGCAAGAACAGTAAACTAGAGCTAGTATGATTAAAGTTTCACTAGTTAGGGGCTTGCAGAGGATGCATAATTCACTGTATAAGATGATGAACTTACGCGCCCTCTTCCTCTTAGTTGTTTTGTAGGAAATGGAACATTTTTTGTAACACTCACCAGAGACTACTTCTTTCCTTGCCAGGGAAGAGTAGTCCTCTTACTTCAATGGTGGGAATCTGTCCAGCATTACACTGCAGCTGTGGCCTTGAGCCTGGCAGACCAAGGCTGAGAGAAGTATAGAGCTGCCAGCAGTGCATGGGGTGCATTGTTAAATATTAGCTAGGAAGACTAAGAAGGCAAGAAGTTACTCTGCACTGCAAGTGCACTGTACTCAGCATGAAATTCCAGGTGATTAGTCCCTAACTGAGTGATCCTGCTACTCCAGGCATTTTGCGTAGTTTTGTTAGTGATTGACCCTCTAGGTTGTGCCTCCTACCTACTTTTTTTCCAAGACTACTCCTGGTGATTGTGTATTTGTTGTACAGATATGCTAAAGTGGACTCCACAATGCCTTGATATTTCTCTGCACTCTTTAGAAGTATTTCTGAGTGTATAATAAATGGTTTCTGTTTGCTTTTTTTCCAGCTCTTCTTTCAAAAAGAAAGTAACTAAGTCAGAGTTACTTTTTTAGTGCAGTGATGAAAATAAGACCCACTAAAAAGTAAAGACGTTCCATGTGACTTGATAACATCTAAGCCAATATATTTTAAATTCACTTTCTGTTTGACCTCTTCCTACAAAGTTTATGCTGTATGTTACATTGTGTCTCATGATTATGCCATAAACGTGTCACTGTTCAGTTATATTGATCCTGCTGCCAAAGCTGGTAACAAAAGTAGGTAATGCAAACAGATGCCACTGCTACTTGCCTTTCCTTTTTACAATTAATCATAGTTTTTTAAGAAAGAATTGTGAAAAAATATGTACGTTTTATAATATTTATTCTTTATTTAATGTATCTGAAGTTTGCTGAAATCACTTACTCTGAGATTTGGGATTTTAATAATGAAGAGAAATGTTAGCTTAGTTTTTTTTTAGTGCGAATTTTGAGGCAGCAAGATTGAAATGTCAAGTTTCTTTGCACTTGTTTTTGTCTGTGTTTCAGTGATTTTTCAGCAGTTGACAGAAAGTTGTGGTATTTGGTATTTGTACTCTTGAGCCAGTGATGAACATGACATGTAATGGGGCCTAATGTTCCCTAACTATTCTTAAATTAGAAATGCCAGTTATTAAAAATAGGCTGCTGTATTGTGTTTAAACTAGAGTCAGTTGTTTTCGTTGTATCAGAGACCTTGATCCAGAGCTTGGACGTATATGTAAGTTACATCAGCAAGCTTAGCATTTGTCTATATTGACAACGAGAGTGCTTTTACCCAGAGCATATGGGAGGTAAAGTGGATTAGCTCACATCTCTGAGAAGGGCCAAACTTTGCTACTTTTTACAGTGGTTTGGTCATTTGCAACAGCTATGGTAACATCCAGTAATTTCTTGAGTGATGCAGCTAAACTCACCCTTGTGTCTAGGCTGACCGTATCTTGCTTTTGCTCTCAAGCTTCATTCGAATTCAAGCTATCAACTAGAGACAGCTGCTGACAGGTATGATGTGCAGGTTTGGGAAGACAGCTACCAAAAAGGAACAGCTTTGTCGTTCTTATGAAACAGTGGAATCTGCATTATGTTAACTACAGTGTGTAACAACTTCTTTTTTCCCTCCTCCCTAGTATAATGCTGATAAAGCGATAGTAGACAGTGGAACCACACTGCTCCGTCTGCCCCAGAAAGTCTTTGTTGCTCTTGTGCAAGCAATAGCTCGCATGTCCCTGGTAAGCTAATGTCATTAAATCTGCTCAAAATGTTAAATTCCTATTAAATGATCATACGATCTTTGAAAGGATTGTCATCTTTGTGATCTACATTGTAGATCACAGAGTTTTAACCTGAGGGGAGGGGAGTCTTTCCTGGTGTAATCTTGTTGATAAGTGAGAAATGACTGATAGTCTTTGAAGCAAAAAGGGAAGGAAAGAGGTGAAAAGGGAAAGGGAGGAGGGAAAAGGGGGGGGTCTAAGTACAGACAAGAGGAATGTGTATGAAAATGCATCAGAAATAGTGCAGAGATGGTATATTTCTTCTAAGCATTTCAGAAACATGGACATAATCTCTGTTGCTCTTATTCAAAGTATTAAGAGTATGAAAATCCGTCCTTTCATTCAAAACAGTGTTTATAAAGTAGAAGAACCTGCTACTGCAAGGAGTTCCTTTCCAAGTATAATGCTTATTGTTGTGTGGAATGGATGCCATTCATTAGGTTTATTCATATCAGTAAAGCTGCTTTTAACCTTCATTATTGAATTATTTATGTTTAAAAACACCTTTCTTTGGAAGTAGAGGAGGCTTTAGAAGTAGGGCATGGGGATGGTGGATTTTTCTGAGCATTCAGTAACTGAAGCAGCTGGTTAGTAAATGCTATTTATAAATTTTGATTGAACACAATCAGTTGGATACAATGAAAAACACCAAAAAGATGAAGAATAAATCCTAGCTATTTCAATGTGAACAACCTTAATATTTTTGTCATAAATTCACAATCAGACAGCAGTAGTCATTACAAATCACAGGAATTACAGAAACTGGACTATTGGCCAGCTGCCCAAAAGACAGTATTTGCCTGTACGCAAAAATTCAAGATTGAGATCCTTTTTCTACCTGATTGAGAGCAGAGATTTGGCATGGAGTGTTCTTCACTGCCTGCAGGTGTGCAATATCCGAAATAAATGTACCAGTTATCTTTTGTAGCTCAGCTTCCCTAGTTGAAAAGTTCTTCTCTTTGCAAAGCACTGAAGTATTGATGCGAACAATTTGAGTCGATGGGGGAGAATTGGAAAGAGCCTACCCAAGAGCACTTGTAATGGCACTGTGTGGATTAGGGCATCCTCCTGTAAAGTGAATCACAGCAGTACACACTCCTCTCTGATGCTAGTCAGGACATTTGAACTGAGGCCTTCCGTGTGACAAGTAAATAGTCAACTGATTGATAAGGTATTAGAGGGGAATCACTCACTCACTCTGTGTAATGGTTTGTGTTCTTACTATTAAAAATGCATAAAATAACTCTTCTCTTTTAGGATTTCCTTTTAATCTCAAGGACGTTGTTGCTGTACCCCCTTCCCTCCACACTGAACAAAAATTACTTTCACATCTATAAACAAAGGAGATAGTCTGTTGAATAAGAAAGTAGTTACAAGATGTAAGGATCAGATTCCAGCTGTGTAGTAGTGTAATAGCAATGTCAGGAAAATGGGTATTATCAGCAATTGTACCATGGCATCACAACTGCATTCTTAGTGCTCTGTCCTCCTGGCTGGCTGTTTACCACTGAAACATAAAATCATCTGCTGTAGTCAGACATACTTCTCTAACCACAGGTGAACGAGGTTAACAAGTTCATGCCCCTAGCAGCTTGTTATGAGCTTCCCAGCAAGATGTTATTGCCCCCTCAGGTATGCTGGGATAACTGCATGTGAAGCATTCCTTTATTCAGCTCCATTAAAAACCAAGGCAGTGAGCTTTATGCTCTTTAGTGATGCAGATGATTGGGGTTTTCTAAACCTTACTTATTTGGACTGGAGTCTTTTAGGGAGCAGCTATAGATGCAGTTTGATGTTGGCAGGTCTCAAGAGTGGTGGTTCTGACAGATGGACAGGTATGAGCCACAGAAGGGTGGCAGCTACTACAACTCATGGAGCCGAAGTCCAGACAGCATGTCTACTCATGGCCTTAATATAATGCTGAGTTAATAAACTAAAGAAAGGAAGGCTGAAATAAACCTAAAATCTTTATTTTAATAACTTTTTAGGTATCATACAGCCAAATCCCCTTCAATGCATTTCTGCAGCATACAGAAGTAAGGCAAAGAAACACAGTGTAATAAGCAATCTTTCTGGGAAATGAAAGTAGACACTTAAAATAGAGCACTTTATAGACTTGGTCTGTCCAGTCTGGGTTCTAGCTTGCAGTTTTTCTCAGATCATAAGCTCTACTTTCCAAGAGAAAATGGAAAGAGAAGAGAACCGTATTTTTCAGCAGGTCTGGCCTGAGATTTAGCTCTGAGGGGCAGAGCATTCTATCCCATGCCAGGAGATGTACTTAAGCATGCATTGAGAGTTACGATAAAAGTGGTCTGTGATGGTAAGTCTTGTGTATTTACAGGAGTGTACACTTGTTCGCCCAGGAACAAGAGAGGAACGACTGGAATTATTAAGTCTCTAATGCTATGCAGCTCTAACAGATATTTCATTACAGTTGGACTTGATGATCTCAGAGGTCTTTTCCAACCTTATGATTCTATGATTCATTGGCAGGTGTGGGATGAATACTTGTCACCTGTAAAATGCCATACAACTAATGAATGAGCTAATGTTTACAAAATAATTGGTATCACAGATAAATACAAATTAGAGGAGTGAAGAGGCTGGATTTCATCTTTCTTCACTTATATGGGAGGCTTTGGCTGTGCAGTGTCAGAACTGCCTTGGATGTTGCTTCACGTGGGAGTAATAACCAACACGAAGTAATACGCTCAAGTATCATGGAATCATAGAATGGTTTGGGTTGGAAAGGACATTTAAAGTTCATCTAGTCCAGCCCTCCTGCAGGAGCAGGGACATATTCAACTAGATCAGGTTATTCAGAGCCCCATCCAACCTGATCTTGAATATTTCCACGGACTGGGCTTCTACCATCTTTTCAGGCAATCTGTTCCAGTGTTTCACCACCCTCATTGTAAAAACTGTCATCTTTATATCTAATCTAAATCTACTCTTTTTTAGTTTAAAACCATTGCCTCTTGTGCTATTGCAACAGGCCCTGCTGAAAATGTATTCCCATTCATATGGAAGGTGTTTCACAGTATCACAGTATCATAAGGTTGGAAAGGACCTCTGAGATCATCGAGTCCAACCTATAACCCAACACTAACACCAACACTAACACCGTCATCTAAACCATGGCACTCAGTGCCTCATCCAGTCTCCCCTTAAACACTTCCAGGGTCTGGGACTCCACCACCTCCCTGGGCAGCACATTCCAGTGGCCAATCACCCTTTCAGTGAAGAACTTTTTCCTCTGTTCTAGCTGCATGTCAGCTTCAGGGAGCATGAATATTTGACAAGATATTTGTCTTGGGCAAACAAGCTCTGTAAGGGTTTGCTTTTTGCTTTGTTCATGTCATGGATATACAAAGAAGTACTATTAATCAACTTTGTTTCAAAAGCATGTCCAGTTGTATTGGTAGTGAGTGGCAGGGCAGCAAAAGAGAGGAGGGGCCTGTTTCTTTCCATTGACTGTAGCAGACCTTGATTCCCTTAGATGACAGGAGTTTTGGGTTAGCCCTTGACTTGAAACCCCTGAAGCTGAGTAAGAAGCTGTAGGTATGTGAGGTAGGGATATGATTCATTGCTTGTGGTTTGTATTTTGGTTTGTTTTTGGTTTTTTTTTTCCTCAAAATGTCTGCTGCTTCAAAATGTTGGTGTTTGAGGGCTATTCAAAGAAGCAGATAAGTAGTAAAAGCCCGTTGATGCTTTACGTCTTTGCAGTACTGATTGCTCAGAGAGGTCATACATGTTCATTGCAGAAGTGGAAATAATGAGACACAAATGGGGAGGGAAGGGAGAGCTAACCTTGCTTTTGCCTCCTCCTCCTTCCATTACGAGCATTATGAGGCACCTTGATTTGTGTGTTGGGTTTTTGCTTTGATCCCTAAAGAAAAAACTCTGTTGGACTTGTGTTCATGCTTGAATTTCTCCATGGAAGGGGAAGAAGTATCACAGTAATCATATACAAAAATCCATTAAAATGTATGTAATCTATATGTATCAATTTTGGTTTTTTAATAGATACAGGAATTCTCTTCTGGTTTCTGGACTGGTTCACAGCTTGCATGCTGGGATAAAACTGAAAGACCCTGGTCCTTATTTCCCAAACTCTCCATTTATCTAAGGGATGAAAACTCCAGTAGGTCGTTTCGGATCTCTATCCTACCACAGGTCTCAACCTTCTTTGTTTATTCAGTTATGCATTTTGTTTTTACTGTTATAAAGCACATGCTATTAAAAAATAGGAGCTATTTTTAGCTGTAATAGAGAACTGGGTTATTGTATGCAAGGGAAATTTTTAATGAAATTTTTAAATCAAATTTTAAATAAGGAAGATAACAAACAGATCAAACCTAAAACCAAAAAAAAAGAAGAACACAGTTTCCCTCTGAGTGCAGTCCATGTAGTTGGAAATTATTTTTTTCAAATTGTTAGGAAAAATACTCAAGCGTTTGGTTTGTTTTCATGAGCTTTAGCTGCATTAGATGTCAAGACAGAATGTCTCTGCTTGGTTTGATCTTCTTGTTTTGAGAAGCAAATTGATTTGTTTTTTGTGGCATTCTGGGTTGGAGCACTTCTTCAGAATATGACAGTCTTGGCAATGAGCCTATGTGACCTATTCACTAGTTTCTATAATGTGGTTGGTTTATCTCTCATTAATATTCCATTCCAGCTTTTAGAAAATAGTGTGAACTTTTGTTTTTCCTCTCTGACTACCCTTCCCATTATAGGTGGCAATACAGGCTAGTATCTTCTACATTACTAATACCACCTGAGGGGATGATCAGGAGTGAAGGGGAGAATGAACCTTTTAAATACATTTTAACTTGAAATATAGTAAAGCTGTATGATAAGCTTTTTCTGTATCGATCATATAGCTTGGCAATCTTTCATCTTCCCTGAGGAGATAAAGGGTAAAATGTGACTTGAATTTATGAAACTAGAGCCTTGAAGCTAACACAGAATGCTCTCTGAATCAGCTCCATCCTGATATTTTTTTTAGCAGTAAAATTATTCTCTAATTTGAGTTCATACTGCTAGTTCTTTCTCAGCTACTCTTCCCTTATGGAAATTACAGTAAAAAGTGTCACTCACAAATTTGCTGTTGGCCTTCACATAGTGACTGACAGTGTTCAAATTTTAGCTTAGAATAGAAGAGCTCTGCCTCTTAGTTCCATGTAAGCTTTGACCAGTTTAAAATCATGTAAAGAAATCTGTTTGCCCCTATTCGTTCCCTACTTCTAGTGGAGTTTGAGTGCTGGAATGTAAAAATCAAAAGGTCTGAACTTCTAAGTACTGTGTGGAGTTGCTTTTTACACTCTGACTTTTTTTTTTTTAATAGCTTTATATTCAGCCCATCCTTGGCCTAGGAGAGAATTTACAGTGCTACCGATTTGGCATCTCGTCCTCCTCAAATGCTCTGGTTATTGGTGCTACAGTCATGGAAGGCTTCTATGTAATATTTGACAGAGCCCAGAGGAGAGTGGGCTTTGCAGTGAGTCCATGCGCAGGTAAGAGGAATGTTGTTTAGGGCTTGGTAAGTGAGGAAAGATGTGCTCCTCTGAGATACACTTTTGCTGTTTATCTGATGGGGAAAAGTGTCGTTACTCATGAAGTGTGAAGGGTATATTTTTGAGCAATCCCAAGCTATTCAGATTTCAAGGGGAGGGAAAAAAAAGCACTGTATCACACGCAGCAGTCTTTTGGCATGAACTAAATCAGCCTCAGCTCTGGGTATCTTTGCTGTTTTCTTCCCTCTGAAAGACGATCTTCTTTCTGAGACATCTGTCTGTGTGTGCAGTTTCCCCAACACTTAAATAAGACTCATCCTTGGTTTTAATGCAGCCTCATTTTTACTTAGATCCTGTTCTAATTTGTGGATAGATGGGTTCTTCAACTAACTTTTGCAATATGCAGTGAAGTACCTTACTCACACTTTTCTCTTAATGTAAATTGAGCCTTTTCAGCCTCTCAGAAATACTTGAAGAAAGAGCCAAGATGAAAGTATGACTCAAATTAAGACTTGTGATGTTTGTGTTGGTTCTAAACAAATAGTTTTCTCAGTGCAAGTAGAAAACTATCAATTTTTTAATTAGCTGCTTAGGAAATGTGAAAAAGCTCGTAAATATTGGCCAGTTTTACTGTGCTGGTTAACTTTATTGCTTTCTTCATGATTTCTCTTACCTAACTAAGGGTAGCTAAACCAGAAAGTTTTGGTGTTTCCTTCTCTTGTTGTTGAGCCATTGATTTGGCACCATAAGAACATACAAGTGTGAGAGGAGGAAAAGGTCATACACCCATATGCAAGTCTCTGTCTCAAAGAGAAGTGGTCTGTGCTCTGGAAAACACTGAAATCATCTGAGGTTTGCATGAGAAAAGGACTACAACTGACAGTGTTTCTCCAGTCCCCAGTATTTATGTTAGGAGGGGTAAGGGCAGTAAGTACTTGAGTGCTTAATGCAACCAGGTAATTGAGTGGCAAAAAAAGACAGATACTACCTAGCTGAGTTGCAGCTTCATGACATTTTAAAAGCTTGCTTTTTTTTTTAATCTCTCCATTGTTAATGGGTTCGAAATTGTCAGTCTTTTGTCAGTAGCTTGCTACTAAAGAGAATCTGGATATTGATGTGGGTTGCTTAATGAAGACCTTTATGAGATACCATGCAGTGATGAAAGATACATTATGAATTCATCTAGAAGGAGAGTATAACTAGACAAATACTGCATATCAGGTTTTCCAGCCTTTCATTGTTTCTTGTGCTTCCTGACTGCAATTTTAGTAAGCGTAGAGCTGCCTCCTGACCTTGCCATGCTGCAGCCAATAATGGAGAGGGAATGGGGCATTTTGACAGAACATATTGACCGACATGTTGTCAGCAGGGAATGTGAGCCAGCTGGTGCTTATAAAGAACTGCTTTGATGGCACATCTTTATTGAGAAAAAGAATCAGGGAACCATAATAACACCTTAATGTTAATATTGCTACATAGAAGCGTAGAGTTTCACCAGTTCATGTAGTTCTGCCAACCTCATCTAGGGAGTAAGAACAAAGTTTGCTGAATAGAAATGAAACTCGAATTTACTTGAGCTTGGACACATGAAGATACCGAGCTGGCACTAGAAGGCACTTCTCCCTTGTTTCTTCTTTGTCCGTATTTCATGAATATGTCTAACCCAGCATCATGGGAATTTAGCTTATTGAGAAATCAGATGACACCGGCCACTGACTGAGACAAAATATACTGGTTTGTTAGACTCCACTCGCACAGGGCAGATGATGTTTTGCTGGATGTGCCAGTTATTCTGAATTCAGTTCTTCACAGCTTGTGGTTTCCATATTTAACACTAGTTTCATCAGAAAACCACAACTGTGAGCAGTTAGCAGTCAGTGCAGCATGAGGGATCAAGCTGTCTAACTGGCTTCCTGTGGAGACCAGCCATGTCCTCCATAGCAACTATATTAATCAAATTTATTTGGAGCTTTGTAAGTCTGATCGTGGGCATAAATAAAATTGAATTACTGGTGGCATAAATCTTCAGAACCAGAGAAATATAAAAGACCATGTGGTGTGGCTTTGCAATGACCTATGCTTTCATGTTTACAATAGAGTGTTAACACTAAAATTAAGCCCATGTTTTTATAAGATGATAAACGAGTATGTGCTGAATAAAAAAATGGTGGGATCAAGACTAAAAGTCTTAACTTGATTAACTCTGGAGTTTCTGTTGAGACTTAGCTAGAGATGAGAACTGGCTTATCCCACAATGCTCCTGCACCATTTTTATTCTCCAGAATGTACCAAGAGTGAAGAGAGTTAAATAGATGGCTGCAGAAAACTATTCCATTGTAGCAGGAAAAGAAATTTGCTTTTTCCTCAATATGTGAAACCCTTTAGGACTTATTCTGCCTGTTACTAATTTCAAAGGCAATCTACTATTTACAGGATGACTAGGTTTGGCATCAGGTCCTTTCTTGAGACAAGATGCTCAGATCAACTAGTTAGTATTAGTGAAACAGCCTAGAGGTACCTCAGCATCAAGCAGAATCATACCCATAGCATTTCTGTAGCAGGTGAGATCATAGGAGCAAGATTTTGATTTGTTTAGCCAAATAATGAGTAATTGAGAATGTTTATTTTCAAAACTATCTCCAAGGTGGGTAATTATGCTGCTTTTTCTTTTTTTCACTTTTAGGAATTTAGTATTTTGATGTAGTAATACATTACACCTTACATTTCACAGTATTAGATATGGTTTAGTTTGGTTTTGCTGCAGGACTTCATAGAGACGAATGGAATGGTGAGGGGGTGGGATGTCCAAAGTCAAAAACTGCGTGTTAGACTAAGTGCAATACTGGAATGCTGAACAAAGCTGATTTCTACCACAGACATTCTAGGTAGGCTTTTACAAGTCTGTCCACTACTGTGCAACTCCCTTACCATATCTATGTAATAGCAATGTCCTAGCAAAGATACACTGACGATACAAAGTGCATGAGCCAGTTTATTACCATCTGATGAGTTTAGAGAGTATTGGTATTCACCAGTGTTCAGGTGTGGATGCAGTCTCACATTTCACCCAGCCCACTCTATCAGCATATTGCTGCTCAAGGAATCTTCTCACACTTGCAACTGGAGAAGGGGTTGATTCAGTCGAGGAATCCTACAGAAGATTCCTCATTAGGGTATTTTGTTTGTGATAGGTTGGTTTCCATCAGATCAGTGAGTTACCTTGACTCTCCTTGCAGCCTGCCAGTCACTAGCACCATACAAAAGAGGCAGTAAGGGACAGGAGTGAGGCTGAGCAGGACTGTCTCTACAGCAGCCCACAGTTAAAAGTTAAGTCTCATCAGACTTAAACCTTAAAATAATATGAGGTGTTGGGAGGCCAGAGTCTGAATACCAACTAAAATTTCTCCCAGTGAATTGCTGGTAAAGCAGCCTACCTATTCTGTAGTTTTTTTCTCCACAAAGAGCCTTAAAGGCCACCTTCCTGCCTTTCCAAAACCCAGGGTTCTGTCTTCCTTCCAAAGGGTATTATATGCTAATCTCTTTAAACATGCTTTCAGGAGTCATGTCTAAATATGTGTAAATAAGAGATACTCTTTTCAGTAGGTAGGATCACTTACAATTTGGCAAGAGTGCGTCTGTTGTAAAATGAACAAGAAATTAAGCAGGAAGGTTAAAACTGTGTGTCTTGAAATATTTGACTAGAGAAGGGAATTACAGATTTTCAGAAGATTTGTTAAAATGCACAGATAGTACTAACTGCAGGCTCCTAGTTGCCCCAAGCAAGATAAAAGATATCCATCCTTCCTGGCCAGGGACCTGCAGATACAAAATGCTCTGAATATTTTGTTGCCCTAGGCAACTCCCTTGCTCTGCCTTTACAATGCACATAGCCCTGTCCACAACTCAGTGGAACTTTGCTGTGCTTGCCACGGTTACTGTGACAACCATGGGCAGCATAGCCCTTTTTAGCAAATACTGGTTTAACAAGGTGGGGGTTTGTGATGGTAATGAAACAAGTGACACAGTCTGTGATGTTACCGAGATGGATGGCTGTTCAAAAACAGAGCTGCCAAAGCACACCTTCATGCTTCTTACCTTAGCTTTGTCACCTCTTTTTCAAGCTGCTTGGTTAGCTTTTGCCTCCCTGCCCAACAGCACTGCTCCTTCAGATCCCAGCTCCTCACTCCCGATGTTGACTTTCCTCTCCACCATTCCTCTGTTCTGAGCAGCTATCACCGAGCTTTCCTGCCTCACCTCTCCCTCCTTCAGAATTTTCACTTCCACTCACAATAGCATCTCTTCTGCTTTCCACCCTGCACCTTGTGCTTAGGATGCAGTTAAGATGTCTGTGAAGCTAATGAACCTGCATGCATCTTCCTAAGACCGTGGAAGAGAGCAAACAGAGAAGATGTTAAGAATCAGCTGAAGTCCTCTAGCAGTTGTTGTAAATACCAGAAACAAACAAAACTGCCCAGGCCTTGACTTACTCCACCTGTTTTTAAGTTTTGTTATGTTGACAGTTGTGAAAGGTTAGTCTAGAGAGAAAGATGATCCAGTGGCTTGGGTTTTAACTTGGGCTGTGTGAGACCTGATTTAAATGTCTGTTCTTAGATATATAGGGATATATGGGTATTTAGGCTAGACCTTCTGTTATTTGCTTTTAAATGGACTTAATGGTTTTCTTCTTGTAATTTTTCAGAAGTTGATGGCTCTCCAGTATCTGAGATTGAAGGCCCTTTCACAACAGCAGATGTTGCAAGCAACTGTGTTTCTAGTGTTTCTTTCCACGAGTTGTGGATTGCCTCCTATGCTCTCATGAGCCTGTGTGGAATTATCCTCCTTGTACTGATCATCCGGCTGCTTATTCCACCACGGTGTCAGCATGGCTACACTGACAATGATGTAGTCAATGACGAATCTTCCTTAGTGCATCATCGATGGAAATGAAACTTGATTGTGAAACCTGGGACCTAAACACAATTAAGAACAAAGTACTTTACCAAGGGGAAGAAGCCAATGCCTCAGACCTTTCCTCGTTCGTTACAAATTGCTGTTGAAATCCTGCCAAATATCCTTCATCGTAACTTTTTAAGCTTTATTGATTCTGAACCAAAGCACTGTTAACCACTTCTTAAGTGCTACGGTACTGGATTTGCTACTGCAGTACAATGAGCCTTTATACTCTCAATAGTACCTTCTTTTTTTAAATAAAAAGGACAAAAAAAGAGAAAAAACACACTATGATGTTCCTTCACTATTTGAACAAAAATTCTCCATCCCTCTTTCACAAGAAAAAGGACCTGTCAGTATTTTCTAACTAATCAAGCCCTAATTGTAGAAAGAGGAAAAAAACCTTAATAATCTTTCTTATCAATTGCATTAAATGAATACTGCTTTCTGTTTACATCAGTTCATTTTGAAACTGTGCTTATGGTGTGAGGGGAGGGAGAAAGGTCAGATGTAAGCAGCAGAGAAAAGAAAGTGAGGTCAAGAAGAAATGTTGGTTTGTTGTTTCCTCAGGATCACTGCTGCCACTTGAGAGAGTTGCCCTTCCTGAGTGTTTTTACAACATAGTTTGAGGATTTGAAAATGGGGAAACAAACTTGTTCAGCCTTAGTGTAAAACAAGACTACCTCTCTTAATTTACAAAGATGTTACCACTGGTAAGCATGTGTTGTAGAGCTGGTCTTGAAGCACAAGACAGTCCATACAACCAAATGCAACTCCTTGGCTTCGAAGTAGTGTATTTTATAAAAATTAATACTTCTTGACTTTACAGTTTGGTGCACAAAAAAACCCCTCTCAGTTTTCCCCCAAATGTGGGGGATGGTTAGGGTTCATTGGGTTTTTTTTGAGTTGAGGATTACTGATATATAGAAACGACTGGTCTGCGTATGTATGGCCAGATGATAAAGCTAAGGTCTGTGTTCTGCCATGTCTTTTGGAATTTTTAGTGTGTAACAAAAAGGAAACAAAATAAGAAAGACAACTCTTTTTGGCTGAGCTCAGCAATCTAAAAGTTCAAGGCAAAAGTATGTCTTCATGGACAGACTGTGAAGTAAAAGCCTTAATGCTGGCTCGTTTTTCAACTTTAACAGCAGTTGGATGTGTTTAGTTTAGCTTCACTGGTCTGTCAATCAAATGAAAAGTGTGTGCACTGACTAACTGAAGCAAACATGTGGTAAGACTGAAAACACTAGTGGGAGAGAGCAGGAAAGAATATATTTGACCAGGCCTCCTTTTTTCAGGTGTAGATCTTAATGCTGAGGTCAGAACATGGTTGTTTTCTTTGCAGATAGGACATTTTTTTCTTACACCTAGTCAGTGAGCATTGCAGGACCTCTTTTATTGCTTTTCAATAACACTGGCACAGTGGGTTTGAAAAATAATGCAAGGTTGAGGAGTCTGATGATAACTGTTATCTGTGGTTTTCTGTAAAAAAAAAATCCTTTGCATTTCAGTAGCTGAGCAGTTTGCATGTCTGTGTGGGAAACTAGGAGGAAAATAAAGGAAACTTAGCTCTGAATCTCCCAGTCTCTTGCCTAGAAAATTTTCTGCCTATAATGCCTTCATATAGATTTCTGATTCACAGTGCCTCTGCATCCAACTCTGCATGGAATAAGCAAAGATTTGTTTTTTTCAGGAAAGGTGCTTCTACAGAGGTGCACATAATGTATGTGAAAATTAAGCACTATTTTTTTTTCTTTTTTTTAAACTAACTTGTGTATTTTACTTCATAACTGGAAGTGCCTGTGGTTTTCTTTCTGTTTTAATTCTTGCACTTTCAGATTGTTTGCCTGAATACCGTCTACTAGCTGGTGCTGTGATCCAATATCTGAAAATTGTTTCTCTTGGAATTAAGGGTTGAATGTAGGAGGAAATGCTGAGTTTGCTTCCTTCTTCCTCTGCCTCTTTGTTTTTAAGGGGAGAAAAATTATGAATTATAAGGAGTGTAAGAAGCTATAGAGCTTAGGTGTTTTTTCCCACTTCTGTTTTATGTCCATCTCTCTCAATATCTTATAATTAGAATTCTTAGTGCATGTTACAACAGGAAATTCCCTTGAGTTGTCCTTAAAGCAGTAGAATTTGTTCTGCAAACAAAGAGTGTGATGTTTCCAATTCTGTGATTCGATTCCATATCGTCCTCCTGGGTTTGGTTTGACACATAAAAATAATTTCAATGTTGTAGTCCTTCTTCTATAGTATGGTAATATTAGTAATGTTTCTGTCACCTGTTTCAAACAGAAACACTGTGAATGTTTGGAATACAGTGGTAAACAATGAGCCCTTTTTCAATTCAGAAAGTAATAACACTTGTATGCTGATAAAGTGTTTCTTAACTGCTTCCCTCTCCCTACCTCCTCCTATCTCCTTACCAAAAAGTTTTAGGAAGGAATTTATTGGGAAAGGTTCCTAGTATGCTTCCTAATGACATGCAAGATTTTTTACAAGTTGCTTAACACAAAGTCATTTATAGTGTGCTAGATTCCACAGAAAAGCTTTTCAGTGTTACCCTTTCACTTTGAATGTCATTGGTCAAGACATTTTAATAGAAACACTTGAATTATATGAGCAATAACCAAGTAGCAAAAATTAAATGGTAATATACTCTTGAGTTTTCATGGCATCCCTTGCCACTAAAATTTGGCTTATACTAAAAATGCTGTTAGTGACATCTGCTAGCAGCATAAATTTCATCTGAGCTAGTAAATTGATACTTACACTGGCAAATATTCAGGTGAGTATTGCTTTGTTGCTCTGGCAACAAGAAGAGCAATAGAAACCCTTGAGGGTTCATTTTTAGCCTCCAGCACATTAAGAAAAATAATGCTTTTGGGCATTTTTCTATGAAAGATGAAATACAGTGATAGACCACAGTGTTACCAAGTGTGTCTTACTAGTGGGCTCTTTCCCTGATGTATTTTTTTTAAACGAGAGTGCTGTGAGGTATCTTACGCTCCTGTTAACTAACTTAACAGGAAAATTAAACCATACCTTAAAAAAAAAGGGTGGGGGAAGAGGATTTTTAAAAAAAAAGATGGTGCTGGAAAATTTTTCTCTATTTGTTATGCAAGACAGGGTGCTCCACATCACAGGACTCCAAATCGTTCCTTGCATACATATCAATATCTCTTGCAGAACCAGTGTTTTCCTAATGTGAATGTGAATATAATATCATGTACCATGAAAATGTCAGAAAGACATGTTTCATTGCATGCAGCCTTTTAGATAATTGATGCTATCAGTTCAGTCGTTAGGGATTTGAAGATGTGTGATTTCAGTTCAAGTAGTTAAACCTGCATTCAGGCATAGTAATATATTAGTTCTATCCCACTGCCTTCACAATTTTAAAAAATATTATCATGGGCTTTTTGGCTCAATTTAACTGCTGAAGAAAATAGATGAAGAATTTTAAAATGCCTTTTTATCAGGTTCTGTAAAAGAAGGTAGAAGAGATAGTTTTCTTTTTAAGGTGAAAGGGCTTGTATTTAGGATTTGGGGGGGACCAAACCTAAAAGCAGTATATCAACGCAGTGTACTATTCCAGTTCTCAGCTTTAATGTTGCGCAGGTTAACTAGTGGTGATCACAGAGAGCTATCAGTTTTGGTATCTCTTGTTAACACATCAGTTGTTTAACAACAGTTTATCAGCTAAAGTTGTCCTATGGGTATTCTACCCATTTATTTGCTGGGTAATTGGTTGGTTTTGTTTCACAAAGGGTGAGCCATTTGTATACTAATTTTTTTCTTTTAAATATGAAAAGGCTTATGAGAGTTGTTCAATACAACAAGTTTTGAGAGAGAGTAATCCTTAAATTTTCTGATAATCCAGAATGATTGTGATGCTGAAAGCTGCTTTGATTTCTGAAGAGGTTTCCAACAACTGGGTTGGTTGGTTATCATCTCTCAGACATGAGCATCTTATATATAAGTAGTTATATGTACTGCATAATGAAGTATGCCAGTACAATTGAGGTGAATGTAAAGGATATTACAGAAAGAGAAATAAGTAAGCTGCCTTTCGCTTCATTAAAAATTGCAAGAGCATAACAGATTGATCCTTTTAAGAAAGGTCCATACAATTTACCAAGATATTAGTTCCTGTCAGACTTGACTTTCTGATTGATAATTTTTTCATTTCTGGCTGTTGAAGTTCTTGCTGCTGTTCAGAGAATTGAAGACAGATTGGTAATGGGGATACGAGCACTCTTCTAAGCCAGTCAGATTTTCTGGCTTCTGGGGCTTAATCAGACATTAGGTCAGGCTTGTGAGTAATCCAGAATCCTTATAGGAACCTTATAGGAAGTATAATCGTTGGCTTCAACTGAACCCCTGCATGAGATGGATTTGTACCACAAAAGCCACTGCTACGAGCTGTGCTAACTGACAGAGGGGCTACAGTGAGCTGAAGCTGATTTTGTGAAATGTGGAGATGCTAAATAATTGAGTCTTCTGCCAAACTTCCAGATCAAGGCTGAGGCACCTTAGTCGAGCAGAACTTGGAGAATGACTGCAGCTGCTGATGAGCTGCTCCAAGCGTTAAAACTAGTCAGTCACCTGGCTTCTTTGGTAAGGGTTCAGTTGTTTGAATATGTTGAAAACCAATGTATTTTAAGGTGCCTATTGCTGGTACTGGGAATTATCCGCTCTCAGGTAAATAAGGAGCACAATCATCTTTAAGTAGAATCACTGGCCAGTTACTGAATATTGTCCTCTCCAAAAAACAAAGCACACAGAGGTATGTCTCACCCACAGCAGTAGCCTGTAAGCAATGAATCAGGTTATTTTAAAACATGCTGACATCAGTGACTGTACAATAGTAATACAATAATCTTTCTGTTCGCCTCTCCACCCTCCCCTTTTCTCCGTATCTAGGCTTTAGCTGGATCTTTGTGGTTGAGTAGTTTTTGAAATAGTGGGAATTTTAGACTGGACTATGAGGGCACATGGAGAACTTCTTTTAAGCTAGACTAAAAGTGAAACACAGAAGGTAATTTGTCAGCATTTAAAACAAAGTAGCCCTCAATGTGTCCTCTCCATTTTTTTTAATTGTTGATAACCACTTAAAATCAATGTATAGCTGCTGTCCTACTAATTCACTGACTGTAACTCGTCTGATTTTAATGATTATTGTCTTCTGCTCCCCATCATTCCCACTCCCCGCCCAAAAAAAATTCCTAAAAGCTGAAGTTCTCTATATCCAAAATTTCAGTCTTCTAACAAAAGATGTGTTTTTCTTGGGCACCGTTGACCAATCTTTTTTAAAGTAGTTTGTAAGGCTTTAGAAGTTAACTCTACGTTGACAATACTTGTATTAATACTAGGAGGAGAATTAAAGCCAAAATGTCATGTATGTCAGTTCTCACTTGGAAATAGTTACCTCCTTGGTCTTCTTCACTGTTCCTGTACATTTTCCTTTTTCTCTGTCCTTATGAAATACAAGGGTGGAGATGAGGGCCACAAGTATCTGTAGGAGTTAGTGCCAGTTTTTAAGCAGATGATAGAACCTTCCTTGAAGGCCTTGCATTTTTTTTTTTTGTCCTGCCACCAACTGTAGCAGACCCTTTATTGTCTGTTGGCTCTTCTTTCTGTCTGAGACACTTCTGCTTTTTCCAGTTGAGCAAATCAGCCTGCTTTGATTTTACAGCGATGTGTACTTGGGCAAAATACTTGAATAAACTACATCATTGTTTGCAACCATCCTCTCATCACATCCCTCTTTGAACATGGAAATTTTCACAGACCAATCTCAAACTTGCAGAGATTATGTTTATTTCTGTGTAGTTAGAGAGGAATTTACAACTGAATGTTTAAATGATAGTATTTGAAATATAGCTGTCCTTTGGAAAATTCTGGAGAAAAAAATGGACTCAATCATGTTGAAGTGGTGCTGAAGGACTCAATCATGTTGAAGTGGTGCTGAAAAGACAACTGACCATTTCTGGATAGCACTAAGGCATGGATTACTGCAATGTGTCCTGGAAAAAAAGTTGCTTTGCTAGCAAGTACTCTGTGCATGCATAAACTGTACAACATTGAGTGGTTTAAATGTGATTTATCTGAAACCGGCAGTTCACATTTTTATTCAAAATGTTACATGGAGATGCAGAAAACTTGTAAGATTTCAACACTGCATCAGCTGTTATTTGACTGTTACTTCAGAAGTATGGAAAGGATTTCACCTTTAAGGAAATGATTCCATGTCGTAGAGGCATTTCTTCACCCGACTTTTTTTTAATGTAATAGATGAGATGTAACATTGACTGAAAGGAAAATGGGATCAAAACTTTGAAAAAGAGGTTATAGTCTTTTTAATTCAATCTTCAGGTGATGTTAGGATGTCTATACCACTTACTGTCAAGCCTCATTACTGAATTTTCCAAAAATTGATAATTTGTACTTGATAATTCTTACCATTTTCAGATAAACATAATGTAAAAAATCAGTTTTCTGCTTCTTAAAATAAATTATTAATTCTTTCGACCTATTCTGTGTGTCTTTTTAAGTCCTTTTAAGATGAACTTCAAAGCCGATAAATTATATCCATCCAAATTCTTCCTAGTACTTCATGACTCTCAATTCTAACTTCTGGCTTTAGCTCTGAAAAGAAAGCAGAACTGGTTTAGATCTCATTTGAACCCTGCAGGGGTGGGAGGAGGCAGGCAAGTTTAGCTCCAAGGTGTTTTTTTTTTTCTGCTTATGCCTAAATAACAGACATTCCTGCTTCAACTTTCCACCAGTTCATTTACTTTTTTGGACAGAAATCGGGGCAAAGAGAACATTAACTTGAAAAGATGAAGCTCCTGATCATCTGATGGATTCAAGTAATATTTTGTACTGTTGCTGTCCACTGCCCTAAATTATAAATCAAGAAGGCATACAAATTGAATGCCCCTGTCCCTAAGGCAGCCATCCAACTTGATAGCGTTGGTTTCTTACCTTCGGAGAGCCTTGGAGGGTGGTTGCAGTGCTCTATGTTTTGTACCCCGGGAGGTGGCGCACGTGGGTTGTTTTTCGAACGCAAGAGGTTTGAGCCCTTTCACGGCAAGTTCTTGAGTCTTGTTTGCATTTTATGTAAAATACTTGCAATTTTTCTCTTTTTAAAAAATTCCAACTAAAAAATTCCTTATTTTGGGTTCTCCTCATCATCTGGTAATATCCCTCTTCCCTTGCTCTAAAGGCCTTTTTTTAAAAAAAGTCCATTATTTTTAAGCCTCAAGCTTTTTACCTTTAAATGCAGCATGGTTGTATGCATGTTGATAAACTTAGGGGATTGGCCAAGCAAGACAGATTAGTAGCAACTGTTTAATATGGTACTTTTATTTCACACCATGGAAAGATGGCTGGTTTTGCTTATTGTTGTCCTGGTGTTCAGCAAAGCCTATCTATTATTACACAGCTCTGCTCACAGAGGTACTGTACAGGTTTTCAAAATCTTTCTCATGCTTAAATTTCTCCTGTGCTTCCGGAATTGCCATCATCTTCAGAGCACCCTTTGTTCTTGAGGTTTATTGGATCCAATGTAGACAAAGCACCTTTTAAGTTTGTGTACGAAACACCTATGTAAGAATTTATTGCAAGAATACTGCCTTTTTGGTAACCACAGTGCAGTACAGAAAAGTACATGAAGGTGTAATTTTTCAGGACATGTAATTCTGATGGCTATTTAAACTGTAATAATTAACTATTCTTCCCTTTCTGCACCAAAACAAACTTTTTTTAAAAAAAACAAATGGTTTGGCTTTTATTTTCTTTTGGAGGCTTACAAGTAACATCTGCCTCACCATTTGTTTTTCTGGGAAATTCAACAACATTTCCTAAGAAAGGGGTTATTGTAAAGACTGCAATAATCTGTGCTTCCAGTGTATACATAAACACTTGCCTATTGGATTTCTATAGTTGTTAGATAGCTAAAACTACTTTTTTTATGAATCAAAAAGGCATTGTGTTATTCAATTTATTTATTTACATGCACCCAGCACTGTTCTGAAGTATTTATGCATGAGAGCGCTACTTACTTTTCCTTTGGTTGAGTTTTGTTAACTTACAAATTTAACATCATCTTCAGTTTTAAATATTCGTACTACGTGAGATTTCTTACTTGTTGTTCATTTTGAATATTCTCTAAACTGGTGTTTTATACTGATTTTTAACTGCTGATTTATTTTTATATCATTTTATAATTTGCTTATATACACACTTTGACTGACTACCTTGTACCACCTTTATGCCACACCGTTCTTCAATATTGACCCACTGTGGCTGACCTAGTCTGTTGCTTTACAGGCCCACAGGTAAGGTGTGATACCTTTTCTCCATCTTCTCCCTCTCTAAAAGACGGGTCTGAAAGAAATCAAGCTCTATCACTGTTTGTGTGAACTGGGCTTAAAAAGTGGATTTAATGTATTTTTTGCTTTTTCAGAACTCCAGTGTCACTTTCAGGTGACCTGAGACCTTCACAGTAGTGTCAGGCTGTGGGTCCCTATTGAGAAGCCTGGTGTTGGCAGAATCAATCAGGGAGGAGCTCCAGGACATACCATGGGATGTCCTTTCATCAAGCTGTAAGTGCTTTGGGATTGGTAATGGCAGGGATCTTGCTGATCAGATCCCTCTGGTAAATCTCTACTTGATTGTGTGGACTTACAGAATAGTTTTGATCCAGACTTGACTGTACACTAAGTGGGAATACACAGAGTCTGTGCTACTAGGGTCCTCTAGACCTAATGACTGCGCTGACAGCATCAGTTCAAGAAAACAGACAACAGAGATTCTGTAGGATTGTGCAAAGACATATCCAAGTAGCCAACTTCAACAGGGTTTTTCTCTGCCTCATTTTGTCCTTTCTCCTCTCCTTGCCTTCCTCTTCTGAAAGGTTTGGGTCCCTATGTATTGAATATTATTAGATTTGGGCCCATAATGTATTGAAGTATTGCTGCCAGTACTGAGGAAACTTTGCCAGTAAACATCTATCTGAATGAAGTACAATTGAATGTATTTTCCTTGTGTATCTCTGGATTAATAAAGCATGAGTAAAGTACACAAATAAACCCTGCCTTATAAAATTTTAAATTGTTTAAGGTTCTTTAACAGACCAGCAACATTCTGGGAGCCACACTCACTAGCTTTACCGGTTTTCTACTTATCAACTGAAAGTAATCATTGCTTGCTTTTGTTATGTGATCCATTTTTGCATATCTAGGGGGGAAAGTGTTAAGATTTTAGAATTACCTAAAGGCTGTCTTCTTGTTCTAAGTATTTATTCTTGGGTTTCACAAAGCCATTCAAAGTATACCAGAAAAAAAAAAAGAAGTAATTTTATTAAAATACACATTTAAATACCTATCTCTCCACATTATTCTTCATGCTACCACAATTCAGGATGCTGAAGTTCTACATGAATTATGGGCACAGACACACAGTGCAGCTTGGATAAGTTACAGCAATGTAAATAACTTCTCTTCAACATTGCCACCCATATTGTCCATGTGCATGGTCTTATCTGTCCCAAATCTTAGGTAAAATTGGTTAACTTAAATATCAGTTGCATATTTTATGCAGGTGGTCTACTTTTTCCTAATAGCCCTTGAAGTCCTTGTTACCTTTACAAGCAAAGAATTGATACATTATTCTTTCTCAGCCTTACAAACTCTGCCACCATTTTAAATCATTAAATTCATTTAACTTATCCTAGCAAGATAAAAAAAATACTTTTTGGCCACTTGTGGATATGTTATGGTTTGAGTTAATTGGGATGAGTCTGAGTCTGGCTTGGCCTTGGTCTAAAGTAACTCCATGTTCTGAAAGCTAACTGCATGTTTTTCAGACAGTCTCTCTCTAGCAGTGATAATATGGAACATCGGTGTGCAGAAAGGCCAATGTTTATACTCCTTCTTCTAGTAACCAAGGCCATCTTTGAGCTAGTGAAAAAGACCACACCTGCAAGGAGGAGTGGACAGGACAGGTGACCCCAAACTGACCAACAGAGTATTCCATCTCATATACGTCATACTTGGTATAAAATTGAGAGATCGCGAGGATCTCGCTCTCTTCTGCAGTGGCTGATGTCTAGTGAAGACCTCGTTTGTCTGATTGCTCCTGACCCTGGATCTGTGTGTCCCTGAATCCAGTTCCTGAGTTCAGCTCCCTCCTAGCTGTGGACCCCATTCCCTCCTGTCTGCTCTGCAGCATTTGTGGTGATGTATAGTTATCGAGGGGTAGGGTGAGGACATGATCTTAGACATTTGTACATATTTCATTGCTTTCTAATTATTTTAGTCATTATTATTATCATAATTTCATTAAAGTTGTGTTTTATTTTCCAGTCTGTGAGCCTTTTTCATCTCATTTTCCTTTCCCCTTCTCCTGGGGGTGGTGGAGAGGGTGGAGTTTGGGAGCCTAACTGCATGATTTAGCTGCCAAAAAATACCTGAGTCAGGGCTAAGCCATGACTGGAGGAGGAGGAAACATGTAAATTAAACAGCTGCGAGTACTGGAGTGACACTTCTGCTAATTTGTTAGCCAAGTAGAGTGGATGCAGAAAATACCTCCGGAGGTACAGTGGCTCAAAGGGCAAGCAGGAACTTGCTCTGTTGTAGTTTTACACTGTTAGCAAATGCCCATGAAGTTTCTCTCGGGACTGTGGCTTTTGTGATAATAAGACATGACTAATGCCTAAGGACTGTGCACATACATTCATCTGTTCTGTTTAGTGTCTGCAAGAGTTGTTTGTTTCCTAGGTGGATTTCCTGTGCTTCTTATCACCAGAGGGTCTTACAGCCTCACAAGTATCAGGAGTGAATATTAATGTTTTGAAAGTTTTTCTTTAAGCTTTCAAATTACAGAATGAGAACAGAAATATACCTGTGAAAGTGTTCTGCATCCCACATCTTCAATTAATTACTAAAGAATGAACAGTATCACATTTATTTTGCAGACACAGAAGCAAGATATCTTGAAGTAAAATATTTTTAAGTTTTCTAGTCTTTTGGTATTTACAGTCCCTTCAGCTAGAGACTCCTGGATCCCTGCGCAGTCAAGCAAACCAGTTACTGTGTGGCCTGGCTTCACAGCAAATGCCTGCGTGTAATTCAGTGTAGCTTAGGCAGTAATGAAGGTAAAGTAACCTGCTATATTTTTTCTGTGGGTAAAAGCAGGTAAATTGGCAGTTATCAAATAGACACCAGTCACTGATGATGAGGTTTTTTACAGTAAGGTGTTGAGATGGTGACAAAGCTCCTAGGGACTTAACATTTTTATCTATGGAGCCTGTAGCCTAACAATGCTCATACAACAAATTTATTTCAAAATTAAATCATCCTGAGTCCTAGATAATTTTCCTTGCTTCAGTATATGTAGCCAACTTTTTCATTTGGCTACCACAAACTGTAGGACTGGGGTTTAAAGACACATTACTTTTGGTTTAAGGGCTAGAAATATACTCTTCAGTAGTTTCAATCATTTAGCAGAGAAATCATTTTCTGATGTGTAATCTTGCAGGAGAACAGTTCTTGCAGAAATAATTGCATATTTGAAGAAGCAACCCAGAATGGTCTTGTCCTTTACTTTCTCTTGCCCCTTCATAAATCCTTTTCCTTTCTGCCTGTGCTTTTCATTTCTTAAGTTTATTTGTCCCATGCTACCGCTTTAATTATTCACATGCGTAGGTTTTATTGGATGTTGTTTTTCATTTGTGAGCTCCAGTATGTTTGAAAATAGCCAGCAGCAATTACTCCCTTGGGTTTTACTCGCCATTTACAAGATACAACAAAATCCCACTCGCAGATGAGGACAAACACCTCTTCTCCAGGGACTGGAAACATTTATAGCTTTCATGGGTGTCCTGGGAGGAAGGTAAAAGGCCCAGTCTGCATGAGATCCTGGTATGTGACCTCCTGTAGGATTTTATTATTCTGTTTGCTGAACTAAAATAAATTTCTGTGCGTCATTAGAGCCACAGGGGACAAAGTGTAGTTTGAGCAATTTTCAAAAAGAAGTCACTTCGTTTGCCCAACTTGGAGGGTCTTTAGCTCAGTTTCCTGAACATGTTTGAGTAGCTACTTCAGTCCTTAGGAGCTTTCCTTGAGCTAAACCGTGATTCCTTGGTTCAGGCTCAGGGCTGACTGCTGCTTGCAGGGCTCAGCCCACCCAGGCCTGAAAACACCTATCAACCACATCATGTTGATCTGCTTGAAGGAAGGGAGGTGCTGCAAGGAGATCTGGACAGGCTGGATTGATGGGCTGAGACAAACGGGATGAGGTTTAACAAGACCAAATTCCAAGTCCTGCGCTTGGGACACAACAACCCCATGCAGTGTTACAGGCTTGGGGAAGAATGGCTGGAAAGCTGCCTGGTGGAGAAAAACCTGGGGGTGTTGTTTGACAGCCGGCTGAATATGAGCCAGCAGTGTGCCCAGGTGGCCAAGAGGGCCAATGGCATCTTGGCTTGTATCAAAAACATTGTGGCCAGCAGGACAAGGGACTTTATTGTCCCCCTGTACTCAGCATTTGTGAGGCTGCACCTCGAGTCCTGTGTTCAGTTCAGGACCCCTCAGGATAAGAAGGACATTGAGGTGTTGGAGCGCGTCCAGAGAAGGGCGACGAGGCTGGTGAAGGGGCTGGAAAACAAGTCCTATGAGGAACAGTTGAGGGAACTGGGGTTGTTTAGCTTGGAGAAAAGGAGGCTAAGGGGGAGCCTCATCACTGTCTATGGCTGCCTGAAAGGAGGTTGTGGCAGAGCAAATGTTGATCTCTTCTCTCAAGTGACAGATGATAGGACAAGGGGAAATGGCCATAAGTTGCACCAGGGGAGGTTCAGACTGGATATTAGGAAGGATTTCTTTACCGAAAGGGTGGTCAGGCACTGGAACAGCTGCCCAGGGAGGTGGTTGAGTCACCATCCCTGGAGGTATTTAATAGAAGGATAGATGAGTTTTTAAGGGACATGGTTTAGCAGATAATGGATGCGGTTGGACTCAATGATCTCAGAGGTCTTTTCCAACCAGAAGATTCTATGATTCTGTGTTGGAAACTGTAAGTTTTAAAAACAGGACAGTAAGCCCATGATGTGCGGCTCCTGGTGAGTGATGCCTCTATCTCATGTTATCTGCTACAGACTAGAAAATGTGCACTGCCAGCGCAATGCTGTAGTTTCATGCTCCTTACTTCTGGCTTGGGAGGCTGGGGAACGGGAGAGAAACGGGGGTGCTGCCCCACATCCCGAGTGCAATCATTTTTTTGGTGGAGGAGTGGAAACAGAGGACTGACCAAGCTACTCCACGTACGGGTGCACAACACCATGCTCACAGCAGCGGCAGGGTCCACCGCAATGAAAGACAAATCAAGGGCTCGTCCCCGTGGGCTGGTGTCAGCCCAGTGCTGTGGTGGTGGGCAAAGGAAAGAGGAGGTAGCTCTAGTGGGGCCATGCCCAATAGTCTTGAAGCGCTAAAACACCAGAGAGGTGTCAGCCATTGTCAGAAAAAAAAGCTTTTCCTAGCTTGCTTGCTTGCTTGCTTTCTGGACTGGGTTCATCAGACTAAAATAACTCATTTATTTTGAAATTTGGGGAGAAACAGCTTTTCAAACGGGCTGCTGGATGGCATGTAAACCTACCTTTTGATCCGACCAGCCACCTGTTTGTTTTCTGCAGAAACTAGCATTGCTTCTTATGTTTGAGTTTTTAGGTGGCATCTATGGTCCTGTCTCCTTGGCTCAAAAGAGGGTTGGTTTGGCAGGTGAATCCTCCTCCTCCTTTACCTAATCCTGTATGCCCTCTTCCTTCTCCAGAGCAGCTGCAGCTGTTACAAGGGCTGCCAGGCTCTTCCTTCACCACATTTGCCAAGGAGGTAACGTGAGGCCACAATGCCACTGAGTCATCCCTACCACCACCAAAGGGCAAAGCGGTGAAAAGGCAAAGGGGCCGTTGCACCTCCCCAGCTGCACCCTATGCCCCAACTGTGGCCATGCCCTGTCCTCACTCTGCTCTCTGAAGGTGCTCCACAGTCCCCCTACGCAATGGAGGTGGCAGTTAGAGCCTCCACCGGTGACCAGAGGAAATCATAGAATCGTCTGGCTGGAAAAGACCTTTGAGATTATCGAGTGCAACTATAGAATCACAGAATGATTTAGGTTGAAAGGGACCTTAAAGATAATCCACTTCCACTCCCCCTGCCATCAGCAGCAATACCTCCTTACCAGACCAGGCTGCTCAAGACCCTATCTCACCTGGCCTTGAACACTTCCAGGGAGGGGGCATCCACAGTTTCCCTGGGCAACCTGTGCCAGTGTCTCACCACCCTCATCGTGAAGAGTTTCTTCCTAATGTCTAATCTAAGTCTTACTCCTTCCAGTTTAAAGCCATTCACTCTTGTCCTATCACCACTTGCCCTTGTAAAAAAGTCCCTTCCCAGGTTTCCAGTAGCCCCTTCAGGTACTGGAAAGCTGCTAAGAGGTCTCCCCAGAGCCTTCTCTTCTTCAAGCTGGAAAAGTCCAACTCTCTCAGCCTGTCCTCGCCGGGGAGGTGCTCCAGCCCTCGAATCATCTTTGTAGCCCTCCTCTGGACCTGTTCCAACGCTTCCATATCCTTCTCATGCTGGGGATTCCAGAACTGGACACAGTACTCCAAGTGAGATTCTCACGAGAAATCGCCCAAGCTAACGGGGGTGCGGTGCTCGATCGGCCCTGCCCTGCCTCTCCCTGCCCTGCCCTTCCCTGCCGTGCCCTGCCGGGGCGGTGCAGCTGTGGCAGGCGGCTGCTCCCCTTCCCGCACCGCGCCGGTGGCTGCAGGACGAAGAGGGTGGTCTGCCCTGCCTGTCCAGAGAGGAGGAGAGCGACGAGGAAGAGGAGGAGGAGCAGGCGGGCATCCCGCCGCTATCATGAATGATGTGGCTGAAATGGCGATGTGAGTAGGAGCCCCGCCGAGCGCCGGTGCCCGGCCTTGCCCTCTCCTCGGGTGGGTGCCCAGGAGCCGCTCCCTGGCCCCTCTCGCCGCGGGGAAGGGGCGGCAGGATTGCTCCCGACTTGCTTAGGCGAGCAAGTGCCGTGCCCCGTCCCAGGGCGGAGGGGCTGGCGCCTGGCATCGCGGCTGGTCAACAGCTGAAAACGGATGGACGCCCCGACTTTACCTTGGAATAATTCCAGCTTGAGACTTAAGTCGATTCTTTTTTTGATTTGCACCACACAGGTGCGTGTGTATTAGCCAGGCGCGGCGCGTGGGCATTTTATGCCAACTAAACACAAAAAAATAATAGTAATATTGTGCTTATATTTAGCGCTTTAATTGCTGCCAAGGGGCAAGGAAGCACCTGAGGGAGAAAGATAACTGGGAGTTGCAGTGAGGTGGGATTGCTGATCGTCTTCTTTTCCTTGCTGTTTTACGTGTCCTGCTGCACCATCATCCACACTCTCCGCACGGTTTCTTCCTCCCTGCTCTCTTATCTGCTTGGCACCGTGAGTATCGCTGAGTGCCTCTGGCTGAGTATCCTAGGCAGAAAAGGAGAGGGGGAGGTTTGTGCCACCTCTCTGAGCACAGCAAGCATGCCATCCCCATGCTGCTCTTAGGTGCTGAGCAGAGTCCTGTGCTGAGGAGCAGCAGCTTCTGAAGTCAGCAGTCTGGGTTTTGTGAATGTAGATCAGGCTTTACATTTTCAACTCCTAACTGCTGTGGATGGCAAATCTTAAGGTCTCTTGAGAGACCTTATCTTGATTTTGTCTGAGGTTATGGCTTAACTACTGTTGAGTAGGGGGTTATGCATGTCTATGCAGGTACTCAAAAAACCCTCTAAGTGTGCAGGATATATAACCTCAGTAAATCCAAGAGATCCCAGCAGATAGATAGCTTCAGTGTGGTCCCCCAGTGCCTTCTGAATCCAAAAAATCAAAACCAGAAGTTGGTTGATAGTGGAAATGTTTTCTGGCAGTTTTGAGAACCGAGTGCAAACTGTGCAGGAGAGTTAGTAAATGTATTCCTTAAAAGGCATATTTTAGAACCGTTTAAGAAACTTGCAGTTTAAGTAAAGCACAGAGTATAATAACAGTAGTTAGATCTTCTGTAGTTTGTTGTTCTACTTGGGTAAAGTGCTGTGCTGTTGAGCCTCGTTTGCAACAGAGTTGCTCCATAGTTTTGATGAAAAATAGTGCAAAATCCCTGTAAAGATAAACCTACTAAGCTGACAACAGGAAAAGCAAAACAAAACCTGACAGATATCTCATAGAACGCTACAGTGCACCCTACTCTGCCCCACTCCAAAAAAATAATCACTGAAATCATAAATAAACTTCTTGTGTTTCTCACTTAATTCTTCCTGGGTTTTGTGTTTGAAACTTGTAACTTGATCTTCTTTACAAGTTAAACATATTTTCTGTATAAATCTTTTTCTTAATAGTCAAATAGTCAAAAAGTTTCATTCTGCATGGTTTCTGCATCTTCCTTCTTTGTACACATGAACTTTGTTAGTGTTCGCATTCACTCTGTGAATTAAATGTTGGAGTGATTTTCAGTATTATTTTAGAGCAAGTTTGTACTACTACTGGTAGTGAGACGTGTTTCTCTTAGACTGAGGTATAATTGGGAAACTTGTTATATATCTGAAGATTCATTATTTTACTTACTCAATCTTAATTCTTTGGTGAGAACATAGGAAGCTTCTCATAGTATCTTCCTTACATTCACACAAATGCACACACTTATGACTCCTAAATGCAATGGCATAGGGCATTTTAAGAGCTTAGATCTGTGTCTTGAAAAGATTTACTGTCCTCTTTTTTTCTCTCTCTCTTTTCTGATGCAGAAAATGAGAAACTGGGATTATTTACAGAAGAACCTCAATGTTCATAATGATCTGTGTTCTTTCTCACTGAGGTTCATGGGCTAGAATATAACTGCGCTTCAGTTAAGGATGACTGGGTCAGAGAGGTCCACTTGCTGCTTCTGTTGCTCTTATAAAGAGGAGGGGAGTTTGGGTGATAGCACTGTTCAGTGTTAGCTTTACCAATCTGTGTCTTCTGCAGCGTTTTGTTAAGCTTTTTGGTTTTAAAGCTAGGTAGAGTGCAGGAATAACCACATGCACAAATACAGAACAGAGAGTAACTAGAGAGTTAAAATCTTTACAGGAAAAACCATCTGGTCTTTATGGTGGGTTGTAAATGGAACCTGAGTCTATTATCTCCTATTAAGAAAAGAAGTCAAACTTCCTGCTGTCATGAATAACCAGAAGTAGAGCCTTCAGAATGTGTCTGTTGGACTGGTGTAGTAAAAGATGCAGTTCTGCAGTAACAGACCAAGACCAATTAGGCAGAATTCGCTGGAGAGTGGTAGAACCTGCAAAACGGGACTTGAGGAGAACAATTTGTCTTTTCTAGAGAGGGGGTGGTGCAGAAATCGTAACACTGGAGGTGTTTAGAAACAGTTTGGGTGAGGCACTTAGTGCACTTAGTGGTTTGAATAACGAGTAGGTGTTCGTGTTGGGTCATAGGTTGTATTCAGTCATCTCAAAGGTCTTTTCCAACCTTGTGATACTGTGATACTTTTAAAAAGCAGTTCCAAGAAGGAATTTAGTGTCTTCTCGTGTAAACTGTTACAAGGAAGACTTAGGCTAGATAATGCACAGTATTTTCTAGCAGGTAAGCAAAGTGGATGTATTGGATATTTTGGACATCGGTTCTGTTGAAACTCGATTTTCAGGACTATGAAATAAAACATTTTCCTTTTTCGCTTTAGTGGATCGTTATGTTCTAGGACATAGTTTTTTACAGATCAGAAAGTATTTCATGACATCAAAATATCTTTGTTTCACAGTTGCAGTATGGTATTTCATTGTTTAGCATCTTAAATTCAGTGGTGCATTTCTTCTGCATCAGGAGTGCATGTTGGCATTTCTGATGAGGAGTAAGATGAGATATCCAATATGGAATTTATTTATATTTCTTCATAGTCAGAAAGACTGTGAATCTTGTTTTCATCGTGTGTAGATGCACTGCTGGTACAGTCCATGTAAGGCGTGATGTAACTGAGAAAAGACACTAGTAATGTTTGAATGCAGTCAGAGATCGTTGTGTGAGTTGAGATTAGAGCCTTCTTCAGTTATTTTTACCCAGTGTATAAAAACGGTGGATGGAAGGAGTTCCCTGTGTGGTCAGCATTTTAAACCATTCCTGTAGTGTCTGCCTATGACAGAAAATCAATAGTGACTGCGTGCTATCTGTATAGTCGTGTAGTATCTGGTAATTACTTTTAAGAGCCCAAATCCTACTAGGATTAAGTTGAACGTCATGTGGCTTTGTGGTATTAAGAGTGTGGATTGAGGGGAATCTTGGGGAGAGTTTCTGCTTGAAGATCAAGTTTTAGAAATGGAAGGGAATTGACAGAGATTGAAATGCGACAAATAACCTATTGCCACATCTCTGAAGGCTGTAGTTAACAGTGTATCAGAAATAAAACAGCCACTTTGTGTACCAGTGCCAGAGAAAAGACAAGATTTTGTGTGTTACCATGAAAACATCTTTATGCCTCTGTGTTTTTCTATTTTTTTTTCCTTGGCAGCTTTTGTGAAATTCACAGGGCTCCTGTTGACATCGTTTGCTGCTTGGTATATGGGATGCTTACTTGCTTATCTTATACCCAAAGAGAAAATAATAACTTCTGTTGCTAATCTTCAAGACATTGGGAAGAAACCAGTGTTGAGGGGTGTGTAATTGAATTTTTTTTTCCTATTCTATATCTAATATTGTATATTTACATGGTAAATGACAAACAGCTTATTTAATAATAAGTGATTCGGTATGTGTTTTTGTAAGAATGAAGTTGGCTGTGTCAAGTTAATTAGTGCAAGTCTATTTCTTAGACGCTGTCTTTGGAGAAGCACAGTATCAGCCTATGTTTTGCCAGTATACAAATATATGATTTGAATACTAATGTAAGAACACCTTATTTGTTTGCTGGTATATAAACACAAACCTGAAACTTCAACTTTGGGTTCTATCATGTGTGTTTCACAGTGGTAAACTGTTTAATCACAGATTTTGTGGTTAAATTCTCATTATTTTTTTCCCTCTAATCTGAATGGCTGGCTTAATGTGTATGTTTTCTCATTCTATGACTGTGTTATTATGTGAAAAAGGCTTAAAATGCGAATTATAATTATTAACTTCAAGCTATCGAGAGGGATCCTTCATCCCTCTATCCCTTGTTTCGTGTTATGGGAAAGAGCACAAAATAATTACTGTAGATTCAAATCAGATCATACTAAATGAGGTATTTTTCCTTAGATAAGCTTGCTCTTGGTCCCAGCAGCTGTTTGAAAGTCAATGATAACTTAAAGTCCGGGAAAATCTGTGATAATGTTGCCATGATACTGGAAAACTAGCAGTTTTGTTTATATATGTTTGGACTTAGATGTTGACATTGAGTGATTCTTTCCATCTAGAAATTGTTTATGCAGCACCCAAGAAAACCTTTTCTCATCTTCGTTGTTGTAGCCCCAGTCCCAAAAAGGCAAAAGTGTGATCACTGGTCTCCCTGCCCACCTGGAAACTACGCCTATCGAATTCTTAGTGGTGGTGGCAAAGCAAAGTTGGCTAAAATTTGTTTTGAGGATGAGCTGTGAGTACTGATCTAACTTTAAATTTAACAAAGAGCTTTGTGGTGTGAAAAGGATTGTTTAATTTCAATTCACTAGCAGCAAGTAAGCTTTTACCAGGGGGCTCCTATTCTGGTGATAAACTTCAGGATATGTCTGACGGTATTTAACTCTTCATCTCCACCCTTTTTTTAAAATACCTAATCTCAGGTTATTTTCTTTGTTCCTCCACATAAGCTGCATTCAACTCTTGGTTTCAATTATTATTTATAATTTTAATGGTTCGGGATAGCCAGTTTACAGAATATTGAGTGTTCAACACCTTCTGAAAGTTGAGTTTTTTCACAGCTTTTCAAACTGGGCAGGCAGAGTAATTTTGAAACCTTGCAATGGTCTTTGGTGTAGATATAGTCCACACAGAATACTGCCACAAAATCATATTTTATATTGACCATTTTTATATAAAGTGCTTCCTTGATCTGGTTTATTTTGAAAGTCTCATTGTGCATCATTGAAGGAAATTGACTGATATAATGCATGATTTTTAAGACATAGCTCTTGCTTACTGTGAACTCTTGAATTAAATAACCGAATAAAACAGGAACATCAGAAGGTGACAGCATTGGTAAATATAACTTTGGATCAGAGCTTCTGGACAGATGCATTCTACTGATACTGTATTCATTTTGATTCCAGGCTTATAAGTAAAGAGAAGGGTAATGCTGGAAGAGGTATAAACATTGCCATTGTGAATTGTAAGTAAGAGAAAAAATATTAGAGAGACGTACGTTTGAAGTCCAGTAATTTACAAAGGTTCTTGGAAAGGGTGGGATTTTTTTTTTGGGAAGGGGTAGTTGCCGGCTACTATGGAAACAAAAGGAAAATGAAAAATTGCAAATCTGATTCCTTTTAAATGTAAGAAAAACAAATCTGTATTTGAGAAAAGTAGTCCTCTAGATAAACAAAAGAAATATTCATAATCAGGATAAGAAAATAGAAAATGTGTGCGTAGAAGCAGCTTCTTGTTTAACATAAGCAAAAATACACCTGATCTATAGTGGTAAGACTCAACTTTCAGGCTGAATCTTTGATACAAGATATCTACTGCTCCACTGATAAGGAGCAAGCAGGAACTGAGAATTGCAGTTCTGTCCCAGGGTACAAATTCCTTTTCTGGACTTGGTCAGTGAAGAGAAAGATAAACCCAAAGCTTGGTTAATGTTAAACTGTCTTTATATGTCTTTGCTTATAGTAGGAGCTATTGGGAAGCAGAAGGTGCAGTTTATTCCCTATCTTCCATTTTAATTTATATGAATGGGAATGGGAATGAAGCGCAGTGTATTCAATAATGGATCGTGAGAGAAATGAATGCCTACATGTTGTGGAGGAGGGGAAGAAAGGGAGTTCAATTGCACAGTCAAGTTGGCTTTGATCACAAAACACTTACTTTGGAGTTTTTTTGATCTCAGTATTGCTAAGTAAGATCTTGACCTTGTCTAAACTTGCATAATTTAATTGAAGTCACTGAGTTAAATTGCCAAAGACAAGAATCTGTTCCGTTTTTTCCCCAGTTAACTACTGCATTATTTTTTTCCAATTAAGAATTCATAAAAACTTTACTGGATATAATAGCTAAACAGTTAAAAATGAGTTTTTAGCGTAGAGCTGTAGAGTAAGAGGGCAAATACTCCTCCTGAATGTGTAAGCAATATTATAGTAAATAGGAGGAGGGAATTAGCATTTTCTTTCCATCTAACATTAGTGAGGAAAAATAAATTATATATCACATTGTACACATTTTTAGATAGCAGTTTCCTTGATTGAACATATAGTCATTTTACCTACACTCTCATCTCCATTTGCAGGTAAATCTGTCCATTATCACAGTATCACAGTATCACAGTATCACAAGGTTGGAAAGGACCTCTGAGATCATCAAGTCCAACCTATAACCCAACACTAACACCAACACTAACACCAACCATCATCTAAACCATGGCACTCAGTGCCTCATCCAGTCTCCTCTTAAACACCTCCAGGGTCAGTGACTCCACCACCTCCCTGGGCAGCCCATTCCAATGGCCAATCACCCTTTCAGTGAAGAACTTTTTCCTCATATCAAGTCTAAACTTTCCCTGACGAAGCTTGAGTCCATGCCCTCTGGTTCTGCCACTGGTCACCTGAGAGAAGAGACCAATCCCTGCCCGACTACAACCTCCTTTTAGGTAGCTGTAGAGAGCAATGAGGTCTCCCCTGAGCCTCCTCTTCTCTAGACTAAACAGCCCCAACTCCCTCAGTTGCTCCTCATAGGGCTTGTGCTCCAGCCCCTTCACCATCTTCGTTGCCCTCCTCTGAACACATTCCAGTATCCTAACATCCTTCCCAAACTGGGGGGCCCAGAACTGGACACAGTATTCAAGGTGAGGCCTGACCAGTGCCGAGTACAGGGGGACGATAACTTCTCTGGTCCTGCTTACTACACTATTCCTGATGCAGGCCAGGATGCCATTGGCCTTCTTGGCCACCTGGGCACACTGCTGGCTCATGTTGAGCTTCCTGTCCACCAGCACTCCCAGGTCCTTTTCTGCCTGACTACTCTCCAGCCACTCTGTCCCCAGTCTGTAGCTCTGCATGGGATTGTTGTGTCCAAAATGAAGTACCCGACATTTGGACTTATTAAACATCATCCCATTAGAATCGGCCGAGCTCTCCAATCTGTCCAGGTCCCTCTGTAGGGCCATCTTACCCTCTAACATATCAACTCTTCCTCCCAGCTTGGTATCATCTTGAACCAATTTGTAGTGAGAAATATTTTCTACATGTTCTCTAATTATATCGGTCAAGCTAATGACTATGCTTAATGTTTACTATGGCATCACACTTGTATTTTTTTTCATAACGGTAACTCTTTTCTGAATGAATATGGCCTTTTGTAAGAAGGAGGACAGAGCTATTAAGCCCAAGCTAACAACACAGAGGGAGAGAACAAATTTTGTGGATTTCTGCAGTCCTAACTACAACCTTTTCTAGTTTTTTTGTGATCTTTGCTCAGAAGAAGCCCAGTTTTAGAATGCTGTTATACCAGTGACAGATTTTTTGCCACCTTGTCCCCTTATCAGCCTGATAAACCTGCCATTTAGAATCCTATGTTCTTAAGAATTTGCCTTCGTGATTTTACCATGTATGGATCAAAGATAAGCAAGAAATGAATAGGGAACTGCTGGATCTTCTCGCTAGAAATGAGCTACCCCCTCATGTAGCAGGGATATGGATCTTGGAGAACAAAGATAAAAATGTTGGATAAAAAAATCAATTAACTCAGCATGGATTTAGAAATTTGACAAGTATTTCTTATTGTGCATATATTGTTTAAACAAAGATATCCATCTAAGCAGCAGCAAAATTAATGTGAATATTGACCAAAATGTTTTGGAATTCCTAGTTGTTTGCTCACCCCATTTCTGATACAGTAATGATGAGTGGTGAGTTTCTGTTCACTGAGATTCAAATAGTATGAAAGCTTGCACAGCTGAAACACCACACTGAATAATATTAAGCTCATTCAAATAGTCTTCACCTTAACCAATTTATGGTTATGACTTAGGGTAGTATGTGTATGTATAAAAACATGGAAGTACACCGAATTACTTCTTTAAAATAAAAAGTAATAAAACGGGTTTAGTCACATTCAATGATTCAGAGACTGCGTGAAACAAAATATACTCCCCATATCTTAAGCTTAAATTATTCCATATTCCTTCCAATTTAAAAACTTAAACAAAAGAACACGCAGAAGCCCAGTAATACCCCAATTAGAGATGCCTAGCTTTAGCTGACAACACTGCATATGCTGGTTGAAGTTAATTAGTTTTTCTCATATTTACACAACTTTTTTTTTGATTACAGATAAAACAGGAAAAGTTATATCGGCAAGATTTTTTGACGTGTCACGTGGAGGTAGGGAAAAGAGTGCAACAGAGCTTTTATTAGTGTTTCAGTGTTAAGAAAGGACTTAAATTTATAACATTGTCCTGCTCTTTCAGATTACTATGATTAAATTATTGACAGGGATCAGCTGGAGTCCTGTTGAAGACAACAGGAAGACAACAGGATCAGCTGTTGTCTTCATAAAGTATACTCTAGCTAGATCTACTGAGAAATTTTGCCTGAAAAGCTGAATTTCTCCTGTTGATTGAGTTATAGTAAAATGTCTTTGTTTTGGTCTTGATTTTTTTTTAATAAAAATACTATTTTTATTGGCTTTTTCTTTTTTCTCCATTGTTTCAATCTGGTAGGAATAGCACTTAACTGAGTATTGCATCTTCACTCAGCAAACCTCCATTTCCTGACATATTTTGTTCAATTTTAGTTATAAAATCATCATGGGAAATATGCTAATCTGTCTCTTAATATCCCTTCATGTAGCTAGAAAGATGATCTGCTTTAAGAATAGCTTTTAGCACACGTTTTCCAAACTTTGAATAATAGCAGTTCCTTACCCATTAGTATGGAGAAACAGAATTCCATGGGGCACTGGAAGCTGATTGTCTAACCACTTAGGAGTGGTTGTGACCTTATATGCGTGAATAGCAATCACATGGGGCTACAATTTTATATCAGTATGTAGATTGTAATTGTTTCCAGAGCTCCTGTTACTTTTTCTTTTCCTGTGGAAAACGAGTGTCTTGTGTATGTTTAGGAATTGCAAAACCAGTGAATAGCTTAGTGCTGCAAACACACTGCCACTTAATGAAAGTGGGTGTACAGTGGAGTGTGTGACTCAGCTCTACAGCTGGTATGGTAGTATGCTTTGCTTTCATGTATAGAATTATGTGAGGTAAACATAATAATCCATCTATATACATACACTAGGCATAAAAGGTTTCTGTAGAAGTTCAGAAGTATCTTTACTTTACTACTGGGAAATACAGATCAATGCATCCTCTCCTAGCCTCCAGTGAGAGCTAGCAGGTTTCTGCACCTTTCAGAATTAAACCTTCTGCCTGTAAACAGAAACAGAAATGCCTAATTAAGTTCTGTTTTGAATAGACAAGGCCAAAAAGTGAAAAGTTGAAACTAGATAGAATGTGATATTTATGTAATGAGTAATCAGTTGTGTAATTGATTCAGCAGACCAGTCAAGACAGATGATGACTTTCATTAAAAATGCTCCAGTAGGGTCCCTCCTTATGATGGTCACTCAAGATGATGGAAGCACCAGGTAAGCAAGTTATTTGCAACAAGACTAAGGAACAGAGCAGTTTCAAAATAACTATTGCTAGAGGTGTAAAAGGATGGTAAATGTCACTCTGTAGTCGGTGTTGTCTCTCATTTCCTGACTAAACGGTTTTAATTCCATGTCCATTTAGTGCTTGCCCCAGTCATGTATATTGATGCTTCCAAAGATGGAGAGATACTGTTGCATTTCTTTAAAATCACTAGTTGTCCTCATGAAGGGCACTGCTGTTACCTCTGGGTCACAATCTTCTATTAAGATTGTACTCACACTTCAGTTATAATGTATCTAACATTCCTTCTTGCCTGATTCTGATTCTTCAAGTGTTTTCAAATCTTAGTGTTTTTTTTTTTAATTTGAGTTGATGGTATGGTAATTATAAAGGGATATAAAGGGAACCACTTAAATCACTTGGTTGATAAACATCTGATGCCCTTGTCCTTATTTAAGAAAGGCTAAAACATCAAGTAGTATTTTATATACATTTTTCTTTCTACTGTACTGTTAGAAATGCATCGTATTAGCGTCAGGAGTGTAGAGAGGAGGAAGATAAAGAATTTTGCTCTGTGTGTTTAATGGCATGCAAGTAAGATACCTCTTGGTTTTTTTTTAAACTCCTCATTGTTGCTTCTGCTGACCTACCCATATAAAGCATGAATCAGCTGTGTTCTTTTTCAGCATTTTTCATGTCCTGAATTTTTAACACTCTTTTTCACTGAATTTTCCTAGATTGAAAAATGATGCCAAAAAAATAGTAGAAAATCTGGGAAGTAAAGAAATATGGAATATGAAGTTCAGGTCAAACTGGGCTTTTGTAGCTGCCAAAGGCTTCAAGCTGCCAGATAATATGCAAAAAGAAAAGGTCAGGTTCATTTTATTTTTACTTTGTATTTCTCTGTATATCAGGTATAACCTTCTTTTGCAGATTTCATAGATTAGCTCTGATAACTGTGGTCTGTTCAGTAAGCCTCAATTGTACAAAAGAGGTTCTCTAATGTGTCTTAATCCTTTGCTTTGTATCTGGGCCATGTATGTTATTGACTCCTACCACACCAGCACTAAATCATCTGTAGACAGATTTCAGAGGTGACTAGCAATTTTAGAGAGTCTCAGTTTTGAAATGTCCAACCTGACATGCCATGCAGAGACTTATATTTTCTTCTGGAAGGAGGAATGCTAAGAAATTCGTAAAAAGAAAAAGACTTTTAATATGAAAATTCGCTGTCTCAAATTAGCTGTGCACATACAGCAATACCTGCATCACAAAAGTTTTCTGAGGACCTTGCCCTCGGGCTTCTGGAGGACTAAAGATACTGGTTTTATGTCAGATTTCTGTTTGCATTTATGGCCTTGTTGTATTTGCTTTCTATAAGCTCAGTAGTGCTCATCTGTATGACAGAGAGACACAGAAATGCAAAAACCCAGTACAGAGGTCAGTTCCCTTGATGATACCGACTCCCCACAAAGGCATGTGAAACTTCTATAGTTATTTCTTTCCCAGAATGCTATTGCAATTTCCTTCATATTAAAGAGCTTCTGCACAAAAAAAAAAGGTATTCAATTTAGTACATATAATGAGAGTCATCTGGGAAATAAATAAAGCACTCTTTCTAAGAGAGACGCTACTGCAATCTTCACCCGTTATGTCGAGCAAGATGTGCAATGTGCTACTTCGCTTCCCAGTCCTACTCCATTGCCCCAATTACCCCCTTTCTGTTGAATGACTTTTGACAAACTAGGTTGTAAATGGTGAACCAAATATTGATTTTTTTTAAATGTATTTTTTATTTTTTTAAAAAAACAGATAGAGCACTCTGACAAGAACAACAACAAATATGGTGGCTGGCCAGCTGAAATCCAAATAGAAGGCTGTATCCCAAGAAACCTGATGTGAACTTTTGCATACCTCATTAATAAAGATGATTCTATATTTTTATATCTATGACTCTAGCAAATTGCATCGAGAACCCAATAAGCATCTGAACACTAAAATTGTAAGATAAGTCATATGCATATTTTTTAACCTTTCTTTCCTTTGTGAGGTTTTACTTTAATCTGAAAACAAATAGGTATTTTGATGACTCTGGTTTGGAATTACAATATTCAGGAAGTCAGTCGTAAAATACCAGGATTTTTGAAAGTGATTATGCATTATCATTAGTAATTTTAGCGGTTTGGGTTTGCTTGTTTATTTGAATTTAATAACGTTTTCTTTTTATTCCCTTTAAAGACCAATATACAAATAGAATTTAGTCTAAATTGTAAATAAAATCACTAGCAATAAAGCAAATTATTTTTATGTTAGTTTATTAGTAACCATTTCTGTTCAGAAAAAGTGTGGAAATAGCAGTGACTTTTGTTGAGCTGGTTTTGGTAATGTTGACAACATGGAATAGCCATGTTAACAAGTAACAATCAAGTTACTTGAATTATTTTACTAAATTTAAGCTGCAAATCTACATGGTTCATTTTCCTTATTTTTTCTTCTTGTAAGTTTAACTTACTTTAAAAAATGTTGTGACTTCATGCAAGTTTGTTATTCATTGTACTGTAGAATCAAACACGTGATTGTAAGGAAGCTGTAGAAGCCATTTCACAGTATCACAGTATCACAGTATCAAAAGGTTGGAAAGGACCTCTGAGATCATCAAGTCCAACCTATAACCCAACACTAACACCAACACCAACACTAACACCAACCCATCATCTAAACCATGACACTCAGTGCCTCATCCAGTCTCCCCTTAAACAGTTCCAGGGTCGGTGACTCCACCACCTCCCTGGGCAGCGCATTCCAATGACCAATCACCCTTTCAGTGGAGAACTTTTTCCTAACATCAAGTCTAAACTTTCCCTGACAAAGCTTGAGTCCATGCCCTCTAGTTCTGTCAATGGTCACCTGAGAGAAGAGACCAACCCCTGCCCGACTACAACCTCCTTTTGGGTAGTTGTAGAGAGCAATGAGGTCTCCCCTGAGCCTCCTCTTCTTCAGACTAAACAGCCCCAACTCCCTCAGCCGCTCCTCATAGGGCCATTTATTCAATTTCCCTTTTTCTGAAGCACATCAAATATGTCTGGACCTTTCTTAACCAGTGTTTGTCTCCCCTGTTGTTCAGAAGCCTTACATATGGCAGATTCCACTGCTTAAGTTCCTTCCTATAGCATTTCACTGTTTCTCTAGTTGTTGCCCAAACGTACTGAATTAACCAAAAAGGACCAAGCCAATTACATGGAGAAATATTCATCATCATTCTTTTTATGATAGTGTATTATGTATCTGAAGAGTGTCCTTATCAACCCTCTCATCCCTAGACTGAACTTACCTGATATAATTTATTCTTTCTTTACATTTTTCTCAACATTAAAATGTTAATTTAGCATCAGCTTTCTCAATATGATGTGCTTTGAATGGATGACAGCACTCTATGCAGCTATTTACAAGCATCCCACACTCTAGCCAGAAATAAATTGGAAGTGGTGACCCAAAAGGGTGGCTGCCAACAGCCAGAGATTCAATCTGCCCTTGCTCTCCATGTTGCCTGTTTGATGCCCTCTCAGCAGCGCTCCAAATCTCTGCCTTTGTAGCAGTTGCCACTACCTACTTGTAGTCATGGCTGTGTTCCCAACAGCTTTATGGTATCGTGTCCTCCACCAGTCCCTAAAGCTACATTTCCTGCTACAGGTTTGTGAACTGTTCCATAAGCAAGGGATGCTGCCAAAGAAAGCAGTTAAATTAGTTTGACTCAATTTGACTTTGGCAGACTCACAGTGGTTGCTCCTTGTCACTTTGCTCCTGATGAGGTTGTTACAAATCGAGTAGTGAGTAGTTGAATAGCTGTTTCAATAGTTTTTGATATCTAAGTCATTCTTCTTTTGTTCTTTTTGCTTCTTAATCCTACAAGACGTGTACATTGCTATTTTACACATACGATAGTAAATGGATGTGAGCTGTTTTAGCACATACTGAACTTGGCCTCATTCTTGAAACCTAGGGATCTGGATGGAAGCCCCAAGGTTTGCTAGCTGTTGCAGACTACATGTTTAAGAAAAGTTCTCTGCATCTGCTACTGTTCCTTACACATTTAATTTAGCAAAAGGAGAGAGCTGCCATAGGTGTCTAGCTTCCATGTGAGCCTGTGGTGGGACAGAGCTTCTGTGAAGATACTTCGGTCTTTGTTTCTTGGGAGGTTTAAAGCAGTGGTTTCCTGGTGCCTTGTATGTGCTTCCTAGGGATGTTGTAGCATTGCACTGAAATAAGATCGCTCCTGTATTTCAGATAAAATGACCTAACCAGCAGTATACCAGCGTTCATATAATATAGATGAATGGCAAAATGAGATGTGTGGCTTGTGTATGTTTATATTCTTAAGTGTTGAGCTTCATGTCACTAATAATTTATTCACACAGTGTTCATGTTACTGGCAGAACATTTATTCCTTTACATTGTAATCACCCTTTGTTACATGCCTGAATTATAAAAATAATATAATTACAGTACAAACAGTTGGAAGTCCTCAGAGTGCCAGGCTCTGACACAGTCCTCAGGCTCTGTGCAGTCTGACAGTCTTTGGCTACTACTCAGGCCACAAGTAATCTTACATTAATTTGCGATTACTTTTTATGTCTATTTCTGTTCAGCAATTACCATGACATATGCAAGTACTCCATTCTTTACATTTACTCTGTTCTTCACACTCTGCAAAAACTCATTCTTTACAAATGGTCAACAGTATGCATACCTCTAATCTGAATCGCAGATCACGTTGCCAAGGGCCTTTCACAGCACAAGTTCCTGCAAAATGTTCTTCATTTCCATCATGTTTTGACTTTTTCAGAGATGCAGTTCAGTCATGGAGACAAGAGCGCTAAGAATTTGCAGTGCTGATCATCAGCTTTGTTTTTCTTTGCTCATGCCAGTGTTTAAACATGGGAGGCAGAAGAGCCTCAAGTACTTTGATAACTCTCTGATCTCAAGAAATCATGGAAAAGTGGTCACTTTGAGAAAAAGAGGTACCACTTTTTCAGTCCCTTTTTTGGAGTAGAAGCAATCTTACAGAGAGTTGGTTTGAAAGTGGGATTTCAACTTTGCATATACACCTTGAGTACTTTTAAATGAGCTAGCTTCTAAGGAGGAGTGAAAAGCTTTTTCATGGAACTGTTATTCTGAAAAATTAATCTGGGGAAATGTTAAATAGCTTTGGGTTTAAAAATAATCAAAAGATCGTGAAGTTAAACATTGAATTTTATGTGGAAGCGAGACCATAGGTTGTAGAATCCCTAATGCAGATCTTCTTCCTTACCTTCTCTGTAATGCGCTCTAGACCGCAGGCAGACTCCAGTGGTGGAGGTCAATGCTGTCTATGTTAGATGACACTGTCAACCTGAAAGAGCAGGTGGGAATCTCTTTGGTGTGCTCTCCTGGCTGGGTAGGTGCTGTGGCCTTTACCACGCCTTGTGAAATACTTCTAGGTGGTTAGTACTACATGTGGGATCACCACCATGAGATGAAGTTAAAGCCTGCAGAGGAATTAATCTTTTTCTAAGCCCTAGTAGGCAAATCCAGTGGGAAAACATGAGCTTTAGGCAGCAGAATTACTCAGGGCTTGGGTTCATGTATTTAAAAGGAAAATGGCACATCAGGTGGCAGCAGTGTATTTCCAGATCCTCTGCATCTATTTCTAGACATACTGGACCTCTTCACGGTTACCTGTTTTGGATAGGCACTGGAAGCCAGAGACAGGGATGGATGTTACCCTACCTTTCACTTGCAGCTGGGAAGGAAGTCAGCGTCTTTGCTTCTAATGTGCCAGGTCTTCCTTTCCTGTGTTTTGGCCAGTGGCAGGCTCCCATTTCAAGTATCCCCATCAGCACCAGACTGCTGGTTGGCATTCCTCATGAGAAATGTTCAAATAGGTCACTCGTATACCCTGACCACTTAGACCACTTAGGTAGATGTTCTGGGTAGGAGCAATTAGAAAATGTATCTATCGTTCCCACTTTTCCGTCCAGTTTAAGTGTGGCAGCCAATCCAATAAAGAGCATAGCAGCTCCTTTTTATCTCTCCATTTAAGAGAATGAAAAGCATTTCAGGGTCTTGACATGTCTCTTAAAAAGTCCTGGATTCCTGGAAGTCCAACTTGAAGGCAGCAGTAGGAAATATTTATCAAATAATAGGTAACATTTTCAGTTTCTCAGTGATAACTGTTTCTTCAGGTTCTCTGTGTAATGTTATCTACCTCAAAGTGGGAAGTTTCCACAATATTTAAAAGAAAAATAAAAGAAAGGAAAAGTTCTTCTACGAAAGATGCCCTTTCGCAGGTAGGCTGTGCCTAAAGCAAAATTCCCACTGACTGCAATCCACTTAGAAGAGCAAAGGGAACTTGATGCTTTCACTTACATATAATGCCTGGTGGGAAGTAATACATAAGAATCTTATCTCTGATCTCTTCCTAGCTGCAAGGGAAATACCGAGCCATGACTAGAATTCAGGAGGTTAAGGTGAGTGTTTTTAATAACATCTGAGTGACAGCAGCTCCTGATTTCCTCGGCCTCTGAAGTTTTGATGTCACTTCTCTGCTGGGTTTTTTGTGTTGTTTTTTTTTTTCTTTTCTTTACAGGAGTGATTTTCAGTGGCATATAAAACGTAGATTCTTTCCCTTCAAATACAAACTTTACTCTAGCAGCTGTAACATGAATTTTTCCCTCTTCCAAAGACAAGTGCATAAAGGTAGATGGTTTAGGCTGGCCCAATCTCCATTGCAGGTCTCATTGAAAATAAAAAAAAAAACCACTTTTTTAATAGTTATATTCCAGTCAGAAGCAATATGTATTTCAAACTTGTATTTCTGATATAAACCTTTTGTGGTTATACTTTTTATAACTGCTTTATTTCCTGGGCATTTCCTACCAGAGTTCCCAGGAATGAGGCTGAACTTCTACCTTCACCTCCAGACCAAGAAGTCTATGACAACCTGGACTTTGAAAAGAGGAATGTGATCATGAAATAAGGCTTCCAAAGGATTATTAGTGCTTTGAGGCCTTACCTGACTATAAATTCCATTTTCCTGCCTATCCTGGTTCACTGAACAGTGTTATGCTTCCTGATTGGATTTTACTGCCAGCAAGGACTAGAAGCAGAAGGATGAGACCTTGCATATCTATGGATTTTGCAGCCAGAACACAAAATACCATGTACAGCTAGTTTTTGATTTTCCTTCTAAGAACTTACAGGGTAGAACTGGAGTCCAGGAGCAAACCTCTGCTTTCTGTGAGACTTGGATCCATCACAGTGATCGACATCTGTGAATGTTTAGTTAATTGATGCAGTCTCTACATGACTCCCTACCACTCACCAGCGAAGTAAGCATTTCTTGCAGCAGGTGAACAGGAGCGCTTTTTTGACTGCTTATTGTTGAAAATACCCATTTTAACAAGAATGGAAGAGAAAGACCAATCCTCTTCCAACCTCAATTCGTCTACATTCATGAGTGAGATTTCTCTGCAATGTGAGGTATTCCTGCCTGCTGCAGGCCCAGGGCTGCTTGAATGGATGTGATTCTTCCACAAGAAACCTTAAGCCCTAAGGTTAAGTCCCATCTGCAGTAAATTATTGGCTGGGATCAGTAATTTCCTTGAGAATGATATATAGAAACACAATAAAGGATTTTCAAGTAAAAGGAAAGAGACATACAAGAAAAGAGATTCTACAATTCACGCATTAATTTCTACTTAGAATCTTTTCAAGCCACTGGGTGGAGATATAGAAACGTAGTTAACAAAGATAAACTGCTGCTATCCATTTAGAATCACCTCTAAGCTAGCCAGTTTGTGCAGGTGGCAGAAACTAGCCATTAGCAGTATGGAGCTCAACAGACTGTCACAGGCAATGCTGAGCCTTACAGCAGCTCGACTGCTGCCAAAGTTGGTTTCAAGCCAGCCCCTGAACTTTCTTAACAGCTACTGGCTTTCCGGCACTGTTGCACAGCAAAGCTGCCAGCAATGCCACTTAACCACAGCACCATGCAATTAGCTCTGCAGTTTACTGAAGAACTTGAGCCTTGATCAGTGTTGGAGAAGCATGGTACATTGTCATCTACTCCAGAAAATTATATGGTGATACAAAGGTAAGATTTATCTAGATCCTCTGGGATTTGAATTGTGCGGATTACTAAAGGCTAAGGCATTTTATTTTATGTCTTCAGCTTTCCTGATTTTTCCTACAGCTCTTCATGTGTTTCACTGTGCTGGGATTAATACAGTAACTATTTTTTCCAAGTAACTGGCAATTAGTCAAGGTTTTTAAAAAAAGGTGCTGAGAATCCTGCCGTTTATAACCACAACCACCATCAGCTGTACCATCTGCTGAGTGTGCCTGGCTCCGTGGCAGAGGTGGCCAACAGGGACGTGTTCTACAGCCACCCCACTAATGTTCAAAAACCACCAAACAAACAAAAACCCCAACCTGCGGGCCTGGAACTGAACAGAACTGGTTTTAGGTGGAGGAAAGAGAGCAAGGAAATAGTATCTAATGTGTAAATGGCACTCTATATAGTAAACTCCAGTGTAATCTGCAGATGCAGCCCAATGAAAAAAGAGAAAGGTGTAAATATGTGTTAACAAACATATGCATGTGACTACTCACAGTGCTAGCTTAAGACTAATCATCCAAGTCAGGCTCCTCGCCCAATATATCACAGTCTCTGGAGGACCTAGCAAACAGTTTATGTTGGACCATTGAGACCCACATGGCTGGGAGGCTCTGGATGCCAGTGGAAAGGCCCAATACATCAGCATTCAGTGAATAACCCCTAGTTTTTACAACCTGGTCCAGAGACCCCAGGCACGATTTTATTTGCTCTCAGGGACTGTATGCCTGAGAGTGACTGAGGTGCATTATGTACATTCCTGGTGCACATCTGCTGGCTTACTCTCACCCAAAAGAAATCTAGTTTGGATATACTGAATCTCCCCTGTAACTTGAGGCAAAATATTGTAGCACGGAATGATCCCAAGATTTGCTTCAAAAGCAAGTCAAAAGTCATAGAGCTGAAGCAAAATATGTCCTTGGACAAAACAATCCTGCTCTGCAAGCCTCAGTACTGCAGGGAACTGTAGAAAGTTGATGAAATTAGCCCTTTCTACAGTCTCTAGGAAAAGCAATACAAACAAGGCTTTTAGGATTGAGTTTTTACCAAACAGCCATCTCTCTACAATTAGTGGCAAACCCAGGCCCTCTGTGAGGGCTCCCGAGCTGTTGAGGAGTTCAAAGCAGGGCCAGGTCTTATCCTCCCATTCACCCATGGTAATTTCTACTTTCTGTTACTAAAAAGAAAAATCAACCCTTATTGGTGAAACGAGGAGCTTTACTGCTGCTTTCAGTAGCTGGTCTCCCTGTGTGCAGGACTACTACAACAATACACAACCTTGGCTGAGGAGTTGTCTGGCAAACGGCTATTACAACCCAATAGAACATTGGTTATTCTGTACCAGTAGCACATCACTTGAATTGGTGCAGGTTTGCAGGGACACTCCAGTGTATCATATAGAAGAAGACTGGGATATTCAATGCACAGTGCACATAGGCGATGGATCAGACATGGAAGCAGCAAATGCCTGCAGCTAGGGCAGAAAATTGTTAGACCACAGGACTTTTTATGAGGGCCACTTTTCTGGGCACTGTGCACATTTGATCTAAAATTATGGCTAATCTATTGATTTTTCAAGCACATTTGAGCTCACTATTGCGGAAGAAAACACATCTCGCAGGGGTCATACTTACGCTGAATGAAGGGTTCCTCCTGAGAGGCTGTTGCTAGTTGCTCGCTGAGGAAGCTTTTTACATCCAAGTACACAAGCTATGCTGTTCTCTCGTCATCACAAGGGGGCTGCAAAGGACCTGGCAGCACCCTGTGCAGTGTGAACAGGAGCAGGCGGAAGAGCAAGGCATGTGACTGTCCCCCTCTGCAGGGTACTTGTTACACCTCATATGGATACAGCCTCCTGTTCAGGGGTCCTAGTATGGGAAAGACAGGGACAATATGGCATGTTGGATGGAAGTCAGGGCAGGAGAAGCGGCCCTGGGAGTTTGCTCAGTCCAGGGAAAGGGTGGTTGTGGGGGTGGTATTGTAGCAGTCCTCCAGCACTTCTGTCTGAAATGACAGTGCTGGGCTTTTTGCAGAGATACATATAGGGGAATGAGAGACAGGGCATGAACTGAACCAGGGGAGGTATATCTGACTAGACATTAGAAAAAAAAAAAATCATTCAAAGGCTATTTAATAATTTGAAGGACTTTCACAGTGGGTCTGTGAAATCTCCATCCTTGGGGACTTTCAAGACTCAATGAGATAAAGCCTGGGACAACACACTCTGAACCGCTTTGAGTTGTAAGGTTTGACCAGATGATAGCTGATGGTCCCTTCTTACCTAAATAATTTTGTGATTGAGGATTTTGCCTAATGTTTTATGTCACATGATGAGGAAATGAGAAATAAGGGGTGAATCTGCACCAAGCTTGTATAGCCCCTGACTGGGCAAAGCAAGCTGATTTTGTTTAACAGCTTAGAGTATACAAAAATGCAAAAAGTGAGGGCAGGAGATCAAAGACAGAGAAGAAGCAACATCCTGACTTGGTAGCATCGAGAAAACAGCACAACTTTAGAAACAGCTGGAGACCTAGACTGTCCTGAATCGGGAGTGGGGAGGAGCTTGTAAAGAGTTTTATTTCTGAAAAGTGGGCTGGCAAGTAAGGAAATGAAAGGAAAAAAAATAATACAAGTCAGAATCAGTTTCATTTCTCCTGATTCTTGTCACAGTGTGTAGGTGGAGCCTGTAAAGAATAAAAAAACAGGGGAAGCAGCTGAAAAATCAGTTTCTGCTTCTCCTTGCTAAGGGATACCACACAGGTAGAAGTTTCTCTTTTTTTTCTTCTAAAACTAATCACGCAATTTTTGACTGTTATCTTAATTCCTTTCAGTAACTGCATATGAGAAGGCTGCATAAGACTCTAAAGTAAGTGTGGTTATTGTTGCCAGGAGTAGGATTTGATGTTTTCTGGGATGGGAAAATAGAAAAGACATTAGTATTATTTTCTTTTAAAAGGAAGGTGACTGAGATACGGCGTTTCAATTGGAAAACATTTCTTGAAGTATGTACTGAGAGGGGGCAGTGTTCGTGTGTAGCATGATGAGCTTTGCATTGCTTCGTTTTTTTCTGAGAAGATCGCTAGAATTAGTAGACATCTAACCTGAGATTGTGTAGTTTACCCAAATATCCTGAAGGATATGTCAAGCAGAAGTCTGTGCACTCCTCTGGCTGGACTCGAAGTAATAAATGCAAGAGCTGTGTGGGTTCAGTGTCACAGCACTTCTGGTTTCATAGCAAATTTCGTAATTACCCCTCAAGATGCAAAGTCAGGGTTGTTAGAGGAAAATGAGGCAACTTCTTTTCAGGACCATCGGTAGGTTGGTGCTTCACGCGGATCTGGTTGTCTAGCACAGTGCTTTGTGTTGTACTGGGAGAAGTTTCTGACATACAGGCAGGCAAACATCTAAAGATAAAGTTCAAAGACACCTACGTTATCCCAATGATGGAGGCCGGGGCAGGTGAGGAGAGTGTTATTAGACTCTTGGTGTCAGCACGTAATCCAGGTGTCACATTTTGCATGTGGATTCTGGCCAGTTTCAGAAAGGCACTTACAAATTACATTATAATTATGGCTAAAGGTTGCTGTGTAACCTCTTTCTAAAAGAAATATATCCATGTTTAGGATGCCATATGCTAAAAACAGTGCATTAATAACCCTGTATGCAGTCCAATAAATAAAAATAATTATGTAGAAGGGATGGAAAATTGTTCCTGGGTAATATTTACATTAAAATAAAAAATTTATAAGAAGTGTTCTTTCTGCTTAATTGAGAGGTAGATAGCTAATGGGAGAATCAATAGAAGGGATTACTGCTATAAACATAATGATTAGTAAATTATTTCCTGTAGCTATAGAGAATCATAATTGAATCTGGTGACAAGTGAATGGGGAATGTTTGTTTACTGCAAATAAAACACTGAGTCCTCATTCAAGGAAGAAAAATCTTACAATTCATTAACAGACAAAGAAAAACATTTATACTGAAATATTAAAGAAAGGACTGAAATATTAAGAGAAAGATGAGAGAACGATACAATGAATACCTCTAAGGAAATTAAAATAGTTCAGACATCTTTTATTGCTGGTCAAAATTAAGATGTTCCCCACAGTAATATATTTTTTATTTTGATAAAAGGAGACAGGAATATCTAACTAAAAAAATTGTATGACTTTATTAAAAAGAAAAACTAAAGTAATTCTGCAAGTGTGTAATTAATCATTTTTTTTTCTAAACTTGTTTTGCACATTGAAAATTTAGTTTGTATTGTGTAATATCATGCTGTTTTGACATCTCTTGAAATTACAAAACCTGTAAACTTAATACAACCAAAGAAATAACAGATCAGGAAGTTATTTCAAGCAAAAATATATTTCTCCCAATTCATTTTTGCAAGTGTTTGAGTTAAACAGATCTTGGTTTTGGCAGAACAATGTTAAAAAACATCTACCTATGAAAAAATATTGTGGTTTGTTTTTTTTTTTAATAATTTTCTCTGGAAATCAGTTTCCCTGGAAAACATCACAACAAAAGCCACCAGTTTCTTCAGTCACCTATAGAAAATATCTCAACAAAATTTTACATAAAGAAACACTGAGTATGAAAATAGCAAGTCTCCTTCTCTGTTCTCTAACATCATATCAATGAAGTCTGTATTTTGGAGAGGTTTTTAAGATATAGAGGAAGGGACTGAGATACTGAGCTTCTAAAACACGTGTAAGACTTGCTTCTGACAAGAGTTTTAGCCTAGAGAAGGGAAGGGTCTGGAGAGACCTTATAGTAAATTTCCAGGGCTTTTTACCAGGGAGTGCAGTGACAGGATGGGGGGTATGATTTTAAGCTGAAAGAGGGTAGATTTATATTAGGAAGAAATTCTTCATTATGAGGGTGATGAGAGATTGCTCAGGTTGCTCAGTGAAGTTGTGGATACCCCATTCCTGGAGGTGTTCAAGGCCAAGTTGGATGAGGGTTTGGGCAACCTTGTCTAGAGAGAGGTGTCCCTACCCATGGCAGGGGATACGGATCTAGGTGATCTTTAAGGTCCCTTCCAATCCAAACCATTCTATGATTCCATAGGCATCTCTACTGCAAAAGAAGTGAGTTGGCTGTATAGCAGGCTGTGGCTTGGTGTTTCCTGCTGTCATAGCCAGTGGCCCATGAATGTGGACTCTTCTTTTACAGCAACACAGCCCTGTACTCCTGACCCAGGTGACTGAAGGTAAGCATTCGTATGCTCTCTTAAACGTGCCCGTCAACTGCCACACTGACTGAATTTCTCAAAATGTCTTTCAGCAAAATATTTCATTGAGGAAAACTGTCTTTTTACAAAAACTGGTGTATTTTTTTTTTAAAACAAAAGTGATTCTTGTTTACTCTGTAGTAATTCTTTTTTTGAAAACACAAAAAAGTCATAAAAGAGGTGGGAAGAATTTTAGTGATTTGAAAAGAGTTGTGGCCTTTGATATCTACTCTGGATTTGAATCAATAAGTAGAAGTGGTGTTTGATTATTTCTCTGCTAGGATCACTGTTGCAAACTGGAGTTGCTCATTGTCCCATGTTTGATTTTAGAAGCTGTATGAAAGAGTAATTGAACCAGATATTGATCAACATTTAGTGAAGCATTTACAAATAAACCTACGTGGCAGGCCAAAAACTCAGCAGGCCATATATAATAAGAGTGGAATATTCAAGCTGCTTTCTGAAATAAAACCACCTTTAGAAGCTTTTGCAGTACCTTCCCAACCACACTTTAAACCTGAAGTTCTGATGTCAGAGAACATGACTGAGGAAAAGCCTATCTATGAGTGGGAGTTGAAGAAAGAGTGTTACCAAGAACAAGACAAGGTAAGGCAAATACCAGAAGAGGGCATAAATCTTACTCCTCTTACTTCCTCCTCTCTTACTCCTCTGTTTCACTTTGTGCCCCAGAATTTGCTTTGTCTCTTTAGGCAATCTGCACTTGCTAAATCTAAGCAGAGGTGTACTTTCGGGATCGAGGCCAAGCAGTCATTTGTGTAACTTAGGAAGACAGGTACCTGCAATTAATCTACAGGGATAAAAAATCCAGGTGTAAAAACTAGAATGGCAACAGCCTAGCAGTCAATTTAATATGCAATGTGTACCTATTTAATTGTTAACTACTAGCAAATGTTGAATAGAAATACTAAAATCTGGGGTATCTTTTACTTTGGGCTCTGTTGCCTTCAACAGCAATACAAAGAAAGGTTAATAATGAACTCTGCTGAATATTTGACACTGAAAAGAGATTGTTTTTAAGTCTGTACCATAGTTAATGAAGTTCATTGAGAATGTTAGGATTTACTAAGTAGTGAACATCATAATGGAGATAGTGGGAAGGGGTTACCCAATGAGGTTTTAAAATACCTGTCTCCAGTGATGCACGCTGTCTTTCTCACCTTGAAAGACAAACCTTCTCTTTTTGATTACATCTGATAGACATATTTTCAGAGGTTGCTTTCTTAGGCAAAGGTGATTGTGGGAAACTTCTAATTTTCTTGTCACAAAATCAGATGTCAATGTGCCTGGTCCGTTAGGGTTGGTAAAATATTGGTATTCTCAAAACTGCATTTAGAAATGCAACAGTCAGACTAGAACACGGAGAGAGGAACAGGGAGAAGAGACCAAGCTGATCTTTATAAAGTTTAGCTGTGCATATTTAACAGAAAGTGGATCTGTTTCATAAAGAAAATTTGTTTTCGTGAAAATTATGAACTTATGTTAATATCAAGCACGTGTATCAAAACCAAAAAAAATTACAATAATCAATCATTTAACACAAATCATTCAAATTAATCCCTTCTCCTACCCTCAAATGAGGCAAAGAAAGAAGAACCATGGTGATCAGAAAGATTTTAGCCACCTGTTAATGATGCTGCTGCAGCACCCTTTGGGTGTCTCCTCACAAACTAAACCTTCATACTTCAAAATAAAGAGAAAATAAGCTATTGTGTACTAAATTCTCTTATCACTGGGACTGGTCTTTATTTGTGTACATATACTTCAGTACATATGTAGATGGGTGGAAGATAATGGCAGGTATTTAAAAAAATAAATTAACAAAGTGTACTTAGTAATGAGTTCTCCTTTTACTCTTTACTTTCTCAGGATATCTTACAATGTTTGGTATTTTTACTAAGGATGATCAGTGAGACAGCCTCAACAGATTTTGTCATATTTACAGTACCTGTTTATAACATGGAGGTGCAAGGATGCACAGTGAAATGAAATACAGCTTGGTGCTAGTATAAAAAACGTTCTTTTCGTGGAAACAACTTATTTTAAAACTATGGAAAATTCATTGTAAGTTTTACTCTGGCAGGCAGCAGAACATACTTTGTACAACCAATATGAAGAAAAGATCCGACCCTGCATTGATCTCATTGACAGCCTGAGAGCTCTCGGAATAGAAAAAGATCTGGCTTTGCCTGCAATCGCAGTGATCGGAGACCAGAGCTCTGGGAAAAGCTCTGTCCTAGAAGCCCTGTCTGGTATTTCTCTCCCTAGGGGCAGCGGTAAGAATCCACCTTCTCAGATTTTTCACTTGAACTTCCCTTTGATGAGGTAGAAGGGCTTTTTTTTTTTTGTCTTTTTTTCTTTCTTTTTCTTTTTTTTTGGTCTAGGAGTGGATAACTCCATGACCAAGACTATATCTAAATTGTGAGACTTCAGAGGTCTTCTCAGCTCCAGTTTCAAGTAGAACAAACAGATGTGTAGGTTGGGTACTGCAGGGTAACTGCAAGAAGACACAGCTTCCATGTGGTCAAGGGACCAGAAGTGAGGAAAATATAGTGTAGCGTACTTACCTGAAACTGTGGATAGACTAACAGGCAGCACCAGATGACTCTCTTCATTTCATAGCAAAAAGCAGTGCAGCAGAGTGCCAGTTTCAAATGGAAGAGTTTTGAAATTTGTTCTGGGTTTTTTTTCTAACAAGATTTTCTTACAGATACCTTTTTTTGGCAAAAAAATATACAAAAATCTTTACTTACAAGCACATGCCTTGGATGGTAAGTCAGGGAAAATTGATGGAAGACTTTGCAGCTCACACACATATAAGGTCAAGTTCTGTATGAATTGACAATGCTGTATCTTCTTCCAGGCTTGATTTGAGGAAAAGATTTTCATAGTATGTAGGTGCAACACTGAAGCAGGTTACTCAGATAGGTGCGTATCTCCACCCTTGGAGATGGGCAAGACAAGATGTGTCTGGACAGAGTCATGCTGATCTCATCTATTGCCAGTAACAGTCCTGTTTGGAGTGGGAAGTCAGAAGAGAGCCCTTTGGCAATGTCTCTTGGAACATTTCTGTGTCTCTGAGAGAAAAATTAGGCAGCCATGTGTACATCACGCAGTCCATGGCTGTGCATCATGCATAACAACTGCTGAGTTGCCTCTGTCTTTGGAACTGCTGTAGGTATTGTTACTCGATGTCCCTTGGAACTTAAACTGAAAAGAATACCCACTACTGAGGCATGGAAAGGAAAAATGTGTTACCGTGATACGAACATAGAAGTCCAGAATGCCTCTGAGGTGGAGAAAGCAATAAGAGAAGGTAAGCGGTAAGGTATTCCCAATCGATTTGACTTGTTCAGTCTCTTTGGAATCCTTTCTCCCTTTTTCTTAGGCTGAGTAGCAGTCCCCAGACCAAAACTGTGGTTGTAGCCAAGAGCTGAATTCAGATGGGGTAGTGTAATAGAGCTATTTCAAGAGAGTTGTACTACTTCAGTGATGAAGATGATCCATGATATCCAATAAAAGCTCAGGCTGTGCCCTCATCTGAATGCCATCTTCCTGATTTTGGCAGGCTGTCTGTCAATTTGTAAACTTGCAAAGCCCTAAATGGTTCATGTCATTAGCTCAAAAGCTCAGGGAATGTTTGAGGTGTCTGTGGCTGGGAACGTTATTATTTTAGAGAAAGCTGCAAGTAAGAATCATGGAGGCCATATAGGATTCCTGCCAGCTAGTGTGACCACACCTCAAGCACAACCTTTCCCATTTCACAACTTTACTTCTGTGGTGTTTCAGGTAGTACAAGAAAACTTTTTTCTCACCCAGAGGGTGAAAGCACTTGCCATAAATGTGAAAGTTCGATTGTCCTTATTTCCTTGATTAGCACAGCTCCACAACATTGTTATTCATCCTAATGTTTTTTCATTAGTGTTTTAATATATTATTTGTATATTTTCAATGTATCTTTTCAAAATTGGCAAGGAAAGTTGTATGAATAGATTAAGCTAATTACAGAGCTGAAAATGTCTCATGAGAATGACTATGAGGCTTCTTTCCTCCTTTGTGCTGTTCACAGTTCTAACATTATTGCCTTAAAAAAATCTGGGATGACTCACTTGATCTCTCAACCTCACTATAAAAGTGCAAAGAATATAGAATAACACCTATTTACCTTTCACGGCAGCCAATTAAAGTCTAAAAAGTGTCTTGATGTTCAGGAATCGTTTCTGCAGCTGACGAGAATCTTATCTAATCTCTTTCATTGTGGTTGATTGATATGTATTTTGTCTGCACATATGAGAACTCGTAAATATATGCTCTGTAAAATATTACAGTTCACTTTCCAGAAGGGCTCTATGTGTCCAAGTTCAGTTGCATAATAATTTCCTTAGGTTTTTGGCATAGATGGATTTATGTCTGTGGCTGGATCTGGAAAAAAGTCAAGCCTAAAAGAACCTTAGGTAGTAGCAGGTACTTTCCAGAGTCTTTTTGTTCAGCTTCTCTTTGATGCATTGTTTGAAGCTTGTATTCATTGCCTTGTTCTTTTCTCCTTGCAGCCCAGGACGCTGTTGCTGGCACTAGAGGTGGCATTAGTGGAGAACTAATTTCCCTAGAAATTCGGTCCCCAGATGTCCCAGATCTGACACTAATTGATCTTCCTGGAATTGCCAGAGTGGCTGTGGGGGATCAGCCAAAAGACATTGGGGAACAGGTAAAACTCAGTCTCATATGCCAGCCTGTTCACAGGGTCACTTCTGTAGCTACCTCATACGCGAGCCTTTGCTGTAGGACACTGGAGTATGCTGGGCTTCTGAGTCAGCAAAAGAGCTATACTAACAGACCCATTTTTCTGGCAAGGAATTGTCAATAGGAACAGTGAGGTCCAGGAGGGAGTTGCCTACACTAGCCATGAAGGAGCCACCTCAGGTGCTTTGGCACAGCCTGCTCAGGGTAGCACAGAATAACTTGGACACATGTACCCTGAACACAGTTCTGCCTCCATGTCCCTTGGCTAGACCGCAGTCTGGAAGATAGATACATCCCAAAATGTGTTGTATCTTACCATCTCTGTAGATATATTTGGCAAAGTCGAACAGATCTGAGTTTTGTAAGCTCTTCTGGAGCAAGGCGGCAAATTGGAAGTCTTACAGGTTTGGTGCTTTCATCCCTTACTTAGAGAGCACATGAGAATCAGACCCATCCCGTTTTTTCTTATCCCTTAAGGGATCACAGCAGACTCTTTTTGAAGTAAACAGAATACGTGTTAAAGTGAAAGGGATCTCTGTTCTTCTTCTGACTGCTTTTAGAAGAAATGCTGGGGAACACAAATGTAACTCTAGTAGGACAAGGCCAGCTGTAAACGTGTTGTGCAGAAGCTGGTTGTATTTTTTTCTCCTAAAATACCTTTATATAGTAACTTGGAATAAGACTGGCACAAACTAAACTAGACATGTCAACAAAAAGGAAACAAGATTAGATTGTCTGGGCTTCAATTTAAGGGAGAAGAGTAATTTCACTTCACCATTAGATAGTAATCTTTCTATTGTATTCAGAAGAATCCAGCAGGTGTGGCATGATCCACAGATTTTCATCATCGCCAACAGCCTGCACGTTTCAGAGGTGGAGGCTATAGCATTTTAGCATGTCAGAAATTGGGATGGATGGGAAGTAGACAAAAGACCAAAATGTAGAAAAAATGAAGCGTTAACTTACTTCAGTGTAAGCACAGTAGAGCTGTGTGAACCTTTTGCAATACAACATAAGCTGTGAGATACTCTTTTAGTTTGGCATTGAAACACAGAAACAATGCCAACTAGATATCACGTGAGATTTCTTTTTTCACAAATCTTCCACTGAAATATAAGCCAAATATATTTGCCCTCCTTTCAGACATACAGATTTGAGATTTATCAGCATAATCTAACTTGCTCGTTTTCTGTAAGTGTGTACCTAGGCATCAGAACTTGGTTTTCTTACATGTGATTATTTATGAAATATCTTTAATATTTCCATGACAGATTATATGCATGAGAGGTTAAATTTTACATAGCTGTCAGGACAGGCATAACAACAGTCTGGTCTCATTCACACTTTCCATGCTATCCTTAGGTTGTAACAGTATCCTCATTATACATTATTATTCATGTCATCAAGCATTGGCCCATATTGCTAGAAATGGCCACATCCTGCATGCAAACATCTGATTTCACTGAACTTCATTGCTGCTGTATTGCGTTGCAGATCAAAGTGCTACTTAAAAAAATCATTGGCTGCAAAGAGACACTCAATTTGGTAGTGGTGCCATGTAATGTGGATATTGCAACAACAGAAGCGTTGAAAATGGCTCAAGAGGTGGATCCCAGTGGAGAAAGGACACTAGGTGAGGCATTTTTTAAACTGCAAGTCGAAGAGAAGTGAAAATGTTCTTTTCCATGATGATTCCATGCCAGATCTGTGAAACTAGCTACTAGTATAAGAAAAAACATAATTAGCCTAAATGAATTATTTACAAAGCTTGAGATTATCCAGTAGCTCTAAGAATCCCTCAATTTTGAGTGTTGCTGGCATTCATGTTACTAATCATAGGAAATGGAAAATCTCAGAGTTAATGGTAAGAAAGGTTTGTTGCTGCCTGTTAAAAATATTTCCAAGGCAAAAAGCATGGTGGGAAGTCAGCTATAGGGAAAGTTTTACAGCACAAAACCCAGGAGCTGAGAACTTTCTGGGAGAGAGAATATAAAAAGAACAGAAGTTCCTTAATGTTACAGCACGAACCCTCTCTGGTGGTGGGATGTGCCACTGCACCTCTCCCACCTTTAACTTCTGTGCTTGACTAATTTCTCTTTGGATAACTTCACAGGGATCCTAACAAAACCTGACCTGGTGGACAGGGGAACAGAAGAGGTTATCGTTAACATAACACGAAACCTGGTCATCCCCCTGAAAAGAGGTTACATGATTGTGAAGTGCCGTGGGCAGCAGGACATCCACGACAATTTGGCCTTGGCTGCTGCAATCCACCAGGAGAGAAAATTCTTCGAGACTCACAAACATTTCAGGTATTTCTTGCACAAAGGATCTAATAAAAAACATATTAAAATTTCTTCAAAGCTTCATGTTGACTTGCTGAGCCTTAAATTAGGGTTGGAGACAGGTATTAACTATACTTGCTATTTCTCATTGCCCATGTAGAATTGCATTCCAGTAAGCCAGAACATACAAATTAAACTTTTAAAGTGTATTTCGGATGAAAGTTAAATATATATATATTTCTTCTCAACCCTGGAAGAAGTACACTGAACTTGAGAAGTTCAGAATAGTCCCAAAGAATTCAACTTAAGCATCTGAGCACTTCAAGTCAACCACTGAAGTCATTTTTACTCACTGGAAAACATGGTAAAACTCAACATGAGAATGTATACTGCCTGTTCTGAGGGCACAGATTTCCCAGAAGATGACTCAGCAGCAAACTAATCATAATATAGAGAATGGCCGGTGAAAAAGCTTTTGAATCAGCGTTCTTCACACATGCAGAAATAATACAGCAGCACATTAATCTGTTGTTAGAATTTGCTGTTTTCAGATTCTTCTCTGTTTCCCTTAGCTTAAGCAGTAAAAGTAGCTGTCAAACAGCTCTTGCATAAAAGCAGTGGCACCCAGAGAGGCGCCACATCTGTACTAGCATTCCCCAAAGGGCCCTTTCTTTACTTAATTTTGTGTAGTAGAACTATTGAAAACAGAGTAGTGCATCAGTGCTTCTTCCTTGCCCTGCACATGTGGTCTATCTAAAACCACCTTTCCCTCTTTTATGCAGCATTCTTCTGGAAGAAGGAAGAGCTACTATCCCTCATCTGGCAGAGAGGCTCACAAATGAACTTGTGAGACACATTATTGTAAGTAACAGAGATGCCACACTACGTTGTTTGTATCAGTTACTATCCAAAAACAAGTTCAGCCCTTCAGCTTTGGATCGAAATTGATTGCAATGCGATTACATCTTTTTATGCATAAATAGTACATAATCATCCTTCAATTTGGCAATCTAAGAACAAATTGAACTAAGAGTTAGAGGTAAAGAAACACATGCTTTGTCCTCAGATTTGGCTTTAAGCTGAAGACTGACAATTCACAAATCATTTCATCTACTGTGAGTCATAACTCTGTCCTTTTCAATGGCAACAATGATATTTCTTTTTCGTTTGTGAAGAGTGTAACATCAACTGGGTGACAAGTTACTGCTATGAACTTACTAAAACACGATAAATTCTATTTAATTGAATATATCTTTAAAATCACAAGTAATATCTAACTGTTTTATTATTATACTAATGTAAGTATATTGGATTTTTAAATCTATATTGGTATATCTCTTAGTAATATATGTTATTCCACTAAAGGAAATTGCTGAAATAGAGGGAACCCTGAAGGAGAAAAAAATATGTATTTATGTAACCATACTTAAATTATGCAACTAAACAGCAGTGTTCAATCAGGTATTTATCAGAAATGGAGAGGTCAGTACATTCCCCGAACGACCACCTCCCTGGCACAACCTGTGAAGACACAATTTTTGGCTCCCTATAGGAGAAATGTTGTCCTAGAGAGCAGCTAATCTGCCCACCTCACAGTGAGGTCCAGCCTGATTTATCAGGGAGATCCTAGCCCTCTGCCTTCTCTCAATGAAGGCCATGCTTGCATTTCCATGCCATCCCACTATCACACATGTGATGTAAGAGCAGCAAAGATCACGTGCAGGTGTAGGGCACTCTTTGATATTTTGTTTTCTTTCCAAAGCCAGACATGTTCAACCTACCTAAATATCTGTCTTTACTGTCTATGCCCCAGAAAACTTTGCCAATACTTGAGAACCAAATACGTGAGGTGCTCCAAAAAACATTACAGGATCTGCAAAAGTATAGAAGAGGCGCACCCAGAACAGAGTCTGAGAAGCTGATTTTCCTCACAGATGTAAGTATCAATATTAGTTTGGTCATGGAGCAGAGTGAGGAGATCAATTTGGCCGGGGGAGGGAGGGCGGCGGGGGAAGAAATACTTAAAGTTGGCAAACCATTAGCATGGACCACCAGGAACATTGTGGTATTTGTCACTGAAGTGTTCTGAAAATTACCTAGAAAAACCTCTGGCAGAAATATATCATACCTGCAAAAATAACGGATGATACGAGCTCATGGCCCCTTGTAGCAATTATTTTCCTGTGATTATGTGACAAGAGAACTGAATAACAGCTCAGTTGATTGGTTAAAATCAAGCATCTCAGAGAGGGAAGGTTTAAACTCCTGCCTGTCCTATGTTTTGAAGGGTGTCCATTGTTTACGGGACTCATAAGGTCAAATGCATTCATGATATCAAAATATGGTTCACAAGTCCATCTTGGGGATATAATCCATCAGAGTAAGCTTCCAGCAGGCCAACAGAAGTACGTATAAAGGAAGGCTCATCAGCCTTCAAAGACTTCGTACAAGTCTGTTCAATTACAATTTAGTAAATGGATCTAAGCACTCACACGAAGGGATGTTTTCAATGAACCATATGCCTGCTTTAGCATCAAATAACTGCAGATTTACTTAACATAGGCAAGTTAATCTGAAGAAATGGAACTTTACTACATTGCTTGCTTGTTCTTTAATTCGTTACAGTTGATCAAACTCTATAATCAAGACATCTCTCAAACAATGCGTGGAGAGGAACATTTGTTTGGAGATGATATCAGACTATTTACAAAAATCCGCAAAGAGTTTCAAACATGGGAAGCATTTCTCCAAGACCGTGCTGTAAATGGTAAGCATAGAAAAACATTGCTTGCAGCTGACATGAGACTACATTCCCTTGCTTTCAAATCAAGACACAGCATCATCAGTGGGTTGTTTTCAAGAAAGTGAAAAGCTAGGAACATTCATCTGTCATAGTGTTAGGCAAGTTATGCTTTCTTCCTTGGGGATAAAGACCCAGCTTGCATTAAATGCTGTCACTACAGAGACGTCAGTGAATGTCTCTCTTCTCTCAGCAAAGCAATAAAATCAAGACTGGACCCTGACACAGAACTGATTGGTGATTCTCTGAACCATTCTTCTAAATAAGAGCAACAACACAAACACTAAATAATAATAATAATAGAACAATAGTAATAATAATATCTGAAACTATATAATAGAATTTTTATAATTCTATTACTATTATTATTATTAGGAATGTTTTGGAATTTTCATCGTGTTTGTTCTATTTTAGTTCTGCTTTAAGGTGTGGAGAAAGCAATTCTGAGTCTGAAATAACAACAGGCTTCTAAAGAGAATCCCTTTCTATGCATCACCTATATTGTTAATTGCTTAACTCAGTTCTAAACCGAGGTTTAGGGTGATACATGCAGACTGAACTCTTCTGTACACTCAACATCTTTTGCAGTATTTTTTCACATCTTTCAGAGACCTCATCATTTGCTCTTAGAGATGAAATAGCCATCAGCTGTCATCAAGCAGTAGCTCTTGAAACATGTTCTTTTGTTCTTTGATGCACATCTGTGTCAACATCACTAGTGACTCTAATATGATATGTACAAATAGGCTGCAAAGTTGCTACCAGCCAGAGACAAATACTTATATATATGCATATACGTGAAAAGAGACAGACATTGGTGTATGTCAGTGTCTCTTACGTCCCATCCATGAAATACCAAGGCAATGAACATGATTTTATGTAGAGGAATAAAAGAGTAAGACAATAAAGGGATGAAGAAATAGATGTAAAAATGTGAGAAAGCACTAGAAGACGCATGTAGTTTCTTCAGGGTATAAAGACTAACTGAGTTGCAGAAGATACGCAAGGCATCACATGGCAGCTGAAGCCATCACATGCAGGCTGAACATAAGCCAGCAGTGTACCCAGATGGCCAAGAAGGCCAACAGCATTCTGGCTTGTAACAAAAAATGGTGTGGCCATCAGGTCTAGGGAAGTGATTGTGCCCCTGTAGGCAGCACTGGTGAGGCCACACCTTGAATACTGTGTTCAGTTTTGGGCCCCTTAGTACAAGAAGGACATTGAGCTGCTGGAGCATGTCCAGTGTAGGGTGATGAAGCTGATGAAGGGTCTTGAGTCTTATGAGCTGCTGAGGGAACTGGGGCTGTTTAGCCTTGAGAAGAGTAGGCTGAGGGGAGACCTTATTGATCTCTATTTCTACCAGAAAAGCAGGCTGTAGCGAGGTGAGTGTTGGTCTCTTCTCCCAAGTGCCTAGCAATAAGATGAGAGGAAATGGCCTCAAGTTGCACCATGGGAGGTTTAGATTGAATATTAAGAAAAATTTCTTTACTGAAAGATTGGTGAAGCACTGGAACAGGCTGCCTAGGGAAATGGTGGACTCTCCATCCCCGGAGGTGTTAAAAAATCATGTAGACATGGCACTTCAGGACATAGTTTAGTAGGTACGGCTGTGATGATAGGCTGACAGTTGGACTTGATCTTAGAGATCTTTTCCAACCTTAATGATTCTATGATTCTATGATCCTATGGGCACTTTCAGGTTATCCCCATTAATTTAAACTAATATATCTAACTTCACAACAGGATCAGGGGAACAGCACACAGCAGCTATTCAATCAGTGCAGCTCTTGCCAACAATGCGCTACCCCAAAATCTTAGGTACATATGCACAGGTGAAGTATTGCCATGTGCAGCAGAGCAAGTTCTAGTGATGTAGCTTGAAAACTATAAGCAGCTTTAGCAAGCCTTTGCTCAACAAAAGTATTGTTATCAGCCATCATTAGGATTTCTAAAGATACATTGTTGCATGTCAGATGATTCTGTTTAATTTCAGCTTTCATATGATGAATGAGAGTATTAAAAATAGCATATACTTTGGATTCTTGTGTCCATGTTAAAAGTTTTGTACTACCTTATCTGTACACCTATGTTTTCAGACTCTGAACCAGATACTGCACATGCATTCTAGGTTTTCTATTTCTTTTTTTTTTTGTTACTACCATCAACTCATATACCTGAATAATAGAACTGAATGCATCCGTGACTTGACTTATACTTCCACATGTGCACTTGCACTTGATCCATGAATCACAAATTTGACCCCAAAACAAGGCAATATCAAAACCTTTCAAAACACTTGGAAACACACCTTTGCCTGAGTATGTTAACCGATTCAAAAGGATATGCCTCATTTAAGATGGCAAATTCATATAAAGATAACAAATAAAATATTGTGTGTGATATCTTAAAAAAAAATCGCTAGTCAACAATAGGTGTTCTTCTCGAGAGCATTTCAAAAGAGAAGACTTCCTTCCTACATCAGAAATTTAGAAATTGAGTGATTTAGCAGTAAAGCAATTTTATTTTAATATTACAGTTAAAACAAGTGTACCCAGTAAAGTGTTGAAATATGAAGATCAGTTTCGCGGACGGGAGTTCCCAGGCTTTACCAATTATGGGACATTTGAGGACATTATAAAAGAGCAAGTCGCAGAACTGGAGGAGCCAGCCGTTGAGATACTGAACAATGTGATTGGTACGTCTTACAGGCTACATGAAGCTGTTGCATGGAAGACTGGTGTGCCTGACAATTTTTTTTCCAGGACAAGCTGACATTCTAACTGCTGGAGCAAGAGTTCCATCCAGGATACTTCAGATTAGGGAAATGAATCTGATTCAGCCTGGGGCTTGCTTATTTTCAAGAGCCTCCAATCTCTACACATGGTCTTCAGCATTTTCTAGTATTTTCCCAGTGGCTGGTATAAGGGAGTCAGAAAGTAACTATAATAAATAACACAGAAAAGAAATAGTACAGTAGAAGTACCTGGTGTCAGCCAAGCAGCATGGTATTCCCATGCCCAGCAAGCGGCATTCACAAACCTGAACTGAGAAGCCAGTTTCTTTGCCAATTCTTTGCATGACATTGCATGTATTACAGAGGACTGCTGGGACTGGAGGAAAGGCTACATAGTTCATTCAGTAAAAAGGATAATTACATCATGATCCTATGTCTCCTACATCTGCAGCCATGGCAACTGTGCCAGACTCAGTGCACTGTACAATATGTGCTATCCCCCTCTTCCTGGGGAGACCACCCAGTGAGATGTAGATGTAGATGTGCTTGTATGGCCCAGTGATGGCACATCTAGTCAGCCACAGCTGAAAGCACAAAAATTGCTCTATCAAAGAAATGTCAGTGATTTTCAATCTCCCAGGCGTTAAATGGTTACAGGAGGTCTTTAATGGCTCACATGCTTGGACCGGGAAGTCTAAATTCCTAGTTGTTTGTATTGGTCATAAAGGCATAATGTATCAGTACAGCTGCTCAGCTATTTCTGGGTGAATACAGAAAGTGAGCAGTTTTCCCAAGTCTCATATTAATAATAGCTTAAAAACTCCACTTGCCTTACCTGACTCTATGTTTTCTATCTGTTCTTCCCTTAGGATTGGTTGAAGAGAAATTTCTGGAACTCACTAAAAGGCATTTTGCTAATTTTCACAACCTAAACAGAGCTGCTAAGGTGAGACATTACCTACAACCTGAGATAAGACAAGAGCAGGACAGAACGGATTTTTAAATACTGCCATGCTTACAGTACCTATCACACTGCATTACCCTTATGCAAGTATGGAATTTCTTCCAGGCCTAAATTTTTTCTAAAATAAGTAAGAGCTTGAAAATGATAACAAGTTTAGAATGGCACTATGAAAGGGCATTTTGCTTTTTGGTACAACAAAACATACATTCTGCATTCATTCTGGACACATTCTTGATGCATACACACAATGCAAAGAAAACCTGGTATGGCTGCCTTGAAGAGCTTATAATTCATTTCAAATAGAAGTCCTGCAATAATTTGCAAGCATGTGCCTAGCCTCAGAGTGCTAGACAGTGATTTTCCTTCTCTGAAAGGCAAGCCAGAGTGTTACCCAGTGCAGCAACCTCATCTTTGATAAAAGGGGACAGCAATATACAAGCCAAACTCATTTCTACTATGAGAGAGTTAGAAGATGGCTGTTCACAATTTGGGGAATTGTATGTTTTTGGCATGGAGTTAAATGATACGGATGTCATTGAAGGCCTTTTCTCAGAAAGAGTCTTGAGGAAGAGATGAGAAGCAATGCTGGACAGCCAGGAAGGAAAGTCAGTCGTAAGATACTGCTTAAAGGGAAACACAAAGGCAAATGTGAGTAAAAGGGATAATTTGCTGCTTGACCTGCATGGTCAAATGCTATTGAGCTCCCATACCAAGTAGATAGCAAGCAAATAAGCTATTTCAGCCAAACGTGGGGTGTTTATTAAGAGTCTTTACACAAAACAAAACAAGAGGAATGAAGATGGAGGAAGTTGTTAGACACTGAAGATGACAAAAAAGTTGGGATGCTTTCTGAGGGATGACAGGAACACAATTTAAGGGGATTTAAGGATGTCTGAGAGAACATTGCTGCCTCCACATACTTGTAGGTGGAATTATCAAAAAGGACAGAAAGCGTCGGATTACTGCAATAAAAGTGCCAAACAGTGAAGGGTCAGATAGTGTTGGTTTGATGACTACAGAGAGGAGGCTGCAGATTTTGAGAATGGCAGGAGGTGCAATGGAGTTCACATCAGTATCTGCTGTCTCTGTCTATTGTGAGAGGGAGACGCACACAAAAATCAAGGACAAGCTGCAGGCTGAACTCATGGCTGGCCATTGCTGCTTGTTCCTGTCAACCTTGTATTTTCCTTCAGGGTACAAGCACCAGGTTTTGACTGATTCAATGTGTGTTTAAGGAGGGAACAAAACTGCCGTGTTTTTCTGCTCTTTCACAACAGAGAAAACAGAAACTAAAACATTATCCCACGTTCCCAAGAGCCAATCTAGGATTAGACAGTGCTGCAGCGAGGACTGTTGAACCCTGTGCCCACCTTGCCATTGCCTGGGGACACTGCTCCTTTGCAAAGGAAGCAAATGTCTGAGAACTTGTTCTTTTCTTTCTTAGGCCAGAATTGAAGACATCAGAGAGAAACAAGCAGCAGAGGCTGAAAGATACATCCGGACTCAGTTTAAAATGGAAAGAATCGTGTACTGCCAGGATGACATTTACATTAATGATCTAAACTCTATTCAGGCACAAAACAGTGCCAAAGCTAATGGGAAAGAGTTATACTTTGGAGATTTTGTAAAGAAAGAGCCCTCCTCTGTCACGGAAATGGTTTATCTCACGAAGGCGTATTTCAATGTAAGTTTACAGACTATAAAACAGCAGTTCTTCTGCACCCAGAATACTATAGCATATACCCTTTGTCCAGATTTTCCTGTAGTCAATATTCTTTCATGCAATACCACTATTATGCAGGGAAAAGTAGCCAGAGCCTGTGTCTCGTCCAGGTACAGGCACAGCTTCTGTATGAACTAATCAGACATTTTGACCAGTGATGAAAATGCCAGGACAAAGTTGGTCTGATGGGCTTTGTTAGCAGAGTCACTTGGAGAAGCAGTTTCACACTGCAGGTTATAGTAATTAGAAAAGCCTGCAGGTTTTTAAAATGACAGCAGGTTCCTAAACTACTTGTTAGCTACCCCCTAGCCTAGCATGGCTCCCTGCTGCAGCTGCTCCTTGCTCTGGGAATATGCCTTTGGCAGGCAAATCCTCTTCTCACCCTCCTCCAGCCTTTCGTGGTGAAGGGGGTGACTCCCTGCTGCCTACACAGCCCCATGCCACTATGATACTCCCTTGGTGGCCTTCCTATGGTGACAAGTGTCAGAAGAAGGAAAGGACATTCACTTACCAGCACAGAGGAGAGGATAGGGAAGAGCCCTTGGCCCTGTAATTGGAAGTTATTGATATTCAGTTGATGGCAAGCCCCTCTCTCCAGCAAAGGAAGTAACAGTCCTGGGATTGCTTCTTCCACTGCAGGTTCATCTCACAGTATTCGAATAACATTAGTTTCTGCAAGGTTAACAACATTATGTACAGCACTTTGGTATTTGGTATAGTGTCTGAGAGTTGAGGTTAGCTCAGGTCATGCTCAAGTTCCTCTGCAGTTTCTTGCTGCCAGCAGAAAGCAGTGTCAGTGGCTTGCAGCCAGATCCTAAACTAATGCAACAGGAGGAGCAATAACAAAACATTAAGTTAAAATAGATACAGCTGTCTGTAGAGATCAGAATGCGTGTGTTGTATTGCAGATAATTCCATAGAAGCTAAGTCTCTGAAGACAAACAGGATGTTTTAACAAAGGAATGTGTTAAAGAAAGACAACAAGAGAATATAAAGTACCAGGATTTGCTTTTGATCTTCGTTTTGTAAAACTCTGTCAGAAAGCAATAAATTCAATATTAATAACGCAGTAAGATAGACAGCAGCTCACCTTGAATTTCAACAGCAAGTTTTAGCAAATTCCTGGAATTAAATGTTCAGGCTGCTGGAGAGAAAACTATCAGCTTACAGAAAGCAAGAGGAAAAGACAGAACTGCATAAGGCCTTCCCTCCTGCCTTGCTATGCTTTCTGCTATAACACAAATGTCTTAAATGCTAGTTACACATTTTTGTAAATGCCCTAAGCACCATTTTCAACAATAACAAGTGCCAGTGCATCGTATCTCCATGGACCTTATGCAAGGCCAAATACACTTTGAATTAGATGGAAGGTCTTCAAGTGTTCATGGCCTTTGAAAATCACACTCATAAATCTGTGTCACCTGTGACAGGACTGTCATGACTCTGGGTAAAGTCTGGCTCCAGAAAAACATCCATATTTAAAGCACCTAAGCTCCCTCCCACCACAGTCAGTAGTGCCTACAAAATATGTAGGCACAGTAAGTGCTTTAGCTGACTCAGTTGAGTTGCTTGTTATTGACTAGATATCTGCAAACTAGAAAGAAAACCTAAACATCTTAGGTCTTAGGTATTTTTCAGCTTGAGCTCAGCTTCATCCTTGTACATGAAAGATTCCCAGCCACTGAGCTCCAGAGGTATCTAAATCCAGAAACACCTTAGAGTTCTCTGCAAACAGGCTGCCTAAACTCTACAGGACCTACAAATCAAACGTGTCTCTACCTGGTCTTTCCACTGCCATTTTCAAGTAAGATGCTGCAAAAAGAAAAGATGACAGCACCTCTCCCAGTTGCAGTCGATCATTTGGGCCTAAGTGCTCACCTGGCACCATGAGGTCTGGAGGAACCTCCCTCCCAACATTCGAGGGGTTTTGAAGTTCCTGTTGCCCAAGAGCACCAGTTAAGCTCCAAAACCCTATGGATGTCTCTGGGGTAAGGACCTCACAAGCTCTTCTAGGTCAATCTGTTTCAATTTGCATAAATAACTACACCAGTTAGTTTGTCAGGTTAAACAGAAAATTCTCTCATTGAGATGCAGGCACAATCTAGTCTCTTTATTGCTAAAGACATCTTCCCTTAAGGCTAAAGCCTACTCTGAAACTGTCTTACACTTAAAAGGACAACCATGTCAGAAATATCAATACAGGGATTTACAACATTTGGGAGAAATCACTGTTTGATTTCCTGTATCATAATGGATCAGTAGTGTGCAAAGAAGTTGTTCACAAGTACCATTCAAACTCATATAACTCATACCAAAGATAGCTGGCAGTTCTAAGCAGAGAACAGCCTGTCTTGGGTTTAGCTTGCTGAGGGTAAAAAAGCAACAGTTAGCATTGCCATAGCTCTTAATTTTTAGATCTTGAAGCACAAAAAAGACCAGTGACAAATATTTTAACAGTAACTCAGCACAACACCCTGGAATTGTTCAAGGCCAGATTGAATGAGACTTTGAGCAACATGGTCTAGTGGAAAATGTCCCTGCCCATGGAAGAGGGGTCGGAACCGAATGATCTTTGAAGTCCCATCCAACCAAAATGATTCTGTGATTCCATGACTTTAAAAATGTGCTTTTGCTTCTTAATACATCACCTATAGCCCTTTTTTATGTTCTTTTTGGGAAACAAGTCTTCTGTCTTTTTTCCCCCATCTTGCAGGGAGCAAGTAAACGCCTCTGCAATCAGATACCTCTGATCATCCTGTCTTTTGCCCTGCATGAATTCGGGGATAACTTACAGACTGCAATGTTGCAACTTTTGCAAGAAAAAGAGAAGTTAAGCCATCTTCTTGAAGAGGATAGTGAAGCTGCTAAACACAGAAGCTATCTCAGTCAGCGAGTTAATCGTCTCACCAAAGCCTGCCAGTACCTGAAAGAGTTTACCTTGCTGTAGATCTCTTCATTTTTCAGAAGTATTTTTTCTACTCGTTTTCTAGCATTATTGAAGAACTTTGTAAAACCTCCTAAAAATGTCAGCACAGAAATTTTACTCTCATTTCTAGTGTTCAGTTCTGCTTTATTTTCCATAACCAGCTATATGCAAACACCTACCTTTATGTATGGGGAGCTGTGACTATATAAATGTTACCCCATTTTTAACATTTGCTTTATGAATCTGTGCAATGATTGAAATAATTAATAAAAAGCTAGAGCTTGGAGAGTTGTGTTTGTGTTTTGTTGTGGGTTTTTTTTAGTTATGTTTGTTTGGTTATTTTTTTTAAATGAGGATGAGGGCTTTCAGTCATGTAACTCACAAACCAGAAATCAAATTATCTAACTAACTTTCCTAGATGAAGATTATTGCACAACTCTAGCGATCCTCAGCTTCCCTTTATGGTTCTGCCTAGCTGTGGTCATTGTCTTCCCTGCCATCATCTGAAAGATGATTCTGCAAGGTGCCCCCACTGTTAAGACCCAGCTCATTAGGTAGAAAGGGTGGGTATGAAACAGTTCCAGCCTAAAGGGAAAAGAAAGTTAACTTCATTTGGTCTGTACATCCACCAGATGCCTTTGGATCTGTTTGTCCTTTTTCAGTTCTTTGATTTGCAAAGAAAGCCTAAGAGGCTCTTTCTTTTAGATGCCTGGAGCATTGCCTGAAATTTTACGGCTGATGGGCCATTCACTAGACGGTAGGATTTGGATGTCCAAAAGAGATTAAATCACCCAAGATGTTAAACATAGGAAGGTTGTCTCAGCATGTGGCTTGCTGCCTTCTTCCTTCCCTTCCCTAGGGCAAGAAGAACCTTTCCAAAAGCTCTTTCATTTCATGGAAGCCAGTGCAAAATACAATACTGCATCCTATATTCACGACAGCTTTCATATGGAGGATTTATTTTAACTAGAATAGCTGTGCTCTGTGTAGGAAGCGTAATGCCTGCATTCAGCTGGAAAAAAAATGTTCTTGTACCAGTGTGACCTTTAGTAATTTTCAAGATGATCACAAGAGAAGCCTTCTCTTCAGGCTAGAAACCATAGAAGGTGTTTGACCCTCTGACATGAAACTGCAGCAGCAGATAGCTGATTTCTGTGGTACAGCATTCAGCCCAGTACAGCACACAGCTTTCTTAAACCTCTTCAGCACTTCAGCCAGTTTTCCACTTTTCAGGATACTGTTTTCTATCACTAACTTGTAATATTGCAGGTCAGAAGCTAAATAGAAGCCTGATACCAAAACCAATATATAGTTGATGGCTATTTTGAAAGTATGTTGAACTTGTTGATTACTTCATGGTATCCCTCAAAGCACACTTGATGCTCATGTGCTATTGAAAACACCCTGTCTCACACCTAGAGAAGAGAGGCAGGTACACATTACTTCAGGCAGTATGAGGTGCAATAACAAAATAGGGTGTGACTGCCTCGACCCACTGCCTTTAGGCTAAACTTCCTTATTTAATTCAGTTCTACAAGTCAAAGTGATTTCATCAGACTTATCCACTGAAGACAACCAACATTCCAGGACACTCGGCTCTCCTTCCTTGCGTTTGTTCAAGGACTTGAAATACGGGAATTAAAATAATCTCTTGGACACTTTTGTGTTGTTTTTCTTTTGCTTTGGGTGGGGTGTTTTTGTGGGGCATTTTGGGGGGGTTAGGGAGGAAGAGTGTTTAAAATCTGATTCTCAGAGCACACCAGACACGGAATCCAGCAACTGCTTCCAAAAATATCCAAGCAAACAAATATATACCACTACTAAGGAAAAGTATTTGTTAAAAAAAAAAAATATTTATTTGGTGCAGTGTTTATATGCAAGAAAATTGCATTTCAGTACCAAAAGAGAAAACAAGACTAGCAGAGTCATTTCATTCAAAAGATTTATCCTTCTTAATAAAAGTCACTTGGTATGGCTTTTTGATCCTCTGTACTATGATTATAAATTATTTTCAAAATTGAGGTGGCACTCTGATACTAATTACATTTTGTTAAAAATATACGTGCAGATAGATAAAGGAGAGCTCTAAGAAATTAAAAGCCAAATTTAATAAATGAGGTAGTTCATCTGGTTAGGCAGAAATGCAGATTTGGGTTTCTTTATATAAAACATCCACAGTTCCTGTACGTGCATCTGCAGTTGGAAGTTTATCTCTTGCAACACAGCCTCACTGAAAAGCTTTACCCTGTGCCTTTCACAGCATGAAGAGCTGAAAAGTCAACCTCCATGCGTGCAGCCAGGAACCTCACCATCAGGACACTCAACTCACTGCTTCCTGCTAAAGCTCAGGAGCATCCCTTTCTGTAGTCCATGAGTGACAGCAGGTTTTGCCCTTTCTGGATTCAGAGCAGCTTAAGGCAGAAGAGCACTTAATTAGGACTGTTTCATTTTAAACAATCTATCTTGGGCAACTGCTGCGCTGAGATCCTGAGGATATGTATTTAACTACCTGAATATAAAGTGGTTTTTTTTTCCTGTGCCTCTACTGTAGTGCATGAAAGCTTCCCTTCATATATACTAAAAAACATTCACTTTTTAAATCGCCAACCAGCAGCTCAGAGATGAACGTTCACATTATTTAACATTTAATTTAAAACACTACTAAACCAATTGTCTCAGCATCCTGTTACAAAAATCTTAAGTTAAATTGTGATTAAAATTGCCACTATAAGCCTGCACCTGATTATCAAGTAAAAGTTACTCGACTAAAGAGAGACATTTCAGCAAGCAGTTGACAGAATGACTTTCTGCCAGGTCACACAACAAGAAAGGTGCTTATTGTGATAATCCTTCACTGATTAAGATCAGTCACTGTAGCCAGCACAGAACCGAGTGTGCAATCCTTCATGTTGTTTTTGAAAGAAAATTCAAAGAGAAAAAAAATCATTTAAAAAGTGAATAAATATCCCAGACGCCCATGGCTTTGTGTATTCTTGTTCTCAGAAACATCAGTCAGCAAGGACAGACAGCGTTGTCATCTGTTTGCCTGTTTAAAAAAAAAAAAAAAAAAAAAGCAAAGGCTCAAGATCTGCTGACAGACAATCTTACCAATCACTTTGATGCTTCTCAACAGAATAGCTTCATTAGGGGACAAATCACGTTTATTTATCTTTATAAACAAAGTCATATTTCAAGATTTGGGACATTATTAAAAACAGCCAAATATTTTACCTGCATATTTTTATAAATCCAATCTGTAAACACAGTCATATTCCCATACACACCAGGTCTATTGGGACTAGCACAGCCAGTTCCCCAGCTGGTATCTCCAACCAGCCACCATATGGAGTTTTTGTTAGTTACCAAAGGACCTCCACTGTCACCCTGCACAAAACACAAGCATATTGTTAGTGACCTGGTCACCGGGAGAGACACAATCTATTTCACTTCAGGAATACAGGTTAGGTTTCAAAAAAAGCTAATCACCATTTTAAGGCAGCCACTGAAACAAAATGCGATGGCAATTACAGTATTAAATGACAACTGCTTGCAATAGGGATGAAAATTGTTTGCCCAAAGCTCTAAATGAGATGGGCATTATTGACTTTCTTGTCCGCAAGTATAACTTTAGGTCTCACCATAATTATGAAGAGCATTCACTTTCGAGTACCAGATAACAACACATCCTTGAAGAATTTAAAAGGACTGTCTCACCTTCTCTGGGTGTTTAGCAAGAACTTGGCACTGGCAGTAACTCAGAAGATGAACTAATACAGGCTTTCCACAAAAGGAACTAGAAGCCCAACCAATATGTTGCTCTTTTTGTGCTTTTTTTTTTTTGTGGGATGAATTTGTACTCAATAGATGATTTAAAAAGCCTACTAGTAAGGCCACAAAAATAATCAAATCATTTTTAGGTGTTAATTAGGAATAATTACCTGACAGGAATCGACTCCTCCTCCTAGATATCCAGCACAGATCATGGTAGGCAAAATCATGCCATTATAGATATAGATAGAGTTACATCTAGAACGTTCTATTAAGGGCACCATGACATAATTCAAGTTATTTGATGTTTTACCTAAAATTGAAATATGCACAAAAATATACATACAAAGATAAAACTAGAATAAGCATCATGTTATGTTGCTATTACAAATCCCAGCAGCTAGCATTGTTCAAATGAAATAAAATCAATAGAAACATCAGGATGGACAATTAAGATGTATGGTCCATCCCACAGAGACAATAGTGACATCAAACCTCCCAAGAGGTCAATAAGTTATCTTGTATTGCTGTCAGTGTAATCTAAAACAAAATAACACGGCATCTGTCTGCCCACTCCAGACTCAAATCAAATATGTTACCTACAGGGCTATTAAAAAGCATGTGAAGTCTGCAAAAGGCAAAGAGGATCTCCCCACAGTTTCACACACAGGCAGTCAGCAATTCGCATATTCGGGTCCAGTTTCCCCAGCACCTCCCTCCCCACACATTACCTTTTCATCCTCCCTTTCCTTCTCAGTTCGCACAAATTTACCTGCATCACGCTATCTTAGCTTGAGATGGTGGAAAGTACATGTTCCTGCCCTTCCCCATGTCCACCATGTCCATGGTTTGGCATACAGATACCCTTGTAACACCAGAGTATTTTTAGCCCCAGGTACTGACTGGAGACTCTTTTGCAGTCTGCTGAATGCAACACATCACAACTTGCTTTGAGACAGAATGCCCTGTGTAAACATTAGGGGCTGTAAAATTGGTGAAAAAATAGCACATCAACAGATCAGACTCCAACTGCCCACACAGCCCACGTAACAATCATTTGTAGGCTGAAGAGGACTGGTTTATGTAGAAGACCAAAATATTCCAGAGTTATTCTTACCTCCTTGGTACTCTGCTCCCCAACCAGATATCCAACACTGCTGATTAGGCTGGAACATCATCCCTGCATTAGGCAGACAAACTGGCCTTACAATATCTACAAAACAAATATAGTAACATCTGTAGTCCTAGATGCCCAGACATAATTCAAAATAAATGTATATGAAATATCTCAGCGCGACCACCACTTAAATCCATACACACCACACATTTTCTCTGTACTTTACCTTCCTCACAGATAACGTGTACTGTGCAATGCACACAGCAGTAGACAGCTCACCAGCTGCCCTTTTACAGATGGCTACCTAATCTTCACCTCAACGTCAGAAACAAGCACAGTTAGTGGTTCTAGCTCAATTCATCAGGCTAACTAGAAAAAACAACACCAGCTCTTCTAATCAGTACAGGACAAAGCACAAAAACTTCCAACTATCTCTTTGTGTTCTCTTTGCAAAATTCTGCTGAAAATAATCACAATGCAAGGATTCAATGCCTGCATATAAGAAAGGCAAAACATAGAACCAGACAACCCTACTCCCAGCAGAAGAAGAGCCCCCTCCAGGTGACTTCTAGCAGCTTTAAACTGATGCACTGAAATACAAAGGACCTGTACTGAGAGTGCCTGTACATGTAAAGCACTTTAAGTTTAAATAATTTTTTGTCCACTAGTATTAACTGCTTGCTTACAAACAGATTACATCAACTTTTAAGAAAGGAACTTCTTGTAACAAACCAAACCCTAAAACCAAATGTTGGTGGTTTTTGTTTGTTTTTTTTTTTTTTTACTCCAGTTGTTATTTGATATAATTTGGTTTAAGGTTTAGTCAGTTGCTCTACCACTACATCCTAAGTCTGCACATATAGGAGTTACAATACTTAAGCACTGTATAGCATTCTGGGGTAAAAGTACATTACTGAGATGAGAACAAACTCCCTTACCATGTACTAGATTTAAAAAAATCCTACTTAGAAAATGAGATGGTGTGCACTCTACCTCTACCATGTCTGTCTCTAAGGTGTCTTTGCTCACATTTTACATTCTTCTACAAGGTTTTATTGATGAACTTAAGCTTTAACGGATGTGCTTACTGCCATTGGATTCATGCCTTAAGACAACCAATATACATACCAGTAAAAAACAGCGGCGTCTCTAACTTCATTAGGGCAATGTCATTATCTTTAGATTCTGTATCATAATCCGGATGGGAAATTATTTGTTGCACTCTGTACCCATATCGTAAAAGCATCTCATTCTGGTTCAGAATCCCAGCATAAACCCTCCAGCCGTATGGGTCAGAAAATCGTCTATAGAAAAAAGAAAGGTTGGAAGGTTTGCTTCTCTGGTAATGAGTCATGGATTATGACTTTCCAAAAACTTTCTTTCAAAATGGTAGTTAAATGCAAGTGCGACCAAGAACACACATGATTTGACTACTGTTTCAGAAGAAGAAGGTAAACATCTGACTTTGGGAAAGCTTGACTCTAATTTCATAACTATATCCAAAGATTCTCTGAAAGGGGTTAGGTATCACTGTCTATCCCCTTAGTCACTCAGCACAGCAAATTCTAGTCTGAGACTGCAACACTGAAGTCTATTGATTTCCATGGCTGAGGGATCAAGAAGTTATTTCTGAGGTTTCACATGCCAGTAGTATCATTTGCGTATACTATCCAAAGCACGCAAAGACAGAAGCCAGAATTAATAAAAACATGATCTAGTGAAAGAATCTCACAATCTTGAAAATACTGGGGGAGGGAGAAGTGTTTTGTTTTGGGACTTAGTGTTTTGGGGTTTTTTTTTAATGTTAAGCATGCTCACTAGACGTAATTTAAGGAGACTCTTGTGTTTCAGCACAGTTTACAAATACTGAATAGAAAACTTCCCACAAGTGTTAAAACTCCCTCCATGAGAACTGCCAATGCAGTAGTGCTTGCAAGTTGTTCCCTCTCAAAGAAAAACAAAATAATCGAGACTGAAAACCAGATTTGCACCAGCTACAGCCTGATTGTCATTCCTGAAGCTTTTGCATACTACAGAGTTCAGAAAAAGAAGGGATAAGATCGCCACATAAACACTTGCATTCCTTTCTCAAGGTTAAGGACAAAGTCATTTTTCCTTGGCTTAGCCTCAGACTGTGATCCAGCCAACCAATCATTAACATGTTTTTATTTCATGGGTTTTCCCTCCAACAGAAGTGGCCACCTTTTAAACATATTCTGCCACTCAATGCAAGGTACCACAACACTCTCACCTGTCCTTCATATGTTAAAAATATACAAATCACCAACTATTTTTCTTTTCAATGTCTACATAAAGTGTTCCTCAGATAAGTACAATTCTACTTTTATTGGGCTTTACCAGCTTGTGCATGATGATACAAGGAAATAAATGGTGCAGGCATCTTTAAATTCATCATATCTACAGTTGTGCAATATTTTGAGATTTTGGCATTATTTTTTCCTCTTTTCTTTGCTGAATTACACTTTGAGGAAAAACATCTTCACAATAGCATTGTACTGCCCAGCAATAAGTTTTATACCTCCTTGGGTGGGCATCTTTGCCCAACACCACTGTCCAACTTAATTTCCATCTTTAACAAGTAAAATCAGATCTTTTTTATTGCAGAAAGCAGATGGATGATCTGCAGCCAGCCTCCTCCAGGACGAATTTCCTCTTAATACTTGAAAACCATACTGCTACGTAGCCAAAATAATGTATCTAGAACCTGCATTCTTCACAGAGCAGGGGGGAAACAGTATTTAATTCAGTTTTAAAGGAGAAATTGGAAGACTTCATTAAAATTGTGCATTTCAGCCTGAAGCAACAAACACTGCCATTCAAGAGATGAATGAGCAAGCCAGTCACCTCTGGCGCCCACGTGAGACTCACCCTTCCACACAGTGTGCCGCAGTCACTATCCACTGGCGAGTGATGATGGAGCCCCCACAGACGTGGGTGCCCTGGACGTGGAGGCTGACCTGCCACGGCCACTGCCCCAGCACCGCCCCGCTGCCACCCACGATTCTGTTCATAATGTTCACACTTTTAGTGGACAGGCCGCAGTCTAAGGAGTCAATCACACACATACCGGTGTTAGTTAAAGAAGAAGCTGGTCTGGGGGATGCTTCTACAGCTCAGGCTTTGCCAGCAGAGGGGAGCTCAGACCACATCTGACGTCTGCATTGTTGCCTTTGATACTTCACAGCCTGGGCCCTTGCCCTATACACCAAGATCCTGAAGCTCCTCTAGCCTAGACCCTTTCACACTTCAAATGCAAAACTACACATTTAGTAATTGCTGCCCTCAGTTCACAAAGAACCATAAACCAGTCGTTAATCACACCTCTTAGTGTGGTATTCAAGCACCTCTGGTGAGCCACACAGACACTTGTGCTGTGCAACACAGCAGTCAACATCCAGGTGCCACCTAATGACAGCCATCACTGTCATTAACACACCACCCACGCGATTCACCCCATGTCAGAGAGCAAATGTGCCACAGACAAACCACCACGGCTGCCGAATGAGTGCTACAGAGCTTCACTACAGGCCACTCATTTGAAGGAACAGGTGGCAGCAAAGACAAAAGCAACTGGGGATTTATGGGGCTCTAACATCCCCCCTGTCTCCTCTCCCACCCTTCTCCTTACACTGTACCATCTGAAACTTGGGAACCACAGTTAAATCATCTGTCCATCAAAAGATGACAACTATTTATACAATTACAAAAGGATTTCCCAGGCAGAGCACTTCAAAGCATGAACAAGCAGAAGTCTGAGAAACAGCGTCACTCACCTATGCAGCGCAGAGAAACCACTTTTCCTGATGCACAAGAATCACTGCAATAGAAAAAAACCAAACAACAGGATTTCAGGCACATAGTGAAGCAAATTGTGAGCAAAGTTGACTCTCCAACTGCTGGCTACCCTTTCTACCTACGAAGCCCTGCCTTCACCCTCCTCTTCCTGCTGAGAACTCCATTCTTTGCTCTCTCCAGCTAACCTACCAGCACCCATGTGGCTTCCACCACTTCTTCCACTGTCACATGGAAGACTGCAGTCATCAGTACAAAAGCAGCACGATGAAGAGCAGCATGAGAAAAAAAGCTGAGCTGATTTACGAAGTAGTTAAAAAAACACCTGAACAAAGGAGCCACGGGAACTTTGTAGGTACAGCAGTCTACGGGTTTAGAAACTAGACAATTCAGAGTTGTTTAATTGGAATAAAAATGATACTTTCCACACTGAAAGATCCATTTTGCCTGCTGTGTGTTCATGTGACTGAAAAAAAAAAAAGGTAACTAGCTGCTGTGAATGTGTAGCTGCTAGCTATCACCACTATATAGAAATGCCTGTTGATGGTTCAAGAGCCTTAGAAAAGTATCTTTGACATGGCAATCTTCTAGACAGCATGGAAGGAGCTTCTCTTAAAAAGAGATGTGTTTTTAAATAGAAGGGAGAGCAGTTGTTGTAATCAAATTAAAAACAAAATCTCTTTCCCTCTAACAATCCCGGTTAAAGATGTGCTTCCATTATGTTACAGGCAGAAGCTACACTAGCTAAAAAGACCCCTGATAAAAGGAAAGAAGTTTGTATTAAACAAAGATACCTGCTATACAGTTTCTTGTACAAGTCTATATCCCCAGCACTTGTGTTCAGTTTCATGTAGCTTTTCAAGCCGCCTTCAGTTGCTACTCCTTGACTGTAGAAATATGTATCTCTGCCAAACAGAAAGTCTATTATGAAACCCAGTAGTTTCAATTTTCAAACAAGCAATAAACTGTGCCAAGTTAGAGTTCATGACGTGAACATTTTAAAAATTATTATTTTAATTAAATGCCAGTGTTACAGTGCCAGAGTCGCAGATTCTTTAAACATGTCAAGCTCCATTTCCCATCAGTTACTAGATTAAAATAACATGCATACATTCAGCCTCAGGAAACAGGGCATGATGAAGAGAAGACATTACTGGTATATTTACACAGCATAACAGAGTTCAGGTCCAGTAAGTTATGACAGCCACATTTCTGTTGGACTATGACAAGAGAAGCAAGTGCTGCTGTTCTACCAAGCTCTCTAGTTGAGGGCCACCTACGTGTAGTTGCCACTGGGCTATCTTACTGGAGCTGGAACTATTGGGTTCACTGCTGGTTCAGAGACCATAATTTAGAGCACCACGATGCAGTGTGGGCACACATCAAGTTCTACCTGCCTAGGCAATAAATTCACTCCATTATTCCACACATTCAGAAGACAGTATTTGCCAACTGTATCAGAGAGGCAACATCAAGTATTTCAACCACAAAGGAATATAGGCTACAGCCTTATGTGTTGAGACACGGGCAGCACTCTGGGCCACAATGTTCCACGCCAGTTTGTGTTACTTGTGTCCTCAGAGAATCAAGCCTTTCCATGCAATACTGTTGATGACAGGTTGTTACTGAGCAATTATAATGATCTGAAGCGAGCTCTGGAAGACAGCTGTGAGTGAATGAATGGGATACAAGTGACCCCACTGAGTAACCACTGCATGCACACCAGACATCTTCACTTGTTGCAACATTTAGTGTCTATTCTTTAACAACTACCATTGCTAAAATCAGACCCACCTGGGCTCACAATAACTAGACTGCCAACTGTTTTTTGTTTCAGATATGCATTCTTAAATATGGCAAGAGGGAAATTTCAACCTTTCTATGCATGTGCAAAGGCTGAAAAGGGTTGGACTTACATGCTGTAGCCCATGTCTTTACATGCAATCTTCCCGTAATTGTCATTCCAGTCATCTTGACAAACAGGATACCAGGATTTGCTGACAGGTGAATAAACTTCCAGGATAAAGTCTGGTCCAAAAAGTCTAACTGCCAGGAAAGGAAGAAGAAAAAAAAAAAAAAGGGAAACCAAGAACACCACACACTATATTAGTGCTCTTTCTTTATTTAGAAGTATTGTTACCCATAATACTTCCCTGCATATGTGAACTGGTGCTAATTTAATGATGCCTTCTACTCAAATTCTGAGTAAATATCAAGCAGATAGAAATTTTGCAATGACTTAATTCTTACGTGTAAGGTGATTTAGAAGAACTACCAGCTTAAAAATACAAGTGCACAAGATAGGGTTCATCTTTTCATTTCAGCTTTTATGCTCAAAATCCTCTTTCACGTTCTACCACTGAGAAGGACTGTAATAAGCAATCTTCTCTTATCTTTTATCTAAGCAACCGTATATTTCTAAATATATAATGTAAATAAATGAAATATAATATAGTGTATGATATTGTATATACCTTACTACACCAAATTTCTTCAAAGAAGTTCTTGTAGAGCAAGAATGTAATAAGCAAAAATTAACTCTGACATTCCATACCCAATTATGTATTTATTTGCACAAGAAATTAATATAAAACAGTTCAAACAAAAGAACAGATTGAGCAAGCTTCTCCAAGAACACATTATTTAACCAAATGGAGAGGAAGACCTTCAGAATGTTGCCAGTAATGCTAACGAATTTACAGAATATAAAGTTCCCACAGAGAGAAAAAGAGCACACCTGGAGTTTTCCAGAGTGCCATTGGCACAACACAGATGTTAGGAAAAACCACACCTTGGAATGGACAAATCAATGATGTTTCCACTTTCAGGTCTGCACTAAAGTTTCCCTTGGCGACTTCTCAGTTGGAAACACTGATTAGATCTGGCTCTCTTACACAAAGGAGTTACAAAGTAGTTGAAGCTTTATTGGAGAACAAGGAATGCAAAATGGGGAAAAAGACAAACTGGACTGAAGACCACCAGACTTATGTTGTTACCTGAAGCTCAACAACAACACCACGTTCAGTTTTCCACAAAGCTCATTCAAATTAAAATGTAATATTTTAAAAACTGATTCAAAGTTAAGCCAGCTCAAACCAGTAATTTTGTTTCAGATTTTCAATCAGACTGGAAACAAAATTAATATCTAGAACAATTTTAGAGATATAACTTTGGCTAAAATGGCCCTTTTGTAACTTAGGCAAGCTTTGGACAAGGCAATTGGCACAAAAATTCCTTCAGTTGGCTGAATGTCCCCTCCCCCTTGACTGCCAGCACTCACCACACCGGGTTTCATCCTCCCCGTTGGGGCAGTGGCTCACTCCATCACACCACTGGGAGGGCGGCATGCACACTCCTGAAGATCCACACTCGATTAAGGAGCCAAGGCAACGATTCTCTACTGCAGGGAGAGGCAACACAGCTGTTAGGCTGAACATCAGCTTAGCCTCAGGCAAGTACTGTCAACTCTCATCTTAAGGAGTATTCCACTTTGATAGAGCAAAACATCAAAGAGCTCTTAAACTCAGAGATGGGAGGAGGCTTAGCCTGACACAACAGAAGATGTATTGCTCTGTCCTTTACATCACTTGTCAGGTTAAGTCAGTGATGCAGCTAATTGGATTTTTGTCCACTGCCTTCCCTGAATAAGCAAGCACCATTAAGTTGTCTAAAAGGAGTCAGCTTTACACTGACAAAGCATAACACTTACAAGCAGAAAAGGAGGAAGAAAGTGATTACTCCAATTACATCCATTTGCTTTCGCTGCCATTTAAAACAAGATTACACTCACCCTATATACCTCAGTAAGTAAAAAAAAACAAACCCTAAGAACACAGTGTCATCCTAATAGTTTTAAATGAACTCCCTTCTCTCTTCCTTTCTTTTCCTGTACAGAATGCAAAGGAGAGGCTCCTAAAAACAGCAAACTGTTTTTTCAGTTTCCTTTAAAAAGTGGCTTTCATCAAGGACAAGACAAACTTCATCTAAGCCAAACAGAATTGCTGTAGCCCAGTTTCAGAGTTCAGTCACCCTGGTTGGGGATAACTTCCATGGCAAACCTATCATCTGTGATAGAGCTTAGAGTGGTGAGACAGGCTGGGCTCACAAAATGTGAAAACACTTCCACAGCAAAAGCCTCACAGAACCAAATAAAAGGACATGAGTTACTTTTACTCCAAGAGAGGTCGCACTTTACCAAAATAAAACATATCTTGACTGTTTACACTCTTGCAGTTAAGGTATACAAATTTGCTTCAATATTCTTCCTTCATTTGAAATTAAAGTTCAAATCTGGAACAGAGTTCCATTCCAAAGGGGATGCACAGCAGTACCTTCCCTAATAAAATGCATGGCAGAATGCGTTGGTCATGCACAGTCACGTTCCAGTTATCCACCAGTGCAAAAACCCTTGCAAAAGGTCAAACTACTCTTCACTAACAGCTACAACACTATACAGCTGTAACTGCACTAGCTTTTGCCGGACAGAAAGGAGATTTCCAGAGAACCCACCTGAATAAGCCACTCCAGAAGAATCAAAAACTGATGACACCACTTAACATTAAAAACATATCTACTTGATGAAGGAAAAGGAAAGCGACAGCAACATTGTTCATTGAAAAGAAAGGAAAAACCAAAACCACAAACCAAACTGAGCCTTTAGGAACCAATATTAATCTCTCATGACATAGGTAATGAAGACTTTCCTGTCCTTAATTCAGCATAAAATGGAGGATAAGAACATATATTTCTAACTTTAAAAGTTTAATATGTATTTTGAAAGAAAATTAAATAGCCCAAAATTCTTACCAAAATACCAGATGAAGAAAGCACCGATTGCACAACAAATGACTAGTAAAATCGATAATATAATGATTATGATTGTCTTTACTCCTAAAATGAAAGCAAGGAGAAAAAGAGAAATTAGACTCACAAATAAGGTAATTTCCAGCCACCAGCACTATTTTCTTGACATTAAAAAGTGACTTTTTATGCCAGCTAGACACCACCCCTCCTCCAAATCACCCAGGTTCCTATCCAGTTACACAGCCATCCCAGCCAGCTGTTACTTTTTCATCCATGGGGAGACAGTTCTTCAATACAGGAGTTGGAAGGGAAGACTCCTTTTATTTGTTATCTTACTTTTAAGACTCTAAGTGTAAAACTGGAAGAAATCCTGACAAAACTTACTTGATGCACACGATCTTCCAGACGAATGTGCTACTGGCCTGCTGGACTGATGGGTAGCAACTGTTGGGACATAGCTTGGCACCAATGGAGGATTTGTTGAGAAGGGTGGATACGGGTGAGCACCTACGGGCTGCCTGGCAGAATACATGTTTTCTGGCTGAAAGCCATGATTTTCATAATATGGCGGAGCACTCTAAATGATAATGTTCAGGGGAAGGAAGCAGGAGAAAATTATAAGCAAGAGGCAATACTGCAATTATATAAGTTTCAGATGCCATTTACATTCAGAACTCTACAAAGCAATTCTATCAAAGCAGAAACATACCATGCACGCACACACATTCTAGTGATTCCAGTTTACGTGGAGAAAGAGATTTACAGTACATGCCCAATACCTTGCACTTTGAATAATAAAAATAACAGAGAGTGAGGCTGGAAGCCATATGAAGAGATCAGTTTCCTGATCCAAAGTAACTCAAACTAATAAGGATTCTTGAGCCCAGCCCTCCAGCTGGCCACACAAACCATTACACTGGAACATCTGACAGGGCAGAAATAAGCAGCAAGGACAGCTTTAGGCATTGAAAGAAATGCTGACAAGTAACAGCCTTTGTGTGCATTTGTCCAGGTCTAGGATAAATGCTCATTGCCCCATTTTGTCCTAAGACAACACCATATATACCTAAGCTACTTCTGAAATGCACTGGCCTACAGTAGGTTGTGGAATATATATCCTGGAAGAACTGTAAGAACTAGTTAGAAGCTTTAAAAGCTTAAATCTCTCCCACAAGTATCTGAGCACTTGAACTGCTAGTTAATTCAAGCCTCTTACACCTGCCTCACAGTACATCTTTCCCTTTTTGCAGAAAAGAAAACATAACAAATAATCTATATTTTAAGACTTGTTAAGTAGGACATCACTCAATAGGCTGCTACTTGTAAAGAAATAAAACCTCATAAAAAAAATCAGAGAGGAATATTTTGAATACTTTGTTTACTTACTGGAGTAGAGGCCATCTTTCCGTTGTCAGTAGTACCGAAAATATTCAAGCGTTTGAAAATAAAGCATGAACCTATATATTAAAAACAGAAAGCAAACACAACCAGAAGCTTTATCTACCTTTCTTGTTGTTTTTTCCTTTGGAAAAATGCCAAATCGGGGGCGGGGGGGGGAATACAGAAGTATTTCAAGAGAGGGTACAAATTAAGGTGCAGCATGAAATCTGATCTCAACAGCCTTTCAATACCACCTTGAGAATTATACAGTGGCAACTATTCATTAACACGAGCGCCACACAAACCACAAAGTTAGTACTCACTCTTGCTGACAGAATGAGAGTTAAAGAATATCCTGGCAACAACCCACATGGTGTCAGTACCAAATTGAGGTACTCCTGCCTCTCTCAACACTTACTCATGTATCGCTCTGAGGTTTATGACACAGAAACGAGAACATGAACAAAGCATCAGGAAATACAAATTCAACTAACTCATTTGGTAACGCCACAGATAGGAGCCCCACAAACCATATCTTTTTCACTCTTATGCATTGCCAACAGCTGCTCTCTTGGTTGTATGCTGTAGCCACCACACCAAAAACAGGGAGAGAAGTATGGCAGGGGAAGAATATGCCACACCAATATGAAGTTTTTCAAATCGAATAAAAGAAAGAAGCTACATCCAATGTTTCAAGCATATAGCAGTTTATTTTAAAGTTAAACATTAACATTAAGTAAAACCACAGATTAGCAAAGACAAGAAACACAAAATGTTTGCTGCCACAGTTCTAAAATAGGCAAACATATCCACAAGAAAACATTTTAAGAAATAATTTTATCTGTGGTGTCCTCTCATAACACTATGCTACATGAAAAAAAAAAGCCTAGGAAGTGCCTCTGGGATACACTGAGAAATACCTTTCCTCAGCTCGCAAAGCAATGTCCCTGCACACAAAGTATAAGGTTATCTTTTAGAACCTGTACCAAGGTGTTATCTCACCCAAAACTGAACTGAAAATGTCTTTGAAGATTTCAACAGCAGCTTGGCAGATTTAGTGTGCCAATGCTTCATGACAGTTTAGGAAGGATGATTCTGGTATTTGCTTATTAGCGCTGGCAAAAAAAAGTAAATAACAATGCACTGTTGAACTCTTAGTTGCAAGGCAGACAGGTGAAAAACAAGTCTTACTCCTACTTACAGTAAATCCATCAGATTGATGACTAAGGCTTCAGGACTTCTGCTTTATGTTGCATCCATTATTACTCAGCTCTTTATAGCAAAGTTGGAAAGTGTAGTTCTGCCCAGACTTAAAGGATAAGTAACAGGAAGATATTTTTGTTCCTTGTTCTCTGAAAACAAGGGGGGAAAAAAACAATTAGGAAGTTCAGTGATAGCAGACAGACAAATACTAGGTGGTGACTCTGAGATAAGACAACAGGTACTATGACCAAAGAAAGAAAAAAACATTTTCTACATTACAATTTGTAAGGCTTTGCAAATTGGCAAATGACAGTCTTCCTCACTCCTTTTTGTTGCTATTGTTGTTGGGGATTTTTTTAAATGAACTGAGGAAAAAAATATCTGTTGCTTAACTGGTTTTCAACCATTGTTCCAAATTTAGTTCTTGTTAATCCACTTCCCGTCTAGCTTCTGATTAATAACTGTTTTCCATTATCACACCACAACACAGATTTCCATGGTATTACACATATGTATTTGCCAGCGTATTAAAAACAGATAAAACCAAAACCACTGGGCTCCTGTCACTTTGCAAATGTTTAAGGCAAAAATTGATGCGTAACATCCAATAACGATATAATCTAGTTTTCTTAAACACACATCACTGACACACTTCAAAAGGTTTTACAAATATATCAGTAGTACAGCAACAACTTCACAGATGAGGAAGCTGGGTCACGGAGAAACAAATTGACCTATAAAACACTCCCCATACGAACAACTAAATAGAAGGAACTGACCTGTCTTATCTCAGTCCAATACTTTGGCCTCTAACTCACCTAACATATCAGACAGATTTAAATAGATCCCACATAAAAGGATCATAAACCCACTCTGGTGCAGAAGTGGGAACACACAACTATCTTTCCGTCTCACTGATATTCATTCCTTCTGATGTCTGCTGAGCTATAATAGCACTTTACTGGGTACATCTAAAGAAATAAACCTCAAAAGTTAGAGTGAACCAGTTGAGTTGAAGTGTACAGAGATCCCCAGGCAAGGAAATAGGAATGGAGTTCACGAAGCTCCAGCAGGCTTGAAGGAAGAAGATACCTGGCCCAGGGAGCTGAAGCCTTGCAGGTTGGCTTGCTAACACCTTCTAGCTTTGGTAAAAGTATATGCAAGTAATGCAAGGGACTCATCGCTCATACACAGTCAAGACTCTGAATTTCAAAACTTCAGTTTACTCCAATGTGGAGGAGAACCAGTGTTTGGACCTCCAGCAACACAGAAGGTGCAAAATTCGGAGTGCTTTTGTTTCACAACTCTGAAAGTAAGTAATGCTACTGTTTCTAATGACAGGCAATAATAAGAGCATAAAACCTATAGCCATCACCAACATAGTCTACTGATGAGTTCAGTGATACGTACTGCCTCACAGCTTGCAGCTGTTATACTTGAAAAATATTAGTTTCTGCTCACACACATCTTAGGAGTATTTTAATTGAAGTTCTGTCATGGATCATTAAGATTTAAAAAATACATTATTTTTTCCAATAAAAGTTGTCAGAACGAAAACAAGCAAACAAACAATGATAAAAAAATGAGAATATTACATACATCCAAACCAAATTTAATTTGACAGCTTTTTTAGTTTTTCTATGGATTTCTGAAAATTCAGTCTTTATATCTAAGCAAAAGTGGCAGTAGAGTTGGTATTTAGTTCATTTGATAATATACTAGTCAATCAAATATGGTCTTCCTAGACTATTAGTCCTCCAAAGGCTTGTCCTTCTCCCTACCACAGTGACAGCCTCTCTCTCCTTGGACAGGAAAAGCACTGAGCACAAAGTCGTGCTGCTCAGTTGTAAGTGGTCCTCACCACCACATCCCCCTAAGCCGCTCACCTTGCTATATCTGGGTGAAGGTGAGCCTCCACTTCTACCTCCTTAAAGCAGCATCAGGTCATGACTCCTTTACACTGCATGTCTTTTGCTAACTGGGAGCTGACATCCCCAAAAGACAACAGAAAGGAGGAAAGACAAAAAAAACCCTGAAGACTTAACCATGATTTTATTAACGAAACTAAGTTTGCTGGCTTTTACCCTAGGTCTCTATGCAAGAAACAGTAATCGCAGAATCATACGGTGGTTTGGGTTGGAAGGGACCTTAAAGGTCATCTAGTTCCAAGCCCCCTGCCACGGGCAGGGACACCTCCCACTAGACCAGGCTTCTCAAGACCCCATCCAACTTGGCAATGGTACTTCCTACCACACACCATGACATAATTATTACTTAAGAGCAGTACCGTACCTTGGAAGCATGCAGTTCCACAAGTACCACTAGCTATCTTAGTTTCCACAAGCTTTTATATAGACATTACTTTATGTTGTTGCCATGCCCAGACATATAAGTTAATAGGTTGGAATAATGACCTTCAGAAATCCCAAGACAAACAAGGAAGAAAGGAGAGGACAGAACGGTTAAAAGCCAAATGCATGAAGTCAAGTCCAGCTTCTAAAAGAAGGAAGAAGAAAAATATCCAAACAGTCTATGTGAACACTGACCAACACTAATACAGTGCCACATACAAAAAAATCAGCAGTTCCCTTCATTCAGATAAAGAAATTACAGTACATGCAAAGGAACAAACTGGCAAAACTCATACAAATAAAAAAGAGTACCTCCAGTACAATGCTCAACCATAAAAAAAGAGCAAGGCAACAAATTATGGCTTTTATTGATGGTGCTAAAAAGGAAGTATGGTTTGACTTTTTTATTTCCAACCGTTTTATGACCACCTAAGAAGTTTCGGCAGCATAATCTTAAACGCAATATAAGCATGATACGAAGGTGGGGAGGAAAGGGAGAAGGAGTAATAAAAAATTAAGAAGAGAAAAAACAAGCACAGAAGTGATTCCAGATTCACCTACACGATCTTTTCACACACTGTGCAATTCCTGCCTCTGCTACCTGCACAAGAGGAAAAAAAGCATCATCAAGATTCCTGTTTAACAAGCACCATTAGAAAATACCATGACTTAAATATGAAGCCAAGAAAGACTAAAATAAAGCCAGTTATGTACAAAAAAAGGAAAGGAACTAGATAAGAACTTTCAACTAATTTAATTATCAAGATTTCCGTAATACTTCTAAAGTAAGTAGTACTGAATATTTTTATTGTAATGACAAAAAAAATAATAATGTAATTTACTCCACGGGGTAAAATTTACCCTTTAAGAGGGGTCCAAAGACAAAACAACAAGCAACTGAATGTCTTAAAATTGTATCAGGTTCTTCCAATGTCCTGGCATTTCAGTTAACGCCTTTCAATAGGGGTCAGCTCTACTCCACGTGCCTATGCGGCAGCATGACGTATCTTGCACAGAACTATACAAGACTATGTAAATATTTGTATGAAAGGCTGCCACAAATAGAGCCTCGGCATTCTTAGATCTCCTAAGAAATAGCTTTGAAGCTACTCTAGATTAGCTCCTAAAATATTACTAAACTGTAGAACTACTTATCAACAACCATCAAAAAAAGGTGCCTCTTGATAAGCACTACCAGCAACTCAAATAAAGTCCACAACAGTATTCCCAAGGCCAGCAAACCAAGATTAATATTACTCCCACATGCAAAAAAAACCCAAAAACCTCTGAGCACAGCAGTCTCATTTTAAACAGTTGTAAGGCGCTTTATTCATACTACAAAAAATCATGTCTTCTCTGAAAACAAATGTTACCATGAAACAGCCCATCACAAGTACATCACATGCCTTTCTTAGGAAAGGTAGGGTGGGAAAGAGGCTGAAAAGCTGTTGCCTAACTAAGTGGTCCAAGAGCTCAAGGAAGAATCAAATCAGCCACGGTAGGAGATGGACCTATTGGTCAGGCAACAACTGCAGAAGTAGCCATTACACACAGCACCCACCACCCCATGCACACAGATCACTGCGTTGCTAGAGGATGCAGCAACAGCCAGCCTAACATTTGGATGCTTTCTTCCCCTACGCTAAACTCCTGGTTCCACCTCTGTCCCTTTTCCTACCATGGCAGAAGTAAGTAAAATTCCCACAGTAAGATTCATGTCTCTCTCTACAGCACTGAGAGTTTCTGGTAGGGAAAAAACAGCTCTCAAAAATACTTGTTTACCATATTCAAGTTTCAAATTAATATCGTATGAATATGGCACCAGTAGGTACCCACTCTGCAGAAAAATAAAAACTAGCAAAGTTAACAAATCAGACTCATTTAGATATTTGTCCAGGTCAGCTGCTTTCAACCTGTGAACTACACATCCCAAGGAGCTGTAAAACACTTCCAAGGAGTCTGTGCCAGATAAGAAAGTAAAGCAAGCCTGCTGGCAGGAGGTTTGAATTCACTCCGTGGGGAGGTTCACATTGTCAGAAACAGGTTTAGCGATCCATACATCAAAGACATGGGAGAAGTACTGATGTAGTAGCATGGACACAGCTGAGCTACCATCATGTTACTGGAATTAAATAGTGTGGATAGACCTTTGACTGATACACTGTCCAGGAGTGGCAACTCCTGGAGAAATATTTCGATTAGCAACCTAGCACACTGTTTCGCTTTGTTTTTCCATCAACATCCAGGAACACAGTTTCAACTAATTGCTATTTTCAGGCTATACTACTGTGACGGATTTACTCTAGGCTGACTTACATACGTGCCAGTATAATTTTTAACAGTATAAGAATGAAGGGAAAATGGAAAAAAAAAAAAAGACTTGCTAAGTCCTACTTTGACATCAGCTTTTATTTTAGCCCACCTGTCTTTTGGCTTTACATTTACATTGATACCTGTGGGTAACAGCCACAACTGCAACCATTTCCCAGTTTAATTGACCCGTGACACACACACAAAATGCTCATCTCTTTCCTCGGCTAACACTGCCTTAGTTGATGCAAATTGTCCTTCAGAGGTGAAGTGTCTTTCTTTGGTTCTTTCTAAAGCACTGAAGTCATTAATATCACTTAGTGAACACAGGGACACTTAGGACAAAGGCATGAAGGGAGAACAGTCTCTCAAATTCATTGATACCCACCCACCCAGAAACCGGAGGTGAAGTTGAAAGTCCAAGTAAGCTATGATTGCCAGTAAAGGCACCTGAGAGGAGGTGCCAGGTGGGGTTGGTTTCAACATTCAAAGCTTTGGCCTACAAGTTTCAATGGTAGGGCCACTAAGGGATGACTATCAACAAAGTTACTCTTCCACAATTACTTGACAAGTTGGAACACCTGTAACCAAAAATTAGCACATTTTTCAAGAAACCAAAACAGTGGTGACATTAATACACAGGTTCGGAACTAAATGCTACTCTAGTTTATTGTTCTGTCTGAGCAACTACTCACTCCATGACCTTGAAAAAATTGCCTAAACTTCCTGCATCCTGTTCTCCTTCACCACAACGCCAAGAGATGGACAGCCTCCGGAGGTATGAGGTGGGACAGCACTGCCGTGTCTACAGCACTCCTCATCTTGCCTCCAGTACCTCGCTGGGTCGTGTTATTTACTTCAGAGCACCCATTAAGAAGAAATTCTTCACGATAAGGGTGACAAGACACTGACACAGGTTGCCCAGGGAAGCTGTGGATGTCCCCTCCCTGGAAGTGTTCAAGGACAGATTGGATGGGGCTTCGAGCAGCCTGGTCTGGTGGGGTTGGAGCCGGATGATCTTTAAGGTCCTTTCCAACCCAAATCATTCTATGATGATTTGCGCTTCGCCTACCCGTAGTAAAAACCGGCTGCAGAAAGAGGACAAGTGGGTCAAGCAGAGGGAAACACCGCTGAAAGAGGCCAGCCTACGTGTCCCCTTGATTTTATCCGTCAGCACCTCTTCTTGTCGCTCTCGGGAGCTGCAGCCCCGGAGCCGCCCGCGGGGCTCTCCGGCTGGGCACCGCGCTGACCCCCACCTCGGCGGGGCCCCATCTCTCTTATTTCCGCGGGATGGGAACTTTCAGATACCTCCGGGGTCCCTCCGCACCCTCCTCAAAGCAAAGCCGAAGTTCCTTAATGACAGAGTCACAGAATGGTTTGGGTTGGAAGGGACCTTAAAGCCCATCCCTTTCCAACCCCCTGCCACGGGGGGGGACACCTCCCTCCAGACCAGGCTGCTCAAAGCCCCATCCAACCTGGCCTTGAACAGCTTCAAAACCGCAGGCGCAACTCAGAGCTGCCGGGACGATCGCTCCAGTGGCGACGGCCCCCACTTTCGTCCCCCGGCCCCAAGTGGCTCCGGTCGCCTCGGGGAAGAGCCCGTACGGGGCTTACCTGGGGCTGCCCCCGGCGGAGCGGAGCAGAGCCGGGACGGGACGGGACGCGACGCGGTGCACCGAGTCGGGAGCAGCCTCCGGGGAGGAGTTACCCGGCGGGGAAGGGGCAGGTGCAGCCAGGTGGATACGTCGCCCGGCCCTTTCCTCCTCCCGCCGCCGCCGGGGGGAGGGCGCTGCCCGCAGCCCGCCCCGCTCACCCCGCGTGGTGAGGGGGGCAGACGGCGCCGAACCAGCCGTCCGGAGTGGGATGTGTTACAGCACCTCCTGCCTGGTGGACGCCCGCAGCCAAACCGGGGTGACACCGAAAATGTCGGCAAATAAACTCTCTTGAGACTCGTTTTGGAGTTTTAGAAAGCAGCATCCTTTATTTCAGCGCTGGGCGCGTGAGGGCATGATTTCCATCAATCACGTGTAAGGAGACAAAAGCTGGGACAGAATGTATTCCCCACTCAAATGCACATGTATAAATTTTCCCAGAAATCTTATGCATATTCTATTATTTTAATATTATTAGGAACTTCACAACAGCCCAATCTCTGCTAATTGGAGTTTTGGAGCCAGCTCTGTCTGACCTTGCAGTTAAGATGGGAGTTGGTTAAAGAAGAAGACACATCTGTTCAGCACAGATCATACGGAACACAAGGCGTGACCATTTCTCTGTGAACAGTGTCTGGAAAAACACTGTTTCAAAAAAAAAAACAAACAAACCAAACTCACAAAACTTTGAGAAAAAACACCACCATCAACAACAAAACAAACAAACAATGCTATAAAGAAAACACGTTATCAGAAGGACATCCTATCTAAATTTCAAAAAATACTGTTACTTAGATGAAACTTCAGCTTAAATCAATATATTCGACCTTTTGTAATAGTGACTGCTTCTTGTTATAGCACCGCACTGTGCGTCCCTCTTCCCCCAGCCCTCTTCCTTCTGCCACCGACTTTTGCAAACCAACAAGCTGGGGGGAAGGCAAGGGAGCCCTGGGAGGGGCCCGCAGCACCGCGGGGAGGCAGTGGTAGTGGTGCTTTCCCAGTGTGCTGCGGTGATTCCTCCGGGCGGACTCTCCCAGGTTTTGGGTTTGCTGGCCGTGCTTCTTTTGAACTTACATATCAGTCTTTATTACCCTGCCTCTTAGGGTGTTATATGCAAATAAGAAGCCACAACACTCCCTAAACAGAGCAGGTCAGGAGCTGATAAAGATTGCTCATAAAACACACAGCCCGGAGAAATTACTTCCTTTTTTCCTTTTACCTTTTAGGGCCATTTAATAAAGGGGCACTCTGAAAAAAAACACAACACAATCTGTATTGTGACATTGCTTATAATGCTTTAGTGACTGGTGGTAACTCTCCTGTAAAGCAGATCTTCAAATGAGTGAGGATTTTCTCTTGCCAACGCTGAGATCCAATAAAAAAAAAAAAATGCACTTGTGTTCCAGCATCTCAGAGTACAACTGGAAAAGTGCAGAGGTGTTTGAAGAAATTCCACTCACTTTTCATAATAGCTCCAAATTAGGTACAATATCGCTGCATGCTACACTTAACATCTCTGTACCAAGACTACAGATAAGGCAAAGCACACAAGATTGGCATGATAAGTGTTTGGGATGTGTTTATATTTTCAAATGCATATCAAGGAACTACATCAAGCGTACCAAGAAGCTAAAATCATACCTTTGGTATTTTTCCAGCTCTATGTATTTATTCAAAGAAAACTACCTATCTTTGGAGCCTTTTATGCAAAAACATAAGAAACATTGGCTGAAACATCTTTAAACGTTAGCTTATGCTTTTCTGCTGAACTTTTTGTAGGGCGATTTCTGCTCATGCACTCCCAAAAGGAATCAGTGAGATTCAGTAATTTTCCAGTGTGGATTCAGTAGAAGGAATGGGACCTCAAATTCCACATGAAGTAAAATGTAAGATCGTCACCGCTGTGGTTCTATAAAGTGTCCACCTATGTGGCATGTCCCTGTCTTTAGTAACCTCTGTGTGTGGTTTTCAGAGCTTAGAGATATTTTAGATTTGAAGCAGGGTACCTGATTATAAGGTTTATTTATTATAATGTTTCCTTACCAAGACAGAGAAAAGTGGCCCTGCAAATTGTAATTCGGCATCATGGCCTCCAGGAGAGATCTAACCTGCTTTACAGAACCTGAACATTCCTCTGCTTTGGAAATTCACATCTTTTTTTTTTTTTTTTTGAAAGTCCTTTGGAGGCTGCTTACCCTTTAGGAAGGATCCACATTGCTTTATGTGCTATGAAACAATACTCGACCTGCTGTGGGGGGCGGATTCAGTGCAGCTCCATTAAACCAAGAAGGCTCTGCCTGGTTACAGACTTGAAGATCTGGGCATGTGCCAGCAGCTTGTTGATTACTCCTATTAACACCTTTTCTTCTCAGAGAGGGCTGAGCTGGTCAATGAACACTACATTCCTACCCTCTTCTCCCCAGTTCTTCCCTCCCTTCCTTCAGGCTGAATATGGCTTACTAAAAGGTTGGCCTTTCAGGTCTCTAAGGTGGTAAAAGCTTGAAAGATTTTTTTTTTTTTTTCAACTGGGTTAATATTCAACAAGGTTAACTCCACTTGCAAACAAAGGTCAAAGGTACAGGAAAGCTGGAGCAGCAGAGGTGGGAAGGGGGACACTGCTTCCTCTTGGCAGCAGAAGTATCAGGTCTGTCCAGCTAGTGAAGAACTACTTTGTGGCACTATGATCTTTTCCAAAATAGTTGTATATATGTATTATTGTGTTTTAATAAAGCAAGCAGGCTTTTGCAGAGCAGGATGCTGAGTATTCATTTTATTACTGGATTATAAGCAACCTTTAAAGGAGATATCAGTAGAGAGTTGGTTTTTTTTTCAGAGTGACTCCATGCTTTGGGAAGGGCAGGCAAGTCCTCTGCTGTTGAGGGACTTTCTCTTGCTGAGGAGCCCAAAGCTCACTGCCTGGAATGCCAAGTGTCAGAGAGCTTTAACATAGCCCAGTCCAACACTGCTCATCTTCACACTTACTACAAACACTTTCCTCTCACTTAAATATTAATAGTTTAAATGTTCAGTGAACCACTTCCTCCTCCACATCTATGTTTGTGCAGGGCAGGGGGAGGGTGTTTGAATGTCTTATTTTGTTTTTCTAGGTAGGCAAGCAAATATATCTATAGAGAAGTGCTAAACGTCCGAATTCCAGCAAGTAAAATAAACAGATCTTTCTTAAGTGCCTGGCATCACCTACCATTGTATATCTTACCACATGATACCTTTGCCTTCCCATGACACCTCCTTTATGCTATTCTTTAAGATAGCTCTGCCTACCCGTTAATCATAACTCGCTTTGTGTCCGTGGCACTTTGTCATTGCAGTTCGTTTCTGACTCTGTTAATACCCAGCATGTAATTTGCTCTATTGTCTTTTGTACTTCTGAATTTCCCCTGTCAACAAACCCAGGAGAGCGGGAGATAAGGTCTCTCTAAAGCCAGACTGCAAAATACTTACTCAAAGCACATCAGGATGAGCTTGCATTTGCCCCTTTGGGACTACAGGACAAGACTTCCTTTTACCACATCAATAGAACAAGAATTAGAGGTGTCTCCAGGAAAATTCAGTGCTAAAACTCAGGACTGAAAAAAATTCAACATTCAAATGAGGAACTAGCTCACCCAACTCAGCACCTATCTGTTTTCATAGCCCAGCTTTAAGTACCAGGTATCTTGTTATACCCTACTGCAGTGGAGTTGTCTATGCATTTTTTTTATCAGTACCATGAGAGAGAGCTCTTGTGGTTGACACTTTACGACGGATGCTACAGTTATGCATTCATCCATAAAATTACATAAAACCTGGGGACTTAATTAGTCATTTAATAACTAAAAGTAAGCTAAATGTGTATTGACTTTGGAAGTACGTTTGCATCTGCTGGCATTACCAAGAACACACATAAATTTACCTGCTGCAGGTATATTTGAAAATCAAAATAATTGGGCAGACATCTTCAAATATCATCTTTTTTTTTCTAACTGCTGTATGACTGTGAAACAGGAAGTAGTCCTTTGTTAAGGTATTAACTAAATATGCTGAAACCCCACAAATCCTTAAACCAATTACCCTGTTATCTGGGAACTAGGACAGGGTCTCATGGGCCTGCAGATTAGAAAGGTGTGTCCCTGTGAACATTCTTACTTCTTTCTGAGCCTTTCACTAACTTTTGTAGGAGTTTCAAGCCCTACACAGATGGCCCTTCTTGGTTGTCAATTCTTTTTTCTTTTTTCCTCCCAGTTTAAGTTTCTAGTATAGAGACAAAGAAACTTCCAGAGTTATGAAATTCTTTGCTTTCTCTCATGAGGAAGAAGCTGTCAGGAATAGTAAGTGACCTTAACTTCACTTTAGATGTATGTTGTTTCAGTGGCTTTCTTTTCTGTTATCATAGAACGAGAATAAAAATTCAAATACTGCTCTTCGTTAGATTTTTCTGGATTTACCGTGTGAATACAGCTGCATTTTCCTACATCAGAATATATTTGACCTGCTATCTACATTAAAATAATGCAACTTTTTGTGGCACAGAAACGGAATGACAACTTTAATTTATTCTACAATTTTTTTCCTGGTACTTGGGACTTTTTTTTTCACCAATCTTATTATTAGCTTTCTCTTGCCCTTGTAACACAAAGCAGCCATAAATCCAAACTGCTCAGCCAGTTAAACCAGGTTTATAGTTTCTCTTATGCCAACAAGCAGACCTGGAGAAACTAGAATGCATCAGTGAATAGAGGTTTGGATGCAGACTGATCTCACTGTTCTTGTAAAAAGAATTACACATATATACTTTTAATTGCACTTAAAATATATTATTTAATATGGATTTCCAAAGGATAGTGGCTCAATTCTTATACAATTGGTTTTAAACAATTAGTGGCAGAACTGTGTTTCAGCAGAATTTAGAATAAAATATTTTTAGTTTGCCCATTCCAAAATACTGATTGGGAAAATAAAAAGAAGCAAACCACAATAAATCTTAAATTAAGATGTTTTGGATCTAAATGAAATCTTGGGCAAGATTAAGATTAGTGGAGGCAAATCTTCTCAGCTGATAGTTTAATTATAATTTGTTTTTAAAACAGTGAACATTCCTCTTTACATCTTATATCAACTGACGGCACCTTTTAGACAATCGGGAAGATCACTGATATTCATTTCTGTGGTAATAATTCTGTGCAGCAGAAGGCCAAAAAAAGGAACAAGAACTTCTGAGCACCTGAACTTTCTGAATACCTGCATGAGATAACCAGAGATAAATCGTATCCGAAAAGAATTGCCTTTTGTTTGTCTGAATAGTAAAGAAACAGTTACACTTTTTTTTTTTTTTACTTTCAATCCTTGTTCAGCTCTGGCTTTGCTGTATAATTTGGTGAACTTGATTTCCATCTGCTTCCATTTTGTGCTCTGTAAAGGGACATTAATGGTATGCATTATCAGAAGGAATATAGCTATTTTCACATTTAGCCAAATATGTGTAAAAGTGCTTGGAGACTTGCCGAGTAATCTGCTCTAAAAGGGTAACAATGAAGTGTCCTCTTTATATTTACCTGCAGCTAGGCAGGCTTTTATGGTCTGTGCCTGCAGCAGGTATAAGTACTTGATTTTTATCAACAATTGAGCATTGTTTTAATTCCATGATAAACTGTGCAGATGAAGTCAGAAAACTGTAAACCACAGATTGGTCGCAAACAAAATACTGATCCAGTTCACTGCAGTTCATTTACATTCAGGAAACTATGCTTTCTATGAAAGGAGCTAGATTTTTTGTCCATAACTTTTCACACATAAGCTTTATGGTTGTGAGTAAGGCAAGATTTCATGGTTTGAATCTATTATTTTCAGTTATTTTTCTTGACTGTTTTTTACTTTAAGTGAAGTGGCTCGTTGAAACCCTATTTGCAATATGAATGTATTTTGCAATATGAGTATATTTTGGAGTAGAGAAAAAAGTGATGATTTCTGAAATAATTTCTGAAGCAGAGTCACCATGATTCTGCATCTCAATACAAAAGTTACTAACTTGTGGTAAAACAGCACACACGCAGCGCTCTTACTGCTTGCTACATTTTGCTTATTAGTAACTAAAATACATTTGCATGTCTTCGTCTTCATCATTCGTAGTTTATGTCGGACTCTCTTCATTGGTTTATTCTGGTTCAGTGGCTAAATTAAATTCTTGAGAAAGAACTGTGTTTGCTTGCCTGCTGCCTATGTAAAGAGGTCTTGTGTTTGAGAGAGCAAATAAAACAAAGCCAAAATATTTCTTATCTTTAAAGAATGCAGAAAGAGGAAATAGATCCTTTCTGATGAATAATGAGAAATGTGACATTGCTATTTTCCTCTAAGAAGTGGAAGATTGTTGTTTTAATTCTACCTTAACTGCCAGCACTTTGGCATTGAGCAAAAAAAAACGTTTTGAACAGGAAGTTCTTATGCAGTTTAACTGCTTGTTTACCCAACTTTTTCTTCTAGTTCTATATCACCTTTTGTATCAAATCCCAACCACATGGAAACATGTCAAAACTTTACAGGAAGCCAAGAGAAGCTAGCTGGAAGTACTTTTCTCTGAGAATGACTCAACATAGTTTATCAAGCTCGAGTACAACCATCCAGTGAGCAATTTTCAGAAGGTAATTTGAACCTTTCCTGAGAAAGGAGTACAAGACGGTTAATATAAGTTTTTGCTGGTGATGGACCTGTTTTCCTAAAGACTTACGTAGTAACAACAGCAACAGTCCTCATAAAAAAAAATACCAGCTAGGGTTGTCATCTTCACTGATGGTTTGATTTAAAATGTCAGAAGTTTTGACTGCACAATGCAAAACACTTGGAAAGCATTGTATGCACAATGTAGAAAATGGCCTTAGGAAATGTTTTCAGAAATATCCAAAGCTGACATACCCTATGTTTATTACTAATTCTGACATCGGACAATTAAGACTTAAAGGGTTTCTTTGCAAAATACTAGTTATCTCACTGTCCATCTGCACACGGTTTGAAGAAATAAAATATAATAGGTAGCACAGATGGAAGTCAGGCAACAGGAGATAAACTGAGAGTTAATGTTATTAATATTTTGCCTCTGTACTAATATTTTTCCCAGCGCCAGCATCAGTAGAGTTACATGAATGCTAGAAATGAAATGATAACATACAAAAAAACCCTCAAATAGGCATTATTTTGGAAATCCACACAGGCTGCAGGTACTGGTAAATATTTGTGATAATTGAAAATATAACTTTCCTGCCCTGTTTTTGTGTGTGCGTTTGGTTTTTAGGAAGTACCTTTACAATAATGATGAAAATTTAGGTTGCTTTGGAGCTTTCTGCATGCAGCTGTACCTGTTTGAAAGTTTAGTTACTTCCTGCCAATTCATATTTTTCTGTAACATTTTTGTATTGAAAATTTTAAAAGTAAGCAATTCGTGTACAGTAACTCCTTATTTTACTAAACTCCTTGTATTACTGAACAAGGTTTTCAGACTGCATATTCTTATTTTCCATAGAGAAGCTAAGGAGGAAAAGGGCATGAAAAAACAGGTTACTCAGTCCATTTCCCATGAAAAATGTCCTGTCTGGAACAACTTTCCACTTTCCCAGACTTTGTTCTACTTATTTGCTTATACGTCTGTTATGCCAGACTAAAATTTTGCTTCCTTCCAATCTTTTTCTATCATTCAAACAAGTATTTTCCACCTTTTTGTATTTCTAGGTGGATTCCACTTTTCACATGATTCTGTTCAATTATTCCTACTGTATGCAAAGGATCCCCTCTCTAATAGTGTTAATCTATTGCTCCTGCCTTCATAAAGCTTATGTTACTGTTGACTGCATAGCTGGAAAACCATGTAGAGATATGGGTACTGCAGTATCCAGGAATACATGGAATATTACAAGAACAATTCCTCAAGGAGTAAAAATACTGTCTTTGAGACAAGATGCAAATGTATCTGGGTGAATTAATATTGCCACTTTTTTTTGCCATGACATTACTACCTAATCCCATAGATAACAAGTATCTGAATCACCTGGCTTGTAATTGTTCTCGGAAAGTTGTATTCCCATTTTCTGTTCTATTTTTTAAAGTCTACTTCAAGACCATCCTCCCTTATCCAGATTTTGTGGGAGGCACATTGTAAATATCTAACAATTTTTTAATTATTATTTTCATTTATTTATCACCTTTATTAATGTCTCTGGTTTTAATTTCTACTAGTGTCTATGTACATGTTGCAACAGTTAGTATTACCTCTACAATAAGTGAAAATATTACCTTATTTTCTTTTCTCTCTTGTTGTTGTGTCTTCATGATAAAATAATCCTCTGCCCTGTTTCCAGCGAATTTAGTTCTGCTGAATTGCCCCTGCCTGATAAAGAGGATTTTCACACCTTTGAACACATCACAAATGCTGTAAGGTGCGTATTGTATGAAAAGGAGTTAACCTCTTCTTAAACTGGCTGTGCTGAAGTGGGAAGGAGAGAGTGAGTTATAACTTACAGATTGCTGCTCAGGAGTGAGTGAGTTCTTCACAAGTGATGCAAGAGCTTGGTGCCTTTGTGTCCTGCTGCTTCCTGAGCTCTCCAGGCTTGTTCCTGGGAAGACAGCCTTATCCAGAGAGTGCAATCACAGAGGCTGGGTCAGCTGATAAACATGTGAAGGTTCAGACCTTGGAAATTAATTCAAAGTGTAGTGGGTTGGATAGTCCATTAATCTCTCAGAGAGGAACAGCAACAGCTAAGGTGGACTCCTCACAGAGAATGTCATAGATATTGGCAACACTTGAGTAGGCTAGATAAAATATAGGGTTTTTTTATTATATTTTCCCTATGGCTTATAAATACAAAATAATCCTCTTAAAATTATAAAGTTGTACTGCTCTTGTTCATGAGTCTTGATACCAGTCAGATTTGTTAGAAAAGCCTAGTTAATACACAATCTTTTAACACTGGACTGCACTTAAAGCAAGAATTGTGAGATTCCACTGAGAAAACATGATTTTCCTGGTATCCTTGCAAAGATTAGAGTTAAGGCTCAGAGAGGAAATTACTCTGTAAGCGTTTGGAACTGGTAGATGACCTTAAGGCAAAGAATCCACAAAATAGTCAGACCTTTAGCAGCCCATTAATTACATCACCCAGAAGGGCAGGTGTGGATCTAGTGATTCAGGAGAGTGCCTGTACTTCAGCAAGACACCACTTGTTTGAGCCCTATATGAGAAGACTTGGAATTTTTATTTTAGATACGCTTAAGTTTACAAATTAGCCCAGGTGCCCATTAGTCATTCATTCAGCACAAACTGATTGGTCTTGAAACATCCAGTTATCACTTCTAAGAAGACTTCATGGAGGCCACAGGGTCTCCTGCATCCTATGCACCCAGCGTAGTTTGATCACGTGTATTTTGAATGCAACCCATCTGTACCAATCCAAAAATGGTAGCACTATGTGATGGGGCTACAAAAGCTACAAAAAAAAGGTGACAGAAGTAAACAGTATAAAGACACAACTTCTATACCAAGAGAGAAGGATAATCCTGTCCTAATAGTCTCATGGGCAATAGAGCTCTTTGCCTAGACTGTTACCTAGATGGGACTCCCAGGCTATCTCTCGGGCTCCAAATGGGGCAAGAACATCAGGTTTTGACTATGATGAAATGTCATACATTTGCATGTGAACAGTGTTAATTTTTGTTCATGGAGGCACTTCGCCATCATCCTCAAAGGGCTCCCAGAAGGACAAACACACAGTGATCCAGAAAGACCTGGTAATTCAGACAGGAAAGCAACATTGCAAAGCTCTGCAAAGAGCAAATGTATATCCCCAAAACAAAATCCTCTCAGGAGCACGGGAGCAATGGTTCTGGTTTTGGCGAGGAAATTTTCATATCCTGTTGTCCTGGAGGACATTTAGTGTCCCAGTTCAGAAGGTGAGGAGTCCTGTGAAATGCCCCTGAAAATGTGTGTCCATTTTTGTAGATGCTGTTGTGCTAAATCCACAAAATGAAAGGCAGGTAACCTTTCATCCCATCCCTGTTATGGGGTAACACACATGACAGATCTTTTTCAGAGTGCTCTTGAAATGGAAAGATATCCCGATCGTTTTCTCATTACCTGAATAAAAGGAAAGCCACCATAAAAAGAGAAGACTAAAGAGAAAAATTGCCCACTTCTCTCAGAGGTACCTAAAAGGTTGAGTATTCCTTAATAGCAGGAGCTGTAATCCCATGCTTGGCCACAAATTGGTTTAAAACACAGGAGAAGGTAAGTTCTTTGGTGGGACTTTCAGAAAAAGGTTGCTGTGATGTACAAAAACACAAGCGTCTCGGCCAGCTTCACAGCAAGCTGTTTACATAGTGTGAAACAGCTTTCGTGGCTGTGCTCTACAGGGCCTCCAGAGTAGCATTGTCACTGTGCAAGCCTGTAGGGCCAAAAAAAGAAAGTTAAGGCACCTTGCTTTCTCTCTGGTGCTTTTTAGGTTCTCTCTGGTTATTATTTTTTTTTTATTTCTAGTCAAGTGTCAACAAGAACACTGAAGTTTTTTAGGTTACTGTCTCCAAACCCCCCAAGTCAGGAGCTACCTCTTACTCGTGGGTATTCACTGAAGCAACTGGAAGGAACACTGTTCCAGCAAGTGCTTGAAATGCACCTTTGGTTATGTGTGAGAATATGGTCCTCACAGCGCAGACTGTTCTCAGGCCATTATTTCTGTCCCTCAGGAACAGAGCAGTTGCAAATTACTTTCTGTTGAGGCTATTGTCTGGTGCGATTATGAATCAGAAATTAATTTTCCCTTCTGGCTTTTGCATAAAATGCACAAAAGTCTGCTGACTGAGGCACTTGGGATGACCAGCTACCACCCACAAGTTCTGGATCAGTAAGGTATTTTGACTGAAACTGTAAAATACACACTTAAAGAAGTTGGAGGGGCACAATGCATAGCAATGGCACTGACTGCTGCTAATCATCCTAGGAAATGTCACAGGCATTGATGGATGTTGTAGGAAATAAATAAATATATAACACACCAATAGGTATTCAGTTATGTTCTTCTTTAGATTCAAAGGCTGGTAGGTAGATGGCAGATCTGTAAAATGCCTAATTTAGCCAATGGAAATGTTATGAGAGATACTAGAGTCAGTTAGAATTTGAGTCTGAATTCAAGAGCTTTCCCCTAACCTTTGTCACTTCGCATGGTCCATCCAGGCTTATGTCAGCTCATAACTCACCTTAGAAGAACTCTGCCAAATATCTTACGTGACCTACTGAAGCCTTGCCTGGAAAAAAAAAACAAAACAGAAAAGCCACCCAGGACAACAGATTGATGCCAAATGAAGAGGAGCTGGTTCTTCTTCCTGGTGCAGACAGAGCACTTACTGTACTGTGTGAAACCTTTCTAAGTGTTTTCATTACTGCACCCAGAAATCCTCTGACCTAATATGAGATGTAGACTTTAAAGCTCCTAAGGGGTTTTTTAGAAGTATTTCCAGGAACAAAGAGCTATGTTCAGTCAGAATGTTGCCCAAATATGGATTCATTACCTGGTGTGCAATAAGCTAGTAACAACATCACCAAGAGAGACATTGTTTTATTAAGGTTTGTGCAAATTTTGGATGCTTGGAGATTTCCTTCAAATCAAGCACACCTCAAGAGGTTTGTGACCTTCGTTTATGCACAAAGTTATACCTTATTCATCATGCATGTGATTACATATTTACATATGGTTATAATAATGCCAAGTCATTCATAGCACCTTCTATGCATGCTCCAAGGGGGTCTTCAGTGGTATTTGGTGGTCATTTAATAGTGTTGCCCCTGAAAGTTGCTTGCCAAGTTCATCTATTGGTCAACTCTTAGATTCCTCCTGATCTCCTCCCAGTCTCCTCCCAATTCCTGGTTAAACATTCCTAAATCCCTGACTTGGAATTTCTCGGTTTACTTAAGTTCCCAGTTACTAATTTAAAGCTCATGCTGACTAATTGCACTTTAGTTTGTTAAAATTTTGGGTTGTTGCCAACTGGAGGACAAGGGAAGAGGTAGCCATCTGCATTCATCCATAGGCTTGGTTTCTTCGTCTTCTTCAGGAATGTCAATACCATGTGCCAGTTTGATATTTATTCAGGCCTATCTTAAGAAGTTACTAAAATGCCTGGGAGAGGTCAGGTATGTTATAATCTCTGTCTTAATTAAGAGGTCTTCTGAAGTTCTTCTCCTCACAGGTGTTATTCAGCATATATATACTCACAGACAAGTCTGAGATCAATGTACCTCATCCTTACAACTTTTTATCCTTCTACGTATTTAAGCAATGTGGTCACCTACAGCACTATGAATCCTACCTGTAGCTCCTGATGACTATTCTACATTCACTTCACAACAAGGGCTTGAGCCTCTCAAGTGCACTACTAGCCAATGTTCAAGCTCTCTTGAAGAGAATTGGCAAGTGCAGCTTAGGGTTTGTCAAAGAAGTTGTCTGGTTTCAAAGCCTGGTTCTTAACCATAAAGAGGCGAGTGTGTTCCCCTTTTTCCACGTGAGTAGTTACAAATGGTCCATCTCATGTTGTGCTGCCTTCCATAGCTGCAGTGACAGACTCTACAAAGGATAACACTGCAATAAAATAAGGCTTTCAGGATCTTGAAAGAAAAAAATCTGTGCCTCTACGGTAAATAATCCTGATATTTGGCAAAAATGAGTACCTTAGAAAGAGGAATCTGTTATTCTCTCAGCAGGTATGTGGAGAAGACCACCAGAATGGACTTTGCATCCACAATGAGGGCTGAATATAGAAATCCAGTGAATGGGAGTCAGACCTGTACAGACCTTTAAACATACTTAGCTGGACCTAAAAGTATTATGACTAGATTGAGAAGACATAATTGAGTGCTGTCTTCCAAGGAAGTAAGTCTTTCTTCTGTTGCTGATCTGAGCAGGAAAATGTCCCTCAAGACCTGTCTCAGATGTCAGCTATTGGTAAACTGTTTGCACCTCTGACACAAGCTGGCAACCCACTCTTCCACATTGTACCCTGCAAGCAAAGCAGCATCACCTTTCAATAAGAAGGTGTCTGAGTGGCATTAGAGCAGATCCCTACACTTCAGAGCTCAGAGGTTGTTCGTCTATTTCTGCAGTCTCTTCCAACTGTTCCATTAAGACCTGCTCAGAGGACTGACTTTGTCCTGGGCTGCTGAATGAAAAGAACTTTTTTTTTTTTTCAGGGAAGAGCCCTGCTAACTCTGTGACAGCGCTGTATCAAATGTGTCCTCTGTTTGGCTTTGTCCCAGATCATCTAAACTCAAAGCAACAGACAAGGGTCAAATTAGGGAGCAGGGCTTCTGCAGGATAGTTTGAGAGGTGGAAGATAAAGAGTTTATTACAAAAAAACCTTCCGCATTCTCCAGAGACCAACTGATGGACAGATATCCTCCTGGGGAAGCAGCCTGGCTCTATCAGCCTCACAGGGGCAGACAATTGGAACAGGTTTTTCACACTAGGAGTGCATTGGCTTCAGAAAAAACAGGATGTAGAAACAACTCTCATCTGACAAAGATTTAATGGAGTATTGCACAAAACAGTTTGCTGCAAGATGACTTGAAAGACTTGTTTCAGTAAAGCTGTGTGAGAAACAAACAGAAAAGCAGCTATTTTGTGTCACATGATAGATTTTTTTACTGGGTTGGTGTTTTTTTAATGTGGGTTAGCAAATCTAAAGTTAGCAGGCACTCTTTTGTGCTTCATAAACTAATACGTCTTACCTATTCTGCTAAACATAAGCCAAGGTTTCAGGACACACTTTTGCACTTATTTTCCCCAGACACTTTTGTCCATGGTGTGAGATGCTCAGACAACAGGTACCACTGGTGCCTGTGCGCACTTCTTTTTCTTTGATTTTTTTTAATGTCATGCATCCTTTAAGGGGAACTAAAGAACTCAGATCTAATGCAGCATTTCACACACCACAATAAACTAAATCATGTTCATGCCCCAATACTGACTGCCTCTGTTACTCAAGTTGAAATAATACGTGCATAAATGTTTATCCCTACATGTACTGAACCATACATAGTGTTCACTTATTCCTGACTAAATTTACAGGGGGCATGTCTAGGCTTTCCTGTGGAAGCTCATTGCGGAGGAGCACAGTGTGTTGTCAGCTGATCTATTTTCAAAGACTGAAGCAGAAGAGATAAAGAGTTGACATATTGGTACGCCTCCAGGCTTGACCAGCAGATATCATCGGGGCCATGGGCTGTCCTGTGAACAGCACAGCAGCCAATCTGAGCATAAGGTCTCATAGTAACTGCTTCTTTCAAGCCACTGAAAAACACTGGCCTGACGAGCTGTATATAGCTTGTGGACTGAGACCTTCCCTGGATAACAAGATAATTAAAAAGAGGGCTACAAACAGGTAGGAATTCCTAGATGCTTTGGAGCCTTCAAGGCCATACAAGCAGGTGAACTGAAAAGAGAGTCACATATAAATTGAGAAGTTACAGCCTTGAGAAGAGTACTAATGTATGGTAATAGTGGGTGCAAGGTACCACTCTTCATTCATCCAAGAATCTGATCTGGTTTGCTGTTGGAGACGGCCTTCCTGCCCTCTCAGCTATTCTCATTGGTTTCTTTACAAAAGGAGGCTTCCCTACTCATGCCTTCTGTTTGTTAGCTGCTGCTTTCTTCCCTCCCTTTCCCTTAAAAAAAATTTACCATGAGAACTGAGGCTTTGACAGGTTGCTATTTTACTATTTTACGTTCTCCCTCCTGTAAGGCTGAGAGCTACTTTGTCTTCAAATGATTTGAGGCTTTTGTTGAGGTAGATGCTGGCAAGGTCCATATATAGAAACATCATTGGTCACCAAAATGTTAAAAAAAAAACCAAACCCCACAATTAAAAATTCCTTAAATCAATTCTGAAAATTTATTTCTGTAAAAGTTACAATAAAATCAGGATTTTGTCCATAATATACAAAGAGACACAGCCCTGTGTGGTTTGTGTATTATAAAAGAAGCTGCATCTGGCATACCTCTGTCTGTTCTGTTCAGCACTATAAACTGAAATTACAATTCACTTCATGTTTTCCTTCAGGTTGTTTGTACCACCCCGCAGAGTGATTGTAGAGGAGCTGCTTTTTAACCTCAGTTGTGTAAGATAGAACTTGCTTGACAAAGGGGTATCATTGTTACATGTATTCAAGCAGCAAATAACTGCACAGGTGTCACCCTTGGCAGCATTTTTTTCTTCCTTCCTACACTGTTGAAGTGAACAGTCTAGAGGCTCTTTTAGTTATTGTAATAGAGGTTGATATGTGCTGGCAGGAGTTGCCTAAATGTGGGTATGAGCTACCTGCTGACCTGAACTGCTGCCTTACTTCCATGTGTGCCTGATTATGTGATCCACACGCATCTGTTGCTTTTCCTGCAAAACCTATGTTCATTTTGAGCACCTGTGTTCATGATAGGAAAAAAAATGACCACCCATCTTCTGCACACCACCTATTCATAGCTTAATGTAAGTGTACCCTTGAGCAGCACAGGGCTGGTACAAGCCCACCATGCCCAGAGTTGTCCCAGCTCCAGTCAGAGGAATGTCTGGGACCTTGGATGACCTGTCCACCTTTCCCCTTTTTTACCCCATCTCTTTCTCTTCCTGCCATGTTTTCCTGATCTTAAGTTTGCAAAAACATCACACTGCTACATTCAGGCCCTTCTAAAAATGTAGTTCCATAATAAAAACCCACCAGTTAACACAGGAGAAAGAAGCAGCCTTCTCTCTGAGTGTGTCATCAATGAAAGGATTTCAGAATCCACTTCACTTGAATTTTGTTGTGAACTTTTTCCAAGTTCACTTTTATCACTATATAAAAATATTTTCGTGTTAAATCTTAGAGAGCATTCATATGATAAACTACATAACTACAATGAACACTCAGACCGTGCTGAAATGTCAAAAATTAATACATTGAAAATAAATTACAACAGGCAGCTCCTTCAAACTCTAGGGTCCTTTCTTCATTGTATCCTAAGTAGCGTACACCATTTTTAAAGGAATACAATGTACCTTCATAGTTATCAACAAAAGCTGACCTTACATAGCTCAGTATGGACAAGCATGCATAGCTTATAACTGACTGTTTCCTCTTGCAGTTAATCTGGTGGAACATCTTGCTTAAAAGCACAAGTTTAAGATTGCAAAGTCGCATTTTTGCCCCTGGTTGCAACACAGGTGAAGTACAGTTAATACCTGCAACGTGGCTCTGGCTATCGGTTTTAAGACCTGAAATTTCTAAGAGCAAACAGAGGCTCTGAGCTTAGAGTCCCTTGCTGAGGACACTGCCCTGGATGTGCACTGCACGTGGAAAATCCTTGCTGCAGTGAGAGCTGCTTCTGTGGTGGCTGGGGAATGCAGAAGGCAATAAAGTGAGCTTGGAGTGACCTCTTCTTTCTAACCTCAGGCATTTTTTCACAGCATAGATAAGGGCCTAGACATTCCTCTGACTGGAGCTGGGATGCCTTCCAGCATGGTGGGATTGTACCAGCACTGTGCTGCTACGGATATGTGGTGTGCAGAAGATGGGCGGCCATTGTTTTTCATATCATGGACATATGCAAAAATCCACAGGTGCTCAAACCAAAATCACTGTTGAGGACACAATGAATGACTGTAAAAAGCCTTGATTCAGAGTGGATCTGGGAATTTAAGGGGTTAGACCAATGATCTGGGAGGGAAGCATCTTAATTAAAGCCATAACAAAAAAATCGGGCTGTTTATAAGATTAAAGTCTTCTTCAGAAAAGTGGTTTGACTCAACTGCTAAAAGAAAAGTCATAATATCCAAAATTAAGAACTTCAGTTTCATTCAGGTTCATTCATTTTCATCTTTTCCCACCTTCTTTTTGTTTTCTGGCTAAAATTCTTAAGATTGATTCAGCTCGCAAAAACATGACTTTCAGAAATTAAAATCTTCCCCCTTAAATCCAAAAACTAATCAGGTAATTGGAAAATTTGCTCTTTTTTATAGAATTTAGATAATTCCTAAATATTGGAAAAAAACACCATTTCTCTATTTTTTTCCCCTAGAATTTATTTCTTGGTTGATCTACCTATCAGTACTGAGATTTACTTAAGGTGAAAAGAGTTTTTAAAAATTATTCAAATGGAGAAGAAACTGAAAAGCTATTTAAAAAAAAGTTAAGTAGAGTCAATTGGTTTTGCTGCATATAAGAAACTGCTATAGAGAGGACAAATGACTTGCATGTTTGACTCCAAGATAGATAAATAGATACATAAATAGACAGATCCATGTTTCTGAAGAAAAAAAGTGGGGGGGTTACTCAAAAAGTATTACTATTCTAGTTGTTCAATACTATTTAGTGAAAGAGCTTTCCAGCATAAAGGTGAAAAAAATATACATAACCATACTGTATATTTTGTACTGTGTACTTTGTAATACATACCTTGTTAAATCTGGTAGTCTACTAAAGAATATTGAAAGGATGAAAGCATTTGGGTTTGCTTCCACCTAACTCCTGATAGCAAATAGAAATTAATATTCAAAATGACAGCAAGAGGTGGGAAGTTCCTTGTTCATTATTCAGTTTTACTTTCATTGTTATGTATAGTATTTATGGTTATTTGAAAATGTAACTGTGTGCATAAAGAACAGTGCATATTACCATTCCTGTTGTTGTAGGTCCTTCGTTTGGCAATAAGTCCTCAACTTATCAAGCAATATTTTTCAGGTTTTTTAAGGGTAGTATATTTAAATTTCAAATGCATGTACATGCTATAGCAGGAATAAACTGAATGAATCACAGGCATCAGAATAATAATTCTAGAGAATATTGAAAAGAGAGTTTGTTTTAGCTTATGGGTGTGAGAGAACAATGAAATGGGACTTTTGGAGAAGGAGGTCTAACTTGGACTTCCTGCTTCCCCCAAAACCGTCATTTAGTTATGTGATCAGCAATTCACTGGGATTATAAGGCCAAAATCGCAAACTTTGATACACATGAGTAACTGTGTTGAGTAATCCTGCTGAATACCCTGGCAACAGGCATTGCTCTCCTGCTTCTGTGATGACAGAACGTGCTCCTTGGACCAGATTCCTCCCTTCCAAGGGTACTGAAAGTATGAAGCTCTGTTGAGTGGACATGGATATGGTTTGGCTCACCTAAAAAAATAGATTCTGAGTAGCCACACCCTGTTGGTTTTTTTTTCCCCCCCACAAAACTTAGCCAAATCTGTTAGCCACCTCATTAACTCCCTGTAAGGAACACCTACATGGCATTTTTTTTTTTATTTAAAAGTCAGAATGAGCAAAATCTCATTTGTTAGCCTGATGAATATTATGTACTTGAAAACACAGGTGTCTGTGTTTTGTCCCAGGAGCCTTTAATTAAATGCAGCTGGTAAACAGTTTAGCAGATCGGATGCATCACAAGCTTTTAAAAATATGTGTTTATTCATACTGATGTATCCAGTTAAATGTAGGAAGTTCATAATGTTGGAAACTAGATGAAAGGGACCCCAGCTATAACCAGTTAAAGGCAATGAAGTTATACAAGGACTTAGTTGGAGCATAACGTACATACATTTTTTCAGTCCCTCACAATTACACTGGTTCAATGTAGATTCAAGGTAATATATGGATGCTACTTTAACAAAATGTCAATGAATTTTAAATTTGGAGTTGATGTCAGCACAAGTCAGGGGAGAGGTGATATTAGAAGATTTACAGAAAATGAAAACATGAGCTAAAAATAATAGAATGAAATTAAAATGGGAGGTAATCAGAAACAGAATAAAAAATCAGAAAACTTTACTTCTAAAGGAACTTGGGATGAAAAGGGTCTCTTGACTACTTGAATTGTAGTGGGATGCCTGTATAACATAGTTTAAAGCTCTAACTATTAGTAGAGTGGTCCCAATTCAAGGACATAGCAGAAACAAAAAGGGACTACACCAAAGGAGAGAGCAGAGACCGGCTACCTGAGAGGTGTATAGAGGAATCGCCTGGGGATGCAGGGGTAGGGTTAGCAAAACCTGCTGTTCAATGGGGCTGGGGACCTCATGCCTAAGGATAAAAAAAATGCTGAGATACTCATTGCCTTTTTTGCCTTATTTATCACTGGCCACCTTTGCCCTCTGAGGTGTTAGAGCATCCTAGCACAGTCTGTGGGAGTGAAACCATACTCAGAGTAGAGGAAGATAGAGTTAGTGAGTGCTTGAGCTAAATAGCTATAGACAAGTCCATGGGACCAGATGAGAGGTATACAGGGAAGCTGGTCCATATCTTTGCAAGGCCGCAGTCTGTCACTGGCCACAGTCTGTCTCTGGTCACAGTGGAGGTTTTGGATGACTGAAAAAATGCAAATGTCATGCTGTGAGAGACAGGGGGCTTTGCATCTCCAGAGGCAGATCAGAATATGCAAAGACAATACAGTACAAGGCCAGAAAATAGGACTTTATTGTCTCGCAATCTGCCTGGGGCTCCCCAACAATGACCGGGCAGAGGTTCACAGCAAGTGGGAGATCTTCATGGCATCACTGAGCTTTGACCCATGGCAAGGAGCATATGGTCCAGCATATCTTAGCTTTTATGTATTAGGTGGGTGTGTGATTGGTGCATGCAAGTGGTGGTTTGGCCTAGCTACTATTTGCATATTCGTATGATTGGTGAACAGTGAAGCCAGGTGTATGACAGTGGTTACGTTCTAGTTGCTGGCTAGAGCAAAAATAAAGTTATTTTTGCAGCATGTTTTGGTACAAGAGTGTGGGAAAACGATGTCCATCACCTGGTCTGCTTGTAATTCTTCTGCACTGGCCTATACACATGCCCATCCTCAAGAAAGACGAGAAGCAGGATCTAGGGAGCTAGAGGCTGGTTAGTCCCAGCTCAGTCCCCTGGCAAGTGACAGAGCAAATGCATGTATAACCCATTTACAAACAGAGGAAACATAAGGAGTTGATTTGGAAAGCCAGCATGCGCTTACCAAGGGCAAGTTGTGCCCTTCCAGCCTGAACACTTTCTATGATTACAAGGACTGGCTCTGTGGATGAAAGGAAAGAAGCAGACATGATATTCCTAGACTCCAGCAAGGCCTTTGACATCGTTTTCTTCAATATCTTTATAGCTAGACTACTGAGATATGGACTGGATAAATGGATGCTAAGGTGGGCAGAAAATTGGCTGGACTGCTGGCCTAGAAGTTTTTTGTAATCTGTCAGTGGTACAAAGTCCAGGAGGTGAAGAGTTATCAGCAGTGTGCCAGTAGTGTATTATGCCATTATTAATGACCTAGACAATGTGACACTGGGTGCTGCAAGTTTCCACTTCAGGAGCAGTGAATACACTGGAGGGCAGGGCTGCTATTCAGAGGAACCTTGGCACGGGTATAACTAGCAAGTCCAGGGACATAATTCTTCCCCTATGCTCAGCACTGGTGACGCAACACCTTGAATGTTGTGTCCAGTTTGGGGCTCCTAGTGCAAGGAAGATACGGACTTGCAGGAGCAAGTCCAGCACATGGCCACCAAAATGGTCAGAGGCCTGGAGCACAGGACGTACAAGAAGAGGTGGAGTGAGCTGGAACTGTTTGGCTTGGAGAAGAAAAGGCTCACGGGGAATTTATCACAGTCTGGAACTAGAGAGTGAGAGGTTGCAGAGAAGATGGAGCCAGGCTCTTCTGAGAAGTGCAGGGTGACAGGGCAAGAGGCAAGGGACAGAAGCTGAAACATGGTAAAATCTGATTAGACACTAGGAAAAAACACATCATTGTGAGGCTGGTCAGACTTTGAAACTGGGGCCCAGAGAGGCTGTGGGGTCCCCATCCTTGGAGATACAGAAAATTCAGTTGCAAGCCCTGAGCAGTTTGAGTGAATGGGCCCTATTATAAGCAGTGGATAATACTTAATGTTCTCCCTTCAAGCCTCAATTATTCTGTGATCCTCATTATTTTTAATGTATTCTGGAGTGTCCAAATATTGTCTCACTTTCTGCCATTAACGTAGCCAAGTGAAAACAAATTTGAAACAATTCAAAGACAAGAGAAAAGAGTACCAAAGGCCTGCACAGGAGTTACTTGCATAGCTTGGTGTGAGGACATATCTGTGTAGTTTAATAAGAGGAGGAAAACCTAACCTATTTCAGGAAGGCTATCAGGTCTATTTCTCCATGTTTCTTTTATTTATTATTTTTTTAGGGTCCAAGCAGTTCTTGTTTTAGCATACAGTCTCTCCAGATCTTTTCTTTCTGTTCAGTTTTATGTCCAAATTCATTTAATGAAGAAGGCGATGTACCTAGCATTTTGGTAGAAACTTAAACAAAAGCCTAATTATAGTAGAATTATTTGCATATTATCTTGCACATGCAATACAGTCATTTTGTTTGAAGTTTGATGTTAGAGCACATAATTTCACAATCAGTCATAAGGAAGGGAATAAGTTTTTCACATCTGTTTGGTTGCCTGAGGAATTACCATAACATGCTAAACAATATTAGCAGCTAAACATAAAGCAGTGTTGAAGGTGCCCTGTGGTGCCTCATAATAGGAATAAGTCAAAACTTTGAATAGGAACATTTCCATTGGGCTGTTTTGCTACTAGAGTGCTATTACTTTATATTCTTACAGTTGGCAGTTGCACAACTCTGTTCCTCTCTGGTTTGTAGCCAGCAGGCTGTGCCTATCACATGCTGCGGTTTGGGACTCTCAGGAGTACAAGTTACACAGAACAAATTTAATGCATAACAAGCATTTTAAACAAAGGGCTCGAGGAAATAGTTACTAGGAGGAGACAATGTATTCAAATGGACTGTACAAATATAAGTGGAAAACACGAGACAAACCTAGGAGTGGGGGTGTGTGCCGAGGTACTCCTTCAAAGGGGCGTAAGTTAAGGCCTGAGCTTTCTCTTCTTACCTTCATTTTCATAGGAAACCAGGAAGGAAGGTAGATACACAGGAGTCTAAAGGAAAGAAACAGTGGACATGACGGTAAAGATCTCCTTAAGAAAGGTCATTAATACAAGGATAGTCATCCCTCATACCTGTGCAGTAATCACCGTCCTGTCACGAGAAAGAGCTGCATTCAAGTCATGGCCACAAATCAGATGAGAGGTGGACTGAAGTCCTGGCCCCTGTCTGTGTCCCTCCTAGAGTTTTCCAGCCTGTGACCCATCTCACTGGGGCTGGGGGCACGCATTTGCTCGATCAGATTATCTGCAAGAGTGCAGTCTGGCCCAGGGACCACATGCTGGTGTATGCAAGACTGGCAGGGGACAGCCCCTGGGGACCTCTGCAGTGTGGTATGACCAAGGGCTCCAGGTAACATGGCTAAGAGGTACAGAGGGATAGATGGCAGCTGACAGGGGGCTGGAGGAGCTTCAGTGGTGTTATTAACTGTGAATTGAGTACTCAGATCTACAAGACTTGACTTTGTTTTTTCTTGGCTTCCTTCTCCCAGTTGTTAAATGGGAGGAGACAATAGTTGCCTGCCTGGTTTTGTAAAGATAAACGCAATAAATACAGTATCCAGACACTCAAGAAACCTGGAAAGATAGGGAGTGAAGAAATTTGTCTTCACTTGGCCTAACAATGTACACAGCCAGCACTATGTATGTGTTAGACAAACCTGTGCTGTGGTGTTTACATGGCACCAAAATGCCCAGTCTGCCAACAAGTATTTATTGACCAACAGCACATATGTTGGCACCTCTTATCCAGAAATGCTCGAGAGGACTGGATATCCATCAAGCTTTTCTTCCCTCCATATTTTAATCTAAACTGATGTGTGGGAGAATGGTAAAAAAGCTTAGCGATATCTTGCTATAATTTATCACATGCATTTGTACTGTTGGCATCAGCCTTTTTTGGATCTGTTTCATTTTTTTCCTCTTCCTTCTGTGTTGCTGAATTTTCCAGTCACAACTGGGAAAACAAGTAGCCTGGTTCGTAGTCGCAGAAGCATAAGAATGAGTAAAACATGTTATCTTAAACTGCAGCCTGGCTATAAAAATAGCTGTAAATATTAGCTATAAATACATAATAACTTATAAATATTATTTTAAAAACAGATTTACAATTTTCAAAATACCATTTTTTTCTTGGTTCTGCCCAACTGCATATAGAGCCATATCTGTGCACTTTGAAGACACAACTATGTTGGGGTCCATGTTTTCCCTCCTTCGGTGACTCTGGAGAGCTCCTGTAGCCAAGGGAGGTGCTTGGATTCTCCCCTTAGCTAATGGTTAATGGAATTAAATTCCAGCTGAGGTGATAAATGCTGCTTCCTGCTTTAACCTATACAGCCTCTTCCTTCACCCTTCTCCCTCTTCCAGCAACACTACTCAAAGAAAAGGGCTACTGGGGATTTGCATTTCTCCAGCTTCTCCTTTGCCTTCACTGCTCTTCCCCTTTGCATCTTGCCCCAGACCTCAACAAAAGGAAGGGTGTTCAGCAAGAAGAATGGGGAAGGTAAGCACATAAATAAAAATATGGCAGCTCCTCGTCTTTTTTGTTGCTGATTTTGGGGGTGTTTTTTTATGGCTCAGTGCTGGCTTATTTTGTCTGACATTCTGAGGGAATAGAATTGTATCTTAGGAAAGAAACCCATCCTTCAACTCAAGCAATTCTGAGATCTTCTGCATGACAAATCTGTCTCATTTCCTTCTTTGACTAAGGAACAGGTTTTGTGGAGAGAATGGAGACAGACAGAATGACAAGAGTAGGACATGATTCCAGATACAGATGCCTAAATCTAGGTTCCTGGAGCACAGATGACTTCATGTGAGCTAAATTTCTACATTAGAATAAGATGGATTGTGCCTCCAATACTGCTCCTTGTATAGTGGAGACATAGTAATTAATGTGAGCTTGAGACACCTTCATTTGGGGCTGATTTCCTCCTTTGGCATTCTGTCCTAACCTGGTAAGGCTTTTGAAATTGTTTTCAAATGCTACAATATTCTTATTTTCTTCCTTTTGTTAAGGCAGACAGAGATACGGTATTGTTTTTTGTGACAATTGTATTTCGTATTTGCATTATTGTTAACCATTTCTTTCATTACACTTCTGTAGGTAAGTCAGTGAAATATTTTAATCTTGATAAAGTTACTGTGGGAGAATGCCAGTGAAAGCTGGCTTGAGCAGCGATGGCCCAAGGGCAGTTTTCAGTGGTTCAATGTCAAAACAGTGGTAATTCTGTAGAAAGATCTTCTAGGACTACAGGAGATCAAAAGCTGAGCATCAGTCAGCAAAATCATGGTTTTGTGGGAAAAGAAAAACCAAATAAAAAAAAACCCAAAACCAAACACCAAAAACCTCACAGTCTGGGAGTCTGGGAGTATAAATGAGAAGATTGCCTGCACGTGGAAGAAGGAATCCTTCCTCCCTGTTTTATCATTGACAAGGCTGAAGCTTTGGGTTTAAGATCTCAGGAATGGATCTAGCACATTTAAATAAATCCCAGAGGAAAGCAGCAGGATCAGTAGTAAAACCTACCTCCCAGGACTTCCAAGGAAATACCACAGTATTGTTTAAGTTGAAGCAGATGAAGTCAAGAAGGAGTGTAAATTCTGCAAGTGCATAGAAGCTGGAGGGTATTTGCTCCATGCCAATGGATTTACAGAAGATAGCGTAAGTTTTAGGAGAGCATGTAGGGAAATTGTGTAGAACAGAAGTAGATGGTCCAACCTGAGCCTGCACACTTCAGTTATTGGAAGCTAATCAGCCTCACCAAATGTGAGCAACCAGCAACTAGAGCCTTGCAGCAACTCTGTCCCCTCTGCCCCACCCCAGTGTGATGGGGAGGAGAATTGGGGAAAAAAAGCAAACATGTGGGTTGAGGTAAAGACAGTTTAATAAGACAGCAAAAGGAAGAGAAAATAATGGTAATAATAATATATACAAAGCAAGTACTGCCCTTACCAGTGGTTCCTCTTCTTCTTTACAGCCCAGTGCTGCCAATGAGTTTGCATACGATGCTGGCACGCTTGTATAAACTTCTGCCATATAGGTCACGTACATAGGACTTTACCTGGATCTTTAGGTGACTGCGGGTTGTCTAGGTCATCATAAATCAGTTCCTGCACTGCTAATTCCCTCAGATACTAGATACATCTCTCCATGGTGGTCCACTTGCCTGGATGGAATATAATATCTTCCTTGTCCTTCACGCCTGCCAGAAATCGCCTCCTGAGGCTGAGGGCTTGTGTGCCTCTTCCAATAACCTTGTCAGTGTCCCTTTCCATAGACAGGGATCCTAGTTACTTGACATCTAATGAGGGTGATGTGAGCCCAGCTGATCTTGATGTAGGGCAAGAATTGACCTTCTCTGGTAAAAAAGGCATTTCACAGGCAGTGTCACTGAATTTACATGGGGTAAGTACCAATTCTAGCAAACACTTCTGAACTGTATATATGTATGTAGTTTCAGCATCACTTTAGGATTTTCATCCAAGCCAGGTTCATTTTTATTTCATTGATGTACGTACCCTAGACAGAATCTGTGGACTAAACAGTATTCAATTGATAATTGTTCTTCTGAAAGATGCATAAATGCTTATAAACCCCAAATGATGTCACTGTGCAGGTAAATGACAGAATAACAATGGCAAGGGCTGTACTCCGCTAAGTTACAGAGTTGTTTCCTAGCAACTTCAGAGGCACTTGGCAGCCTTTGGAGCCACCACCAATGCAAACAGGCCACTATGTGACAAATGAATAAGAAATTATCTTAATACTGTATTTCATGGAGGAGATATCGTTATTCAATTGCTTGTTCATAATTTACAAATACCACTTTCTGCCTTCAGGTAAACTATTAAGTAAAACTTTTTCTGATTAACAAATACATTGTTATTGCATTTCATATTTGTGTTTGTATTAATCACATACTTGTTATATGTCAAAGTATTTGAATTCCAGGGGAATAGCATTTGGTTGCTAGTATTGTGTAAGAAAAAGTACATCGAGATGAAACTTCACATCAAAATAAACTTATCAAAAGTCTGCTAAAAGCAAGAGCACCAATTGCTTCCCTTGCTTGGGACTGACTTTTGAAGCACCAGGCTACACATAAAGGCAAAAGGGAGAAACAGGAAGAGTAAGGGCTTTATTTAAGAGGCCAAGCTATTTAGTAAATCAGCTAATCATGCCATACCAGCCCGATTAATAACTATTGGTGAAAGGAGCAACATGGAATAAGCCACATAGATGCCTGGTTCTCCCAACAGGTGACAGCAAGACATACTTTGCCCTTCCCACACATCTGCCACAGAAAGCAGATCACCTAGTTTTCTGCAATGCCGCTCCCTGCTCTGCCACCAAGTTGTTCTGTGAACCAGGACATGTCGCTTTATTATTCTATAAAACAAAGGTAATACGATTTCCTGCACTATGGTTAATTACATCGTAGGAGGCTGTGAAGTAGCAGTGTGGCCACATCTGGAAGCAGAAGGGCAAAATATATCCACTGTAGTCCTTAAGTTTTAACACCCAGCTCCATGTAGCATTGCATAAATCAGCTGCTTCCCTGAAAACCTGTGATTGATTAAGATGTTTGGTAGTGATTTTTCTCAATGAGCATCTTGCCCTCTGTACTCATGTATGTGAAGATTGTGATTAGAGACTCCTCTCTCACTTCTGGTAAAGCCTGACCTCAGCCTGCACATTCCAGATCAACTAGGCAATCCTTCCTCAGCTATGGCCCCCTACTAATCCTAATTGTAGTCCATTGCGTGAAATGCTAGATGAATTTGAGCATTCTCCTTATTTTGTATTCCAGTTACCCATTGGTTTGGAAGAGAGTTTTTAGAATTTGTTAGCCTTATCTGTAGAATAAACCACTTGAGAACTAGACTGTCAGAATTAAAGATCCTCAGCCTTAATTAACCTGGGAAAGACAGATGTCTCCCATGCAACTAGCCACAACATTTATATTACCATGAATGGGAATTTCGCAGTTGTTTCTCAGTGTACTGCACTGAAAATGAAGTCTAAGTCATAAATGGGCTTTTGCAAAAAAGAAATGCTCCTGAACACACACATGACTTCATTTATACCTCAGCAAAGACTGCTTTCACTTAGATTTGATGAGGGGACATTGCATTGACCCTCTCCTCCACGAGTAAGTTCATTAAATACTTTTTACATGTGCTGTGTGCTAGAGATTGATGTCTACCTGTGTACTGAGGCAGGAATTGTCATCTTTGTCACTTGCCTATTCAAAGAAAGAAATTACCACTCTATGGTAGTTCCAAGGATTTGTGGCAACCAGTTTGGAAGAAGTAAGGGATTGGAGCTAGAGAGTAAAAAAGAGTGATATATGCACAAAATAGCTCTAATGTCCACTAGAGGCCAAATCAATCCAATTTCAAATTCAGGATCAAAAAGAAGTGCAGAAATCTTTAGCTGAAGCAACATGTTGTCTTTGGCAGAAAAGTTCTGCTTGAGAAATTCTTCCTGTCCTTGGATGCTCACTTCCTGGCCACAGCATTTGCTGCCTTCACTGCAGAAATGCCAGTGTGGCCCTGCTGTAAATTGGATCTCTGAAATGATTTGGCATAAATCTCTCTTTTAGCTCATTATTTTCAGCCTAGATCATTTCACAATGCAAACTTGAGAGATAAGTAGCTGTACTAGGAGGACAAGCAGCAAAGAGTGGCACTGGGAACCAACATGTTTTGTAACACTGCCCTCATCTGACGAAAATCTAGTTATCTGATGTCTTAAACTGTGGAGTACCCTATTTAATTACACAAATTACTTTGTGCCTTGTGTATTTCAGTTCCACTAGTACTGCAGAGAGAGCAGGAAAGAATGGCAACTGGAGGCTGAGTGGCTTAAAATAACAGAGAAGGTAGAGGGAGTTAGAGGGGCAAGTGGCAAGTGATCTAAAGGCTAGGAGAAATGTTCAAGGAGAACAAAATTGTATATAGAATGGTTGTGTGGAGGAGCAGCACGTCAATAGAAAGGGAGATGTTTTAAAGGAGACAGAAACTGGAAATAGATGTGTATACATAACAGGATGGCTGCGAAGCAATGCAGAGAAAAAGGAAGGATACATAAGGGACTGAAATAGTTCTGTCTCGAGTAGGTCTGGAACAGACGAATTAAGACATTGCCCACAGCAGGACTGTAACTTATCAAACGAGGGGCCTATTTGACCTACCCATGCTGAAAAGTTACAGACCTAAAGCTTTGTTGAGCATAACTCAACCCAGTCTTTAGCTAGACAAAAATCCACACTTCTGCAAGTGACATTTTTGGGCCATTATGATAGCTGGTTAGTTGCAGTTTGCTCTTTGCAGATCATCACCTCTCATTGTCTCTCTAACTTTGGGCAAGTTTCACTTATCTACAAGAAATCAGTCCTCCTGCTTTAAAAGATTTGCCTGGAAGCAGCAGAGCGGGTTGTGGTGCCACATCACATCAGTTGCTTGCCATGGAAAATTCCCAGCTGCTCCTTTATCCTTTTGCACAAGCTAAGTCCTATTAATTTTTGTATCAAGCATGATCCTGTACTGGAACAGTGAGTGTGGAGAGGACACTCATTATATCTCCACGTGCTAGTTTGGACAACCCTGAAAGCTGTTTTGACTTGCTCCTCTACTGCAAAAGGCACTGCAGAAGAACAAAACTGCTATGTAAAACCAACCCACTATCCAAGCTTGTGACTTGCCCCAAAACACAGCTGAAAAAAATTTCCTTCTGCAGAGTCAGACCTTTATAACTCAATCATGTGAGAAAGTTCCCTAGCAGCTCTGATTTTTAAAGGTGCAGTTCCCAGGTGCTTTACATGTGCATTTCAATTCTTGCAGAACCTGTGTAAAGCAGGGAGTGAAGAGGTTCCAAGGACTTTCTTTTTTTTGCTGTTTTTGATTGTGCATGTGGCTGTTTCACAAAAGACAATGTGTCTTTTAGGCTAAGGCATGTGATTCTTACAACTTTACTTCTGTCAGGAGCAGCCTCATCTTGGAGCACAAGTGCATAAAATACTACGTGAGAATGAAAGCAGCTTGTGGCTATTCTCATTTTGTGTGCTTGGTCCTGCTTTTTTTTTGTCTTTTCACCCTGAATCTGCCTGTGGGCACCTTCCTCTCAATAAAAGGAAGGATAAAAAGGTTGAGTTTTTCTTTAGCGAAAAGGAATTGTTTGGGTTTGGTGGTTGGAATTGGATGATGCTTAAGGTCCCTTCCAACCCAGTCCATTATATGATTCTGTCTGGCTGATGACTTTGCCTGCATGTGGATAGCTGCAAGAAGAGGGTAGCTTTAGCAAAAGGAAAGCTGGTAGACTGAGGGTGCTCTGCCTCCCTGCTCTGCTGTGGAGCAGTCGTTAACATGATGTGAGAGATATAGGTGCAAGCTGCCAACTCGGGCAAATTGAAGGGAAATACCATACAGATAGGTACAGATAGGCTTGGTACAGATAGGCCTGAGGTTCAAACTCTGACCAGCTATTTTGGCATTACTTGATTTGCAAAGGCGAGGCTCTGTCAGGGAGCTTGACGGGGTTCCTCTGGGTCTGCTCTGGAGCACGGCTGGCTGTGATGCATCCCCTGTTTCCAAGGGATAACTTTACTTCCAATAGTTAGCGTGGGGCAGAAAGGAGGGGCATCCTCCACCGCCTTGTAGCAGGATGGGAGCGGCCGGCAGAGGGCGCTGCCGGCCCGGGGATGGGAGGGCGGGGGGTTAACACTAAAAAATAAAGGAAAAAAGGACGAAAAAACCCCAACCGTTAAACTGTAAGGCCTTTGACACGGCCTCGCACAAGGTCCTTCTATCTAAATTTGGGTTATTAAATTTGGGATTGATGTGTGGGCCTTTCGGTGGATCAGGAATTGATGGATAGTGGAGTTGAAGAGAGGCTGAGAGAGTTGGGCTTGTTCAGCCTGGAGAAGACAAGGCTTTGTGTAGGCATTATTGCGGCCTTTCAGTACCAAAAGGGGCCCTATAAGAAAGATGGAGGAAGACTTTTTAGCAGGGCCTGTTGTGATAGGATGAGGAGGAATGGTTTTAAATTAAGGGAGAGTGGATTTAGAATGCATATAAGGAATATTTTTTTTACAGTGAGGGTAGTGAACCACTGGAACAGGTTGCCCAGGGAGGTATTGGAGGCCCCATCCCTGGAAACATTCAAGGTTAGGTTGGATGGGGCTCTGAGCAACCTATCTAGTTGAAGATGTTCCTGCTCACGGTATGGGCGTTGGACTAGATGACCTTTACAGGTTCCTTTCAACCCAAACCATTCCAAGATTCTATGATTCTAAACTTCCTGTTTGTATTTCTGGCTTTGTTAATAAATGGCATTGTTGCTTTGAGAACACCCTTATTCCGTACAGCCCCATGGGATGAGCCCAGCCCAGTGCAGATGAGGGTGAGGTAAGTAGAGGTGCTGCTCCCCTCTGTGAGGAAGTGGTTGCTTGGTGAGAGCCTGGAGGGCAGAGAGGAGTGAGCTTCCCTGCCCTCCAGGAAATGTCATGTATGCCCTCTCTTCCCTGCCCCTGGGGACCCACTGCCAGAGGCGCTGTGCTTTCTGCTGCAGCCAGTTCTGCATAGCACATGGAGGAGAGGTTGGGGTGCAGTGGAAACTGGTGAGACCCCAAGTAACTAAAACATAAACACTGTTGTCTGCCGTTATTCCATATGGAGGAAATGCCAATCTACTTTGCCCCTTTTTTTTTTCCTTGAGTAGTGCAAATGAGTTCTTCCTTTGAATCCCGAGTTTAAAAAAATAGCTCCTTTGCCCTTGTGTAGGTTTCGGGGCCATTTGCAGGCTTTCTAGAGCTCCTCCCATGAGAGTGTGAGGAAGACATTGTAAAAAGCATTGGCCTCCAGGCAACCAGTCCTTCCCAGGGGCTCCAGTCTTCTTGGGTTGGGGCAGCCTCATTTGAGCCACTGGAGCAAACAGTGGTCCAGGCTCTGGCTGCAAAGAATTTTTCTTTCACTTTTTCATTTTCAATTGCATAGATTGGAGAAGATTAAAAAAAAAGTTGCAACAGGGATCATGAGAATACAGATGTTGCATGCTTACCATGTACTTTGTCATTAAATGTCTGACATTCATACATTACTGTATGCCTGCTTAACAGGGAAATAGAATATTGAAAGCACTCCATCAACGATAAATACACCACCAAGGCTGTAACTGCATTTCATGCAGGAAGTTCTTGGATGATAATTCCCTTTGCACATGTCACATTTTGAGACCCTGACTCTGATCTGACTAGATTTGTGTTTGCTCCTTTGAATATTCCGTGTTGAAATAGTGAATGCCATTGCTACAGTGCTGAAGAGATTCAGGTCTTCTAGTAGTCTGCAAATGCGCCACTTCAGTGTATCTTATTTAATAAATACATAAATAAATAAAATTGCAGAGTCCTTAGTAACTAATCTATTATGTCTATGCCGGTGTGAACTTACTGTCTCCACCCAATCCTGTTTGTCCACTTTCTCGTCTGGGATATCATTGTATAAATTTGAGGCTGCGAACTTTGGGTCCTCTGTGGAAGGGCATGTCTGTGTGCTGCTTGTTTAGATGGTGCCTTGTATAATAGTGTCCTTGCCTGAAGGTTCGTTGTGCCTCTTTAGGATGGTTATAAATAAACTCTTTGAAAGAGTCCATCAGGTAGGGTAATCTGAGCAATGCATTTGTGTGAAAGCTTATATGGCTGTAACAGAGCAGAGAGAGAGACATGCAAGGAATTGATGATATTTAAGCATTCTTCTCGTGAAGACACTAGCTGTCCTGTAGGAACAGGAGAACTATTGTGGACCTGAATCTGCCTGTCTCCCTCTGGAACCAGTCCTCCACAAAGTATGCATTTTGTGTCTTTAATGCTATTCAGCTTAGCAAAAGGTACAGCCTGGGACCAGTCGGAGAACATAATTAAAGAACGCTTAGCTTCCACCCCTCATGAAGATCGTGTATACATATTTCAGTTATTTAAGTCAGCCTCCGGTGTTTATAAAGTGTCTGATGTTCCCTTAGTGCTATGTAAACAATAGCAAACCCAAAACAGAATTAATTTTCAATTAATCTGAGACATTCATAACAGGGATTAGAACAATAAACAAGTTTTATAATCAACCTTCCTCTTTGTGTTTGAGATTATTTGACCTTTTTAGATTAATTTGATGTTATTTGTCAAATTAACTGTAAAATTCAGTATTAGTAATTCCAGACTGTCAAAACTGATTCAAGTTTCATCCCCTCATTTCATCCCCACCCCCCTTTCTGTTCCTTCCAGATCAGGGAAAAAGTTATTTAAAAAAAAAAAAAATTTGGAATATGAATGTTTTTATCTCATTTAAAAAAAATTCGTGTTCTATGTCTTGTTCTACATTTTTAACCTTTAGAATATATTTTTTTCATTTTCAAGCTTTTTGTTAGCATTTCTGAAGTCTGGAAACATTTGTTTGGTTTTTTTTTTTGATCCTGAAACCTGAGATTCCTGTATAATTGCTTGTCTTTGAGAGTTCATGTTTTAATTAAAAAAACAACAATGTGGGACAGTTGTGATAAAATCATAAGAACTGGTAATGCATTTGAATTTCTAAGCCAGGTAGGGAAGCATTGCGAAGGACAAGAAAACAGCCTGACGGTCAGGAGACTTTCCTGATGGTGAAACTTTGTGGGATTATGGATGGTTGGCTGTCGTGCCCAGAACATGCAGAGGGGATATTATAGGTCACCTCTATCCCAGGAAAAATGAATCCTCAACCATCAGAACTGCCCTGTATTCGTAGTCTTTACTAGACTAATCCTCCTCCTTGATAATCTTTCCTTATGATACACATTTGAAGTGCATGCACTTTTCAGAGCAAGGGTAGTGCCGACACAGACTCTGCCCCATTACCAAGCAGATGCCTAGGGAGAATCCACAAGGCTCAGGGAAAAAGTTGAGTCCATGACTACCTATCAGGCTGTGTTGTTTAAATGATCATTCATTACATGCTCAGAAAAAGGAACTAGGCAAGGCTTGCTCCCTTTCCCTGAAGGACCTGAGAGCCTAACACCAAGTGGTAGAGAAATCCTAGTCTTCAAAGAGAGAGAGAATAAAAGTTCTTCTGTCAGAGGTGCTGACGGAAGCACTGAACAAAGTCTTGGAGGCCTGTTAACTACACTAAATCTGAAAAAGAGATAACCCAGTGGATCTCTGATTTTGCATTGTAGTATAATTGTAGATGAGTTCTACTGTCACACAGTTGACTCTGTTCCTGGGTTCTGGGAAGAAAGCTGGTGATATGTTACTGCTGTGACACATCTCATGAATAGGCATGTCTAGTCAGAGAAACAGAATCATGCCTAGCGTTAATGGTATTCAGCAGTGTTGAGAGGCATTAGTTCATGCTCTGATGAGCTTGTCTTACCTTTGCTTTTTGTATAAAAGCTCTGAGTTTCATAGCTCATTATTCTGAATGGGTGGCCTTAGAGTGGTGTTCTCCAAGCATGAACTGTGTGCTCAAATAATGTAACACTAATCTCTCAGTAAGGACTAAAGAACTGGGGTTATGATGAAGCCTGTATCCTTCTCTTATCAGTACCTGATAATGGAATTTCATTCAGTAAGACAGTACAAAACATAGCGTGGGCAGAAAGGAAATCTTTTGATTCAGAAAGGCTGACCTAGCACTCAAGTGAATGGAAAATGTGTCATCCTTCAACTTCCCAAAGGAGCAGTGTCCTTATCTTGCATATTCTTTGTAGTCAGGGACATGACCCTGCTTTTTAGCCACAGGGCTCTGGGGTGCAAGCCATCCTGCTGGCTCATCCTGTCGCCTCATTTTCTTCCTCATACTGCTGTGTTCAGTACTTTCATACCCTCCCTATACTCAGCACTGAAAATGGAGGCAATTTGATTTCACACAACAAAAAAAAAAGTAGTATTGTCTTGTACCAGTGAATTATCCTGCACATTGGGGTGAATTCACCGAGAGACTACATAGGGGTCCAGTTACCAATTTCCCATGTTTTCTTCATACTAGGAAGAGACCTGAAATAATCCTGAATTTTCCATTGTGAATTCTGTCATTAGATTATACTAGAGCTGCTTCTCCACTCATACCTCCCACAACTCTAGCCCACCCCAGGGTGTGCTGACTCGTTTCAGACTGGTGATTTCTTCTTTAGGGAGCCATTGGCTTTGTGGTGTTTTTGGAGAGAGAGGAAGAGAAATGGCCTTCCCCAGTCAATTCGCTCTTTAAAGTATGTTTCAGAAGTATGATTAACATTGACTGGGAGGGGTGGGAAGAGGTTCTTCTGTCTCTGTTTGCCTCTATTTTACTTTGAAGCCATCAAATATCTTCGTTGCCTAGCTTCATATGCCTCTCAAACATGGGAACCAGCAGAGAGAATATGATGAAATGGGTATTTAAGGCAATTAAGGGGCAGGCTGGAGCACAGGCTGAGTTATCAATCATTGCATGATCTACCTGGTGAGGTGAAAGAACAGTGTGGGTGTTCAGCACATATCCATAAGGTTTTGAAGAGGGGCTGCCTGGGGCTTGTTTTTTTAAAAAACTAAATCTGTAGCAAAGCAGATTGGGTTGTTAGTTTACTTGCTTGTGCCTTACTGTTTCAGATAATGCCCTAAATCAATACTCTGGAGGAGCTGAAAACAGGAAATCTCTTTTCCAGAGCTCCGATCTAATGAAAGTTCAGTTCCAAGACTAAAGCAGAAGATGGTCTGAGAATCCCAAAGTGACACACAGCACTTAACTTTGGCTTTTTTAAAAAACTTCTCCCACATCTGCAGTAATCCAAAACAAAAGTGCTGAATTAGAGAAATTAAAAGAAGTGCTTTAGCCCACAAAAAACCAAATCTGATGGTAAGATTACATCCTAAAATGTCTTCATCTTGTTACTTCTGCTTTGAAAAAATAGAAATCATTAACTGATTTTTACAATGTCTTCTGCTAACTGCATCAATAGCCTATTTGCGTTCAATGTATTGGTGATTCAACAAGATCAGTTATGCAAGTATTTATTAGTTTCACTGTTGACAAGATAGTACTCTAGTCATTACTAATAAGTAAAAATTAAAAGTTCTGACTGCCTCAGTTTGAATTGTTGGTTGCCATCCTGCAGTTCAGAGCTCTACTGTTAGTTTGAACCTGTTGAGCCCTTCTAATCAGTAATACTGATGATCTTCTTAGTGCTGATTGACTCTACTGGTGGGTTTAGGTCTGTGAAACACTTTCAGAATATGACACTGGCCTGTCAACGTCAAACTCTGAGAAACTCCAGTTTAGGCAAAAAATGTGGAAAGGGAAAGAAACTGAAGCAGTGCGTGATGGCATGACCAAGCCTAAAAAATATTTGGGAACATAGACTGGATTTTTTTTCCGTAGCATCAGTAACTGATTTTTTTTTTTTTAAATATTATTTAATGGTAATAATAGTTTCTAATAATTGTTCTCCGATAGTTTTTGTGGTGTTGCTATTTAAGCAAAACCCCACTAGGTGTCCTCAGTCTGTAATTTGACTTGAGAAGTTACAGTTTCCCATAGGAGACTTGAAGTCTCAGGTGTGGGAAAAAAAGCCAGAGCAGCCTAATGCGGTTTGGAAGGCTGCAGGCTTCCTCCTCCTCCTCTACATGCCCGCAAAACAGCATTGGAAGTCAATTATGGTCCTGAGAGTGTACATGTGTCAGTAGCAAGCATTCATCATTGTTTCCATGCTACAATGAGATGCCTTTGAATGCAAGGAAGTAAATCTGTTCTTCTGAATACCTCTTAACATACCGTATAGGTATGTTGTCTCCTTGAAAGCACGTGGGACACCGAGTCCATCTTAAGTACCAGATTAAAGAATGGTTTTGAATAATCTCATTTTCATTTGGACATAAGTAGGTCTGTGATAATCAATGAACTTGGAAGAATCAAGGAACCTCAGTATTTATCAGTATTAGTTTGAAAATACCCAAACACATGTGCATGCAACTAACTTTTACCCTAATTTGCAAATGTCTTGGGTCTATTTAGGTAATCTGGAAACCAGAAGACTTTCTTCTTTTTGTACATTTTTGCTGTAGAGTTAGGAACACCCCAAGCACTGCTTTGTACTACTGTCCTGCATCTCCTGCTTCAGTCTAATGGAGATGGTGGGAAGTGTGGATAGCACTCCAAGTGCATCTCTGCTTCACTGAATCTGTTTCATCCTGTTCATTGCCTTTGGGGCTGTGTTGATAACAGAAGTTCAAAATCTCTGTAGGAAGCAAAGATATTTGAAGTCTTTCAGGCAGAAAATTAGTGTGCTGACAAGGACTGTGGTTTGCAGTGTCTGAAACCCAGATTTAGCCTTACTAAATAAAAAGACCTTAATATTCCACTGGCTGTTTTCTGTGTAGCTCCAACTTCTGTGAGTGTTTCTAATGAGATTCAAAAATAATCTTTAACAATAATCAAAATTTGGACCGAAGGTCTCTGAGGAGCATGGTGACCTTATGACAGAGCTTGGGATTGCAAGTCTGTGCTCAGTGTTGTTTCTGGTCTACCACACATTAGTGCCAAATGTTGTTGGATTGTAGCAGAAAGCAAAACTCTTAAAAGGCAATCAAGGCACAAATACAAGCACCTTTAGGTATCTATCTATCACAGTGCTGTATTTGGTTTTAATGTTGAATACTGCTTCAGAAATACAAGAGAAAACAATCTTACTTGAATGTTTCAGTAATATTTTTAATAAGTTTGAACACTAGCTCGCCATGGAGCCTTGCATGTTGCTATTTCAGAATATTGAAACCATTCTGCACTTGTAGAAGAAAATTGTTTTTATTGAACAGAGACTGCAGTTGAAAATACACATTAGCAAAAACCAGATTATTAAGTGAATTAAATGCTCATGAGACTTGCAAATTGACAACTTTGGAGGAGAAAGTTCCCTGTATAGCCACGGGGCAAATAAAGCAAGGGCAGAAGAAATACAAGCCTTGACAAAGTGCTGTAACATTGGCCCCAGGTTGTCCCATTTCCGTCTTGGTTGAATGTTTGTCCTCTCTTCCCAAAGGCTGAAGCATTGCTCTTTCTCCTTGCTTCAAGTCCTTCAGGGCACATCTGTTGCCCTGTAACATCCTCTGGGTAATTTTCCCCCCTCTTTCTAATGCTGATGTTCTTAATACAACTTTGAAATAATCAGCGGCTCCAGCACTTTTGTGCTTATCTTGCTTTGAAGTGTAGGGTTGGTCCTCCCTTGAGTAGTCACATGAATTCACTGAAGGAAAGCAGCCATTTCATGAGGGCGTTGAAGAGGGGAGCTTGACCCTTTCAGCAAGGCACACCTTCTGTCCTAAAAGGCAGGAGTCGAGATGACTCACTGTAGGCTCTTAGTAGTGTGTTTCCTGATCCAACACTTCTTCCCATGTATTTCTCATCTCAATCTGATTTTAGTCATAAAGTTTTATGAGTGCTTTTCTTCCTGGCCTTTTTACCCTAGCTCCATGCTCTTAAGCAGCCCTTTGTTCCTTTTAGTCATCCACCCACAGCTTTCCCAGTTTTATTAGTGCCAAAACGAATGCTCCTACTTCTCTAGGCCATTCAGCACATATTGATTCACCCAGCTTCTAATCAGCCTTTTCTTATTCCCAGTGTGGGACTGGGAATTAGATAAAATTTAAATAGAATCCTGCAGATTAGGATGTCTGCAGAAGCAGATCTTCTTTTGTATGGCACAAAGATAAGCTTTAGGTTTCTAAATGCTCCAGCAATCTTCTGGAATGATTAGCACTCCAGGGAGTGTTCTTGTTATCCAGAAAAGCTTTAATCATGCCCTTGGGCTATTGTGAGGCGGGAGTGGGAGATGACCCATATTTAGGTAAAATAAATCATTTATCACATTTCTGGATGTTTTGAAAGACCCTGGCAAACATCAGGTTGCAGCAGAAAGCTCAGCAGTGATTATTCCTGGGAGGTAGGCAGCCCTGTGGTGGCTTGCAGCTGATTGCAGTGGCTGAGGAGGTTGGCACATCACCTACGTCCAAAATATGTGTTCTGTCCAAGGCACTCGCCCTTCTGGAAGAAAAGGCAACTTTTCAGGAAGACAAGGTGTGCTGTGGCTGCTGTCCCTCAAATGCAATGCTGGTGGTTTGGGGGATTCTCAGCCCAGTGACTTCTCTTTGGTCTTCTGGGCAGCAGATCTATTTGTAGCTCTTTTATAGGAATAACTAGCTCTAACATCAGGTCTTTGTTTTGTGTCTCCGTGCTGTCAAGAAGGAGCTTGCATACAGGGAGCAAGAATATATTTTTTTTCCTCTGGCCTTTAATTAGCAGTATTTATAATGGTTTATTGACAAAAACACTTCAGGTTGCTACTATTTCTGACTTGTCTGACTCTGCTGTCTCCTTCTCTCTCTCTTTCCCTTCCTTTGTCCTTGCCCTCTTAATTCCGTTTTTGTGTCTTCCCCTCTTGTTGCATTTCCCTCCCTGTAGAGTTTCATACCTCTTTATGATCTTCACATGTACCGTGGTCTTTCCTTAACCTACAGAAAAGATCAACTGTTGAATGAACTAATGACATTGAACTGTCATCGCTGTTACTCTGCTGTGTCAAGGTTGCTGTGAGATGGCCAAAAGAAGTCTGGTTGCTGAGTCATTGTTTGGAGACCTCTGCAAGCTTGGGCATGTGTGACTGTCTCTACTTGGTTCCTTTTTTTGGCAGGCCTCCTCTGTGACAAATGAGAGCTAGAGTCTTGTCCATTGAAAAACAATGAAAAATTAAACAACTCTCTAAATACACACTTAGCAACTGGATTTCTACCCAGAACAAGCTAGACTCACAAACCACACTCTGCTGCCTTTCTGCAGACACGTGTCCCAAATTTTGTGGAGCTTCTCTTGTGCTGTGAAGAGTGAGTTGGAGCTATGCGTCAGGAGTAGCACTGAGACTGCTATTTAGATGCCAGCCAAGTCTTAATATCTGTGGAAATGATCTACATTTTCATAAATTTTGGGATTGCTTGCATACAGAATAGATTCTAAAGCAAAAAGTATCCAGTCACGTGTTTAGTTCTGCAAGAGTGGGGAGCATGAGCAAGAAGTCGAGTTACTTTTGTTTTGAGGATATTTCTAATATAGCATTAAACTAACTTATTTAAGCAAGCAATGCACTTGAGTCAGCTCCCACCAGAGTCAGTAGCAAGATCAGGTTCCACGAAGATGAGCATGGTGCTTAAATAATACTAGAAGTTGTATGTGACCATTGGACTTCTCATGAAAAGAAAGAGCATAGAGTAGATCAGGTGTGTATTAAGCAAGCAAAGGAAGAGGTGACTGCCCATAAACCAAACCCTAGTTGCCCTCCCTTGCCCTCTCTCTGCACACTGTCCTCTGCCTGGCTACCTTCCATGGGGTGGTAGGAGGGAGGAGGAGGAAGGAAGGAGAGCAAGAGCTTCCCCTTTTGGTAGCAACAAGTTACTTAGCCTTGTCATGGACTCTTACCTCGGAGCAGGGCAAGGAGTGCAAGGGGCGGCAGAGCATGGGCAGAACAGAGGCAGCAGTCACCCTGCTGGCAGCGGCAGGGATGGAGCTGAGGCAAAAGCTGGGACACGGCCCCGGTCTGCACAGCAAATCTGGGAGGAGATGCCAGGTTTTGGCCTGATAGAGCAGGTCATAACTTTCCAGTCTGTGTCTATGACAAAACTGCGGGGAGGAGAAGAGAAAGGCCTGGGAGGGCAGCAGTGTGAAGAGCAAAGAGGAAAAATAGTGAAGGTCAATTAAAAACTTGTTTATTAATAAATTTCTTGAGTTATTGGAGCAACAGAAATAACCTTCACAAACATTGATAATTAGAAATTTTTATTTGAAAGTCTCTGAAATTTTTTGTGTTTTCTTCTTGAAGATTTCTTCGTTTTCAGAGTATGATATGAAATACCTTCAATATCTTTATTAAGGAAATAATTTTTCAAATACCAGGTTTCTTTGTAGATGGGATCGGGGGAGAGGGGAGGAAGCAGAACAGGACAATTATTTCAAAAACAATTGGAGGGGTGGGGAGGGGGGAAGTGCTGCTTATAAATATGCATGTATGTATTTCCAAACATATAAAAGTCTGTCAAGAAGAACTTTCAGTAACTTGCATGAAATATGCAGTTTTTAAATGGTATCTTTCAAAACAAATCTAATTAATAGCTTTTTTCTTCTTAAATGAAGTAATCCTCATTAAGGCTGTTGTGCCAGCTGTGAGCTAGAGCTGAGAGTTCAGGTATCTGTAGACAAGTCACCAACGGTGTGCTGAAAGAAATGACCTCTTGTTTCTCATTACCAAGGATGGTTTCATAATGAATGTCTGTCCCAAAGCCATAAGGTAAAGCCTGATATAGACCGATTTGCATCGTAATCATGATACATTATTGATACAAGGAGAAGTATTTCACCTAGTTACAGTGCAGACCTCTCCTATAATATCTTCTTGTGCAAGTGCATTGAAATCTCTGTTGACATTGAGTGTGTCCAGCTGTGTCATTATGTTTCCAAACAAGACACTCCTTCTCCCCATTGTTTCCTAAACCTCCCTCTGGAGAAATTATTTACTTCAGTGCTAACCCACAGTGAGGAAAAAATGTATATATAAAAAGTAAGCCAAAGAAATCTGTGGTAAGGCACTTTTTCAGCTATTAGAAGGAAGGAAATACTTCTGTGGGTGTGCTTTTAGGAGATCATTTCATTACATTCTACTGCATTTTTTTTAATTCTTCATGCTGAAATTTCTTCAGGAGAAGAGACTGCTCACACTAAGCAGATCCATTAGCTGACAAGTGTCTGAGATTAATTTCAAGAATTGATTGCCCTCAAAAGACTTCTATTGCCACATCTGTTTTTCTGCCCTAAACATTAATGCTTTTGGATGGTAACTTGTCTGTTGACACAGTCTTCCTGATTCCCAGACAAAGTACTCATCTGCACTTTAAATACTTGGAATTTTTCAGGGGAGGGGAGACTTTTTTTATCATAATATTTGATTATCAGTGGTACCGGATTGTATAAAAACATGAAACAAAAGAAGCCTTTCATATACGCTCAAGTTTATTGTCAGCTCAGGAATGTCTTGAAAAAAGTAGAGGTCAATGCTTAGAGAAAGCTACTATTCTGTATCTCTACAGATAAGTAGGTATGTACAGATGAATGAAACTTGGGTTTAGTGTCTATTTAGAAGTTTATAGATTATTATGCTGAATACAAAACCATTAAAAAAAAAATCTGGTCCAGAAATGCTTCTAATTGGAGCCTGTCAGTTGCTGCTACTGGATTTTCAGGTGTCCGGTCAGAACTGAAATTAGGGCATGTCATGTCCTATCTTCTTATAGGTTCAAGCTTCTCTATTGAAAAACATTTCCGTTGAGGAAATACTGTATGGGTTGGATGGGTAGACAATGTATCAAAAAATCCCTAACTAAGGAGTTCAGCTCAGTAGAAAACAATAAGGGCATGTTATACCTGTGTTTCTATGCTGCGTGACTGATGTTAGACAGGTGGTGTGAATCTGTCCAGAAAAACCTGAAACTGCACAAAATAAAAAATATAAATTCTGAGGTCAGAGTAGTTTTAAATTCAAAAATTCTTTGGTCAGGCAACTCAAGTTTGTATGTCTTCTATTATGTATGAAAATGACAGATATTTCTGTGGAACTGTGCACGTACACTTGTTGCTTCCGTATGTAGCCTGTAAAGCAGTCATAAAATGACAAAATCCAAGTGACTAATGGGGTATTTTTTCTAAGAGTTTATGCCTGCAGAGATTTATATGTCCTGTTGCAAAGTGGCTGAGTTACCCTGTGTGGTAACTTCAGAAATAGCATGAACTTCCTTGCAAGTTAAAGAAAGCTATGTACATGCACGTAATTATTCAGTAAAGTGCCAGATTACAGAGCAAGTTCTGTAAGACCAGTGGTGATACCAAAACATATCTCCAATGAAATTGGAGGTGCGCTAGAAACCCCATACTCAAGCTGAATAAGAAACTTGACCACTGTCCAAAATTAGCAGGAACTCATTTAACTTAAGGTGAACTCATTTGGTCAGTTTTGAAGTCTGAGTTCCTCCGTGTTTTGGAAAGGAACCCCTCATGTGTTATATGCCAGTCTGCTTTTGGGTGCTTCCATCTCCATTTATTTATTTGAACGCACTGCTAATTGTGCTAGTTAAACAGTAAAATGAGGTTAAATGCATTCAGAGCAGACATGTCAACGGTGGTTTAAAGGCAAACTGGCTTTCAGCAGCAGAAATCTACCTTTGTTGGCAGAGAGATCATGCACATGTGCTTTGGCTGCTTTGGTGCCAGGTGACTGCCCATAACAGCATCTGAGCCAGTCTGTGAACTCATCCCTGGCGAGGTGGTGGTGCTGGCACATGGTCTGTTTTACAGCCTTGCTGGTGGCTGGTCATGCAGTGTGAAGGCCTGGGTTACAAACACCTTAACAGGTAGCAGCATCCTAAATTCCTGCAATTAAACTTGGCATTGCATGCCTGACCCATGCCCTTAGAAACTTTTCCAGAGCTGCTGTCCTTTAAGCTGGCAGCAAGACCTTTGCAATTTTGGAGCTTGTTTTAGTAAGCTGATCTTATCTGAGAATCGAAATAGATTTTAAAGATTTCAGATGCTTTCAGTTTATCTCCTATAAAAACACACTTGCCACAACAGGTGGAGGTTTCAGACTGAAGAGCACATTGGACTCAGTTGCTTTATGTACTCCCATTAGCTTCAGTGGGGCTGTGGGAGGGATGCAACCCTCCCGTTGTACAGAGCCATGTGACTTTTTGGGCTGTTTGGAGTAGACGTTGCACTCAGGTCTCTGGTTTGATCAGAGCTGTTATCTCTGATATCTTGTGTTATTATTGCTATATTTCATAAGGAAAATATTTAGTTTTATATACGTGATGTTTTTCTTTTCTGTATCTTACTATTAGTTCCCTGACTGAAAACATGCTGCTGCATAATTACACACAGGGTTTAGAAATTAAAATTGCAGGTATCTGCAAAGGGAATATTTTTTTCTGTCTACTCAAAGAAATAAAAACTATCTTGTAAAACTTGCCGTGTACTGCAGATATCTGCTGGAAACTTAATACTGCTGAGAGGAGGCAGTCCAGGAGGTTTTTAGAGTGTATTGAGGACTGCTTTTGTCACAGCTCGTGAATGAGCCCACCAGGGGTGAGGCTCTGCTTGACTTGCTGTTTACAAACAAAGATGGGCTGGTGAGTGATGTTGTTGTCGGAGGATGTCTGGGGTCTAGTGATCATGAAATAATTGAGTTCTCTCTGAACAATGTAATAGGAAAAGCCAGGAATAGAACATCAATGCTGGACTTTCGGCGGGCAGATTTTGGATTATTTAAGGAACTGGTCAGGAAAGTACCCTGGGAAATAGCTCTTAGTGGCAAGGGGGTCCAGGAAGCTTGGATATACTTCAAGAATGAAGTTTTGCAGGCGCAGGAGCGGGCTGTCCCTGTGTGCTGTAAGAAGAGTCGTAGGGGCAGACGGCCGGCCTGGATGAGTAGGGAACTTCTGAAGGAACTAAGTAAGAAAAAGAGGATGTATCATCGTTGGAAAGAAGGGGATGTAAGTCAGGTCATGTTCAAGGAAGTTGTTAAGTCGTGTAGGAGGAAAATCAGGGAAGCAAAAGCCCAGCTGGAGCTCAAATTGGCCACTTCTGTTAAGGACAATAAGAAGAGTTTTTATAAATGCATCAATGGCAGAAAGAAGGGCGGCAGCGACCTCCACTCCTTGTTGGATGTGGAGGGAAATATAGTAACCAGAGATGCAGAGAAGGCTGAGGTACTTAATGCCTTCTTTGCCTCAGTTTTTAACAACAAGGATGTCAGCTCGCTTGACAGTTGGCCCTCTGAAGTGGTTGATGGGGGCAGGGTGAAATATGGCCCTCCTGCAATCCATGAGGAGGAGGTTAGAGACCTGCTGAGCCGCTTGGACCCTCATAAGTCTATGGGGCCGGATGGGATCCATCCTAGGGTGATGAGAGAGCTGGCGGATGAGCTTGCTAAGCCGCTCTCCATCATCTTTCAGCAGTCCTGGCTCACTGGAGAGGTCCCAGAAGACTGGAAGTTGGCCAATGTGACGCCCATCCACAAGAAGGGCCGTAAGGATGATCCAGGTAATTGCAGACCTGTCAGCCTGACCTCGGTCCCAGGTAAAATCATGGAGAAGATAATCCTGGGTGAAATCATGCACTACCTGCAGAACGGTCAAGAAATCAGGCCCAGCCATCATGGATTTAGGAGGGGTAGGTCCTGCCTGACCAACCTGATCTCCTTTTACGACCATGTGACTCGCCTGGAGGATGAGAGGAAGGCTGTGGATGTGGTATACCTGGACTTCAGTAAGGCCTTTGACACGGTCCCCCACAGTAGACTCCTAGGGAAGCTGGCAGCCCGTGGCCTAGATGGGAGCACTTTGTGCTGGGTTAGGAATTGGCTGGATGGCCGAGCCCAAAGAGTGATGGTGAATGGTGTCTCATCCAGTTGGCGGCCGGTCACTAGTGGTGTCCCCCAGGGATCGGTATTGGGTCCCGTCCTGTTTAATATCTTTATTGACGATTTGGATGAGGGGATTGAGTCCATCATCAGCAAATTTGCAGATGATACCAAGCTGGGAGGAAGGGTTGATCTGTTAGAGGGTAGGATGGCCCTACAGAGGGACCTGGACAGATTGGAGAGCTGGGCCGATTCTAATGGGATGATGTTTAATAAGTCCAAATGTCAGGTACTTCATTTTGGACACAACAATCCCATGCAGAGCTACAGACTGGGGACAGAGTGGCTGGAGAGTAGTCAGGCAGAAAAGGACCTGGGAGTGCTGGTGGACAGGAAGCTCAACATGAGCCAGCAGTGTGCCCAGGTGGCCAAGAAGGCCAATGGCATTCTGGCCTGCATCAGGAATAGTGTAGTAAGCAGGACCAGAGAAGTTATCGTCCCCCTGTACTCGGCACTGGTCAGGCCTCACCTTGAATATTGTGTCCAGTTCTGGGCCCCCCAGTTTGGGAAAGATGTTAGGATACTGGAATGTGTTCAGAGGAGGGCAACGAAGATGGTGAGGGGGCTGGAGCACAAGCCCTATGAGGAGCGACTGAGGAAATTGGGGCTGTTTAGCCTGGAGAAGAGGAGGCTCAGGGGAGACCTCATTGCTCTCTATAACTACCTAAAAGGAGGTTGTAGTCGGGCAGGGGTTGGTCTCTTCTCTCAGGTGACCAGTGGCAGAACCAGAGGGCATGGACTTAAGCTTCGTCAGGGAAAGTTTAGACTTGATATGAGGAAAAAATTCTTCACTGAAAGGGTGATTGGCTATTGGAATGGGCTGCCCAGGGAGGTGGTGGAGTCACCGACCCTGGAGGTGTTTAAAGGGAGACTGGATGAGGCACTGAGTGCCATGGTTTAGATGATGGTTGGTGTTAGTGTTGGTGTTAGTGTTAGATTATAGGTTGGACTTGATGATCTCAGAGGTCCTTTCCAACCTTGTGATACTGTGATACTGTGATACTCTTGTTCTTTGAGACTCAACCAGCATGAGTTCTGCAATAATGTTTGGTAACAGACATTTGTGGGGGTGATGGGGTTGTATTTTTCATCTGCAGAAATTATGTTGGTGCTGAAACAGTTAACAGCAACCAAAGTATGTTATATAACTTAAGTGTGTGCTCAGAGGAGTTAGAGAACTTTGACCAGGAAATTGAGCTGTGGGGAACAGTCATCAGGAGTCAGGCATCAGGGTGTGTGGCTGCTTGCAGTGGGGAGCAAGTCAGGCAGCCTCAGAGTCCTGGAGCAGATCTGGATCAGAGACACTGCTGCTTTGGGTTTTCTTCCCAAATGTGGTAGTGGTGGAAAAGTGTCACACTATAGACAGAATGAAGCATCTGTCAGCCTGTGGGCAGTGCTGGGGAGGATTGTCCTGAGAGCTGAACAGGGAAGTGCTTAGTGAAGTTGGGATGAGCAGATGATGTTTAAGTGCTTTCCTTGCCTCACAAACCCCAGCTGTCCCTACAGCTTTCATCAAGGACAGCACAGGGTAACATCTTTGTGCTCGGTTGGCGTAGTCATAGCACTTTACAGGACAGGAGGTGGTAGATAAAGTTGAACCATGTGCAACAGTGCTGGTGCCTGTGCCTGGTGGAAAAGCTCCTGTCCATACTGTAGTCCAAAGCAGAGTTGGGCTTTCCCTGCCACCATCCTTAGAGCATGCCCAAAGCCTGCAGTGAGTTTGCATTCAGGTGCCTTATAGCTATGCTCAGGTTGCAGCATGACACTAGGTCCCCCAGGTGTTTTGTAGGTACATCATGGATGCTATTAAATACAGGTGGAGGTAGAAGAATATAGGCTTGTCTAGTGCTATTTTTTCAAAATACAACCAGGAGAAGTGCAAACTAATTAGAAATCTAGACAACTCCCATGTAAAACACGGTGATGTGTCATGTGTGTGCCAACACTCAAAGTCATTACTCAGTTGTTATTCAAGCAAAATTCCCACTGAGTAAGGTTGGAGTAATCACCTCAGGTTCTGGCCCTCCTGTGTTCCCCTCCAGTTGCCATAGTACTTTGTGTGTGAAGAGCACAAGGTACTTTCTGATCTTGTCTGCATACATGTCTTGTGCTGACTGCTTTCCTGAGTCAAGGCAAGGCTTGGCATGGCACCTGGACATCACCCATCCTCTCTGAGAAGAGGTGAAATCTTATGGGTTTTGGCACGTTGTCCTTCTGCAAGTCCCTCCTTCCCCATGCCGTGTTGCTGAAATTGCCACAGCAATTAGGTAATGCTGCATTGAAGTTGTTGCCTGTTGAAATTATCACAATTGATTTGTCCTCATTATCCCTTTATTTCATCTTCCCTGCCTTTCCATACTAGTGGGCAGGCTACGTGGAGGCAACTGGGGCCATGCCCTTCACCCATGCTTCCCCAAAAGCCCTGTTGGGCTTTTTCCCTCATGTGCTGACTCAGCCCCCAGCGTTATGTTGCAGTTTCCTGGAGGCAGGCGCACATCTTGCTCTGTTTGTACAGGTTTGGGGCTCGTATGTACTTGGGGCTTCTTCTGTGCTCTCTCAAGATCAGTAGTGGTAGAGCTACGCTATTTTTGGGTGGTTTAGTTCTTTTGGAGAGATGCTTCTTTGCTGCCCTTGGTGCCCTCCACCTACAGCTTGAAGCCTTTCATCTGCATCTGATCCGCAAGAATGTATCAGACGCTTCGTGCACCTCTCCCCAAATCAGTGTTACTCCTCAAAGGACACCTTCAGAGCCTGTCCCGATCCTTACTGGTCTCTCTGGAGGTCCCTGGGTTGGTCTGGCTCTCTTATTGTGGCTCAGCTTTCAGGATGTGGACCAAAGCTTTTGATGCACACATGGAAGGAGGTGGTGGGTGGGGTTTTTATTTGTTTGGGTTTTTTCTTGCCTTTCTTGAGGGTTATGACTGCACTCCTTTTAACAGCCTTCATAGTCCTTAAGGTCAGTGCTGCCAACACATAGGTATGAACTTTGTCAGGCTGTTCCCTCTATTTCAAGGATTTTCAATCCTCTGCAGTTGTCTGTGCTCTCTCTGCAGGGATGCATTGCATGCCTAACGAATATCAGGGGCTCTCATTATCCTCCCATTGCTCCTCATTCACCACACTGGACAAAGGAGCTGTGTGTCTCATACTGAGTGTTTCCCTCCTGGATCTTTCATGCCTGTCCATGCTAGCTCCCCTCTGCTCTCTTTTCCTCCCTGGGCTCCACCCAGCTTTATCATATAGACAGAAGGGGAGATATGACACACAGCTGTGTTCAGACCTTACTTCACTTGGATGATGAACTCTCTCCAATTAGTTTAAATGCAAGCTAGCACAGCAAGAAGGAGAGGAAGAGGTACTGAGAGAAAACGTCATACTCTGTGGCAAGAGCAAAGGAAAAAGAAAAAAGATTTGGTTTACAGCAAATGCAGGCTGCGAAATGGAGATCTAGGCCAGTTAGCAGGAAATTATTGATTAAAACGTAAAGTGTGCAAATTTTGGCCTTGATTCTGCTGTTGCTTGTGTGTAATATATATCTAACCAAGGATGGTGAAAGAAGAGCTCTAGGAGTCGTAGCTGTGGCTGTTTGTCCCTTTCTGTGCTTTGCCTCTCTGCTGCAGGTTGGTTTCTGTGCAGTGGGGCAGCATCGAGGGCAGAAGGACCTACAGCCCAACTGCTGCTCTTCATTGTCCAGCCCAGCTCCTGAAATCAGTAATGATGGTAGGATTGCACTAAAATGCTGTGAACTCAAAGGGGTGCAGAGTGGGCATAAGTCATTTTCCACCCTCTCTTTGGAGAAGAGATAGCCTTTGGAGCAGCATATGTCGGGAGAGCGGGAATGGTAAAGTCTTGTCTATGAGGGCTGTCCTGTCCACGGACAGGACAGTTCCTGCTCTGACTTTGCTTTCTTAGGCTTAATATTGGTTTTCTCTTTACGTGCCCCTGGCTTGATGGATATATATCTTTTGACATTGCTTAACAGCAGTGCTTTGGAAGGAAATGTCTCTGATTATGCTTATGTGGGTATTATGTATGGCTGCTGGGAAGGAAAAGGCCTGTCCTTTAGAAGAGCCTTATTAAGGGAAACCGGTCATTAACAAGTATATATGGAAAGGGCGGGGTTCGTCATTACTCCACTCGTTTCAGCATCTCCTATCTGCCTCAGGAGTGCATCATAGTGATATCAGCATTTATTAATATAAAGCACAGTATTACTCACCCAAGATTACACCACAGGTAGCTAATTCAGTGGGTCTCTGACACTGCAGCCGATCTGATTAAAGTGGCAGTGGAGCGATCAGTGACAGCAAATTAAGCTGCTGGTGTCAAGGAGCTTTTGGTGTTATCATATAAACTTTAAATGATATTCAAGTATTGAAACCTGGGAGACTGTGATCTAATTAGCTGAAGTTTGTCCTATGAGTGGTTCAGACGCAATGACTTGAAGATGTGGAGGTGAAATCAGCCAGTGGCACATTCTCTCTGTGGGAAAGTGAGAAATCAGCTGTGGTTTTTATGTACTTCATGATTCTTCTGTGTGCTTATTTTGATGTTCTGTCTAGCCTAAGGAATATGCCACTGTGGAAAGATGTATTATCTTTAACTCTTTTCCAAGCAAGTGTGAGTTTGAGGTTCCCCTCTCTCCTTTATCTTTATGTGGCTCTTGCCTTCATTACAGGACTCACCATTAAACTTAATCAGGGGAAGCATGTTTTTAGTGGTGGAGCTGCTGAGAAATTACTGCTTCTGTTCTGAAGTCCACTATTAACATTTAAATCCTGTGTGGGGACAAAAAGTCCACATTTCTTCAAAAAAACCCGCCTCAGTTATTCTTAATGAAAATTCTCCAGAAAACTTTCATTTTGATACTATGGACATCTTATACTTTCCATAGATAAACACATTTTAATAGAGAGAACATAAAAAATAATAATAAAAAAAATACCTATTAAAAAATTCTCATTCCATTTTGTTAATCTGAAAAAATTGTTTAGTCTCTTCCTTTCTTGAAAACACATATCAAACCATTTCTGCAAGATGTCTTGCTTCTGTTAAAATGCGGGGATTTTTCCTTCTTTTAAAAGAAAAATGTTCCCTCAGATCTTTTAATGAGTTTTATTTAGCATATGAATGTCTAGTGTTTCAGATCCTGAGAGGCGCAGGGTGGCTTTGGATGAATAAGGGGCTTGGCACTTATCAGTTTTGGCACTCCTCAGCGCGACTATCACAATATTTGCCCAGTGATGAGACAAGCATGTGTAATTATATTGACCTTTATCATTTTCTCATAGCTGTCTTGCTGATAAGCTGTCCTTGGTAAGAACTGCTCACACATATTTAATGACAAATCAGCGTCTGTGTGTGTGCACACGCATGCTAGCAGAGACATCAGGGCTACCCACTGCGACCACTCCCACCCAGCCTTTGAGCAAGGTGGAACTTGGAGATATTTCTGTCAGCATTAAGAGGTTTTCTTGAGCTGCTATTGGTATTGTGGATTTCTGATATGATTCAATCATAGCTCAGGATTCCTTTCCCTCCTTAATCTTCCTTTCTCTCCCCCATACTTGGCTTTGTGAAATGAGATCCCTTAAATCTGGCGCCTGCTTTGGAGAGCTTGGCACCCAAACTGGCCTTGTTCTGCAAAATTTTCACAGTATCATAAGGTTGGAAAGGACCTCTGAGATCATCGAGTCCAACCTATAACCCAATGCTAACACCAACACTAACACCATCATCTAAACCATGGCACTCAGTGCCTCATCCAATCTCCCCTTAAACACTTCCAGGGTCTGCGACTCCACCACCTCCCTGGGCAGCGCATTCCAATGGCCAATCAATTTTGAAATAATCCATCTTCTCCAAGTGCCATTGTGCTTTGTCTTTGTGATAGCTACTCTTCTGTCTGTCTGTCTGTCTTCTTTTTGTTCCTCTAAACACATACTGGGTATGTGTAGAGGAGCCCAGCTGTTCTGCTCTGTCAGTGGGCTCACATTATGCTCTTTGCCTGGCTGCAGGGGATGAGAAGAAGATTTTTACAATCAGTGAGTTCAACACCACCCTCCACTGAACATCTGTAGGGAACAGAGGATAATATAAATTGTCGTGTTCCACCAATGCATGAACAGTCAAGAGAAGTCAAGCTCCCTTAAAAGACAAAAGATGAGCTGAAAAAAATATCTGAATGAAAGCAAGAAAGTGGTATAAGGGATGAAAATAACTGGGCGCAGCTTAAGGAACAGAAAATATCCCAGCTCTAGATTCTTTCCTATATGTCAATGTTTAACTGCAAATTCTTATGGGGGGGATATCTTGGGATTGACACTTGTGCCTTTGACCTACTTATGTGACAAACTTATTACTTGGTGTCTAAATAAAAATTCTGATGATAAGTAAATGATGCTGTTTCCAAATGAACTGTACAGGAAATATGCAGGCCATTAGCTAACTCCTTTTCCAGCTTGGGAGAGAGACACAGGAGTGAAAGCTGAGTGTGAACTTGCTAACTGTAAGCATGAGCCATTGGAAACATTCATCATTGCTCACAGGCTTTTAAGTCAGCTTCCCGTTCCTCAGTGTTCTTCTATTCTTTGTCAGGTTTTTGCTCTCATGGGTTATATTTTCAAATATTCTCAACTCTCTCATTCCTCTTTGCATCAGCACTTCACCTCCTGTTGAGCTTCCTTACACCTTTAAAATAGTGCCCACATAGGTAATTCACCATTCTCCTCCACATCATTGCTTGGGAGGAAGAACGTTGAAGGAATATGCAAGGAGCTGGGTCTTACATTTTTGCAATGGGTTTGGGGTTGTTGTTTTATGAGCAAAACTTCTAATTTGCTCAGAATTTATATTCATGTCAATATGCATTTCACAAAAATGAAATATTCATTCCTGTTTCATTTTTAGGTGCCACCTTTAATATATCCTATGCTGGCAAAGAGGAAAAAAAGTATTTTTTCTTTAATGCTTCCTCCCACTTTTTGACTTTTTCTTTCACTCTTTATTTCCAACATCTGATCAGCCAATTTGTTTACACAAGGTTTTTCAAGATAAAAATGTGATTTGACATTTGTCTCAAAAAAATTTCTCAGAATTCCTTATTGTTATTCATTTGAATACCATGTGTTAGTCCTCAAATGTATCTGTATTATATTAATTTTCACAACAAAATTTCATTAATTGTTTTGGAGATGTTTCATGTAATGGAAACTTTTTAAGGCTTCCCTTCTTGATTCTTTTTATTTCCTTAACCAGAAATCCATGTTCTTTAAGAGCTGTTTGCCCAGTGCCATTTTTATACCCCTGCCATTATCTCCCATGTATGCCTTTTACTTTAAGTGTTTGATTGATGCTGTAGGCTGTGTCATGTTTAAAAACAATTACATTAATTCCTACAATATTCACATAATATGATGTGTGTCTGGTGCAGTCTACAAAGTCTTAATAACATGTCTAAATACTGCATCTGAGTTCAGTGAAGATTAAACTGGGCTGATTATGGAAAGCACAGAAACTAAAGTGGAGGGGAAAGTCTTTCATTCACCTAGAGTGGGGTGAGAAACCTTTTCTTTACCTGGGGCCACAGAGGGCTCTTGGGTATCCTAACAGTGGCTCTTGCAGTAGCACACATCAGTCTGTTTTCTTATTGCCCAAACCTGCCCCGTACAGTGCCCACAGACCTGTGACATTAACAGAGCCAGAGTGAGGGGGCTGTGTGCCCCTTCTTGCCCAACACCTCCCACCCCACATCATCAGGTTCCTTCAGTTTGCTAAGCCTGGACTTGTTCAGTCATGTTGTGTGGCACTGAGCTGCCCAAAGTTGGGCATTGACTTGTGTAAAGCTAGGAAGCCGGAGTCCCAAAGCATCTTTTGGGACAAAAGGCTGGAAAGATACTGGAAAAAGGTCAGTAGAAGGAAAGGGGAACAGATGTGGGACTTCACAGGGCTATGTCAGGGAGGTTGTCATTGGGATGGAAGTTTCCCACCTCTGTGCTAAAGAATCAGTCTAGTAAGGAAATAATTCAGCTGTAGCCATGTGTGATGGGAGCTGTGCATGCACAGGTATATATTGTGATGAAAAACAGCTATGATTGTGGTAGAGGGAGAAGTTTATCAGTTTGGGGAGAGTAATGGCAGGAGAGGAAGGAGGTCCACACTGATGCATGTACAGGTAATGTGTTGTAAAATGACAGTTGTGTCATCCTGTCAGAGGGGATGCGACCTGGAGAAGATGATGCAAAACATGAACACACACATTAACTGGGCAGGTCCCTCATTCCTTGGCAGGACAGCAGCTGGCCAAGCCATGTGGAGGCCTTGCGCAGTAGGGAGAACTTGTTGCCTTTAGCCTCACTCTGCAGAGCTAGATTGAGTAAGACATAGATTTATTAACCTAGGGTTTAATTTCTAATTTCTCCTGGAAGAGAAAATTCAGAGCTAATCTTGTTCTTCACACACATACTCCTTGACATCTTAGAAAGGAAAAGTAACCAGCTGAGCTTTAAAGTGTCTGACACCAGTCCTGATGCAATGGCAATATGGGATAAAGTAACAAGCTGTAAACCCTGCCTGGGAGCGTGGAAGATTGCTGGTGCCGTGCTAAGGGACAGAAGCCGCCGCTGGTGCCCAGGCTGTGGCTTCCCAGGCAGCAGTCGCACCCTTTTAGCCTGTGGTATGGGCATTGCCTTTGGTGTTACTGGCTCAGCAGCGAAAAGTGCTGAGCCAGTTGCTGTCTACTTAGGTAGAGTTCCCCACCCATCTCCCAAGGAAATTGGAGTTGCGTAAGGGCACAAGTTGGAAACCTTGCTGGGGTGCAGGGGAAGTGGAAGTTGTAATGGGGGAAGTGTATGCAAGGGAAGATCCTGTGGAAGAATAAAGGGTGAGAGACAGGTTTCTCTCTGCCAGTTAGGGAACAGACCACCCACCCACCTGCTATTATTTTTAACTTTTGAGCTGCTCATGGTTCAGTCTTTAACAGGAAGTAAATTCCTGTTCTCTGTTTGTATTTCTGTTCTCTCCCATCCACTGGGTCCCTGTGCTATCACTAGCAGCTGCTGGAAATGTCGGGTCTGCTCTTCAAAACTAGATGCTTCCCAGTGGGCTCGATTTGTTCTGGAGACCTGTGTACAAACATCTCCTATAAGCACAGCTGGACTGGGTCATGGGTGGCTGTTAAGAAACTGTCTCAACGAGTTCCTTACAAGCACTCGTGTGGTCACGCGCCCAAACCCTCCAATTACAAAATGGAAAACCAAGGTAGTGATGGGAGGGTCTGTAACAAATCCCTACAGGATGGGAAGGGGTAGAGGTGATTTTTTTTAAAGGCAGCTCTCATGACTGTCTGAGGAGTGGGATCTTGCAGTGAATGGACATCTCACTCTCCCAAACGTCTCTTGGAGAAGAGACCGGGTTCCTCCAACACAGTAGAAACAACTCATCTCAGAAATGGGAAGCAGCTAATAATGGACTGGTTGCTTCAGTATCTGTCCTGGTTTGCAGAAACTGATTTAATAATCGAAAGGTGGGAGTTAATTGATCGTAAAATAAGCCAGGTCACTACGATAAGAATCATGGATTTCAGGAAAGGTATGGAGCTGCTTGGTTGTTATCTGGGGCAAAAATTTAAAGGTTAAAGGATGACTGGCAATAAGATACTGTATCCAAAACACACTGGTAGACTTTCCTGATGTAGCAGCCAACTGGAAAGCCTTGTCTGAAATGCCCTGCAGTCCCTGGAGAGAAGTTCAGTACAGGCAGGTACGCTTCTGGTTCAGGATGTGGCACAAACTGAAGTGTAGGGAATGGCTCCTAGAAAGCAGTGGAGCAGAAGGATCGATTTGTGAACAGAGTACAGTGGATGTCCAGTTACAATGCAAATGTGGCCATCAGTAAGAATGACCAAAGTCTAAACAAGCTTTTGCTCTGCTATGGGCTCTCTAGGTTTGTTTGTGTTTTGGGATTCCAGCACGTTATATCTTGAGTGTTTCACGTCCACAGGAATGTGAAAAGCATTAAAATCAAGATTAGGATGATTGACACATTGCTATTTGTTTTCTAACCTGGTTACAAAAGGTATTCTGCTTTGTAGTGCACTCTGCATTACAAATCAAACTAGCCTTCTGTCTCAGTCTGCTCTGAAAGGTACATAGTGTAGCCAAATCTTCACAGTGTCCTTCAACAGCGTTGACATGTTGGCCTTTGTGCAGTCTGGGGATATGAAGGAGTACTCACTTTTGCTATAATAATGTTAATAATAATAATAATAATAATGAAAAGATAGCTGAAAGAAATCTTGTGTAATTGGCAAAGTCCTCCAACTTGGTTACGCTTCTATTGTTTTGTAGCCCTTTTACACCCTAAGGATATTCTGTTAGCCAATGTTAGTGGTTCCTTTTACTGTTACAAAGCTAGATCACGAACAGAAATATGTGCCATGTCCAGCTTTTCCTGTTCAGGGAGTAGTTTTTTTCCATGATGTCTAATCTTTTTCTTTTGCTGAACTGTCAGTAGAGCCAGACCACTTTGGCTTGGCTTTTGGCCCACATCCACCTACATATTTTTCCTACCAGCAAACAAACTAATTAAATGCCTTTATCTTATGAGGCATTCCTTTCTCTCAGGTAGTTACTGATTAAAAAAAATAAATAAAACTTCTCACTATTTTGAAAAAACAAGAGATGAGTCAGTGTGTTCACAGCCTGGTTTATTATTAAATAAGAAGACAGGATCAAAAAGGGAGCAGGGTGGAAAAAAATGTTAGTGCCATCATATTATGTTTGTGGCCAGTGAAATGAGTCTGTTCTCACTCCAGTGAGCCTTTCCAATATCTATTAAAATTCATGAGCATTTTGCACATGAAGGTGGACAGGGGTAAGTAAATGAGGCAGAGCTGCCTCTCGTGAAAGATTACTGCAATAAAACATTAATTTATAAACCATAGCTCGTATTGCTTCATGTCAGGCGTGTGCTTCAATAGCCTTTCTGATAATGCTAACCTGAAGCAGAAAGGCAATTATTCCAAGAGGCAAAAGAGGGTCTCTAAATCTAAGATAACAATCTTACTAACTGAAACTTTGTCTTCTCTTTAACTTAAAAAAAAAAAAATAGACTTACAAAATTAATAATTGGGAATGGAAAAAATCAGAGATCATCAAGGCCAACATCTGCTATTAGGGAAGTAGAGGGGAATAACTGTGTGTACTGTGGAAGTTATAGCTCCCAAACAATTTCCCCAGTGATTTGTCTGTGTTCCCTGTATATGATATAGTCTTGCTTGCTGGGTCTTGGAACATATCTGGACTGCAGAATAGCATAGGGTAAAAAGAGAGCAAGAGCAAGGGGAAAAAAGCCTAGCTGAGTGGTGCCATGGAAGCCTGTAGGGGGGTCATACCTAGGTGGTTCCATGTGCTAGGGCTGGTGAGCAAAGGTTCTGCTAGGCAAAAGCCCGCTGAAGGTAGGGGAGTCTGCTGGTGTAAGCCTGAACAAACTCATGTGAGCATCCTGAGCCTAAGCAAAAAGGTTGTTCATTTGGTGCCAATACTTGAGTGCTGACCACAGCACCCTGAACAACCCAAGGCACCAACCAGGCACTGAGCACTGAATGTATCAGTAAGCTCCTGCCAGGGCAACATCCACTGTAATACTCCAACAAGCTTAAGAGAAAACAACAAATGCATTTTCAGTCCCTGTTGTCTCTTTCCCTAATATTAAGCCCAGTTCTAGGCTTGTCCATGTTTGTCTGGAGAACAATTTGTGCCTCAAGACAAATTAGGAGACGCTTGCTGCTATTACCAGCAGCAATTGTTCTATCTTGGGAGGTGCTGCAAAATGTGTAAATTGACTTAGCTCTTCATCTCTTGGTTTTCTTAATAAGGACTTCAACTCCAGACTTTGAAGTAGGCTTTACTCACAACAGACCTATTAAGTTATTTGCTTCTGCTATTGTATATCCAGAAGATCCATAGATGCCCCACAGTTATGCAGAAACTATCCAGACTTTCATGAGTATTTATGCAAATCTGCAGGATTTATCATTTGGTGTAGAGTTTGGGCCAAAGTGCCAACCCTATATTTAAAAACTAACCATGCTGTGGAGTAGCAACCCAGCAAACTCTCCCTGCCCTAAAAAAAACACAGGAGCTATTGGCTTCCACTGGCACGGTAACTAATCCTAGCCTCAAAGCATTGAATCATTCAGAAGCAGACTGAGATCTGCATTGTTTTGATCCCTAATCCTGCCCAATCCTCCTCCTTTGATTTGTAATAGATGGCTGCTGGCAGCTGTAGTGAGTGGCTGCTATTTGCCGAAGGGTGGCTAGGAGACACTAGATGCTGTATGCTGAAGTATGTTAGCAGGGGTAGAGTCAACGTGTCCTGAAAAAGGAGATTTGCTGCTGGAGCTGGGAAGGCCCGACGGGTGGAACTTATGGTGAGTTAAGCCAGACAGTGCTCACTGAGATGATGAGAAGATCTCCCATCCAGCTCCCATCCTGCCTTCCCATTGGGCCAATTACAGCAGGAAAACAGGTTATTCCAACCCAAACATTAAATGTATGCCCATAGACACATATGTAGGAGTCCTTGCCTCATCCCAAAATAGTCCAGAAGTCATTTGTTCCTTTTAATGTCAGTCCTCCTCTTCAAACTCTTCTGTTCCTAAACTTGGCCTTCATCTTAGCACAGGACCTCTGGGAGTTCATCCTTATGAAAAACAATTAAGCCCTTGAGGACACTGCAGACTCTCATCCCAGGCCCTTGGATTTACCTCATAGTAAAACAGGAAATTTCTCAGCTCCTGTTGAATGAAGCCCCGGCCCAGCCCTAAGCTTTCCACTGCCTTTAGGCTTTGGTTACTGCTGGTGCCATGTGGTTGCTGCGTCTCAGGGACCACATGGAAAGGGAAGGGTCTAAAGAGCTGTGTGGGTCAATATGTGCACAAGGCCACAAGGCTAAACGAGCAAAAATGAAGGTGGTATCCTGAGGAAAAACATTGATCTTTGATTTGTTAATGTGCATTTTGAAAAAAACAAGGCAGAAAATATGATAATTAGTGTTTGGCTTAGCATGGGCTGAAGATCTCTTGGACTTTGTGTGCTGTTCTGTTGGGCCCTACTACATGTTTAAAAGTAGGATGGTTACCACGTGGGTGAAAGCTGTTGTTCATTTTGTACCAAATCAGGGTCTGTAAGCAGAGATATCAAGCTTTATGGTTAGGGATCACACCAGCTCACAAAGAGCTGTAATTTCTGATTGGCTCTTGTAGTCCTGTAAAACTCGGGTAAGAATTCGCATCACCTAGGGCAAAAGGGTTCATTTTGGTTCAGCTCAGCATCTCCGGACTGGAGTGTTAACAGCGGAAGGAGAAGAATTTGATACAAGTATCTGCAAAACCCATCTAGCTAAGATAAGGGTTGCATCTTGTGGAGGCAAATTGGCTTTGATTTGCTTAGAACTGGGGTGAGATTTTTCTGTAAGGCTAAAATGAGAGCCAGTGCCTCCTGGTGTGAGTTCAGTGTTGATTATTCTATCCCAGATTCAACTCATTGAATAGGTATTATAGTTTGCCCCTAGCGTACAGGAAACTACAGTGTAAAGGCAGAAGAGGTTGTGGCTTAGCCAGGGCTAGGACAGGTGTTAGGTCTCAGAAAAGCAGAAGTTATCCTATCATTGTGAAGAGAACTGTGTGGTAAGCTTGGCTGATCACTGAATGTGAGATTGGTGCCAGGAACACTGGATGGATAATCGTGGTCTAAGATGAATGAAGATGGTTGGGTGTTACCGGAAAGACTGAGTTATTTGTCCTTACTACCATTGGTCTGCATTCACCTCCTGGTCAACGTTGCTCAGGTAATTTATTTCAATCCCGTGGTTCGTAACCCTGTCTCTGGCCTTTGCAGAATAGCCCCATGCAAAGCACATGCTGATAATCCCTTGCCTCATCCTTTCTCTTCAGGCTGCATTTGATTCAGTTCTGAACTTCCTCAGACCCACCTATACCAAAAGATCATCCAACCTACTCCTCCAGCCACGAGCTTCCCTGCACCCAGAAGCCCTCAGCCAATTTGAGAATTATCTACAGCCCTTCAGAAACTTGCCTTCTTGTGCATGTACCTCAGATCATCTTCATAGAATCACAGAATACCAGGTTGGAAGGGACCCCAAGGATCATCTGGTCCAAAGTTTCTTGGCAAAAGCACAGTCTAGGCAAGATGGCCCAGCACCCTCTCCAGCTGAATCTTAAAAGTGTCCAGTGTTGGGAATCCATCACTTCCCTGGGTAGATTATTCCAATGGATGATTGTTCTCATTGTAAGAAATTTTTCTCCTGTGCCCAATCATGATCTCCTCAGGAGTGACTTGTACCCATTACTCCTCATCTTTTCCATGTGACTCTTTGTTTACAAGGAGTTTACAGTTGTTTACAAGGAGCCTATCTTCTTTGTAGCGGCCCTGTAAATACTGTAATATGGTGATAACGTCTTCCCTAAGCCTTTTCTCAAGGCTGAACAAACCCAGTTCTCTTAGCCTTTCCACATCTTTTTTTGTATATCAAGGTTCAAAACTGAGCACAATATTCCAGGTGTGGCCTGACAAGTGCTGGATAGAATGAGATAAGGACTTCTTTGTTTCTGCTGGCGGTGTCCTTGATGCAATCGAGCATCCTGTCGGCTTTCTTTCCTGCAGCACCACACTGTTCACTCCTATTGACCTTGTTCACCAGGACCCTCAGGTCCCTTTCCACAGAGATGCTCCCCAGCCAGGTAGATCCAGTCTGTGCTGCACTCCTGGATTATGTTTTCCTAGGTGCAAACTTGTCTTTTTGAATTCGTCCTTTTTGAATTTTACAGGGTTCTTTTTAGCCCACTCTTCCAGCCTATCCAGGCCTTCCTACAGGGTGGCTCTCCCTTCCAAAGCGTCGACTTCCCCATTAAGTTTGGTATCATTGGGAAACTTCACCAGTGTACACTTGATCTCATCATCCAGATCACTTATGAAGACATTAAACAGAATTGGGCCCAATATTGATTCCTGGGAGACCTCACTTTTGACAGATTGCCAGTTTGAAAAGGAGCTATTTACCACTACTCTCTGGGTTGGCCTGTCGTCTGGTTGACCAGATCATTATGCATCAGTTTGCCTAGGAGGAGGCTATGGATAACCGGATCAAAAACCTTGGAGAAATCTCAGTAGGCAAGGTCCACCACTCACCCTACTTCAACTGAGCAAGTTACTTTGTCATAAAAGGTAATCAAGTTTTTCAAGTCTTTCCTGGGACTTTTTTAACGATGAAGTGTAGGCAGCCTTGGTGGGATTTGGCTTTCCTTACTTTGGCCAGCCCAGTTCAGCAGGATTCATCTGGGCAGTCCACTCTCCCAGTCTGGTCAGTACAGGGTGCTCAGCAAACCCAGAGACCCAGGTTGTTGTCCAATGAAGATGGGATGAATAAATAAATAAATAAACTTCTGTGTTTTCCTATCCACTGACTGCTGAGAGAGCTTTGCACGCTTGCAGCCTATTAGAGACCTAAAGTTGAGTCTGCTACTTCTCACCTGGATAGGAAAATTTACATTTAATGAGTATCCTAAATAATTGTGATTGAACGTTGCTGACTAGTCCTATTCCCCATTTTATTAGTCTCTAACTTGGTATTTCAGCAGTTGCAAATGTGTTCTTTTCGTTCTTTGTCGGCACTCTCAATAATTAATTAATAAGCACGTTACCTGCTGTGGTCTACATACAGCCCTCTGCACTGTAATCTGGGATGAGTGGGAAGAGAGACCACAATGACGTGCCTGCCTGGTCCTGCTGCAGGAGGGCTGTAGGCACAAGCCCTCAGAGATGCTTAGACAGTTGGTGCCACAGATTTCAGCTTCAATGACTTGGAGCGCTGTGCTCTGGCAGCTGGTTGAGCTCTTCCCTACGGCACCTGCCACTTCTACAAAAAAATGCCTGAGACCATGCATCCATGTTCATCCAACATATGCTGAGGAGGAAGGTATGCGAAGAGCAGGCAATGGAGAGATGCAACCATCAGAGGAAAAGAAAACAAACCCACGAACTTCTTTTTGTTAGGAGCTGTCAGAAAAACACCAGGTGGAGAGCTGATTTCAGCTGCAGTGCTGTTAACCTGATACCAGCTTGATATCATGGTGCCATCTTGGGTGGGGTCTTTGTAAAGAACAACATTGTTACAAGAGCATTAAAGCTGTAATAGCTGGCTCAAACAATGGAAGTAAAGGGAAATATAAGAGGAGGATAAGAAAGTAATTGTCATAATTAGGCAGGAGGAGAAAACTGAATAGTTTTCTATTGGGGGGGGAGTGGAGGCAGCAAAGCGCTGCTAGGCTACCTGCTGCAGGTGTTAAGCTCTAATGGCAAAGACTCAAAAAAGAATTGAGTTGTGTAATTAATACCCCATGAATAATGCAAATAGGTGCCCTCACAGGTAGTTGAATAACTGATTTTGTTACAGGGATGCTGCATAATTCCATAATGCGCTTTTCTTTCCCAGCTGCTTTGTTGATTTTTTTTTTATCTTCCTCCTCCACGTTTCTGTTTGAGGATTTGTTGGCTTTCTTTTCATTGAAGTAATAGGTTTCCCGTGTCTCACCCCATTTCACTGCTGCTAGAGCGAGTTCCTTAATAACCTGGCCCAGCCATCGCAGAAGGAAGTGAAGGAAGGACCTCTAGGGACCTTGATCATAGGTGGCAGAGAAGAAAAGGCAAAAGTCCCTGCAGAGAACGAGGGAATAAAACCGCAGTGTCTGGGCTGAGTTACAGAGGTTGTTGGCAGCTGTACTCTTGCAAAATGCTGAAACAGCCTCTCCAGAGGAGCAGACACCTGCTGCCTTCAACCTCTGGAGCGTACAGCCCTGCAGGATACAGAGGGAAGGAAAAACCTGCACCAGGGGCTGAAACACCCTTTGTATTCATTCCCCCCTGCCCCCATGAGCCATGGAGACTTCACTGTCAATTCTGGACATGTTCCATCACTGACAACTCAAAGGGCAAGACCCAGAAGAGGGCTAGGAGATGAAGACAGCAGGCTTAAGCAGACTTCTAGTGTTACATGTAAGGAGAAGAAGGGCAGGCTGAGCTGCTGGCGTGTGCAGTGGCTGTAGGCACACCTACACACAAAGGAGGTACAACCAGGTCACCCTGCGGTGGCAGCACCCTTGGCACCTGCTGCTTTCAAGGGCAAGAAACTGTAGGCATCTATGAGCTGTCTTTAAGGTCTGCTGCATTAAGTTTGCAGTCAAGAATGACATCAAGATAAGATGGGACAAATAAATTTGCAGCCTTTTTTAAAACAAGGGAACATCATCTGAAGTAACCTAAGCACAAAGTGGGCTCAATTTTGCAGCAGACATTCCTTGGAGAGCCTCATAACTTCTTATTTGCTGTATGGTAGAAAAAATATCTCAGCTGGATATGAACATTTCCAGTTAGGAACAAAGATAGCTTCCTGGCCTGGGTTTCTTTAATGGCTTGAATCAAGGATAAGATGTCAAATAGGACTAAATTCAATGCATAGTTAAAGGATTATTTCTTGGCTCCTCCTCAACAGTTACATATTCAGTGGAAACCTGTTGATCTTAAATATGTCATAATATAATAGTAATAGTCTCATTACATATTAACGATGTCACAACTTAGATCTGCAGCCAAACTCTGCTGGCGACAGACACATTTGTACTGACATCTTAATTTCACTGATGTTGGCCAAAAGCCTTTTGGGCAATATAGGAGAATTGGGTTGGTTATTCAGGAAGGTTTTTAAGGAGTTAAAAGCACTAGGCAGGGGGCAAACCCAAAAACTGAGGCTGACTCTGGCCTTCCGGCAGGTTTCTCCAGCAGCAGAAATGATTTTCCTCCTCTGCCTCATCCACCTTCTATCCTCTTGTGGGAAGGAGCAGAGCTGCTCACAAAGTCCAACATCTTGCAAGAGCTGGCCTGCGCCTCTCCCTGAAACAGGCCTCTCCAGAAATTAAACTTTCAGGGAGACAGGGTACTGGGACTTGCACCTTTTGCAGGCAGCCCTGCCAGGTGGCTCGTTGACAGCCTTGTCCAGGAACCCAACTTTTCCTCATCTGGGACTGCTCCTGTCACTTGCTATTGGCAGAGAAGCTTTGACACCTGATAGAGGAAGATAATTAAAACTGCTCAGGAGACCTTCGAGGAAGTCATAATCCTCTGGCATCCTGACAGTGTGCAGCTCTGTGGCTGATGGGGAGCAGCCAGGGCTCGACATGGAGCCACTGGCACACACCAGGCATTGGGAGGGGCAAGGCGATGTTTTTAGCTGAGATAAATGAACCTAGTTTTGCTGGGGGCTGTGATCTGCTTGGTTGGAAATTTTTGCCCCTTGCGTCTTGGTCTCCAAATGTTGTTGTTTAGGGCTCAGAGCAAACCTGGGAAAACAAACAGAACTTGGGAAAAGAGCCAAAGGCCAGGTGGAGGCTTGATACATTGCTGCTTGTAAAAGCAGTGTAGCACTAGTACTGACCACTGCTTCTGTGTGTGCATGCGTATGTCTACAATGGTTGTAAGAAATGCTTGGTAAATACCTTCTGTATGGGACAAAGACTGCCCTTTAATGTCAACTTGAGGCTATTGCTGCATCAGCAGAGACAGTTATTAAAAAAATGTGTTGAAGAAGGCAGCTGGGGGACAGGGGGAGGAGCACACCACTGCAAAGACTTAGGGTCAAAAGCAAATAAGTTACTCCAGCTCTTCCAGTTTTTGGTGATGTAGGAGCAGCAACAGCAGTTGTGTGTACCATTTGGACCCAAGTCCTTGCTACTGGGTTTGGCTTTGGGTTTTAGGGTGGGATGGGTTGGGAGCTGTTGTCAATAAGCAGCACTGTAGAGAAAACTGTAAGAGTTTGTATCCTGTATCTCACGTGGCTACTTGAGAAGAGGTGAAGACAACTTACTCCGATTCAACAGGAGTTAGAAGCAGAATCCAAAGGCAGCACGTCTTTAGACTCATCAAATGCATGCTTTCAAGGGTTTTCATATATACATACGCATACATATGAGTAAATATAAAAAATATATGTATATATAAATATACATATAGATGAATATATATAAAACATATGTATATATAAATATTTTTAAAAGGGTAACTTTTAAGAACAATTTAAGATTCTGGAAATATTTACATATTTATTATAGGTAATGTGAGTACTGTGATAAGTGACTGGGATGTCAAAGGCATTTTCGTATGAGCACTTTATTTCCTCACTTCTTAGAGCAGGATTATGTTTTGATTCTTCTTTAAGATTTTAACATGGGAAACTCTGAGGAAAAACACTGAATTTCATGGACATTTATCTGATTCAGATGGTGTTTATGGGGTTGAGAATACCTGAATGGGAAAAAATGTACCAGTGTTTGTGGTTCAACAACTAGAGGTTTCTTCATCATTCCTCTGCATCCGGGATTTAATTTCTTTCTGACAGCAGCAATATCTCACAGGAATGGATTATAGGGTTGTGGCAGTGCTGTGATGTGCCTAACTCAAACTTGTATCCAGCCTCAAGGGATACACGCCGAGGCAGCTTTTAGCCATCTGGATGTTCTGATAGACCATAGGAGGCTGGATGCAGTAGTTTAAGGGGAGAGCTGCAAACTGCTGTGGTACGGAGTGGTCAGTAGGACTATGTCAGCAAACAATTGCAGTAGCAGTGCCATTTCCTTTCTCACTTTTTGTAATCTGTTTCTGAAAGCTAAGAATTAAACCCCTGTGCGCATGTGTGTGGCTTGGGCCAGGTGAGTTTGGTGAATGTAGTGGTCCGAGAGCTCCCTGCCTCAAAAAGCGGCAACTTTTTACCATGACAATAAGAAATGGATATTGCATTTGTGAATGTGTGTGTGCAGACACATGCCCTTGTGTGTGCAGGCAGAGAGCAGGCACGTGTGCACCTGTAAGCCTGCTTGTGCAGGTAGGCAAATGCGTGTGCCTGTGTAGGTAGGTACACATGCACGGGCACCCAACCATCCCTGTGATCACAGTGAGGAAAGAGCCACATTAAAAAGCCGAAATAGCTTGACATCCCATCCTTATTGCCTCTGGCCTCGTACCTCGCCCAGCCTCACCCTGTCCCACGTCCCTATTAATTGCTTGCAAACAGCAACAGGGATGCAGCAGCAGCCAGAGTTGCTGCACACTCACCACGAGACTGGTCGCCAGGTTGGGTCTTTCTCTGGTAAAGCTGTGCCACCTTGTTGTAATGCTCCCACCAACTTGTGAGTCCATCTGCTTCAGAGCAGTTGAGCAAAGGGCAGAGGGGCTGCGGGAACACCCTGCCAGTGAGCTTGCAAAGGGGACAAACTGGTGGTATGCATGAGGGCCCCTCGTGGCACACCTCAGAGCACAGTTCTGGGAATTTTACACAGAAACAAACCTGCCTCTAAGCAATGTGGGGCTTCTTCTGGGTGCCTTAAAGATACACAGGACTGTCAGATGGAGGGAATCAGCAGGGTGTTGTAGTGTGTTCTCCCAGCTGGGCCCCGGCATTGGGGAGGGCTCCCTCCCTCCAGGAGGAGGTGTCGTCTGAAGGAGAAATGCCAGATGCCTTCAGATGTCAAGAACAAGACTGTGGAGCAGCCTAGTTCCCAGCAAGGAAGGAGAAAGGGTGCTCCGCTGAAAGCATGTCTGGAGCTGCGTCCTTGGCACTATATCCTCGGTACTGCCACAGCGCCAGGAAAGGGATGCCAGGAGCAGCTCTGTAACTTTCTCTTTCCCAGAAGCTGGCAGAGCCAAGGATGAGAAGTGAGTTCCTCAGTTTCCAACTCTACAAAGACTTTTTGCTTTGAAAATGTCTCACAGCTGGGACCTCTTCAGAAGAGAAGACACTGCCCTGGTAAAAGGAAGGGTGATGCACACTGCAGGTTGTATCTGTGGCAAGAGAGCTGGTTTGCTCTGCACTGGTTTTCCTGGTTTGCTACACTGAGGCAAATGTCTTCCCTGGGAACAGATACAATGAGAAATATGTCAAGGTGAGGGGAAAATCGGGGTGGTCCTGAGAGTGTTTTGACTTGGAGAGCAATGGAGCAGTCCTGACTATACTTAATAAGCCACCATCCAAATCTGTATTTAGGTCACGTGGAAACAAAAAAGTCCTGGCTAGTCTTTAGTGGTCAGTGGCCCTTTGCTGTTCTGCTCCCCGAGGCCACAGTTACCACTATAGTAGCAGCTATGCAGTGCAACTTCCTCCTCCTTCCATGCTGATTGAGCATAGGCTCACACATCTCTGTGTGGAAAAACAAGGAGCTTCGACATGAGGAGAAAGCCTGGTACCTCCTACACATCCTGAAGGTACTACACAAGTCATACTCTGGCTGCGCTGGGCAGGCTAAGTTAATCTCAAGGCATCTAACATAATCTTCAAACTGGGATGGACTGCTGCTGATTAGACTTTTTTTTTATTATTTTTAAAGGAATATGTTGAAGATTTTTGTAAGCCCCTGAGACTGGCAGAGGGATTTCAGCTTAGGCTGAAGTCAGCCTTTATAGTCACCATGTGGAAACTTCCAGACTTTGATTTGGAAATGTCTAAGCCCCACTGCACATTAAACCTCCCATGATGCCCCTACCTAAGCATCTTTGCAAAGAGCAAGGTGATTCTTGGACAAAGCCAGCCTCCACGAGGCTTTTAAAGCACATGGCAGACATCAGTAATGGCAGAACAGGACTTGGCATGTTTTGCCTGTTAGTGGACTAAGAAAAGCAATTAAATTTAGATAGATAAAAAGGAAATGTATTGGACCTGATCCCTGTTGAGGCAGAGTCAGGGTGTGAACTCATGTGAAAACTGGCTCTGCCAGAATTTATTTCCTCTGATCTGATCAGGTGATGGAGACTGGGGGGAGCTCATCAGGCAAATTTGTCTCTCGTGCGTGTTGTGAGTCTGCAGCCTGTGGGCCCTTATTCCTGCTGCGGTCAAGACTTACTGTCTGCCCATGGGGCAGAGCTTGCCCCAGGGAGCAGCGCCTGCAAATGGCCCCTTGCTGCTCTTCCAGGGAAGAGCATAGAGCAACGTTTTCCTTATCATTGCCACAGCTGCCATACCTGTCTTGTGCTTCTGCATGTTTCTACTTGAGCCTCTCAGAGCAAGGTGTTTCTGTGCAGATTATGAGTTGCTCTTTGCTAGCTTTCAAAAGGTCTTTGCTCTATACAACTGCAGAGAAAAGCCTGAATCCTCTCCCGCAGTGTTTCAAAAGCACAAGGTTAAATGAGGTGGTGGAGCAGTGATTTTTAAACCCTCTTTTTGCTCAAATGTCTGCCGTGTGGTTCCCGACAAAGCTCAGGTCTTCCCCAGTGCAGCACTGAGGTCTTCCCAGCAACAACCGTGCCGCAACATGTTACCAGCAACCCCTGACGCTCAGCTGCCAAGCGACTGCAGAAGCCCAACGTGTTTGGATCTGCCTGCTGCCACCTCCCCTGTTGAAAGGGCTTCCTGTATTGTTACGCTACTCTGTTTAATCAGCACTCACTTTGGGTTGTGAACCTCTTCCTGGCTCGGGTCGGTGACAGGAATGCTGGTGTTCAGCATTTTGCCACAGCCCCTGGGTTCAAGTGTGTCCCAAAAGCAAGGGAAGAGAAGGAGTGGAGGGGTACCATACACAGTCCATCCGTCTGATATTGAACTAGTGTTGCAAATGCAGCTGAAGGCTTCATGCAGAGACCTGGGCGCATGTACAGGTGGTTTTGGCCAAAGAACAGGACGGGCTAAGTGCTGCTGACGTCTTATCTCAAACCCCTGGCTGCAGGACTGGCATGTAAAGAAGCCCAGCACTCTTTCTTCCTCGCTTGTGTGGATCTCCTTCACAGAGACAGATCAAAACAACACCACTTGAACAAAGTCCTTCCTTAGCTGAGATGGGGAGGGAAGGGGAAAGGCAGTTGGGGTCCCTTGCTGGACCATCCACGGCCCCAAGGCACAGGAGTGGCAGGATCTGGTCAGCTGCTGGGCCTGGGGGCAGCTAGGGAGGTGACACAATTTTGCACCCCAGCAGCAGAGCACCACAACACCCGAAGGCTTTCTGTGTGTTTTCAGGGAGTACTGTGAGCAGGTCTGCACCTTATACCACACACCCCGGGGTTAAAGGAGCATGGAGGAGAGCAGATAGCTCCCCTCCAAGACCTCTCTACTAAAGGAGACATTGCAGAGCAGCTCTCACATGCCTTGTTTTTCTTGCAACCCTGTTGTGTAGAGCCAAGGTGGTGCAAGAGAGGAGGCAGGAATGAAAGGGCTGAGGTTTGCCTGCGGGCCTCTTTCAAATCATCCAGAAATTCTCTCCCTTCGCCACCAAGCGTGTTTGAACCACAGGCTTGTCGAGTCCTCTTGAAGCCTGTAGAAACACAGCACCGTAGTGCCTCGTGCTAAGTAGCAGGTAAATAAAGCTACTGAGTGCTGGGAACAAACTGTTGGGAAGACAGGTAATGCATCGGGGGCTGCACTATCCCCCGGAGGCTGGGATGGAGGAGAAAGGAATGGGGATGGTGTGAGGCACCTTCTCCACTGCTGGGGCTCCTGAGCAGGGAGCCGACACCAACATGTGCTGGCAGAATCTCAGACTACGCTACCGCAGGCATAGGCCAACTTGAAAAATCACATCTCGAGAAGAAAAGGTGAAGCTTATGGCCACTAACACCATTTCACTGTATCTTTTTTTCCCTTCATTTGTTACTCCTTGGCCTGAAATAGCCACCTGGGGCCTTGGTCAGAAGCCCTAAAGAAACAGGCAAGTGTGGTGTATGCAGAAAACCTGCAAGCAACCGCTACCCAATTTTGAAGGCAAGCAAGCAGAGCTGATGTTCATCTTGGAACCCTTTCTTCTGGTAGGGAGCAGCTGGGCACCACAGGGGACCTGGGGCAAGACTCATCTCCTTGGAGTCCTCAGTGCCTTCACACCAGCTCTCACATCCGCTTCCAGGGTTTTGCGCACGTTTTAGGGAGTTGCACGAGGGCTGGAGCTGGCTGGTGAGTGGGCAGAGCCTGCGGCTTAGAAGCTGGTTCACACCATTGCCTTAGTTCCCTTCAGGGCATGAGCTGAAGTCGAGGGAGAGAAGCTGGTGGAAAGTGATGTAGGGAACAAGTTCCTTTCAGACTTGGGGCAGCTGAGTTCAGGCTGCCAACTCAGATGATAGGCAAAAGAAGTCAAATGATACTGAGTGTGCTATTTATGGTAGTGTCTGAGGATTTATTTTTTCTCTTGGTAGAAGTAGGGTTTTTTTTAGGTAAGTAACAACAAAGCTTGATCTTGCCAGTAAGTCATTCTGTATACTTCTCAGGTATTTTTTAAAAGAACATAACTAAGATTGGGAAGAGGCAAAGAAATACCAGTGAGCTTTAAGGCAGCAGTCCAGGTGGGACTTTTTAGCAGTGCACAGCCAACCATTAAATTTACCTGCAGGAGACCTTTACAAAACAGCAATTCATAATTGTTGCATTAGTGATAAATTATCCCCACTCACTCACTCCTCCAGCCCTCAAGGAAGGCTGGTTCACAGGGACAAGTACCCACTCCAGTACTGGTAGAATATCATGCAATCCCTTTGTTTGGGATTTTTTTTTTTTCCCTCTCCCAGTGCCAGCTGTATTGCCTTCTATGCAATGTATAGCTGGTGCCTGTTCTTGTGAAAGACTGCATGGCAAATAGAGACTCATCACTGTAGTCTCATGTTTAATTAGAAGCTAATGTGCCATTATTATTAGGCACTGAAGGAATTTACTGGTGAAGCAGTGCTTGAGCTGTTTTAAAATCATAAATGTACTTTCCCCTTGCGTAGCTGGCATGCATCTCCTCTATTAGGAAGCACAAGACTGCTGTTACCTGGTCTTACAGCTCTTTTGCAGTTCAGGCAAATACCACTGTAATTAAAAGTATCTATCTCAAATGTCAGTTTGGAAGACTTTGAAACAGAAAGGTATGTATGTTGTGTGTTAGGCTAGCCCAAGTGTTTAATCACAGTGGAACAGGACTTGAGAGTCTAAATGGTCTGTGGTTGAATTTGCTGTAGGGAGATTGATTAAATAAAGCTTAATGAAATATGGCAACCTTATTGGTTGCAGAAGAAGTTGAAGGAAGCAGTAAGAAAATTAGAGTTTTGTTTGTTTAATGAGAAGTTTCACTGTCAGCACCTTTAGGAAGCTTGCAGTGACTTCCATGCTCAGGTAAAAAGCACATTGCATTGTAACCACCTTATATTGGCGTAAGCACAGCTTTACCACCTATCTTTTAATACAGTTTCATTAGGCAGTCAGTGAACTGTCTGGAAATTCAAGAAACTGAACTAGAGGAGTTGCATACAGCTATATAAGAGGTGTTCCTACTTGGAGCCAGGAATAGTATTAAACAGAAGTAGGATCCCTGCCCCCTCTGCAAACACCCTTCCTCTTTTGGGTACTGCCCTCAGGCACTACCATCTCCAATGACAGGAGCCTGTTTCTTGGTTTTTAAGAAAGTATTGACTTTCATAGAGCTAGATTCCAACAGGAGCACTTTGACTCCTAAAATCAGATACTGAGGTAGTATTGGCATTTATATCACTGCCAACGGGTACATGCAAAGAAAAGGCGTTGAGCAGGACCAGCTTTCCTGTCGGGGGAGGTGGGAGCAAAGCATGACATTGCTGCTAGCACCATGGCACAGAGGGTGGGAACACACCACCAAGGAGAGGTGGGGTACCTGTCTGGGTGGCAACCCACCAGTCAACAGGGAAGATGCAAAAGCATTTGACTTGGCTTCAAGATGGGGAGAAAACTAAACTCCCTGAAGAGCTACAGCATACGAGGAAAGCATCCACAGTTGTACATCAACTAGGTTATGTGGGGATTTAGTCTATTAATTTATTCTGTAAATAATACCTCCAATTCATTTAAGATCCTTACTTTCCATATAAAAGCTAAGGGGAATGTAAAACTGAGGACAGCCTTACATGTCAACAGTTCAGGCTTCAACATCATATAACACATTATAGTTCTATTGTGTGCTGCTACTGGTCAATGGGTTTTCAGTTGCTCTAACAACTAAAAAATACAGACAGATATGGAACACAATCTTTTATTAATAACAGATCACATTTGAACTTTGAAACGTGTGAAATTAAAAGGTGTATTAAAACATACCCACTCTAAGCAATCTATTTTCTTCAGTAGAAAAAAGCATACAACAGGTGGAAATATTATATACACAGTATATTAGTCTAGTCATCAAGTCCATCCAAACATAGTTTTGCAAATTGGTATCATGGCGTTAGAACATACCATCCAGTTATAGTCCAGTATGAAGTTTAGCTTTTGACTTTTTAATTTAAGAAAAACCACTAAGCACCTAGTTCAGCTTACTGATCTTAGAGTACATACAAGGTGGTACTGTATATGAAGATAAAGTGTTAAGCTTTTACTTCTGCTTATGTATTTTTGGGATCCTGCTTTGTTAATGTCTGCCTCATCAGTTTTGAGTACACAGAAATCTGTAATCAACGTGTCCAGTAAACAGAGTACGTTCTTACTCTGAAACATGATTAACTATATCTTAAATAGCCCTTTCATCACCTCTTGCATTAATCTCAAGCAGATTTGTGTTGTGTCTATTTTATGCCGGAGGCTTTCAGCCCAAAATATAGATCACTGCAACCAGGAATCTACACTTTTTTCTTTTGAGGAAAATAAAAAAGCAGAATGTTCTTAAATTAGTTTGGCACTTTAAAAAAAAAAAAGCAATGGGGAACCCACACATTGCATCCTTCTCTCACAGCATCCTCAGGAGGGAAATGTCAATATACAGACAGGGCAGGCACACGAGGAATGACTGATTCAGACCATGGCATGGCAGACTCCAGCTCTTAGCCTTACAGCTGGCCTTAGCATGTGCACTCCTACTCATGCACTCAAACACAAATCACTTCTGCTGGTTGCACCCCTCAGTCCAGCAGCTGACACCACTGATGAGCAGGTCACTGCACAACTGGAGAAGGCCTTCATGACTCAAGCTCCAGCAGCCTTCTCGCACCAGGTAGAAAGTTCTGTACCTTTTGCTTAAGTCTCCCTTAACACAGTAATTGAGCTATTAGTGCTTGGAGCAAGCTGTAGCAGGGTCTGACATGCAGGTCTTTGCATGTCTGTGTGCACCCCAAGCTTCAGAAGAACCTCAACTGTTTTTGTGTGCCCTCCTCGTGCAGCTAGATGAAGAGCTGTCAACCCTTCACTGTCAGAAACATTGACATTTTCTGAACTGACAAGTTCTTCTACGACTTCGGAGTGCCCATTTTCTGCAGCAAGATGTAACGCTGTCCTGTTTAAAGGGCCTCTAGCTAGAACACTTGCACCTTCATCTATGAGCAACTTTGTTGTTGCTAAATGGCCACTGCGAGATGCCACGTGCAGAGCAGTGTATCCTTCTGCTGTTGCTGCCTCAATGTCTGCACCATGTTTAAGGAGCAGCCTCGACGTGCTTGTGTGGCCAGTTTCAGCAGCTATGTGGAGAGCAGTCTGCAAGAGTGCGTTCTGTATGTTGACATCCGACTCCAGGTCAATGAGAAGGCGAGCGACACGGTAGTGTCCTCGTTGAGCAGCCAAGTGTAGCGAGGTCCTTCCATCCACGGTCTGCACATTCACATTTGCACCCCGTTGTTTGGCCAGAAGCTTTACAATAGGGAGATGACCTTGCCAGGCAGCATAGTGCAGTGGCACCCAGTCATCCTTTCCTTTGATATTCACGTTAACGCCTCTTCTCAGCAGGATCCGCACAATATTCTCTTGGCCATATTGACAGGCTATGTGGATGGGAGCTCTGCCTTCAAAATCTACCTCGTTTAAGGATGCATTCTTATCAAGCAGCATTTTGGTGCTGAAATCATCCCCATTTTGGGCAGCAAAGTGAAGAGCAGTCCACTGATCTTCATCTTTAGCATTAACATTGATTTTCCTTGCCATAATCAGCTCCACAATGCTTTTAAATTTCTTCTCAATGGCTATGTGAAGTGGGGTGGATCCTTTCTTGTTGGTGAGGTTAGGGTTAGCGTTGTACAGGAGGAGCCATTTGACGCATTCTTCTTGACCAGCTTCAACAGCCAAGTGCAAAAGACTGGAGTTCCCATCTAAAACAATATCAACATCCTGAGGCTGGAGGATCTTCATCAACTTGCTAGTATCTCCAGATAAAATGGCCTCTGTTAGCTTCCTTTTCTGTATGTCTGTAGTACCAATATCTAGATGGAAAAAGACACCATCATAATTCTGACATCTGTCAAACCTTACTTGCCCATGGCTAGCCCACCTGGTGTCCTGAGCAATGACTTAACTGTGAGGAAATCCACACGCATCCTTAACCCCTTTTCCCACTCCCCACAGTAGTTTCAGTACAATTTCAGATCAGAATGGGAGCCCTACTTGCTTTTATTCAGTTTCTTGTGAAATGAAGAACAAAGGATCCTGTGGTTGGCCTCCTTGCACTAATCATTGTTTGCCTATTTTTTGCAGCACTGGATTGAAAAGGGAGGGGCGTGTGCAAAGCAGGGGAGGTCTTTCTTGCAGTGTTCACAGGGGCTGCTGAGAAAGTGGATTGAGTAATTTACAAAAAAAAAATAAAATGGTGCTCAGACTGGTGCTTAGTATAACTGAAAAAGCCACAAACTCAGCTGATCTGACTGGCCAGTGGCATTAGTCCCATTTTGAACATTGGACTAGGTGACCTCCCTTCCAACCAGCCTTTGCATGACTGATTCTGTAATTGCTTTGATGGGAATTCAGGTCACTTCTTTTCAAAAGTAAATGTGATTTATCATTTCTCACTAGATCATGTTTGGGAATCAGCATTTTTTTAAATAACTACACCTCGAGTAAACAAATATGTAGTGCTGACAGCAAGAGAAAGCAAGGCAGTGATTTCCAGAATGCTTTTCTTTATATGACTGCTCTCCAGCCCACTGACTCCCATACCTCAGTCCAAACAACTACAAAAAAAAAATCCCAACCCACCAATAAAAAGAAAAAATGAACACCAAAAAAAAAAAAACAAAAAATAAAAACACCTTTACCTGAACTCTCCCTTTCAAAGGAAAGGGAAAGGGAGCCTCTGGATGAAAAAGCTGAATCTACAGATGAAACTCCTGAAAGCCGCTTGTCACTGGTGGCAAGTTTGGACTCAGAACAGCTGCGGCTGAGATCCTCAGGGTCTTCCATAGTCTGTGAAATCCCTGAATCCAGCTGGGACAACAACTCGGAGAGACTGTAATCCTTAACTGATGGTAGAACAGGCTCCTGTTTTGGCTTGGATAATGCAGACATTCCCTTCAAGAGAAGTACACAAGTATTTTAGAAAAGTCAGTAAAAAAAAAACCTGAGAATGAGGCCCTACAGTAAGAAGCACAAGTTTGTTAGTCAGCAGGCAGCCTTGAAGGTCTGTTCATATTAAATGAAACCTATGAACAAGGTGAATGAAAATTTTCAGTCTCCTGCATTTTCGGATTTCAGATGCAGGAGAGCAGCTTTCATCAGTACTCATATAGCCACTAAAGCTACATGGCTCTTCCATCTACAGCGCTTTTTAAGATCAATCACATCCACATAGTTCCAGCCTTTATTTCCTAACTGCCCTGCTCTCCCTTAACAGTCTAAGGCTCATGCTAGGTTTTCCTGAGCTCATCCACACATCTGCGGTCACTTTTGCATTCCAGTCCCTTGAAGACAGGTCCTTCTGCCAGACAAGAAGGCGCTCAAAAGCAGCAAAAAGAAGGTTGCTTGGGAAGATAAATGTCACAGAGGAACTTGTTCCTCTCAAAACCCAGTGCAATTGAACACAAGGCAGAAAGAGAAAATACCTCGGCCTGCTGCTCCAGGGAACTCTTGGTGTCCAAGTCCTGAGTTAACATTTCTTTTGTTTCATCTTCCGGTTTTTCACAAAGAGCTTCTGTTTCTGAAGTGATTTCTATGAAGAAAGCAAAAAAGGGTTTTTTTATTTTTCTTTAATAGACTTTTCTGAGATACCCTGCTCCCTTTCTCTATCATTAGAGCTTAACAGCTTTGAGATACTGTGGGAGAAAGATTCCAATTTTTATTATTCCATCCTGCATCTCACCAGTAGGTACAAGTGTGTAGCTAAGTAGAGAGTGCATAGGGCTGACTGAACAACTCATTTCACATTCAGACCAGACTGATGCTATGTGGTGGTTACGCAGCAGGACTGCATAAAGGGAATCAGTCTATTGCTGGCAGACTTAGACATATGTTTTTAAAAAGATGGGATCCCTCTTCTTTTACAGTCCCCATACCTTTCTTGGGCAGTAAGAGATGGAATAGGCAAATCTTTCCCATTAATGCTACATGAAGCTACTTGGAGATAGCACTTGCTCCATCCTTCTGCACATTTGAATTCATAGCACGTGCTTTGGGCGACTTCAAGCCTTTGACCAGAATTGCCTTTTATTTACAGAAAAATGATGGTACAAGGTGTTTTCTTAAAAGAGAATAATTCTGCTTCTCAGCATACAACTCTAAATATCAAGAGCCAGGGACTTCAGTGCTTTACTACGGTGAAAACCACAACAGCTCCAGCTTGATATATGCAGAAGTTCTGGCTAAAGGGGCCAACTGGTTCAGTACAGGTCTTATTCCTGATATGTTTACATAACACTGTCATGGTCAGACTTGTCCCTAGATAATCCCTTCCTCCAAAAATGAATAAGTGGCCTCTATCATTGCCTTTACCATACAATGTGCTCTATTTATTCTGTCACAGAGGTTCACAGCATTTACCTAAAGGATTAACAGAGTCCTGAGCAATAATGTGACTCATAAAAGAATAAATGGGCAGCCAAGTTATGAGGAAATCTTACCTTGAAATGTTGGCCGTTCACCAGGATCATCTTGCCAACATTTTTGCATCAGTTTGATCAAGTTATTACATGAATGAGGTCTGGATTTGGAAACAGCAGGTAGCTCTGGGCGGTGGCCTTTAACTACTTTTACCATAATATGTAAAATGTTGTTTTCCTCTGTAACACAAAAGCACACAAATTAAGATCTCTCAGCAAAAGGAATTATTTTGCTTTTGTCTAAGGGCATTAACAGGGTATTAGGCTGAAATTCTGTTTTCATGCATTTTTTCTAGATTTAGAATGCTTTCTTTTATAAACAGGGAAAAAGAAATTGGTCTTATTCTCCCACAGTACTTTTGTCCTATGTATCAGTTAAAAACAATTGTCAGAGATCAACTGTGTTCTTTTTCCACCCATAAAAGACACAGAACCAAAGAAAAAAAGCCTCAAACAGTTCTTTGCTACCTCTTTTTGGATTTCCATATCTGCTGTAAGAAAACTGAACCACAGCTTTTATTTAAAGCAGGTAGCTGAACTTTTCACAAGGGAGAAGGAAGAACACAAATTGAGCAGTGCAGTAATGTGGCTCTTGACTGAAGTCAATCATTGGGCTAAACGGGCTCTCTCACTTGGAGAAGTATTAATAATAGACTGGAACCTGTTCAAACATGTTTTCTATACATAGGCCAGTCATACAAACAGGAGAAGTCAAGGAGAATAAATAGCTGCCTGTTGATCAGTACATTGACTGCGGGGTGGAACAAGGTTTATTCTCACAGACAGCTCGTCTTTTTTTTTTTAAGAACAAATCTTTACCCACAATCTACAAATAAACTACAGAACCTCTCCACAGGGAAGCTGCTTCTGAAAATAGCACAGCTGCCTGCCAGTTGGCGTTGCTCTGTACTGTTCCTCGTTGGCCGCAAACATGTCCAAAGTATGCGCAAACCATACGGCAAACTCCAGCAGAAGCAAAAAGGTGCAAACTAGGCGCCCCTGTAGCAATGTGGGTTCTGCTTTCATGATGTAGGACAAAAAAGGACTTATATATGTGATCAGAATTTGAAAGCCTTAAAGTGTCTGCCACACCACACAAGACTGTAGGATTTTGGAGGAACATGCGTGTAATCTGGGGCCAGTGGGGCAGGAAGCTTGTTTATCAACACGAGACAGGAAAAAAAGTCCAACACAACCCACTGTACATCAAACTTACCTGCAAAAGGCTTCTTCTGTGTAAGAACTCCCCAAACCACGATGGCAAAGCTACAAATAAATGCAAAGAAAATATTACTTCTAGAAAAGCTTTAAAAAACGAAAACCAACAACAAAAAAGCCAAAACCTCCCGGAAGTATAATTTATTTTCCTAAGTTCCCTTTCCTTGTATTTCACTTCTGCATCTAATTCAGCTGATGAACACACACAGCCAAGAGGCAGCCAAGAACCATGATTTGAAATTCTAGTTTTTGCAGGAGGAAAAAAAAGGCACCAAACATAGGGACTTGCCGGAGGCTGCCGAGTTCTTGGTAACATTTACAAACTACTCCACACCAAACGCTGACAGAATCAGAGAGCAGCAAAGCATTACTGTAGATTTTATTTTATACTTCTACCCTGCAAGACAACTTTAAAGAAATACATTCCATTTAGAATGTGACATATCTTTAATCTACAGCTCTGATTTGCTTTTCCTAATAGCCTTACTGTGAAAGAAAAAACAGAGACCTAGTGATTAAACCCACTGAAGATAACTAAGAATTTTGTCACAGACTCTAAAAGTAGGTCAGGATGTACCTTTTGATGGGGAAATTAAAGGTGGGCAGAGTGCCTTCCATGCCAGCTACTAATAAATAAGCGTTACTTGGAATGATAACTCACAAGACCCAGGATCAGCTGCAGTTTGCTAAAAGGCCTCTATCCTATAAAGACTTGGCAAAAAGCAAAGCAAATGTGAGCCTTTGCAAGATGAGGCTCAAACTAGATTTAGGCGTTTCACGCTCCATTAGGTTTCATAACGAGAAAAAGAAGGCTCATTTTATAGTATTACTTAAAGTGCTTGTAAGAGTTTGCATAGTTAACTGACCTGTACACATCATGCTTGGTGTCAAAACACCTGTTTTTCTCTTTGATGCGCTCTGGAGGAAGGTAAGCAATTGTGCCACACAAGCCGTCCATGCTGATGTCATGGGAATGGGACAAGCCGTTGCACTTTGCAAGTCCAAAGTCAGAAATCTGCAAAAAACGGAGGAGGAAGAGGGGAAGAGAAGTGCATGCTGCCATTAGGCTTCAGAGGCACTAACAAAAAAATTTCTGTAAAGAACAACAGATGTAACAGGATAACTCAAAAAAAAAATACAGCAAGCTGCCACGGAGAAATACTAAGCTAAGAAAACGTCTCTGGAAGCATTACACTATGGTAGGCTTTTCTTTATGGTTAAGCTAAAAAAGAAAAAAAAGCAAGTGTTTTTTTTGCAGGCAGCAGCACGTCAGCCCATTACATAGCAAACACAACAAACAGTCAACACAATTTATTGCAATTTAAAACTGTCAAATTTAGCTAGTGCAAACTACTTGAGTGTAATTATTGGTCCTGCCGCCCCTCTCCCTGTGTAACCTCACATTGCATGCTACGTTTAAGTATTCTGAGCACCTGTTTTCAGATCATGAGCTCTCCAACCAGTGCAAAACAATTGCTCTTTCAGATAACACTGCTACACTGACCATGCCAAAAAGGACTAAGCCCAACACCAGCGGCACCAAGTGTTAAAAAAACTACAAACCAAAACACATACACACACACATCAAAAACCCATACAGGGAATTCTTTTTGGCAACCAGGAGATATGGCAAGTTGGTGCAGTGACGCAGTGAACACAGCTGAAATGAACAAGACAAGTGACAGCAAGTTTATAAAAAGGAAAACACACCTCCACTTTAATTTCAAGTGTCAAACAAATATGCATTCATTTGCTCTCAAAGGCATACCAATCATCAAGTGAACAGATGGGTAAGGAACTTCCTTTGTCTTACAACTTCCTTTGTCTTACATATTTCCTACTGGTCAAAAATGTCTATTATGCTAAGTGGAAATTTCAAGCAAAGTTAAGCCTTTTTGGACTGATTTTTGTCTATATGTTAGATAAGATTTCCTCCTCACCCTACCCCCACTCCACAACAGACTTATACATTCTTTTTATCTAATAAATACTCAGTTTTTTCAGTGACTCATTCCCCTAGCACCCTTTTGATCTTCACAGCTTCTCCTTTGAGAAAGTTCTCCCTCAAAACAACAAACATAATTTAAAAAAGCTTCTTTTTTTTTTTTAAATAGGCTCCAACCGTACACTTTCAGATGCTTCTGTCTAAAGATACCACAAAGCTAGTTGTAACATGCAACTATTATTGGAAAGGGAGAAAACTGCTGCCAGCTTCAGCCTCCTGGAAAACACGCAGGCTACACAGCCATTGGTCTTCAAATGCTAGGAATCTTCCTTTGCCATAAAACAAACAAAGCAACCCACGCAGCTTCAGGAAGAACTTCCAGGGACAAAGAGCTCAATAGAACCCTTCTCAGGAGCTGTAAAAGTCCAGTACTATAGCACACAGGTATATCCAACATGTTGTCTATCTGCATCTTAAACCTGTAATGTGAGAATGACATTAGAAGAAAAAAAGAAGGGGGGAGTTAGGGCAAAAAGCAAAGCCACCTGCAGGAATAATTTCTCACGGTTGTAGGACTACACCGTCAGAGGGAGATTGCTGGCCTCCTGAGCAAGCCAAGTCCAAGAAACCGGTAAGCAGTCAAGAAACCCAGGTTCATAACACAGCTTACCCTGGAAAGAGCTGAATTAAGCGCCCCAGGAAGTGCTGCATGAGTTTGGGGCACTTAGTACTCCACGGGAGAACAAAAGCACAACCCCAACATCACACAAGCCCATGGTGTCACGTTAATAAACGAACCAACTTCTGCAAGTCTGAACAGATCCAACTTTGTGAAGCACTGCTGTCCTTTGATTAGTGTTAAGCAGAGGCTTGTATACACCTCAAGAAATCCATATAGCATGCAGGCATAATTAAAATAATACACCTCCCTTTGTCTAAACAAAACCAAGTTTCCTACTGTATAAGTTAAGAAATAAAGATGAAATAGACACAGCATAGTGACACTCCTGCCTAAGAAGCCATCAGCTACATTACATGAATCTAAGGCTAGCGGCTAAGATAGGAGGCTAAGCACACTGGATAGAAAAGGTCTCAGTCTCAGCCCATAAACCAAGAGACAGCTAAGGAACACAGTATACCTCCCTCACCCAGGCTAGTAAGAACCTTACCTTGTCAACCTGCCACTACATACTGTGAAGGACTAGGTTTTATACTAATTATTAGTAAATCCATCTGTAGAGCAGCACTTAAATCATAACAAATTCTGCAGAAAGCTCTGGAAATTGAAGAATTGTTAACTTTCAGGCTGCAACAAAACAGTAAGATTCTGCACACAGCTTTTGTGGCTTTTAGTAGTTCCTTTAGGGTAAATTTTCCACACTGCATGGTGTATTTAGTCCTGCGGTTTCTTTAAACATCAGTGGGAACTGTGCAGTGGGCGGAAGATACAGCCATTTAACTTACCTATTTTGCCTTTAAATTGCTTGTCAGGTACCTCGTTCTGCAATACAAGGAACTTTTGCTGGTGAAGGTACTGAAAGTGGAGAACCTGCCCCTACTTCTTTCTCTGCATCTCTGCTAGCTCTTGCAGCCCACCCTGGAATCTGGCCTGCCCCATAATCTGACAGAACCCGTAATCTCACTCCTCACATCAGTTATTTCAAGTGGATCCCACAATGCTTCAAAAGCATACCTAATATCAGCAGTTAAGAGGAGACATGGAGGCGACAGACTGCTTCATGCAAAACACGTGGTGAAGAGGTAGGAAGAAGAGAAAAAACATTGGCCAAAGCCCACGCAGACAGTGGGATTGTTCATGTTCAGACAGCTCACTCGGTCTCTGCTCTTTAAAGGTCTGCATGAGAACAAACACGTGAGTAGCAAATGGGAAGAGGAGTTGCACATGCTTTCCTGCCCACTTCCCAGCAACACTTACTGAGAGATTCCAAGATCTGAAGATATTTTCATTTTTCTTTTCTTTTTTTTTTTACTTTTGTTTGTTTTAAGTAGAGCATGCAGTGCGCATATGCCGTTCTCTGCTTCTGCCATTTGTCAATGTTTCCATTCAAGTTTGTAAAAAGCACTCACTTGCAAAGGGTTAGATGCTTTGAGTTTGTCAAGTTATTTTTTTTTAACTTTTTTTTTTAAAAATAAATCTAGTTGATATGCTCACATAACTACAATGGTCACTTAAGTCAGCTATGCCCAAACACTGCAGGGATCTAGCTCCCAGGAACAAAATTAGTGCTTGGTAAACGCTTTCATTAATGACTCCTGAGAGGCCACCCTGAAGTGTGCACTTCTTAGCTTCTGATGCTGCATGTCATTTTTCTGCAACTAAGGCTCAAGAACCCACTGCAATGGATTCAGGGACAGAGTTCACCGAAGGGTTTTCCTCATCAAATAGGTAACAAAACCATCAGATTAATTTTTAATTGCTGCTGACATATCCCGTATTTGTCTCTGTCTGAAGTCTCTGTGCACTTGGATATTGAGAATGCCACTACCTTTGTAAATGGGATTTTTGGGTGTTGAGAGGTGGCGAGTGGTCTTGTCTGTTTTTCTGATAGTAGAGAAGAAAGACTGTTTTTTTTCAATTTGATTCTTTCTGAAACACTAGAAATTTTTGAGAGGCTTACACGGGTCACAGATTTGGACTACTTAAAATTAAGAATAAAAATTGATTCTAAGTGTAGATACAACCAGCACCTGCACTTCAAACGTAAGTCTTTACTTCAGTGTTTATGAACACACTTTGGTTAGCTACTAAAAGAAGTATTTCTGAAACAAACTGTATATCCATTCTTTTCAAATCTGCCCTAAAAACGTAACTCCTCAAAATCTGTTTTAGATATGACTTCTATAACACTCTCTTCAGAAGCAAGCAGAAACCAAAGCCATGGTCAAACATTCATTTCAATCAATGATAAATTTAAATTTCTATAACAGGAATGGTTTTGTCCCCTCCCCTGTGCCACCACAGTTAGATCAATTAGAGAACCGATCAAGGTGAAAATGAGCTTTGTTGGTTGGAATTAAAAAGCCATGTAACAACTGCCCTATAGGAGTGATGGGAAACTGGGAGAAGGGACACACGAAACAACAAAGCCTGTTCTTATTTCTAACATCAGGAGAGCATTTGTAGGTGTAATAATGAAAAAAAAAAGTGGCTGTTTTCCTGACCTCTGGGTATTACTTTGACCTACAGTTAAAGACCTACATTGAGAAGCTTTCTGATAAACAAATTTGACATCTGAGTAGGCTTCTAACTCCATCCTCAGAAATTGTGCAGCCTCTTCTTCAGCTGAAGCAAATGAAAGTGAAGACTACAGAGGCAACCTATACCTATGTTTACTAAGAACACCAGCGCAGCACAACACAGCAGCAAACTTTACTGTTCAAACTGGTTTAAACTGGAACACTGCAGAGAGGGGGATGAAAGCAACTACAATGAGTTTAAAGCAGTGCACAGCTCAGACCAGCTCATCCCACTTCAAGTTCTTTAAAAATAATCTGTGCCATGAAAATAACTGGTGGGATTTGACTCTGTTTGTATATATGTGCTCACACATATATACAGGCGCATGTGTGTGTACACATACACATATATAAGGTAAGATGAGGAGCTGCGAAAACTAGGCTGGATAGTAAGAGAAAAAAGAACTTACAAATAATGCTTTAGCCCAGACGTATTAAGTTGCAAGTGGGTTTCATTTTAAATACCTGAACAAAAAGTAAGACCATGAGATATTGAAGATAAGAAACCTGGGATGCAGCAACAGATGGAACATGCGGCACAGCAGCTGGCAACAAGTTAGGGTATGAGAGTACTGCATGAGGAGGGAGGGGGTGCATTCTCCTAACGAAGGCCCTGGAGAGAGATCAGGTCAGAGCAGTGAACAAGCAAACTAACAGCCCACGAGGGCAGTGCTGGAATGTGGCATTGCTTTCCCAGTGCCAGCTCCCTGCAAGTGATTGCCACATCACAGGGAGCTCAGGGGATGCATCCAGAATGGTTACAGAGAGCTGGAGAGCTGAAGAAGCAGCCCATAAGACATGTTCTAGTCAAGCAAAACTAGGTGTGAGACAGCCCATTAAGTATCGGAAGACTGCATATATGGAACATGGGAGAAGAGGGCAGGAAGGACCTTGTTGGTACAAACAGAAATAACAGGTTGACACTAAGGTAAAAAAAAACAAAACAAGCTGATTCCTGCTAGCAAAGCCTGTCTGGGTATGGAATAATCCTCACAAGGAAACCGTACTGCTTAAAGCAACCAAGATGGAGTAGGACATGGGAGGGAAGGGAACCTCCTTCTGATCTTCAACACCCGCAAGGGAGCAGACACGCATGGGTGCATGCATCCATCATCCAAAACACAGCAAAGCATTACATTGCATTATACACATTATATACCTATATTTAAGATCACCAAGGAATCTCCCAACATGCCTTTAAAAAGGTTAATATCTGTCTATCTATATCCCTGCTCAGCACTCGGGCTAAACTCATCCTCTTAATTATCCTCCCAAGAACAAAATTCAGCACGCACTTATGTAATACACAGGAGATTGCTTTATGATATGGAGGCACCTACTTGATGATAAGTTCTGTACAACACTACTGCATTAGTCATCATCCTCACTTGGGGTTTTTACAGTAAGCATTGTGCTCATGAAAGAAGGGTGTTTCCATTTAACTAGCAATACAGCACAGAAGCGTTTCTAATGTGCTCCACTGGAAGACTGTCTGTTCCCTGGCTCAAGGGCAAACAGTTTATTGAAAAGTCGTCCCTACCTCCAAACTCTTATTTTGCAGTCTGCAACATCTCTTCACTCACCTTAGGATTCTATTAGGGACAGGTCACCCACTAAATTAACACTAATATTTAAAAAACAAAAGCACTTCAATCATCAGCTCCATTAGCCTTCCAGCAAGAAAATGCACATTAAATTAAGCTGCAGGGTCTGAAATTTAATTACAAGTTTCACATCACACAAAAAGAAGGTTTGGGGCCACAGTTTTAAAGTGAAGGTGCTTCACAGAGTATGTACATCTCTTACTTTGCATATAGGTTCCTATGTCTGCTTTGCTGCTTGGGGGGATTTCCAAAACGCCTGCAGGTGTAAAAGACCGCTGGCTGGAAAAAGCTTAATTTTATTAGACCATTCTTTTCTGAACTTAATGGAAAGAATCTCAAGACCTTCATGTTTTTCACATACACAGCAAGGAGCAACAAGAGTTTATGGATGTCAGCAATGACCTTACCAGAAATATTTTTATTTTTGCACATTTTGCACTTTGCCCCCTTGTATTGCATCACCTCCCGGACACAGGCTATACAACAGGCAGACTATCAGGCAGCATTTCAACCTCCTGAAACAGTGAGAAAAATACAGCCTTCACATCTTGGCTCATGGATGAGTCAAGAATTAGGAATTTAAGAAGTTATGCAAGCAAGCATAAACTTAGGTAAATAAATACGTAGCAAAGGCCTCTCAGGACCAATGTGTGAGAATATACTTGCAAGAGTTCAGATCCTGATGTTCTGGTCATAATAGCACCTGTAGATGTCTCCTGTACCAGAAAGAAAATCCCTCTAAGAAAAAAACCACTGAGTCCTAGTAAAAAAGCTGAGACTGTCACAGGTGTGATTTCATTAGAGGCACATAACTCTTATAGGTCCAGCTATCTCATGACATCAAGAGAGATATTTTCATTTAAGAAAAACTTTAGTTTTAGAATAGTACAGCAAGACCAAAGCCATTTGGCCAGTTTGAGTGGGACAGGAAAACAGGGAGCTGATGGATGATGGCACTGATAAAAAACTGTGACTACTTGTACTGAGTTTTATCAGCCAGGCAGCATGAATAATCTGCAGTTCTAAGGTTAAGACTTTCAGAAAAAAAAAAAATCAGGAAAAAGATGTATTTCAGTCTTGTTCCTCTCCATAAGGAAGGATCAGAAAGCAAGCACAAGCTCCTTAGTCCAGATGTCAAAACAGAACCTCCAACAGAGAAGGCCAACAAATTTGCTAACTTACTCTGGAAATGGATAACAAAACGACTTTCATGCTGATAAAGCCACAAAAATTCCCTTAAGTGACCTCTGGTATGTATATAGAGCCAGGACAGAGATACTTTTTCACTGTATATGCTCTGACCAAATGAAAGAAGAAAATGAGTTGCCTCTGGGAAGGCTTCTCTGGACTCCAGCAGTAAATGAGATTTGAGTATTTAGTGGAGTGTACAAAGCCCAAAGGACATAGACAGAACAAGGTCACCACTGGGAGCTGTGGAAGTGATATAGATGATTTAGAGGTTCACCCTGCTTTTCTCTCCCTGTTCTCAACTGCCACATGACATAATCCTACTGCAAGAAAATTTGTAGCAGTCTTAAAATGAGAGTTCACTACACTAACACCCTCTTAAATTTCAGGAGGGTTCTCAGAAGCTCCCTAACTCTATCTCCATTTATCCACCAAAATGGTACATAAATCAGGTAGACAAACTCAGGGACTGGGAGGGTTGAGTTGGTGGGTGTTTTTCTAATTGAAAAAGAATGCTGATTGTTTTCCTCAGGCCTCTGAGTTCGGCAGGAGCCATGCAGGAATATCCAAAGGTGGGTCCCTGGCACAGAGTGCCCAGTGCATACCTTGACATGGTAGTGGGCATCAAGCAGGATGTTTGCAGGCTTGAGGTCCAGGTGAAGCAGTGGAGGGGACATGCAGTGCAGGAAGTTCATCCCCACAGCTGTCTCATGGATGATGCGGAAGCGCAATTCCCAGGGCAGAGGTTCGGAAGCCAGGAGCTTTTCCAGAGATCCTGTTTCCATGTATTCCATGACCAAGCCAACTGGCTCTTTACAGATGCCATAAACAGGAAGGATGTAGCGAAACTTTGCCATTTCCATCTTCCTGGCTTCTTCCAATAACTCCATGCGTTCCCTGGGTAGAAGAGAACAGATGGTGAAGGATGGAGTAACTGTTTCTTCCCCCCAACAAACATGCATAAAACATCTACTATGAAACCGAACGAGATAATTTTGTGAATGAAATTTTTGGCTGAATCATGCTACGTCTCACCAGCCTCCACTTTGGGCACATTTGCACCTTTGCTAACTTTGTTTTATGCTTCTAATGGTAGGCAGCTCACAGCTGCTGAACTACAGGCAAGTTGTACACTTCAACAGTACAAATATCCCTAGTGTAAAGCCCATCTTCCCACTTTGATGATTCTGCTGTGCTGTTCAGAACAAGAACGATACATGTAGTACCCACATTTACCACCACTGTAACTCCTTGGGTTAAAGTCATTAACTATTTGTGAGTCATAAGACTGCATTATTCAGGGGTAAGCACAAGCAGCTTCAGCGGCTCTGCCAGCACACAGACCCAGGCCTTGGGAGAGGAATCCCCGGGACTCACCATGGAGGGGGAGCAAGCTGCCTGCTGTAGCTGGGGGGACACAGCAAGAACCTGTTTGTCCTTAAAACCCTGATTTGGCAACTCCAATACTATGCTCATTCAGCTCCAGGAGATACTGAAAACTCCTGGCACGCCATTTTCAGTGATGTAACAGGCCCAGCACTGGCACATATAATGAGCACCCCTGGGTTGTTGACAAGTCTCTTTAGCCTGACCCTGCAGAGACCTAAGCATTACTCAGTTCAAGCTGCAGCCTCCCAGGTAAAGACCCTTAATTGCTATGCCCTCCTTCTGCACCTCATGGATGGCATTTGGGCTGCAGCGGCCCAGGAGGTCGCACCGGGCATCAAGTTGGAAAGATGAAACAAGGGTCCTCTCTGTAGGTTGACTGCACCCACAAAGAGGAGTCACATGTGATAAGTAAAAAAACCCACTTCAGTCTGTCAAAAACTACGTTATCAGTGATAATGGGCAGTATCCAGTATCTCTGAGCTACAGGTACTGATGCATCACTGTTGCTGCTGCCCACCAATTCACAAAAGAGGATACAGGGAGGTCAGATAGGTAATATTTCCTGAACAGACCCTCTCTTATTACAGGACAGCTCTTCTAATGTCCCCGAGGTGCATACACTATTTAATGGAGAACAGTATCTGAAGAAATAGGACAAAGTTTTAACACAGAACCCTGGTAAACAGAAAGTCCTACTTTAAAACAAAAAAATCCAGACACATTGCTTTGACATTTCCCCACCACATGCAGGCATTTTGAGATGACCAGCTATCCTGGAAGACAAGAGGGTTTAAATATAAAGCTCAGCCAGCAGATTTACATCAGTTACAACAACTAATCAGAAGATGCTCATACACTCTACAAGGCAGAAACCTCTGACACCTGCCCCCTGTTTATCTCTGAGAGCTTGAAAATACTCTGGGACCAATCTTGACCCAATCCCAGTTTGTGCCCTGTGCCATTCACTAACAAGTGATGCCAGTTACCACTGTGGGAGCGTCTGCCATGGCAGAGCTATCAGTTCAATCACACTTGTCTGTTCTTTTTTTTTAAAAGCCCAGGCCAACTAAAAGCACTCCCCGTTTTTAAAAAGCAAACAACAAGTTCAACTCTAGTACCGTGAAGTCTCCCCTCCCCATGTGTGTCTCCCCACCCCAATGCCTGGATGACTGCGGCAGGGGTGGGGTGGGCAACACAGACCACCCGTGCTGAAATGCAGCCTGCAAGAGACCCTCAGTGTTCCTATGCGGGACTGATTTCAGGAGCTGTCATTTAGCCCTTAGGCTCCACGTTAGGACACTTGTGACCCCATCCTCATCCCCTTTCCCTCTACTTCACCTGCTGTGGGAAGCACACTGTTGATGTTCGCCCAGACAAAGCTGGGAATGCAGTCTGCTGCCTGTTCCTCACCAACTGTAGCAGTCTGCAGTTAACATTTCATGCTAGGGGCGAGTCTAGCCTAGCAAGAAGAAGCAGACCTATTTCAGGGGCATATCGAGCTGTAAAATGGTTTAAGAGGGATGCACACACTGGGAGGAAAAAAAAAAGAAAGATAAGGGAAATCTTTCCTCCCTGTTAACTGTGCTGGCTCCTGCTGCTCCCTACAGCAACTTTCTTGTGAAATAATTGCCTTTGTAGACAAGTACCCAGTTTGCTCTTTGGCACACTGGAAAGGAGCACCTATGAATAACGCAACCAACTCCTTGCCCCTAAGCCACATGCACAGCCAGCATAATTCACCAGGCTTCGGCGGGCTGAGCTCTGGAGTCAGGGATGTAAAATAGCTGTCTGAGCCCTCCAAGGCAAGGCAAGAATCCAGCAACACCTAAAGCCTAAAAACAACCACTAGTCTCCCGGGGACAGGGTTCCTGGCCTAACAACAGCCTGAGAAAGCATCACCAAAATCACAAGCATCAGCTGCTCAAAATGGGGCATTTCCCCAGTAAAGAGAGAATTTCCAGCCAACAAAATTTTTAAAGTTCCCTTTCTGCTTGGACCAGACACAGTTAGTTGAATGAATTACTTGACTAATTAACAAGTGCCCTTCATCTGATTTGCCTGTTTAAATAAAACCTCCATACAACAACTGCCACCTTTAGCATCTTGCCATGCCCACAGCTTCAAAGCTGAATCCACCAGTGGTACATCCAGGGAGATATGTCAGTTTTCAAATACAGGACTATCACCTTTAGAAAACAGAAAAGGAAAGAAGACAAAAGAAAGAGAGCCAAAGTACAACTCATTAACCAAATGCAGAGTGCACTTGCATTAAGTATTAACACAAACAGCTCATTAAACCAAGATCTCCATCTGGCAAAGATGAAAGGTCTTTCCCTTTCCTTTGCCCTTAGCCAAGGTGCTACTGGCACTCAGCACAGTCTTAGGCATTCTCAATGTGCCCATCACCTCAATACCCAAGTGCCAAAGCTGCAACAAAGGATGCTGTAGGTGTCCTTCAAGTTCACATTTAACAGATCAAAGGAAAGGGGGTGGGAGTGGTATGCTGCTCAGTTACTCCTAGTACTTAGAAATTATTCTGCACTTTCACCAAGAAACACTACCCTCCAAAATGGAAGAAAAGCAAAGCTCCTCGTTAGGTTCATTAGTCAAGAAGATGGGACCAGTCTCTATTATAATGGAGTTTCTTTATTTAACATCTTTACTATTACAGAGTCAGAATTATCTTTTCTAAGCACCTTGGCTCCATTCCCCTCCAGTACTGTGTCCTACATTATAGCAATAAAAATGAAAAAAAAAAAAAGAAAATAAAAAGCTTGCACACAGTGCACTGAGCTCATATAAATCATAGGGTGCATACACTTTCCCTTATAATAGTATTAGAGGACAGGAGTACAGACATCAAGTCATCTAGAACTGGGTTCAATGCCAAATAGTATCTCTGTAGAGACAAAACCAATGACAGATCAGCCATTTTCAAAGCATCTGGAAATATTACATGAATGGAGGACCTCTGATATCCCCAAAACATCTATCTGCTTCTGCTCAAAGCCAGACCCCCAACAGACAGGGCTGCATTCTTTGGATTCTCCTGGAGACACAAGGGACTTACTCCTGCCCACTGCCTCACACTCCAGGGACCAGAGCCCAACCCTTGTACCACAAACACTGCCACAAGAACAACGAGAATTACGACTATATATGCATTTGCATGTATCCAATCTTTATGCCCTAAAGATAACACTGTGTTATAAAAATAAAACTTTAAAATCACAAAGCAGTCCTTGCATTTTTATATTCCCCCACTACTACCACCACATTTCCTTAATGGAGTTTGAGACAGAGCAGTTAAAGCTGCTCCAGAGAAACTCAGAAAGCCCTAAAAACCTGTAATGGGGCCACCTGTGTAAACCACCTCTAGATGCAGAGCAGCCAAGCTTCTTCCAGCCCAAGGGAGATCCAGTTCTGCAGAGCCACACTTCTCTACAGTGAAAGTTACCTCTTCAGAAACTGCTGGCGATGAAGATGAGGTACACAAAAATACAAAACTCTGAATTTTTTTCAGGAACTTCTGTCCACATTACAGCAGATGTTTAAAAGCACTCAGTGACCTCTGCTCTGCAGGGTACATCTTTAATGATCTTCACTCTCATAGAAGAATATGAACAAGAAGAAAAGAAAAGCCACTACATGGCCAGGGCAGAATACTGTTGGGGGGGAGGGATCACTTCTTTTAGATTAACAAGGGTCTCAGCACTGCAAAAAGACCTCTGCTACATCGCCCTGATGCAAGAGGACTATAGGCTAATCCAGGCAGTTAGGTTCACCCCTACTCTTTAAGGAGCACAAGGTGAGCATGAAGTTCTGCCTACACATCCAGAGACCATCAGAACAAAGATTCATGCTCCTTTATCACCTAAATAATACAGCATTTGCTAAAAGCAATGCATTTCTAAAACATGCTAAATTTCTCCATTCTACTCCACTCCTAAATCCAGGTCCTACATAGGAAGGTACATGAGGGCTTTGCTTATTTTTAATTTTTCCAATCAAGAAGTCAGACCTTTCCACCTCCCACACCCTGTAGTCACCCCCACTGGCTACAGCCTCCAGTGAAAGGTCCTCTCCGGGAACCATTAACAAAATTCATACTCCTTAATAGTCTGTTCAACTATTAGAAATCCACAAAGGCTTCCAGGCTGTTGTCTCTGAGCTTGCCATCCATTTTCTCCAGGCCATGCTTCCATTCTGGTCAACAAGGGTAAGGGGAAAAGAGACTTTGCGCTCCCCACTGCAAGTCCTGGCAGAGATTCCTCTCCAGATTTCTGGGTCACACACTCTTTCCTTCGGTCTTCCACTGAACCTCCCCATCTTGATCTGCACATGGCAAATGTGATCTCAGGTGACAGAAAGTAGGAACAAATAAGGAGATAGGAATGGAATTTGGCTCAATCAACTGGGAAGGTTTGGGCTTAAAGGTAAAAACACTTCTGGCTGTACACTCAGTTTTTCTTCTGCTTGAGGCCACTTGGCTCTATGTGGTGATAAGTGTCAAGGGAATTACTTCAAATCTCTTACTGTCTGCAGAAACACAGTAAGAGAGACTACAGAGTATTACCACTACCGTGGCATTTCAAACAGGGCTTTAATTTGGTATGAAACAAATAAATTTAAAAAATCCTCTGTGTTTTCCAGTTAATATTTCTGATGCCACTGGTAAATCTTCAGTTTTCCAGTTAATCTTTTTGATGTTGCTTCATAGGGTTCCAAGACATGGCTAGTCAAGTTAATCTCCTGGATTAACAATCTAATTACTCACGCTTGTTTCAAGCTGCGAACTAAACAGGTATAGTGTTTTATTTTATCTGTGCCCCCCACTCTGACATTTCAACAGTATAACTTTTCTAGGAAAGTTTCAGATGAAAAGCCTCTTTGGTGGTTGCAGAAATAGTGTTACCAACACTATTTTTGGTTTGGTAGAGCAGCCTAGAACCAAAGGGAAAGCATATCCAAATTCAGCTTAGCTTTAATTTTGCTGAAATAGCCTTTTCAAAGGCCAGGGACCCTCCAACTTCTAAATTATGATTCCCTTAAGCACCTGAAGCAAAAAATCTGCAGTAAAGCAAATTGTGTTTCAAGGACTGGATTATTAAAATTAACCAGGAGCTGCAGGAGCCCCATGCCCTCAAAGATCTCAAATTCTCAAAGAATTTTTGTTTATGGCACTGCATGTTTTTATGGTCTTTCCAGTGTCTACACACTTCATAGCCATTGAGGGACAGGTGGTTTTCTACTGCTCATTGGAAACATTAATATGGAGAGCTTGGTAGTAACTCTCAAAATTAATTGTTCTTATTACGATAGGTGGCAGCATCTTTTGTACCTGACTGAAAATTAACTTTTGAGTAAATTTCTAAACTCATACTTCAAACAAAAAGTATAACAAATATTCTCTTATTTTTTAAGAGATTTTTTAATTTTAATTGCAAAATTAGTCAGCTACAATATAATTTTGGTTAGGTCTCAATAAGCATCAAGTCTGAAATTTACTTTGAAGTTTTATTGGTAGGAAGGTTTGCAGGATAATCCAATAAAACACTGCAATTTTGAGGACTTTTCCATTTTATTCACAGCACAGTTCCCTCATGCACACATCAAACTCTCCCTCTCCCCTTTTAAACAAGGAATATTCTTATTATGTTACATAAGCAATGCCTGCAGCAAACTCAGCAATTCAGATAATGGGCAAGATGCCCCACTACCCTAGTCATCTTGTAGAAGATGGGCTCACAAACGTTTTAAATCTTGGCCCAACTTATCTCCCTCCTTCTGAAGGAACCGCAACAAGGGAAGCCTTTGTGACTGAACCAACCCACATCTCAAAAAACGAACTGCAGAATCAGCTCATGAGTTGGCAGAGATCCCAGAGACCAAGGAGGAGTTGGAAAAGCTCCACAAACATGACTTGGCCACATTCACCTCCCTCCACACAGACACTGACCTGCTGGGAAATCACTACTGACCCTCATAACAGAAGGACACTTCTAAAAATGTATCTGACAGCCCTCCATTCCCGGGAAAGCTGCACTCGATAGCCCCCCATCACACACAGACCATATAAGTACAGCATAGCTGACTCTCCTGCACCAAGGGCAGATGATCTGGAGAGGTTTTCTCACCATGTGGTATCATTGCCCACAATAAAATACAGCCCCACACTGGACTACCCAGTGAGGACTCATCCGGGGCTTATGGAGGGAGAAGCTCTGACCCTGAACTGAAGCTGAAGAACCTATTTCCCAGCAAGGCTTTCAGCACCCACTCCTGAAAGACAGCATGCCCACATCTGCAGTGCCTGCACCCCAACGGCCCCCACGCCGAGCGCGCTGCTCACCCCACCAGCATCTACCACAGGAGTCACAACAAATGCATCTGCAAACACAGGCTAAAGGGCTGGCTTTTCTCAAGGTTTGGGAATTGACAGGAGTGAGACACAGCAGGCCTGAAAAAAACACCAGACCCCATTCGGCATTTCCACTCCTCCTGTGTTTCCCGTTTGGGACTGCCTTCAATGACCTTTGGAGCTGCAGCAGGCGTAACACTTTAGCACAAGCCAATACATGCACGACCAGGGCAGGGCAAAAATGCTTCCCGAATGGCACCGAGGGAACAGGCAAGACCTACACTGCAGCCGAGCGGTGGCTCTTTCCCAGCAGCTAACCAACACAGCTTGTTCTTTGAGTGAGGCCAGCCCCATTCTGTATAACATAACTAAAAGCATTGGTCTGGGCTTCCCTTAAGTGTGACAAAGGCCACATTTGCCATAGGAATATCTAACTCTCTTTGCTACATTTAGCAAAGACCTTCGTTCCCATCGCTGCTGTCGGTAAACAGGGCAGCGAGACCACGGCGCTCTTGGCACGGGGCTGGGTTGGTTTCTTCTTTTTCATGCACGCTCCTAAGATCGGGAACTCTGGGCTGGATCACCTGGTTCGTTTCTCAAAGACATACTTAAAGACCTGGGAGCAGGGCAGGGATGCACAAGGGGAGCCCTCAGTCTCCCCGAAGCTCCCCGGCTGCGCATACTCGCAGACAGGAAGCCGCGGGGAGACTGAGGGTTCCAGGTCACCCGGAGAGGTTCTAAGCTGCTAGAAGAGATGCTTTCCCAAGCTCCCTCCCATCCCCGTCGCCCCTTACTTCTCGTCCACATGGAGGCTGGGCGAACACTTGATGGCGAGCCAGGTCTTCCAGTGGAGGTGGCGCACCTTGTACACCTGCCCGAACCCACCCGAGCCGATTTTCTCCCAGCTGCTGAACTCGCTCTCCTCGAAAGTTTTCAGCAGCCCCATGGCCCAAGGAGACCCACTCTCCCGAGCCATGCTGATGCTGATGCTCCTCGGCCACCGCCGCCGGAGCCGCGGCCACCGCCCGCCCAGGTGAGTCAGGTGTGCCCGGGGGGGAGGGGGGGAGGCCGGGGTGGCGTCACTTCCTGGGACGGGCACGCCCCCCCGCCTCGGGGAGCCCAGTGATGTGGGGAGGGTGGCCCTTCCCACCTGGTCCCGGTCCAGGTCTTAGTCCGAGCCGTAGCGCCCGTGTTTTGGCCCCTCCTAAGCGACTAGGCTGTCCCCAGGGCCGGGGCAGAGCTTGGAGCTCGGCCCTTGCTGCTGCCGACGCCTCTCCCGAGGAGACCTTGCTGCAGACTTTCAATACTTCAAGGGGGCTTGTAAGAAAGATAGGGAAAAACTTCTTGTTTTTTATTAGTTTATTTATTGCCCGTAGCAATAGGACAAGGGGTAATGGTTTTAAAATAGAAGAGGAGAGGTTTAAACTGGATATTAGAAATTTTCTACGCTGAGGGTGGTGAAACACTGGCACAGGTTGCCCAGAAAGGTGGAAGATGCCCCATCCCTGGAAATATTCAAGGTCTGGTTGGATGGGCTCTGAGCAACCTAGTCTAGTTGAAGATGTCCCAGCTCACTGCAAGGGGATGTTGGACTAGATGACCTTCATGGTCCCTTTCAACCCAGACCATTCTATGATTTTATGGCAGTCCCATCCCATGTGCCATTCCCACCCAGCCAGGCTCTCTTCACTCCCAGGCACCCTGCAAGCTCCTGCTCCAGGGAGCAGGGAAGCTACCGGGTTGTGGCAGCCCCGAAGCCTGGCAGTGGGGTGTGGCATGCACGTCCAAAGCTCCTTAGACAGGAGGGGAGGGCTGCACATGCTGTTGAGCAGTGGCAAAATTGAGCTTTTCAATAAAGGGGAGTGCAGTGATAGGACAAGGGATAATGGTTTTAAGCTAAAAGAGGGGAGATTTAGATTAAATATTAAGATTTTTTTTCCTGTGAGGGTGGTGAGGCAGTGGAACAAGTTGCCCAGAGAAGTCTTGGAGGCCCTTTCCCTCGAAGTGTTCAAGGCCAAGTTGAATCTGGCTTTGAGCAACCTGATCCAGTGGGAGGTGTCCCTGCCCATGGCAGGGGAGTTGGAACTGAATTATCTTTAAGGTCCCTTCTGACCCAAACCATTCTATGATTATGATTCTATGATTCCTTTTCCTCTAAACAGCACCTGCGCTGGGAATGCCAGTAGGCTGCCTTTCTCCAGTAAAGGAGGACAAACCCCTCACCTGTTCATCCTACTTGGCTTAGAGAGACTGAGGCCAGCCAGTTTTGAGTAGTGGGTGCCAGAGTCTGTCCAGGCATGGCTCTGAAGCACAAATTTTCAGGCTCTGGGAAACTGTAATGCCAAGAACTGATGTTCTGGTTTTTAGTTGCCTCTGGGATTTGTGGATTTGATAATCTCAGTGGCAGATTTCAGTGCCTGAATCCTTTTGTGAATCTAGTTGCAGGTACTACAGGACTCACACTAATGGCTAAAAGTTTTAATCTGTTATTCTGAGACGGTGCAGTTGGAAGGAAGTAGTCTGCAGCGTTTGGTAGGTACCGTGACAGTAAAGAGGCTATTCCAATCTACATCGTGACCTTCACATCTATCACATGTCTAAAGGTTAATAAAGCTCATGTTTGTTATAAGGAATATCAGACTCAAGCTGATTGTTCTAGGCAGTCAGTGTATGACCATTTAATCTGGTGGGTTGGGCAACAGATAGAGGACAATGTATTTTAAAGCTAGGATAATAGCAGTAGCCAGTCTTGTCTTTACAAAGCTCTATTTAAAAAAGAGCCTATAGAAACCTTTAATTATTTTCAAAAGACATGGGGCATCAAGTCTGTTCTCAGGGCTTTATTTCACATGGACTTGTCTCTGCTTAATTTACTCTGGAATAAACTAAAGAATTGCTTGCTCTGAATGAGACCATCTGTGTATGAATAAATCAGGAGTAAGAAATAGCTGTGTGTAGAGCCAAGCACTTAGGCCACCTGTGTGATACAACAGTACACTTCTGTCTGACTTCCTTCTCCTGGCTATTGTCCTTGTTCCTTGCTTTGATTTGGGGCTTCAGCTGTGACTGAAGAGAGACTTGTGTTCTCAAGGAGCTTTGCTTAAGTTGAAGTGATTTGGAGAACCAGGACCTTGGACTCTATCATATTCTGGAGGTGTGCATGACTTTTAGTTCCAATATAGCATACCAGATATTTTTCTCCAATTGCGATACATTGTCATTCAAACTCCTGTTCCATGGGGAAGATGGTGAAAGCTGTAAAACTACATGAGTTAGACAAAACCCAACTTGTACTTAGTTGGCAGTTGAGTTTAAGCAAGAAGTAGATTCTACACCTTCTACCCACCTGTGATTTGAGAATTAATTCAGCAAACATCAACAACAAAGGAGTTGGAGCATGTGATAGAACATGAAAAGGGCTCGTCTGAGAGAGTTTCAATTACTTCGGTGCTTTCAAAAGGGCTATCCTAAATAAAATTCACATCTAAGGTACTTAAAGAATGGGCTACCCAACCCATAAGCTTTTAGATGGTGAAGTGTAGGAAGGCTATAAAATGGTACCAGAAGACCTTGTCTCTGAGAAGCAGAAAAAAAAAAATGACAAGGGAATTCCAGAGCAGTCAGGTTCTTGATTGAAAGGGAGCAAATAAATACAACATGCTAATAGCTAGCCAGGCTGACAAACAACACTCAGTGCTAGGTCTATTGAGAACAAGTCATGTGAAACCATCATAGTGTATATTTTTGAGACAAGGTAACCCATCTTCTATAACTCATCTCCTATGCAGTACGTTAGCAAGGGCATGACAAAGAAAGCCCTCTTCTTACTCTGTTTCATTGTCTTACAGTATTTCTCTGTCCTTTCAGAGAACAGGGTTTAATGCAGTGCGTTAGCCTTTTCTCTTTAGAACGGAATCCCTCTCAAGAGTTGCTTGGCTGTATAAAGCCAACCTGCCTTTGTCCTGTGTGTTAGAGCCAAAATGTTTTGCTTCTATGTTCCCTGAACAGATCGCAGATGGCAACCGTGTAATAGCTTTAATGCTGTTCTTCTTTAAAAGAACACTAATTGCAGCTTTCCAAAAGATAAAACAAAAATCTATGTATTTGTCCTCTCTGGAAACACTTAAGCTACACTTAGCTTGTTATACCCAAACAGTGCAACACTGCAGTTGGCTTAAGCCTACCTTAAACTGCATTGCCTCTGAGGGAGGCTGCCATCCCCTCTTGTGTGTAAACGCCAGTATTCACACGGTTGTACTCACATTTACATGGTTGAACAGTAACTGAATCAGCCCAATGATCTCACTTAAAAAACCTCCCTTGGTTCGTTTTCAGATAGATAGAAAGCTGGCCTGACTTACCAGATGCTCGTTAATGTCAATAGAAGGGGAGGCGAGTAGGCTGGCAGGAAACTACCTCTGAAGAAGGTGATGAAAGGGGCATAAGTTACATATTGTAGCAGACTCTGCTGATCTCATTTAAAGCACACCCTCGCAAACAACTGAGAAGTGTGGTGTGGCAGTGAAAATGAGCAGTAGGAGGAGGGTGGGAATCCTTAAAGCAACTTCTCTGTTGAAGAAAATAAATTAAAAAAAAAGTACAGTACAGTTAATTCTACTCAAGTCAATGACACACTCCAGTTGGGCTGCTTCTAGTGCCCAGAGCCAGGCACATGTATTAATTTTTTGTGCTAGTTCAGAGATTAATTTAACAGCAGCTTTGCCTGCTCAGCACCTCAAAATTAAGTTTCTTTATAAGTTAATTTGAACGTACAAAAGTAAGGTATGAATTAAAAGGCAGGCTGGGGACCATGCTCAGGCCCTTCATCAGCATGGTTTTAGTGCTTGTGAGAGTAACAGCTGAACAAATCAGAACACAAGTTAACGGAAAACTTGTGGCTTCCTTGGAAAGCTGAGAACTTTTCTTCAGAAGCACATCATAGTAAGTTCCTCGCTGTAGAGAGAGTGACAGAATATATTCTGTTTTTGATGTGATTTAGTAAGAAAACTACTATTTCGGGGCTTTGGATAGGCTTTGCAGGTTGCTTTTAACATGCCTTACTTCACAGAATTACATGCCAAAAACCAGATCAGGACAACTACTCCTCTCCTAGACACTAAACTTCAAATCCCATGCAAAATAATAGCACTGCTGTATGATCCAGCTTGGATATTTTTTTTCCAAGAGACAAATAATTTGCTTTTTTCACAACTGCTTTCTTAGACACTACTGAACTATTTTTGCTAATGTTCTTCCTCTGTAAGGATAATAAAAAGCCCTGCCTTCAATAACTTAATCACAAGATGTATTAAACAACCCAAATTTTACATATAATCTGTTTATTGTGTTAGAGAGCCTGTACAAAGTGAAAATATACAAATTAAAAAGATTACCCACACTTTTATAAGCAGTGAGTGACTAAAGTGGTTGTTTGTGTGATATCAAGGAGAAGAATGCCTAGCTTTAAATTTTTGTTCTCAAATCCCTGAGAACAAAAAATGTGTTCTGCATGAGTTCCTCAAGCTCTGTCTTGCTCTGCTTCCTGGCAGGCATCGTCATTTTTCAGGTACATTTTTTCCTGCTGTTAGCTGTGCTGCAGGGCACCATCATCCGAGGTCATTATCAAAGGGTTTCTTTGTGAACCTGGCAAGCTGCCTCGTCCTGCCTCCACAAAGCCAAGGGCTAGTCCAGTCCCACCGAAATCCACAGAGGTCCCGTGCCAGAGCCTCAGTTAGACATTATGCTGGTTTTACAGACTTGAGGGGACCTGTGCCAGTTTACCTGTTTACCTTATCTGATGATCTGGCTCCATGAGAACAAGTCCCTAATGACTCACGTCCACCTCACACCTGGTGTGCACGCAAAGTTGTTTTTCAAGCTGAGTCGCACAAATCCCAGCAAATAGTGTCTTGTTTCTTATAGATCTTCAGCATCTGAGCAGCCCTGAATAAAGTATATGTTCAAGGAAGATGTTTGTTTGACACCTACCCCGTGTCACTCGATGTGGTGGGACAAGGTGGCAAGGTGAGCGAGAGCATTCGGTCTGCAGGCACCCTCTATAGGCATCTCTACGGGAGAGCACACAGCAGCACCCGGGGAGAAAGCAGCTTCAGAATCATGTTGAAAAGTAAGCAGGAACAAAAAACACATTTTTCCAAACTGGCTAAATTTACATACTGTTATTTTAGTACAAATAAATAGCATGAAAAAAAATATAATTTGGTATCAAAATCAGAAAAAAAACCCCTCTTTTCATGAAAGTCCTTTCATTCAGATGGATATTTTTTGTTTTGACACATGCAAAGCAGCATCTTAGAATGCTAACCTAACACCCAATTCTTAACATAAAATTTGAGCAAGCTCTGAAAAACATCTTTGAAATCAATTATTGCTAAGTACTACTGCCTAGCAAATGCACCAGTGCTAGCAAAACCTCTGGATATGAACTGATATACATGAGAGTAAATTCTAAACTAGATGACTGACAAGAAAATGGATGTAACTTTTTATCTTTGCCAGGCTCTTGTGTGAGTGCAAACACTGTGAATAATAATAAAGTGGAAGATGTACCTAAGGCATGGTAGAATAAAGCTCTAGAGTGTCAATAAGCAGCATAAATGAGGGAAATTGTTTTAAAATATTATTTTGAAAAATAAGTTGCCATTAATGAATTATCTTCCCATTGTTTCTGCCCCCACAGTTGATTTTGTCTCCCAGAATGTATTTAAGAGGCTTACACCAGGTTGCAGCAATTTAGAAATTTCAGGTCATATCCTTGCCCTGCGAGTATATTCCCACAGCTCAAGTGCAAATCTATGATGCCATGCTTAAATCTGTCGTGTGAAGCCCTGAATGGGCTTTGTGTAAATTAACCTTGGTACCTGCAGTGCAGCTTGCACTGAAGGCAGAAAACTCCCCAGCAGGCAGGCACGGGGATCTGCCCAAAGAAGTAAATTGCTGAATATTAGATAGAGGCTTCTGGTAAGCTATTGTAAAAGATCTGGGAAAGACTCCTCTCTATTCTAGTTGACTAATACTTTCCATTATAAGAGACTCTCTCTTTGGGAAGAATTAACACCTCTGTTGTTTGTTGTAGGGCTTTGATATTTAGCAGAGGAAATCCTGGAGGCTATAGTGGTACCTATGCATTGCCCAGAGAAACGTGAGTCACTTTTACCCGGATTGCAAAGTATTTAAAATGCCCTGTCTCTGATTCATGCACAAAGGCAGATTGAAATCAGGCTGCCACCCACATCTGTCTGGCCTGCCCCCACTGCATAGGTGGCTCAACTGCTCTTGAAACATCAGCTGAATTGCCATGAATTACAGCCTGGCATATTTAATAATAATAAAACCTGAGCACAAAGATCTAAGCTGCCTGCAAAGCCGGAAATTTCAAGGCAGTAACAAGGTGGACAGCTATGGCAGGCGATTTTTACAGCTGTTACTTTTAATCTGCCTGTATTTGTGACGGGGTCTTAAATTCCCTTTTTTTTCTTGCTGGCCAAGATTGCTAAACTTCATAGACAACCTGCTCTAGGCTGTTAGGCTGGAACAGCGGTGAGCACTGCTGCCTGACTGCACAGGCACAGTCAGACATTCAGCGAGCCCACTCCCATTCACGGTGCAGCTGTAGCAAAGCAGCACAGCCCCATCAGTTGGCTCACTCTTCCCTTGCTCTTTGTGACAGCAAGTGGAGGGAGCACAAGGAACAGTTTATGTTAGAGTGTGACAGATCCGCTGCTGATCTCTTCCCGCTCCTACTGGGCTTCATGAAGGTCCTGGGCGGAGCACTACATTCTTCCAGCTGCAGGGATGAAAGGGATGAGTCTTTCTTTCCCCTGCCCACCCGCGCCACCCACGACCCCCCCCCCCCCCGTGATGAAAGGTCAGCTCAGGGGGGGACAGTTTTCTGCAGAAGGTGCACAGAATAAATCATGGTACCTGCAGCACCTAAAAAAATAACTATAAAATTTCCATTATACCAAATAGTATATAAATCCTAAACTCAGTTCTACGAACACCTTTAACTGTTTTTTTTTGGGAATAACTTTCTTTTTTATTTAAATGTATTCATTTAACAAGATATTGCAGCTTAAAAGTCCATTATAATAATAAAGTCTAATAACTCTTGAAATAATTTTAAAGTCAGTAAGTAAAGATAAAAAATCTACCAAAATTCTGATTTTTTTTTTTAATGTATCCCACAAGCTGTTACCTCTTTTCCAATAAATAACATAGCGGGCTAATAAAAATGAGATATTTTACATACCAATTCAAAGAATTTGTCTCATGCATTGGCTCAACACTTTCCCCATGGGCTGTATTTTAATAATAAGTAAATAAATACATAGACACACACATATATGCTGAGCTTAAAAATTTATTCTCTAAAAGGCTACAATTAAAGTATTCTAGATGCATAATATTATGCGCATCTTGCCTATATTCTCTAAGCATATTAGAATAATTTAACATGAAAGTTGGGAAAACAGTATTAGATAGAAGGTTTGACAAGGATAAAAGTGAAGACTTTAAAACATATCTTGTTTAAAAAAATAAACCTCTTCTGAGGAGTATACTTTTCACAGTAAAAATCCACAAAAAGGCTGTTTTTCTAGAACAGTATCTGAATTCCCAAGCTCGGTTCTATTTCGTACTAGCTTTCACATTCGTTGGTGCTCCTTCATCAGCTTCAGCAGAAGTACAACAGTTTTCAAATAGCTGTACAGCAGTTTGAAGTTCAGCATACAAAGGCTCTTGCATAGAAGTCTCTGTTTCTACCAGAACATTTTCTCCAGTTGCTTGTGTGAGAAGTACTTCTGTTGTGGAAGTGCCTCTTTCTCAAGGGTCTCCTCCTTCTCTTCCAAAATTATTTTGACTTTCTGAAGACTCATTTGTTACCATCTTGTCATTATGAGTCTGATCTAAACCCATGACAGCATTACACACTATTAAATTCAAACTCATATGACCCTCATCATCTTTATATCTAAGGGGATTAAATTGAAAATACCGAAAATACAAGTTACATGCATAGCATTTACAGCAGAAAATAAGAATAACATCTACTTAGAGTACTAAAACTAAGAATGTCAGCAATTAAAAGATGGTTTAGATTGGTATTTATTAGATGGCACTCAAAAAAAAGATACTCTGTGTGAAGGAACACCTGCAAGAGTGTTCCAAAGAGATAACTATTCATAATTATATATTTTATTTCCTGAATTTTCTTGTCCCAAAATGGAGAGTATGGCTTGTTTATACTAAGGAAGCTGCTGATGCATTTATGTACTCTCTTTGTTGGATATAGATTGCAGACTTAATAAAATACTTTCAACAATCTAGGCTACTGAATTTCACAGTGTAAAATCGATAAAAGCAAAAAGACCTTTCTTTCCTTGGTTTAGCCATCTTTACACTAGATTTTCCATCATGAGAGTGAAACCTAAGTAGTAAATTGTTTCACAGTCAGAATATTTAAAACTGAACCAAACTTAAGATACCATTTTATTAAATATCTGTATCTCTGAAACAAAATGTTTTTAAATACTGAACAAGAATCAATTGGTTACGTACCTGAAATGAGAATGACTGCTGAGTTTATGAGCTTTTTGAAGACGTAGCGTCAAAGTATAACACCAGGAGAAACATTTCTGACAGATGTGGCATTTGTATTCCGGAATGCCACCACTCATGGAAGGAAAGAATATTCAAATTATCAAACGTTTGCATATATATATATATGACAAAAATCAATCCTTTGTTGAAAGAGGGTAAACCACACTAATGAGTGAAAAAGATTTTTGAAGTTAACTTCCCAGAGAGTTTAAAATTTGTGGGTTTTAGAACTTGTCTGATTAAGGAACCCCAGTGAACATTCTCTGCATTGACCATCAGTACTCCAGATACAACATAGGAGAGACCCTAACTCAGAAAGCTGAAGAAACCAGTAACAAGCATGCATACACTATAGCAGCCAAAACTGTATTTTAACGTTGTAGCCAGACTCACTTGATTAAAAGTGATGTAAACTTTACACTTCTTACTTATTTTCTATTTTCAGGTAACATATTAGTTCTAAGGATGGAGTACCAACATGAGGAGAAAGGCGATATTGGTGTTTAATCCTTGAAATATTTTGCTGTGGAGATTAGGATTGGCAGGTTCTTTGTTTTAGTTTGTTGTTTTTTGAAAAGGAGGAGGTCGTGCAGCCAGAGTTCAAGACTGTCACTATGCAACTGCGTGCACCTAAGGTACGCACGCAAAATCTGTAGGCAAGGATGAGTCGGGTATTTGCATAATACTTGCTAGAGTGTTAGAAATATGTGAAAATAAATACCTGATTTCATGTAAAAAAGAAACGTTTCATTAATTCGCAAGAAACTAAATGCACGTAAAGTTGAAACTTTAGTCTCATTAATAGCAATATATTTTATTCTGCTATTTAAAATACCAACCGCATGCGCTCTCTTGTAATGCTCTCTCAAAGTTCGCAAAGTCCATGAAGTAAAACCACATTCTTCAACATCACAGCTGTAGGCACCTGAATCATCGTGTGTTTCAACATGTTTGTGAAGATGATATGCGTTCTTAAAACTGGAAACAAGGTAAAACAAATAACAGATATAATAGAACAGAGAAATAGTCTTGTGGTTAATGTTTAGGACTGGGAGGTAGTAATTTTTGGCTCTGACCATGACAAGTGAATGCGGAATATGTGTGAATAGCTTCTCTAACTCATTTTTTCCACCTGTGAAAAGGGGATAGTACAGACATCTCTTTGATGTGCTCTGGATTTCATTTTCCATTCCCTCTTTCTTCCCACACATACACAACATGCCCAAATCTAGGTAATTTTTGGAGTCTGATGTGTGCTTTCAGTGAGGAGACAGTTGTGCATACCATATCACAAAAGGCACATGTAACACGATTAACTAGAAATGGTAGTAGAAAGAAAGATGCTTTCAGTTCTGTATCACAACTTCACCAGGACATGATCTGCTGTGGCATATGTCTAAAATGTATTAAAATTAACAGATTATAGTACATCTGAGAATAAAATATACAGAGGAAAAAAAAGACATAAAAATATAATGCGGGTCAAATAAAGAGAGTAGTGAAATAATTGTCAGTCTTACAATGTTTCAAGTTACTTTCCAAAAAAATAGATGGTAAGGGAAAAAGATGTAGAGGATTAGGTTTCACTCTCTCGAGCAAAAAGGACGATTATCATCTTGCCCTTGGCACTTTGGGAGGATTTCTAAAAGGTGGATGTCTGGAGGCTTTCTGACAGACAAGCACTGACAAATCTACTTTTAGTGTTTAAAAAGGGGGCAGAAGGAGTATGTGTCTGTCCTCTGCCTCCCTATTTCACATTTGTATGTATTTGCTTAAGGCACAGTAGTGCCAGATCCTGGCTAAGCTGGCAAACTACGAACTGCAATGGTTGAGACATGGGTTTGTGCTGCCAGCTCTGGAACTGGGGAGAACCTCTGGCAGATTGGCAGGCAGGACTGTAACATCTTAAAATGAACAAAATGCTTGCTTTGCTGCATATGAATCTGCAACCTGATGAATGCAGTACGAAGAGTCTCAGTAACGAAGTTTTGGATTTAGACATTGTTATGTTGATAAATGGAATTATAGCTTCTGTTACACTGAGGACTTTGAAGCAACGCATTATCTTATAATGAGCCCAGTGCTATACAGGTGGCCAAAGAAAAACATGCAGCTGAAGTGCTCATGTTTTCTCAAAAGAGGAAGTAAATATAAAGTACTATAACTATTCAGGAGTCACTCCCTGCATAGGAACTTTTCCTCATGGTTTGTCTTAAATGAGGAAAAATGTTTTGGTTTTTTTTCCCTTCCCTAAAATAAGTAGCTTCACATGGAAATCTAGTTTGGGATAACTATCTACAGAAATGCATGTGAAGTTCAGCAGTTTCTTGAAATGAGAGCATCCAGCAGTTTACTTAGATGTCTAGCATGTAAATGCATCCATGTAGGGCATGGTTTCAGAATACCTACAGCATTTGCATTCACATCACAGATTATTTCAGAACAATTTCTTATAGATAGGCAAGCTCTTTAAAAGAAAATTTCAGTATTTATCTATAGCAGCAAGCTATTATGAAATATGCTGGGGTAAGAATCTGAAAATGTCATGTCTGCACTGGCAGTCTGCTTTAACATGCAGACACGCACGCTGCCAGAATTTTTAAAGAAAGCTGAATCATGAACCAGGGAAGTAACTGGCTGTAATATCTGAACAGTTGGACACAGGAATGCCTCCCAGCTCCCTCAGCCAAGTTCACATTGCAGCTGATTCGCTGTGGCTTATTGGGATGTGACAAGGGTTACATCGTCATTGTTCCTATGTCCAGACACCTTGTGATTTTCCCTGCCTGTGCAAACACAACACAGTCTGAATTATCGGAGGACGAGGACAGCCAGGCACATTGTACAATTCACAAAGGTTTCAGTGCAGCCAGAGTGACCAGAAACAAATAGTTCAGTTAGCCATGTGCTTTATTTAGTATCTCAAATCTGTCTTAATGTGTGTCTTAATCTGTCTTAATGCATCTTAATTATCGTCATATTTAAACTGCTTCATTAGCTAATAAACACAAAACAAATATTAATTTGTATTTATTTCCAGTTTCTAACCAAAATCACTTTGACACAACGGAATAAAACTAGATGTAAAGAAAACCAAAATAATCCTAATAATTAAGTTAAGATATTTTAGTTAGATACACGTCAACTATAAAGCCATTTAAATACAACAGGGTCAGTCCTGGTAGCTCACAGTAAGCACCAAATCAAATGCATAGATATTAAGCATCAATGTGTTGACTTGCATACAGTGAAAAATCATGTTTCCTTAAGAATGCAACTAGAAAGTAGAATCTACCATGACTGAGCAAGTCTGCACGAAGTTACTTGTCTGTTTATACAACCTAAATGAGTGTTGCCCAGGTCTGGCTACATGGTTCAAATATTCCTGTTCCCAAAGCAAAGACCCACCCGCCTCTCGGCTTCTGCATTTCCTGTATGTCCAACAGCAATATCATATGAGTTTCCTTGTGCTTAGATGCTGCAGGATTCTTTCCCAGCAAGTCATAGCTGTTGTAGTATAACTCGTGGGAATAATTTGGGGACCTCAGGGAGATTGTGGTTACGTTAACGAAGGACTGCACCATTTGAGTGAGGCCGATTATGTACTGCAAGGTGAGTAGAGTTGCAGCTCAAGCTGAAACATAGCTTTGGCTTTAACCGTGCCCCTAGTCATGAAAGCAAGTAAACAGAGAGGCAAGTGAAGAAGAAGCACCTGCAAAATAGAAAAACCCCTTAAAATTTTTGGTCAGAAAGCAAGAAGAAGGGAATTTCCATGCTTTAGAAGGACTGGCAATGAAATTCTTACCTTCTAGCATTCATAACACAGTTGCCTTATGCAAAGGCAGGTAGCACAGGGAATAAAAAAGAGGCATTAGACGTGTGCGCACGTCTACAGGGCACCACGGAGGCATGGTGGGATGGCTGCTATGTCTGGAGTGCTGGAATGGAAGGATACAGGCTCTTTAGGAACGACAGGCAAGGGATTTGAGGAGGCCGTGTTGCCCTCTATGTCAGCCAGAGCACATGGAGCTTCACTTGGGGATGGACAAGGAGCTGACTGAGAGTTTATGGGTCAGGATTAAAGAGAGTGCAGGGACAGGTGGCATTATAGTGGGGAGTCTGCTACAGGCCATTGGACAAGAGCCAGCAGAGGAGGCCCTCTATAGATGGAGGCACAGTCTCATGTTTACAAGCCCTGGTCCTCATAGGGGACTTAAACTACCCGAATGTCTGCTGGAGGGGCAACACAGCAGGGCATACACAATCTAGGAGGTTCCTGGGTTGTGTTAATGATAACTTCATCTTTGAAGTGACAGAGGAGCCAACAAGGAGAGGTGCCATGCTGGACCTTGTTCTCACAAGGCTGATGGAGAATGTGAAGCTCAAGGGCAGCCTTGGCTGCAGTGACCATGAAATGGTGGAGCTCGAGATCCTTAGGGCAGCAAGGAGGGCGTGCAGCAAGCTCACTACCCTGGACTTCATGAGAGCAGACTTTGGCCTCTTCAGGGATCTGCTTGATAGAGTACCATGGGATAAAGCTCTAGAGGGAAGAGGGACCAAAGAAAACTGGTTGATATTCAAGGATCACCTTCTCCAAGCTCAGGAGTGATGTATCCCAACAAAGTGAAAGTCAGGCAAAAACGCCAGGAGGCCTGGATGGATGAACAATGAGGGGTTAGATGATGGGTTGGTGTTAGTGTTGGTGTTGGTATTAGTGTTGGGTTTTAGGTTGGACTTGATGATCTCAGAGTTCCTTTCCAACCTTATGATACTGTGATACTGTGGTACTGTGAACAAGGAGTTCCTGGACCAACTTAAACACAAAAAAAGAAGCCTACAGAGGGTGGAAGCAAGGGTATGTAGCCTGAGAGGAATACATAGAAGTTGTCAGAGCAGATGGGGATCACATTAGGAAACTAAAGCCCTGACAATTAAATCTGGCCAGAGACATCAAGAGCAAGGAAAAGAACTTCTATAGGCATATTAATGATAAAAAGAAGATTAGAGAAAAATGTGGGTCCTCTCCAGAAGCAAATGGGAGAATTGGTTACCTGGGATGTGTAGAAGGCTGAGGTACTTAATGACTTTTTTGCCTCAGTCTTCACTGGCAAGGGCTCAAGCCACACTGCACAAGTTGCAGAAGGCAAAGGCAGGGACTGGGAGAATAAGAATCACCCACTGTAGGGGAAGAACAGGTTCAAGACCATCTAAAGAACCTGAAGGTGCACAAGTGCATGGGATCTGATGAGATACATCCACAGGTCCTGGGGGAACTGGTGAATGAAGTTGCTAAGCCACTGCCGTCATATTTCAGAAGTTGTCGCAGTCTGGTGAAGTTCCCACTGACTGCAAAAGGGGAAACATAACCCCATTTTCAAAAAGGGAAAGAAGAAAGACCTGGAGAACTATAGGCTGGCCAGTCTCACTTCTGTGCCAGGCAGGATCATGGAGCAGATCCTCCTCAAAACTGTGCTGAGGCACGTGGAAAATAAGGAGGTGATTAGTGACAGCCATCATGGCTTCACTAAGGGTAAATTGTACCTGACAAATTCGGTGGCCTTCTGTCACAGGGTTACAGCACTGACAGATAAGGGAACAGTAGCTGACATCATCTACCTCAACTTGTGCAAAACATTTGACACTTGCGCACGACATCCTTGTCTCTAAATTGGAGAGACATGGATTTCACAGATGGACCACTCAGTGGATTAGGAATTGGCTGGATGGTCATACTCAAAGAGTTGTGATCAATGGCTCAATGTCCAAGTGGACACCAGTGACGAGTGATATTCCATAGAAGTTGGTATTGAAAACAATGCTGTTGTAGCATCTTTGCTGGAGACATGTACAATGGGATTGAATGTACCCTCAGCGATTTTACTGACAACACCAACCTGTGTGGTGTGGTCGACACACTGGAGGGAAGGGATGACATCCTTGACAGGCTCAAGACGTGGACCTGTTCAACAAGGCCAAGTACAAGGTTCTGCACATGGGTCAAGGCACAATCTCAAGCATAAATACAGGCTGGATGGAGAATGGATTGAGAATGGCCATGAGGAGAAGGACTTGATGGTTCTGGTTGATGAGAATGTCAACAAGACCTCAAGCAGTGTGCCCTTGCAGCCCGGAAGGCCAACCATATCCTAGGCTGTATCAAAAAAGTATGACCAGCAGGTTGAGGGAGGTGATTCTCCCCCTCTTACTCTGCTCTCGTGAGACCTCACCTTGAGTTCTGCATTCAATTCTGGATCCTTCAGCACAGGAAGAACATAGATCTTTTGAATTGCATCCAGAGGAGGGCCACAATGGTGAACAGAGGGATGCAGCATCTCCCATACAAGGACAGGCTGAGAGAGTTGGGATTGTTCAGCCTGGAGAAGAGAAGGCTCCAGGGAGACCTTATAGCAGCCTTCCAGTACTTAAAGGGGGCCAACAGGAAAGCTGGGGACGGACTCTTTATGAGGGATTGCAAGGATAGGACAAGGGATAATGGGTTTAAACTGAAAGAGGGGAGATTTAGATTACATATTAAGAAGAATTTTTTTCCTTGAGGGTGGTGAATCACTGGAATAGGTTGTCCGTGGAAGTTGTGGATGGCCCCTCTCTGGAAGTGTTCAAGACCAGGTTGGATGAGGCTATGAGCAACCTGTTCTAGTGGAAAGTGTCCCTGCCCATGGCCAGGGGGTTGGAACGAGACAATATTTAAGATCCCTTCCAATGTAAACCATTCTATGATTCTGTGATTCTCGTTGATTATCAATTTTTTTACCTGATATAGCAATACTTATAACAACCCACAGTTTATCAAGCCTGTTCTGTACAAGGTATTTTATAAAGCTCTGACTTACCATGTACCCTCATGTGATCTCGTAGCAGCCTTTCATTGGCAAAATGCTTTTGACAGTTCTGGCAAACAAATGTTTTTTCTGAATTTAAATAGAAATTATTTAGTGGCAATACAAATAACTCAATGAAAGATTTATTACCTACAGACTATAAACTAACAAAACATTGAGACAGTTTCAGTGTTCTTCTTCATTACCAATACTCTTCAGAAGATCAATTAGTTTAGGTTTAATGAAAAGGATTGTTTATCAGTAACTTAATTTTATCCTAAACAGAACAGCAATCTATTCAAAACACTAACGGTTTGAAATTTGAGCTCTTTTGTCAATTACCTAGAACAAACCTGATTTCCATCACTAAAAACCCCACAATTCCTATACATTGCAAGCATTTAAACCAGAAAAAAAACCCACTTCTGCTGTCCTCTGTAGCACAGAGGAAAGAATGCCAACTAATCCACAGCTGGATGAGGTAGGAAGTGTTCTGGTGAAGAAAATACTTACTGGAAAAGCAAAGCTGAAGAGAAAGAAATAGCTTTTTCACCTGAAAGTAGTTAAGTGCTCACTTGGATTACTTGCAGAGATTTTGTAATCCAAGCCTGGTTCTTGTGAAGATTCTCTCTTCAATAATCAAAAATCTTGTCCATTCACCGGCAGTTTCCAAGTGTCATCGGAATGTCACACTATGCCATGGGCACCAAGGGAAGAGAGGCACTGTGATGCCACCGCTGCCAAGGTAACAGCTTTTCTGCTGAAACACTGACGTAAGGGTGTTCTGTCATTCACTTTCATTATCCTAACTCATCAGACATGCAAAGTCAAGCACACTTATATGCTTTATGAAAACAATTCCATTTCTGGAGTAAACCCCGCTTTCCTGTAATTGACTTATATGAAACATAGAAATATTTATGAAATTACACATGCACATTATCCCAAAGCACCTTAAATGATAATCTCCTGGAAATATAAACAGAAATAAGAACATATCTACTTACTATCTTCTGAAACTTGTTTCCTTGCATGATCAAAAAACTTATTGTTATTGGAGAACATTCCTCCACAAGTAGGACATGCTACAACTCTTTCTCTTGTGTGGGTTTTTAAATGATCCCTTAGCTTATGTTTTTCTTTAAATATACCTAAACAATCTAAAATAAACAGAAAAAAGCTGCACATGAGTATTGTACTCTTTCTTATGTAGAAACAGAAAAGGCTATTACATACATATGTCTTACTGTTATATTATTAGAAACACAAAAAAACCCTTATTCTAGGGAAAAAAATCAGACTGTTACTACCACAATATCGCGTGACATTTAACACTGCAAATATCCAGGCCAAAGCCAGATTATTTGTCAGCAATCAGAATTCTTCAAGACATGTTGGTCACGTGTCCCTCTTACAAATATTTCAGTTTTGAATCAGCAGAGAGCATGCTATACTTTCCACTCTCACGTGTCAAAGTTTTTGACTCCACGTGTATGTTCATAGAGTAACGAATGTTATCTTTATTTGACAATTTCTGTTGTTGCCTGCCATCACTGAACTCCAGCAACCTTCATGGTCTATGAAGAACCAGGAAAACAAGATGGGGGTAGTGAATACATGTAAACTATACATCTTCAAGAACTCTGCCTACTAACCTCTTTTATTTTACCTTTACGTTTTCTATCTTTACATACACATTCACGTAGTCGTTCACTGGAAGTAATCAGCTATCCACCAAACAATCTTTGCATACAAATAGCTTTGTCCTCAGGTCTCTTGAGCTCAGAAATAGTCTGGTAGTGTGCACAGAGTGCAGTTACCCACCCCATAGGTAGGGATGCTGTGCAATGTCTTGCACCTCACTGGCTTGACCTCACACCTCTCTTGTCACAGTGGACTTAGCTGGTGATCACTGGGCTGCAGCTGACCCTGGCTAGCACCACCAGGGCTGCTCTGCTCTTCTTGTTCAGGTTCTGTGAGACTGCAACCTGTCAGCGAACTCCCAGTTTTCCCTCCCTGCAGAGCAGCCCACTCTTGCTGTACCCTCACAAACTCAAACCAGCTCAGATCTGGTTTGAAGCTCATTATTTCTCATCATTCCTAACACAGACATGGAGAACAGATCATTTCACTGCTCCCATCAGCAGGGCATTTCCTAAACATATATGAAGACATACCATATTTGTTGTCTTCTGCAGTTGTCTTTTCCCTATTCTGTTATTTAGGCTACACAGAGGAGTCCCTTCGCCTGAGCTAATGGGCTACATTTTCTAAAGCTGTGTTCACACTGATCTGTGTTTTTTATTCCTCTAAAAACTACAGGTTCTACAATATCGGGTCACTGCAACAACTTCCCCAGCCAAAAATAGTGCATCTGTCAGCTAATCTCAAGAGAGAAAGGACAAAATTATGTTGCCTTGCATCCACTGACAGGATTTTGTTATAGTTGCAGTGAGTAGCTAACAAAACAGTAACTTTAACCCATAAATTGAAAAGACACATATCTGGGAAGGTTCACTAAGAGGATTCCAATCAAACTTGGACTTTGTTGACACATTTTACAAAACATAGACAAATTGATTTGTTCAAAGCAAGCTCAGCATGACCTGTTCCAGGACCAGAATCCCACATGTTGTCTCATTATTCTTCAGCAGAAACTCTTTTCTTCTGGAGAGGTTCTGCTCATACACTTTGTAGGTCTGAAGTTGAATGGCATGCACATCAAATGGCAGTCCATAGTTTAGCCCTTACTCAAACAACTAAGGCATCTGCTATGAAAGACTCAATGGAATGTGGCTTCTACAATAGAGCCAAGGGCAGAACATTAGCTTTGAAGCCCTGACAACAATTTGAACACAAGAGGTAGGTAGCAATATAGAGGATGCATTAAAATTGCTCTTTCTCACCACAGAGTTGAGAAAAACAAGGATAGCAATTGGTGTGCTTCCTTTGATTTGAAGGGAACGGATGAGGGGAAGCAAAGAGTAAGGTTACCATGAAAAATTATTGTGATGGAGACAACCCTGATCCTGAGTGGTAGAATATAAGTGAAAAGTCTGTTTGAATTGTATATGAACTACCAACCACAGCCAGAATTAAAAGGAAACCCAACCCTGTTCAATACTGTCAATTTTCAGCTTAGACTAACTGGGAGGTGAGGGTGTTCAATCTCACGTATGACAGGATCTATTCTACTAAAATCATGGTGTCTATAAAATAGAAATGTTTCTGAAACTATTTAAGATAGATAAAATATCTGAAGATCTCTCACAAGTTTATGGACTCAAGCTTGATGTTAGGAAGAAGTTCTTCACTGAAAGGGTGATCGGCCATTGGAATGCGCTGCCCAGGGAGGTGGTGGAGTTGCTGACCCTGGAGGTGTTTAAGGGGAGACTGGATGAGGCACTGAGTGCCATGGTTTAGATGATGGTGTTAGTGTTGGTGTTAGTGTTGGGTTATAGGTTGGACTCGATGATCTTGGAGGTCCTTTCCAACCTTATGATACTGTGAAGTGCAATATGTAGCACTAAGTGAATTTTACGAGAAACGTTGCAGTAAAATAGTTTTTGAAATAGACTTTTTTAATATATGAACTACCTTTCCAGTGACAATGAACAGCTTTTTTTCTGATCTCTAACAGTCTCTTCCTCGGCAGAACAGGCGTGAATACATGTTGATAAAACCACTCTGGGTTATTGAAGGTAAACTAAAACCGAAATAGAAGCATGGAGAAGGGAAGATAATTTTGTCAGGAAATCATCTCACAGGAACATAGAATTAAGTCTTTTTAGAAACCAAACAGACAGTAGTAAATATTGCAGTAACGTTTAATTAAGTCACCCCAACACAGAGACAATTACATCAAGTAAAAAACGTAGAATGTTCTGCAGTATCCACCACACAAAGCAGGTCCTGAATTTTCACCTACCATCTAGTAGCTGAGAAGTCTGCCTAGACTAATTGAATAAATGCTACCAATTCTTTGGGGTAGGGATGTGTCTGTTAAAGGATTTCTGTTGATTTATTTCTTTGGTATATTTTAACCTTCTCCCCTCCCTTCACTTCTACTGCTCCTACTCATGAGGAGGCTAGGAGGGCAGTGCAGCTAATTCCAACAGAAATGGGAAGGCTGCACGATGATTAAATTGAATTGGGTATTATGGACACAGCACTCCACGAGTCAGTACTTATATGACAAGGGGAAGTAAACCTTAATTAGCCTCTGCCTCACTCCACAAAAATCCATACCTGCAGAGTGAAAGTAGACTGCATATTGCATTTTCTTCAAGCAACAAAGGGTGTCATTCAACTGCATACTGTCATCAGACACAATTCAAAGTATTCCTTTCAGTTCCAGAGAATTGAATCCCTTAAGCTCTCTGCTGTGATGGCACAATTTGTAAGGCTACACATTGAATTGGGACAAGGAATTCATCTGGCTTTCAACAAAATCAGAACACTGGGGAGAGGAAATCAGAAACATGTGGAATTACTAAGCCTGATAGTGCCACTGCTGACAATGTACAGTTGATTCAAATTTAAGCAGTATTATGTTTTTAAAGAAAAATATATAAATGAAAAACTTTTTATTTAGTGTTATGCATTTTTAATCATCCTAATATTAGCAGAGTGGACTAAACTAAGCTGCCAGGCATTCTGTGTGCAGAACAGAGCATTCACATGAGGAGTTAATACAGGCAAACTGCTGCATTTTAAATGTATTTCACAATAATTCCCTCAGGGAGACAAGCCCTTATTTCCTCTGAAGGGCTTGAAACATGATCTGAGAAATGCAAGGTCTTGTGTACATGAAAACATACAGGCGTATTAAGATGAATCAACAAGAAGTATTGAGTTAGACAGTGATCGAAAGCCTCTTCACTTCTTAATCAGAGTAACCATATGGGTGTTAAAACCATTTTTATTTGTTGACACCGTCTCTTTAAGTGTTTTGCTGGAACCTTCTTGAACATTTCTTTATATGTAAATAGGAGAGAAGTTTTTGGGGCTGTTGTCTGAGTCAGAAGCTTTACCTTTGGGGAAACTGAATCTGACACAGTAGGAGGCACCATAAGAGTCAGGGGAAAGTGTATGGGTGATTTTCAAAGAGAATTATGTTCATAACTGTGGGAACATATTTTTGGGAGGGTGGGAAGGGTAAGCAGTTTTCCCTACCCTCAAAATTCTTCCCTTTTGCAGTGTGCCCTACCCCACCTCCTGGGTCTAGTCTAGCCTGCCTACTAAGTTGGGAAACATTCCTTTAATTAATAAAATTCACAACATAGCTTGAACTTGAAAAAACATGTATAAAAAGATTTAGCAAAATCCTATGGTCTAAAGGATTCCACCAGCCAAAACTGCCCACTTACATAAATGAAAAATGGAACATGGAATCAATTAATGGGAAGATTTTTCTTCTGTTTTAAGCAGGTTTTTCAAAAGACTGCTTACTAACAGATGCAGCAAAATCAAATTCTGAGGGCTCTGAAGTTTTCCTGAACTTCTTGATTTTTAAAATAAGTAGACAAGTCTTAGCAGTATGCAAGTAAAGACTGACTGGTATCTATTAAAAAAAACATTAATAACAAAAATAGCTACTGTTAAGAAATTATTCCTATAAGCTATGAGATATAATGGCAATAAGATCTGTTAAATAGTAATAGTGGTTTGTAATCAAACTATGCAACCAATCCAAAAGTTATCAAAAGTAATGCTCTATCTTACATGTTCAGGCTTACAGCTTTAATAAGAAGAGAAGGGGGTTCTTCCATGCTTAATCCACTAGTAAATAAAAGCATTTATTTACAGAGACAGAGTGACTAAACAACAGAATTACCTCTCTCTATAAACTTCACTGTGAGATTTTTATGTCATTCCTTATTTCATGTAAAGAAAAAACCAATGAAGAGAGAGGTATCAAGGCATTATATGACTACAGATATTCTAAATTCAGAGGCGAGTGGATATTTCTAGACATTCTGTCCAGTAGCAACACACAGATGAGGAGGCATTCGCCTCTATGGCATAAAAAGCTGAAATATTAAAAGGAAATTATAAATAACTTTACACCTAGTAAGGGGAAGGTTAGCAAAGAAAAGCATAGGCTACAAGCACCATCAGAAAACAAAAGTAATTTCACCCCATCACTGCAGCATCTCTACTCAAACATCACACTGATTCTAATTTGATGATGTGATGTGTGTGAGGGATACAAGACCTATGTATAGCACCACCAGTCTGACATGTCCTTGCCTCCCCGTTAGAATTTGTTTATAACCTCAAAAGCAGAGTTTATGTCATAAATTTAATTTTATCACATCTTTGATATGTCATAGACAGTAGAGAATTACGATTTAGGGAAGATAACCCATAAATCACTTCAAGGCCTAGAGAGACATAAGGAAAAAAGGATCAAAGGCCTTTGAAAAACATTAAAGTTTCTAGTTTGATTTGTCATTCATTACTAAACCTATATCAGATTTGACCATATGAGATTTGCAAGACTATTTAGCTTTATAGTTTTTCTGATTTCCACAATACAACACATTTCAGTTGCTTCTTCTTTGCCAATATTTTGTATTCAGTAATATCTACTAACACTTTCTCTAAAAACCATCTTGCTCAATAGTTACACAAAAGGAGGTGGTAAGAAAATATCATCTGCAAGGCATCACACCTGTGGACACACAGGTAATGCTGACTAGCCAAAAATAACAGCTGAGTTTCTGAGGCCAACAGGGACAGAGAAAGTGCTTCCCTGTAATGTCATATCAATATGAAGCCACTTCTGATCAGGAATGAACACCTCCAAGAAGCAGAAAAAAAGTTCATATAGGCAGCACTATTCATGTTAATGTTGTCAAAAAAAGATAGCAACTGCTAATCATCTTGGTTTACTTGAATCAGAAGTAGCATTGTCTAAACTGAATGAATAATGATTGTATTTAATACAGGACACCAAAAAGTGGTAAACACAAACCATTTTTAGTTGAAGCCATTCTTGGCTACATTTCAACATCAGACTTATACGAAGAGCCTGTTACAAATATCTGATGTTTGCCCCAGTAAAAAAAATTAAAAACAAACCCCAAAACTGACCAAGGAAACATCAAATATTCTGTTGCCTTTCTCAAGACAAACAATAAACACTCTGGATATGCCTACAAACTACCAAGTTCATTAATTTGTCATTAAACTGTCTATATTAAAGTTTTGCACATATGCAAGAGAAGTTGTATCTTTGTCAAAAAGATCATTTCATTCATGACAAAAGGAAAGAAAATTTGATTTGATGTTGTAGATTCTACGCAAATACATTGTTTACATTTTTATGAATGCTACCATAACAACAATCATGTACTACTTACAAAGATAGCAGGAAACATTGTTCAGAGGTAAGATTGAGCAAAAACTCCTAATAGTGAGTCAAATCCAAAGAATGCTGAGGTAAAGTTAGGAAAGGAAAAAAAACCAGCAATATCTCAACGTACTCCACTTACATCACAATTCTCCCAATGGCAAACTAACCCCTCCAAAGTGTTTGGTGACTGATACCAGCCACGGCTGCTCTGCAAACATGCTGGCAAATCCTGATGCAGTACCCGTAACTGAGAGCCTATGAATTTCAGTTTGGTGTGATAACTGCAAAAATTGACATGCATTATCAGCTCTCTGGGATCCTTTGCCCCAAATCCAGAACTTCTCCAGCAATGCTGGTACAGGTCTAAACAGAAGAAAGACGTAACATTTTAAAGAACACTGCTTGGAATCTGCAAACATGTGCCACAACGGTGAGAATAACAATAGTGCTTACGTTTTAGTAACTTCAAATCTGTAAGTAACATTAGCAGAAAGGCTGGTAATTGCTGTCTGCTGATAATGTACTAGATAAAACTTGCAAATCTCAGTGGCAAACAGATTTTCCACTATCTCACAACTGCAGCAACAGTAAAGTGCTTTGTACCTCAAAGGACAACTTTTCGCAGAAAGGCACTTCGTAGATTCAATAGGAAAATTTTGTAAAAAGTTATTTTCTTTGATACGTACTATGATTCTCTTCAGCTTAGGTCACAGAGACATTGTTAATGTTGGTCTAATTCTACTCCTTTTCACCTTTAATTAAATCTCATTCACCTTTAATTAAAATGTCTACACCTGTAATTATACTTGATTACAGTGTTAAGAATAAAGAGTAGGATACACAAGAGCCAAAGTAGCTATATTAAAAAGTCTAGTATATTATTGCTATTACATCCACAGAGACTGCCTCTAACTTTCTGCAGAATCAGATTTTTTTCTTTTCCTTTTAAGTACATTTACTACTACTAGAAAGGTGTAAAATACAATACCCATCATAAAATTATACCAGTGTATGTATCCAAATAAGGCAAATACCATACAAACAACAAAACTTTCCATTTTTCTATGAAGATTCATTCAAGTTACACTTAGAATTCTTCAGCAGCAGGCCAGTTCCCTGAAAGTGAAGAACTCTGCCGTTCAAAAACAATTTGCTAAGATCTGTTTTAGAGAATTTCACCTGCTGAGGCCCTAATCGTAGAAAAAAAAATCCTCAGCAGAAGTTCTCATGACATCACCTCTCCAGTCTCTTTCCGTATGAGGAATAGCTATCAATACAAACAAAAATCCAGGACAATAACATGTGAAGCAAAAAGTAGTTATAAGCTCTTGTCCGAGGGCTTCATGCAGCTGGGGCCTTACAAAAGCCATGAATATCTGTGGTGGGGGTGTAAACTGAAGTCAGTATTATATTCTAGGCAAGGAATAATCTTCCAAACTGCAATGTAATCTGTGTGACAGATGAGACGTAAATGACCTTCTGCTTCCAGAAGTCGCTGTAGGTACTCTTCCAAGTGTGCCGCAATATGATTACAAAATTCCTCCTTGCGTTTCCCCACAAAGCAGCGTTCTTTCCATTCACATGGTAATACCAATTCAGCATTCTTAAATTTGCTTCCAGGGGCCATTGCCTACATTTTTTTAGAAGTACAGAGAGGTTTTAGTTACCGTATTACATTTCTGCAAATTTCGCATGTAAAAAGCAGCAGTTAATATTATAAGGTCCTAGAGCACATGAACACCTTCCTCCCCCCTCAGTTACTGGACACATTATTTCAAGAATCTAAGGCCATATTTTGCAAATGTTTACACCTTGCCAAAAGCCACATGTTGTAACATTTTCATTACAGCCAGGCAAAAAGCATTCTACGATCACCATCCCAAACATCTGCTGAGGATACCTTCATTGTAACTTAATTCCACTGCAGTATTGCAAAACCTCTTTCCACATAGAATGCCAAAAAAACCCATTACCAAGGATGAAATTCCACGGTGACTTTAGCTTGACATCAGTGTGGGCTCCTGCTGAACAGGGCTGCTTCTATCTGCCTCTTTTTGTTCTTCCCAAGATCCAGCTCTGGAGTTGGCGCAGCCAGCCACTAAACTGATGAGAAAACTGATGCAACTGGAAGCTAATTCTTGGTGGAAATGATAGAAAGATGGCCAAAATCAGTTTTCTGCTCAATTGGATGTATGTTTGTATCACTATAAAGGAAGCAACAGGAATATAGACCAAGGAGGAATAGTTAAATAGTTTCACTTTTTCCTCATGACTCTCAACATGTATAACAGCAAACTTTATTAAAAACTACTTGCTCATTCTCAGTGGTTTTCCACCCCCCCTGCTCTTCCCTGTGTTACTAGCTTCAAAAATCTGCCAGTTCAGCTGCTTGGAGGACAACTCCCTAACCTGCATTATTCCCAGAAATCTGGATTAGTTTTAAGAGTTTAAATAGCCTCCGAGCAGATCAGCTGATGGATCTCAGTCAGCAGCAGACTTTGGAAGGAGGATGGCAACAAGCCGCTGAGAGGAGGTTCTTTGCTTTCTCATCAAACACATAAAGATCTGGAAGACAAACTCTGTCCAATAGCCTACAGCATCAGTATACAAGTCTGACTGTGTCTTCCCTGATGCGCTTAGTGATTCTGTTGATTAAAAAAGTCAGGCATAGTACTGAGCTTAAAAAACAAAGAGCATGCAAGTGGAAAAGCATGCAGGAATCAGTATGCTAACTCAATGGTGTCAAGCAGACACTATCAACATAACTGTCAGTATCTTTGTACTTCCCATTACTAAAAAAAACACAATTTGGAAGCATTCCCTCACTAGTAAGTTAATTACTAGAAAACCTCTGAGATAACTGATGGTCTTAGATTGGAAGTGGGACTTTTCTTACATTGTAACCAATGAATCTAAACTGCTACAACCAAACCTTTCATTTCACCAATTTCAATCTTACTGACCTGAAGCAGGGAATGCTGGCGTCCCAAAAGACAGCCTGAAATGGAACAAGACTACCCTTTTACGCTACGCACTAAATGATCCATTGTCAAATACATTAATGAAGTCATTCCAGACACAGTATTAATACTACTGGAACAAAAAATTTCAAGTTATAATTATTCTAACTGGCTAATGCTTGTATATGCAATATCCTAACAAGCAGACTAGACTGGAGGCAAAAATGAGCAGAGGGAAAACTCTGGGAGAGACCTTGAAATCCTTCTGTCCTAATGACATAGACCTAAGCACCTTCACCTTCGCCCTCCACTTCTACACCCACCTCAGCTGCCCACATCCTTCCCTGCCACCATGGCTACACTGCACCTCAGTGGCCCATACTCCCCTTCCTCTACACTCCACCTCAGCCACCCACCGCCCCTCTGCTGTCTCTACACCGCACTTCAGCTGGCCACCATCCGTCTGCTCCCTCTACATCCCACTGCAGCCACCCATACTCCCACCCCTACACCTTACCTCAGCTGCACACAGCTATCACCCGCTGCAGCTTCCCCCTGCCCCCCCTCACTCTAGGCCCCACCTCAGCCACCCACAGGACCTCTATCGTTATAACCCCACCTTAGCCGCCCATACTCCCCTTCCTTTACACCCCACCTCAGCTGCCCAACCCCCCTCTGCTGCCTCCCCACCCTCCTCAGCTGCCCACCAGCCCTCACTATCTCTGCACCCCACCTCAGCTGCCCATCCCTCCCGCTGTCTCTACACCCCACCTCAGCCTCACACAGCCTGGTCTCCAGACATCACCCCAGCCATCCCCCCACACCTCTACACCCCAGCTCAGCCACCCACAGCCGCACCCCCGCTGTCTCTACACCCCACCTCAGCCGCCCATACTCCCCTTCCTTGCACCCCAGCCCACAGCACCTGCCCCAATACCTCTACAACCCCTCAGCCGCCCACAGCCCCCCTAACCTCTATGCCCCACCTCAACCACCCACAGCTCCCCTGCTATCCCTACACCCTCTCAGCCTCTCACCACCCCCGCCACCACCGTCTCTACACCACACCTCGGCCACCCAAACCCTGCCACCTCCACACCCCAGCTCAGCCTCTCACCTCCCCTGCCTCCACTATTTTCCCACCCCTCCGCAGCTGCCACCTGCCCCCCTGCCTCTGCACCCCACCTCAGCCACCCACAGCCCCCCACTATCTCTCCACACCACCTCAGACACCCACCACCCCCTACTGCCTCTACACCTCAGCTGCCCACCACCCCCTCACCTCTACACCACACCTCAGCCACGCACAGCCCCCCATTACACCTTATATCAGCTCCCCACAGTCACCCCCCCGCTATCTCTACACCCCACCTCAGCCACCCACAACCCCCTCACCACCTCTGCACCCCACCTCACACACACACACACCTTTCCCCCCGCCCCCAGCCCATCTCTATAGGCTCTCAGCCACTCAGGCCACCAGGCCTGCACACTCCACAACTCAGCCACTCACAGCACTGTCTCTACACTCCACATCAGCCCCACGCCCCACCAGCAGCATCTATACTCCATCTCACCTGCTCCCTTGCCCCCCCCCCTCCCCCTGCCCTTGCCAGCCCCACACCAGCCCCCTTGCTTCATCTGAGGCAGCCCCAGAGGCTCAGTTCCCCACTTTGCCTGGCCTGCATCAAAAGCAGTGTGGCCAGCAGGTCAAGGGAAGTGATTCTCCCCCTCTACTCTGCTCTTTTGAGAGCCTACCTGGAGTATTGTGTCCAGTTCTGGAATCCCCAACATAAGAAGGATATGGAACCATCGGAACATGTCCAGAGGAGGGCTTTTGAGATGATCCAAGGGCTGGAGCACCTCTGCTATGAGGACAGGCTGAGAGAGTTGGGCTTGTTCAGCCTGGAGAAAAAAAGTCTCCAGGGAGATCTCATAGTGGCCTTCCAGCATCTGAAGGGGCTACAAGAAAGCTGGGAAGAGACTTTTTACCAGGACAAATAGTGATAGGACGAAGGAGAATGGCTTTATAGTGGAAGGGGAAAGATTTAGATCAGACATTATAAGGAAATTCTTTATGATGAGGGTGGTGAGACACTTGAACAAGTTGTCCGGGGAATTTCTGGGTGCCCCCTCCCTGGAGGTGTTCAAGGCCAGGTTGGATGGAGCCTTGAGGAGCCTGATCTGGTGGAAAGTGTCCCTGCCCATGGCAGGAGGGTTGGAACTGGATGATTTTGTCCCTTTCAACCCAAATCATTCTATGATTCTTTCAAACTCTCCTGCCTTGATCTGAGTGGAAAGTTTGACACCTCTGAAGGACGGGATGCCATTCAGAGGGACCTTGATGAGCTGGAGAAGGTGGGCTTGTGAGAAGCCTCATGAGCTTCAACAAGGTGAAATGAAGGTCCTGCGCCTGGATTGGAGCAACCCTCAGTATCGATACAGGCTGTGGATTGAGAGCAGCCCTGAAAAGAAGGATCTGGAGGTCCTGGTGGATGAGAAGCTGGACATGAGCTGGTAATGTGCACTTGCAGCCCATAAAGGCCAAATGTATCCTGGGCTGCATCAAAAGAATCATGGTCAGCATACTGAGGGAGGTGATTCTGTCCCTCTACTCTGCTCTCTTGAGACCCCACCTGCTTCCTGTGTTCAGTTCTGGAGCCCTCAGCACAGGAATGGTATGGACCTGTTAGAGTGGGTCCAGAGGAGGGCCACCAAAATTATCAGAGAGATGGAACACCTCACCTCTGAAGAGAGGCTCAGAGGGTTGGAGTTCTTCAGTCTGGAGAAGATTCTGAGGAGACCTTATTGCGGCCTTTCGATACTTCAAGGAGCTTATAAGAAAGATGGGGAAAAACTTCTTAGCAGGGCCTGTAGCAATAGGACAGGGGGTAATGGTTTTAAACTAAAAGAAGAGAGGTTTAGACTGGATATTAGGAAGAAATTTTTTTGCTGGGGTTGGTGAAACACTGGCACAGGTTGCCCAGTGAGGTGATGCATGCCCTGTCCCTGGAAACATTCAAGGTCAGGCTGGATGGGACTCTGAGCACCCTGATCAAGTTGAAGATGTCCCTGCTTCTGCAGGGGGGGTTGACTAAATGAACTTCCAACCCACACCATTCTAAAATTCTATGATTCTGTGAGGTTCTTCCCAAATGGGAGGGGTGCCCAATGTGGGCCCAGGTGGTATGGGTGGGGGTGGTGTAGGCAGGACCACACACCCTGCCCTATGCAGACAGGTGTGAAGGTGGGGGTAGTGGGGATGTACCTTTGCTGGGCTCCAACTGTTTTGCTTCTTTTATAGTGCACGATAAGGAGGCCCCGCAGCTCATGGCAGTGGAAAATGGCAGGTTCGGCAGGACCCCTGGGAGAAACCTCAAGTTGCATCTGAGTTGCAGGCCCCCATTTCTGGTGCTGGAGCCAAGGGTTAACTGCCAGCTCAGGAGCAGGGATGGGGGAACTGCTGGTAGGAGGTGGATGTCCAGAGAAAGGAGAAAGGCAATGGGTTGCAAAGGCATTTGGGGTTGTTAAAACTCATCTTCCTATGATTGCTGTTGTAGCTACCACTGACCAATTCAACTCACCACTGCCTGCCCTCTAATTCTTCCATTTATAGTGCTGGTAGTTTAAATCCCATCAATTTCAACATCCTCTGCACCGAACACAGGCACCTTTAAAGGTAAGAGCGTATTACCTGGCAGCGCACGCCACTGAGAGCTGGATGTCTTTGTAGCCAAGTGTAGGAGACAACACACATTCAGTTACTGCTCACAGACTCTGATAAAGTGTCCCGTGCAACCAGAATTTGTGATTTCTTGCAAGCATTGAGGGCAGCAAGTTCTTGCTCTACTCAAATTACTTCTTAAACCACTCTTCAATTTGATAAAATGCTTCCACTTGATTTCTATTTAATTTTTTAAAGTGGGTAGACTCAGAAATACTGGCGATATTGTGAGAAGACAAAGTTAATCAAACAGGAACTGTGTATGCTGTATAATATGAATGACAGCTATCCTTTTACTAACTAGAAATGCTCTCGGGGTCACTGGATTACTTTAAAACAACAGTAGCAAATAGAGCACTCTTTTCCAACACTTTTCTGCCAGGAACACTTCATATCTCTATCAACCCACTTCTGTACTTAAATAACCACATAAGTATATCATGCCTGGAGGAAAACTTGGTACGTGTTGGGATTTGCATGTACTTCATGGGAAAAAAACATAGTGGAAAAGGGAGGAGAATGAATGAGAAGTAGGTGCATTTGCCTTCAGGACAAAGCTTCTCATTTTTCCCTTTGATTATGCAATCTAAGCTCTTTTGCATCTTTAAAAACAGTGCTTTGTCACTGATTCCACTGCCTCTTCAGCAAAAAATCTTCTGTCTGCCTCAGTATGGACGTCACAGGAGAGCAATAAAGCAACTGTTCTCTACTTCTTAACACTCCCCCTCAAACGAACCTGCTCCTGCTCAAACACCCCCAACCTATGCACTCGTATTTATCTTGAAAAGCAGTTTCAAAATCCATATCATTACCAGGGCCCCTGGGCAAAGGTGCCATCTCTGCGTCAGTCAGTCAAAGGTGTTTATTCCTTTGAAAGCTCAGACTAGGCTTTTAGCACAGGCTTGGGTGTGGAGAGAAGGGAAGAGGAACTCACATATACAGGTTTGGTTTTTTTTACCTGCTCACAGCACAGCCAGTGTAACAGATTGATTCTTTTTTATCTCCCTCTCCTTGGCACAGCACAGAACTGGAGTTAGAGCTTCCCCACTCTTTCCTTTAATGAGCTGATTCGATTTTTTTTTGTTTTGGTTTGATTGTAAGCCAGCCCTCTTTATTCCAGCATCACCCCCTCGATGACAGTCCTGTGTCCAGTCACGGATCACATAAACAACAGAGCAGGTTGGTTCTGTGCATGAGAAAGGACAGTCATTCCTGAGAAAATGCTGCCCACAACCTTGCTTTCACTCTTCCCAAAAGTGATGAAATGTGGATCTGCTTCATTCTCTTATCATCTGAGCATCTTACCCTTTGGTTTTTGCGTGTTGCTGTTTATAACACACTGAGTGTGTTTTAGCTTTGAATTTAACTTACGGTAAACTGAACACACACTAACACTTTCCCCTACACAACTAACAGAATATAGGTTTTGCTAGAAAAAGAAAAAGCACTAAAACGCAAGAATCAGTAATATTCAGTTATCAGCACTGCATCCACCACTATCTACCCCACAGTTCGATACAGCACACTAAGTATATGTTCTCCCAGATTTTTTTTAACTGCACTTCTAACATATTTCATTGCCTCTCAGGTCCCTCGTTCTCTAGTTTGGAATCTGTTTCTTGATGTTCACCACAGGCAAGAGGTACAAGTCTCAGAGACGCTCACATTCCTGTGAGCTCTGTGAAAATAACCAGCTGTGTCAGGAAGAAATACTGGAATGAACACGTGGCTTGAAGGAAAGGCTGTCAGAACTCGGTATCTGCTCTCATTAACAGCACCCAGTGCAGCAATCCCTACAGAAGTAGTTCTGGCAAACGAGCCAGAGCATATGCCTTCTCCTTCCTTGAGTTAGTGTCATGGCAAGAACCGCCGACTCAAATGGGTAGAAGAGCAGAAATCTGCAGAAAATTAGTATCATGAGTTTCTCCTAATTTTAACTCCTCATTCTGCCACTACTACGACTCCTTTTTTGTAGCCCTTTAAATTTTTGCTACATTTCCTAAGCACCTTAAAAATGTAGAATCAAAAACTCTTAAGTAAACAGAAAAATAAAGGAAAGCACTCAACTGTGTAGGGATAGGAGTTGGACTCGATGATCCTTTTGGGCCCCTTCCAACTCCGGTAATTCTATGATTGATGACAGCAAAAAGACGTTAGAATCATAGAATCGTTTGTGTTGGAAGGGACCTTAAAGATCATCCGGTTCCAATCCACCTGTCATGGGTAGGGACACCTCCCACCAGAACAGGCTGCTCAAGACTCCATCCAGCATGTCTGGGGATTGGGATCCATGACTTCTCTGGGCAACCAGTTCCACTGCCTCACCACCCTCACAGTAAAAAAATGTACCTTAACATCTAATATAAATCTCCCCTCTTTCAGCTTAAACCCAATACACTCCCCAATAAAGAGCCCCTCCCCAGCTTCTCTGTAGCCCCGTTTAAGTACTGGAAGGCTGCTATAAGGTCTCCCTGTAGACTTCTCCACACAAAACAAGCCCAACTCTCTCAGCTTGTCCTCGTATAGGAGGTGCTGCATCCCTCTGATCATCTTCATGGCCCTCCTCTGGACAAGTCCTCCTTTAGAACTTAAAAATTTTGCTTTAGATGAAATAAAACCCCAAACTCAGTAATTTTAATTGCTTTTGACATCAGCTGCTTTAACAGCCATTGCAACTAATAACCAGCCTTTCAATAGCATTAGCAACTAACCAGGCACTGTAACTGGTCAAAACAGTTCCTGGTTATGGCAGAAAGACAACAGAACTACATGACAAATGTTGATGAAATCCTGACTCTAAGGGTAAGACTGAAGTCTCCTGGACAAGTCTTGACTCCTCTGCCCCTTCCAGCTCAGCTGTTGGGAATTTACATTTAGCAACAGCAAGCTTGGCCTCCACAGAAAAATGATCCAACGTGTCAGCCATCATGAGCTGTACTGCAGGGGCTCTCTGTGCCACATCCCAGTCTGAGTTGAACCATGCACTTTGTAGTGGGCAGCAGTACACATGCAGAATGGCCTTTTAGCACCCACAAGGGAAAAAAAAATACAGAACAGCTTTCTCAAAGCATTTTAGGGCAAGAAACATATTTAGCAACCATGGTTACACCGTACAGTGAAGTACCTGTGGCTTTCAGTGTTCCAACATGTTTAATTAAGGAAATTTAATGTCTTCTTGCCATATACAGTGCAAATATCATTGCAGCATCTCAGCACTGAAGAAAATCACAATGGAAAATGACAAACACAATGGAAATATCTTTTCCCTTTCTCCTGTTGCCAACGTGACACTGGGTTTGATACAGGGCAAAAGCCCTTGTGTGAAAACCAACCTCAGTAAGTTATCTCACAGACAAAAGTCACTTGGCTGCACAGTCTGTTTCCAAAACTACTTTAAGCAGAGCTTTGCTGTGCATCGTGGTGTGGATCAGCAGTATTCTCCCCTAAAATGTTTCCTTCTCCCTTTACATCAGATGAGGCAAACACACAACCACCACAAAAAGGCATGCCAAAAATACAAAGGGTTAAAGATTTTTCCAACAGGTATGCCTGTATCAATAATAAATCTAAGGCCAAAAGTGCCATTATTATTTTAAATAGCACCAAGAATTACTGAGCGAGAATTCACCAAGTAACACTAACAAAGCTACTCACCCTATCCATTTTCATGTAGTACCTATATTTTTTTGCATGACTGTCATTTGAATGTATAGTATATTTTTCATTCCTAGTTTTCCAGATAAGAAATTCAGGCATCTTTATGTATGCAGAACACTATCTGTTCACTCAGACAAACTGACAGAATTTAGTCCTAGAAATAAATTCAACTGTTACCTCTCTGTTAACTTCAAACAATTTTATGAACAACAAAAAGTTACAGAAATGTAGCTGGTTAGACTGACAGGAGACTGACTGGTAAGCTTCTGCAAAATATTCACTCTTCTTACTGACAACATCTGAAAAGACCATTTCAGAGAGCATAACAGCACTTGATATGTGGTAGATTTCCCTGAAAGGACTCACCACAGACGATAACCAAGAAAGATTCAATCTCCTCTGCTTTCTGTTGTTACCCAGTAACAAACTACAAAATAGATGTTTTAGAATGCTATCCCATGTTTCTGCACATCACAGGATGTACAAAGTTCTATGAGATAATGATTAAGCTTATTGCTTTTGAAGCAAGCCTGCATGATTTCAAGAAAAAAATGTTTGGTGCATTTATCAAGAAACAGAAAATGAGAACACTGGTAGAGAAAGGGTTCTGTACCTTGATGCTCCTTTACTTCAGAGCCCATGTGCCACAGACAGCATTCAATTAAATAGTCTTAGCAATAGACAATGACAATACACAGTACACATCATCACTCCTTTGGCTCAAAGTATTTCCAGTTTGTTACTGAACAGATGTTATGCAAAATCTCCATCACATGGCTGGAAACAATAACCTTCACATCCTGTAACTGTAAGGGCTAGTAACAAATTGGCAAGGAAATATAGATTGCACATCCCTTATGTAGTTTTATTTCTTGTGCAGCTTGAAACAGCATCAGTATAACTTTGGTACTCACTGAAAAAGGCTTAGTTGGGAGGGCAGCTGACAGTCAATAGTTCTCCAACATAAGCTCTGTCTGAAAAGGCATTGATTTTCAACTTCTCTAAACAAAGCAATTTGTTTGGAACAAAATCAAAATAACTTGTTTTGAAATGTTTCATGTTCCAGCACACCCAAGATACAATTGTGTTCTCACAGGCATGTTAATAACAGTAGCAATACTAAAATCAGGCTGAGAGATGATGAAGTACCATAGCAAAGGTGGCAGAGAAAGTCACTACAATTTCTAAAAGGAATATTCTGGCAAGATTAGCTTTTAGAGAACTTTCTATTGCCTGACTTAGTCAAAAGGCCTTCCCAGTGGCTACGTTTTTTCCTCCTGAAGCAGAATATTATTTAATCTTTACAGCAAGAACAACCAAACACTGGAACAACCTCCCCAGGGACATGGTAGAGTCCCTGTCACCGGAGGTTTTGAGGATATGATTGGACAGGGTGCTATATAATCTCATCTAGGTTCCCTTTTCCAAAAACAAGGCTGGACCAGTTGATCTTTTTGTGTCTCTTCCAACCTGGGCTTTCTTATTCTATAAATTTTGAGATACCGAGAGACTGAAGAAGGACATTTCTATGTCACCACCAACATGGAAGCATTTATTTTGTAATCATTCCTTTTTAAATCAGGTAGAATCAATTACTACCAAGAGGTAAAGATGCTAACTTGCCTGGATGGGATTATGCTGGCCAGTTAGTGTGGGAAGGGTGCTAGGCAGCCTAAGAGTACAGAATACCAGAGGGACACATTAGGATGAAGAGGTTCGTGAAGTCAGAGAAGTCTCTATAATGGTTAATTACCTCCATGTGCAATTCTTATCAAATAGGCAATTACACATTGAAATGGCTGTTGATTCAATGCACCATGAATGCTACTATCAGTAGTATTAACATGGAGCAGATGTATTCACTCTGCAGCTAAGGCAAAAAAACCTCTTCTTTCCATTTAAAAGCTTAATCACCATTTACGTACGTCTAAACAAAACCCATACCTTCTAGAAACTTTATATGCAGCACCATGACACTCTGTGTGTATAGATGTATGTATTTTTTCAGATGTTAGCCATCTTTTATTTACCATAACAGCTTGATCTGGGATCTTTACATTTGCTTCCCTTCTCCCCCCTTTTTTTTATCCTCCAAAGTATCAAAAGATAACATGCCTTTACGTATTAGGCACCCAAACACAGCAGAAAAGAAATAAAACAACAACAAAGAACAAAAAGAAAAGGTTTCAAGTACATAAACAACATATTTCATAAATAAAACCTGTCTTGCTCTTGAGCAGTGGGTTTGGAGCGAAGGGGAAGTATTTGTGGACAGGACTGCTGGGGAGAAACTTAACTGGCCCAAGCCAGTGGTGAAATAATCCAGGTGATACAAGGGCATAAAACTGTACCTCTCAAGATACTGAGAGGCTAATAAAATTACAGGATCTTGTGGTATTGTGTGAAAAGGATCTGAGGAAGACAGAAGGGGCTAGGGAATGAAAAATTCTCTTTCCCATACCAATAAAAGATACTTTCTCCTTCTGATATGCATCCTTGTGCCATCAAATACAGATCCTTCCCGTGCGGAGAGTTTATAGGCTTGCTGACATTTACAGAAAAGTAGTTATGCTCCTCTGACCCACAATATCTGTCACCAGAAACATTTTTTCTATACATGTCCTGTTGTAACTAAGCTTTACACAGAGCCTAGCTAAGCAACCCTCTGGACACTGCTATGGCACCAGGAAAACCATTGGAGGTTAACTTTAATATCCACACATTTGCACTGTGGAAGAATTTGTTGTAGAGTTTATAAGGCAACATTTAGGGGTCAAATCGTCCATGTTAATATAGACTTTCAAAGTTGAAGTAATTCCTACTCATATTTTTGCTAATATATAGAGAATTTTCATAAATACGATAGGCACAGACAGGATTTTTACAACCATCAATCTATCCTCACTGTCAAATACAGCAGCTGCTTTATCCTCAGCAAAAATCTTTAGCATGGTTCTGTGGCTCAGTCTGCTGCCCCAAAGGACCTTGTTCTTCAGAAATAGCTAGAAGGACAGATTTGCTTTCCAGGATTCCATACAGCAACTTCTATTTTTTTTTTAATTTATTCCTTTTTGATATAAGCTGCTTTTTCTCTGTGGGAAAGATGCTATCTTCTTGACATGCAAAAGTCCAGACTGCACATCAACGTATGGAGAATGGAATGAACATGTACTATCAGCAATGATGTATATTTGACCCAACCCACTATTTATATCCCCAACAGTCATGCAAACCTTGCCCATTATACACTAGGGCACACTGCCTCCATGTGGCAGAATATGCTTCAGACATGCTCTTGCATTTTACACAATCCTGTCTGTGGCTATGAATTTTGGAAATAGTTTTGGAAGCAGAAGGAATAGAATCCAGACATTACTTCTGTGAGAAAGGGCAATACAGGGATGAAAGAATTAATGATTCATATTGATAACAGTGTTTTTTTTTCACAAACACTCACCAGGAACACACAGTAAAGTACAAAGGCTATATATATGTGTATATATATAAAAGAATGTTTTCTCAAATGTTTATTACATAATGAAAGAAGACTAATTGAAAAAAAATTCATATCCTGAACTTGATCAAAGGGGACTGATTGCTCTTCAGACCTATTAGCTAAAAGCAAGATTGAAAGAGCAGTTTTGGACAAAATTACATAAAACTGTATCACATTCTTTTTTTTTTTTTTAGTTCATAACTGATTTGATTCAAACTTGACTAGAAGATCATAAAAGCCACTTCAGCATTAGACCAGCTATCTGACTCAAGTACCACTAACAGTGTTATGTGTACAGGGGTTTACCATGACTAAAATGGAAATACTTTGTGAAATTGGCGTATTTTCTTCCACATGACACTCATCCCCACCCCAAATCCCCAACCTTCATCTACTTTACCAATGTTGTTAGTTACAAGACCTAAAGAAGATAAAAAGAGAATTATTGTTTCACCCATTTGTGTCTTTACATTTCAGTCTCTACCAGCTGACCATAAGTGCATTCTACTTCACTCTGAACAAGGTCGTCTTATGTAATTTCCACACTGGAAAGACGTGATATGGTATGGTTGAAAGGGTTTTGTAAATCACCAGTGCCGTCATAGTTAGGCTTTCCCTGCTTTGGTAAGACGTATTATGATGCTCCTGTCAAATGTCAGTCATACTGCACAAAATACACAGTGCAAGGGGTGCTAGATTTTCCTTTTTCTTCCTATTTTTTTCCAGACAGTGCAAGGTCTAGAGACAGTATAAGAATCTCAAGATTAGGGTGTTGCAGGGTGCTATACCAATTTTAGCTTACAAGTCATTGTATAAACATTTACCCATCTCTGTTTGGTATCCAGCAAACAATCCTATTAGAAATTTTTCAAACTTCTGTGTGTTTTTGTCTCTGAGTTTCGAAACTTCTCGAAGTATAAATTAGTAGCTATACATCTGTTGTTGTTGCTCTGTTTGAACCTGTTGCTGTCCTGACTGCTGTTGCGTTGGCTGTGCCTGGGGCTGCAAGACATCAGTCTGAGGCACTGACCTCCATGTTAGAGGATGCTGTTCCGTTATCTGGTTCCCTAGAGGAGCAATGGAGTTCACCAAGGTGGTCAGGTTTATAAAATGGGCCACAGACTGAGGATTAGCTGCCTCTGGCTGAGGCTGGATCTGAATGTCATTTTGGCGGTTGTGCAGCATGGCAGAACCACTGACGGTGTCAAACGTCACGGTGAGAATTGAGTTGTCCAGCTGTAACTGGCGTTCAGGTGCAGTCAGGTGGCCCACAGCCACTGGCTGGAGGTTTGTGAACTGGGTTCCAGCTGCCGTCGTAATGGGGGTAACAGTGATATTTGTCAGCCCAACAGAACGTGAAGGGGCTGTGACATTTGGGTCACCAAGGGTCACCACCACCTGAGGAAAAACAGAAAGGTAACCTCAACCTTATGTCTTGCAGCTGGCTACCAAATATCAAGCATTAAGAAATATCACCTGAGTGCTGATGGGCTCCTATGTTGTTCCTTCCAGCAAGAGAAGTCATACACAAAAAGGGGAACACACAAAGCTTGGAATATAACAACTCCCAAGCACAGAAGGTAACAGGAGGGAGGCATACGCAACACTCAAAACAAGCAGCCGAATTAACTTTCACACTTCTAGTCACAGCTTCAGCCAGTTAGTGGTATCTGGTAAATAAGGAGATGGTAACACCAAAGGAAATGAAAACAAACATAAGGAGCTTACTGATACAACTCCTTGTTTCTTTAAAGTCTCTATTCATCTTCACATTACCACAATTTATCAAATAAGCTCTAAATGTTCTGATCACATTTTTGTGCTTGCTATTAGGAAAAAGAAGGGCTATCTCTCCGAGCAATGCCTGCTGCACCTCAGCGTGCTACTGGAGCTCACCTGCTGGATGCTCTGTACAGCTGAATTAGTCTCATCTCCAACATTCCCTGTGAATTCACTTTCCTTCTCTGTGTATTCACTGAAGGCAGGGTCCTCAGGCACTTGAGCTTCCTCCTCCTCCTCACTTGACTTTTGTTTTCGTTTCTGGCCACGTTTGGGAGCTTTCATATGTTGTTTCCCTTCTGGCAATTCTCCCTGTTCCAAGGCTAATTCCGGCTGAAGCAACACATTTCCAAACAAAAAAAGTCATTTTGATTAGTGAAGTTCCAAGTAATAGACCTGAAGCTGGTTTACTGTCGATTCTCAAGTGAAGAAACAAACTTTAGCTAAAACTTGATTTCAGGGAATGAGAACTCACCTTGTAATTACCTCTGTTTTATCAGCACCCATGTAATGCATCACAGATCAACAGCTTGCATCTGCTTATACACATTAGGCTGAGGCTGACTCTCTAAAAAAGTACATTCCTTGGCCATCAGCCTATGCCCAGCTACGATATGTACCAAAAAAGTGACATCCCCACCTCACCCTCCAGTAGGCCTAGAACCTAGCTGCTACCAGAATTCTGCGATGGCTAATTTACCTGAACAATCCCAATTGAGGAGGCATCAATGGTAGTTGTTTCAGGCAGATGCTCTAAGTCACCAATCCTGACTGAAAGGATCTGTGGACAAAGAGGTTATCAACTGGTGAACTGCAGTAGTGCACATCACAGTCAAATAAGACAGCATTGCCCTAATAAATCCTGTCACAAAGAAAAAATGATGTAATCTAACACTTTACACATATCACTTGATACAAGGGATTTAACTATGGTTTTGACGGCTTTTTTAAATAACCTTTTGGCATACAATGTTTCTTCTTACTGAAAACCAGCAAAGTTTAAAGGCAACAATAGAAGAATATGTTTATTTTCATATCCTAGTGTATCTTGCATCACTAGACAGTACACAACTTACTCAGAAATAATGAATTCTATAGAAAACAAGTTGTTTGAAAAAAATTACTTTAGCATTTCTATTTATAAACCTATGAACTGTCTCTTACTCCATTATTTTGAGCTGCATCACACATCTCAGCTTATCAAAGAACAGAGAAAAATTGCCCTCTGGATTTCAGATATTTAGCTGCATTTTTAATAGAAAAAAAATCAATAAACAAAGCTTTTTGTTGACTTCCTTCCCAGTCATGATGATAAAAAGCAGGGATAGTTCAAGGCAAAGCAATAGAAATGATAAATTGATAGTAAAAAGAGAAGCCTCAAAGGGAAAGGACAAGCCTTAGTCAGCCTAAACTGAAATCCTGAGAAGAAACACAATAGCTATTCAAAAATTTAGAACACATAAAAAAAAAAAACCCTACTGGGGTCAGACAAAACACCCCTCTAATCCAGACACTCTGCAGTCAGCATTCACCTTTAATACTAAGAATAATATTGCATTATCAGCAGATGCTGCCATCACCTCTCTATTCACCACTTCTTTCAGATCACTTCTGAATACAGAGAACACAATGGGGAAAAAGAATCCGTTACACTCCCTAATGGATGATGACAGAACATGAAGAAAACATACATTTAAGATGAGGCAGAAAAAGAAAAGGGGTTTAAATAAGCAAGGACTTCATTTTTGGGGACTGACAGATATGTCTACTATTGAAACGTAACATAATGAAAAGTGCTGATTCAATTAAACCCATGCTTAACAGACACTATGTGAAATTGGCCCCGAAAGAACAGAAAAAAAGAGAAAAAAGAAAAACAAAAGTACTTCCTTTAAAGTCATTGAGGGCCATAAACTTTCTAGGGGGAAAAAAAAGCTAAAAAATCCAACCAAACCACCCCACAATCTGTCTGCTGAACTAACTCACCTCTGGATGTTTACGCCTCATGTGTCGACTCATGGATGCTCTGGTAGAAACCTTCGTCCCACACAGTTGACAGCTCTGGGCTTCTACTTTATCATGAGTGAGCTGGATGTGCTTCTGTAGCATGTAATCAGTGACATACTTCTTATCACAGACTGAACATGTCCACTGTTTTCCTACTGGCAGCAGATGGAAGGAAATGCTGTTAGCAAGAGCCTCCAAAGAAGCCTATTGTATTGTCAGTATCTCAACACGAGAAACAATTTTATGCTGGTAAGGCAATGTGTAGCACTAGTTCAAGATCAGCAAGTCTAAAGCCAGCCTAGGAACAAAGTTGAGCTGTTATCTTTGGAAAACTGTATTTTAGAAGATTTACCTGTGTGAATCAACTTATGAGTCTCCATCGTATTTCGCTCACTAAACGTCTTGCCACAGAGCTCACACATGAAATCTTTGATCCCTGCATGAAGAACACATTTAGCATTTGAGTGAAAATAGTCTAAGGTATCTGGGACAATTCAGAGTCTCATATAACTGAAAAAAGAAAAAATCACAGCCAAATATTCAGAAGAAGCCCAGATTCACCATGTATTTTTATCTAAACTATGCCATTATGTCTGGCAGAAAATTAATCCAAGAGGAACAGCTGTGGGAGGTAAAGTTTTGTTTTGGGAAATGAGAATTTAAAGACTATCTTAAAAAAAAACCCCAACACTCTAGACCAGGGGTGTGAAACTCGCAGTCCACGGGCCGACTCCAGCCCTCCACCTTGTTTTATCTGCCCCAGCACCTTGTTCCTACCCGGCGGCAGTGCCGAGCTCCTTGCCCCTGCGCTCCTGCCAGCGCTGGTCACGTGTGCAGCGTGTGACGTGTGTTACGCTGCAGGAGCAGGAGAATGGCGGGAGCTGTGAATTTGACAGCCTTGGTCTACACCTAGCCCAGACCAAAACCACCTCTCAAAACTGTAAAACATTAAGCCAAACTATCTATCTTAACTGTGTAACAGGTGGTCTTTGCTGACGAGAAGACAAATTCTCACTTTTCATAAAGCACAACATGCATACTTTAAAATTAGCATTCTTCATAATCTCTGATAAGGATTCTCTTGGGAAGCATTGAACTGATCCACTGCAACTTTTGTACATCTCTAGAGACCTCACCCGTGTGTCTTTTGTAATGCTTCAGCATGTTGACTTTCTGTGCAAATTTTCGGTGACACTCCTTGCATTCATATTCTTTAATCCCTTTGTGAAGTTTCATGTGGTGACGAAGTGCATGTTTTGTCTTCATTCCTGTGAGACAAAAGGTACAGCAGGACAATTAGTCTTTCACTTGCACCTTCAGAGGTGACCACTGCTGTCAGCCAAGAGCTCTAAGACTATATTTGCTGCATGCCCACAACTGCAAATTAATTGTTTAGGTAGAAGTGCACATTATCATTATTATTTTAATTCCATGCAAAAGCTCTGGAAAACATCTGAGTAGCCAACTGAGGAAGAAGAAAAATAGCAGGGGCAAGCAAAGACAAGGGGTGTCAGAACTACTGCCTTCCACTAAAATACCAGTTCAGATTTGTTCAAGTTGTAACCCAAATAATTCAAAAAGTCAAAGCAATTTTGATTCCTAAGGCTTCTTACAGAGAGAAACTACTATATTTCGTAAGCCTGAAAAAGCCTAGAATGAAAAAATTGACTTGTATACACTTTTGTGCTGCAAATGCATTGGAACTCAGGCAAGCACTCCTCAATCTGGCAGAAGCAAAGTTTATTGAAATCAGTTTTGTCTTGCAGGCCACGAAACTAAATTGTATAAAATTAGGGATAGTTTACGTATCCGTAAAGCTCCTGATTAATAGTTTCTACCTCCTAAAAATGCAGGATTTACAGCACTCTGAGTATCTTCCCAATATTCTAAGCATGGAAGAAGTTTTAATTCAGATATTCACCTGCTATTCAGTATCACAATGAATGGAAAACAAGGCATTAGACATACCTTTGCCACATTCTGCACACAAGTATTCTCGGATATTATCATGGACTCGCATATGTTCTTTTAACATGTCTTTTCTAGCAAATGATTTGCCACATTGCTCACAAGCATGACTTTTTACACCTTAAAAAAAAATTAAAAGACAACATAAACAAAAAAATGTTAATGAAAAATGTGCATCTCCTAAAAACTGGCTAAACCGGTGAGTGCAACAGTCCGCCTGAGTTGTCAACCACCTCTTTCACGCATATGGTAGCCCAAACTAAATTAGAAGACTTTGGAGAGAGAGAGAAATGCTGGCTTTCTTGTGTGATAGATGAAAAAAAAATAGACAAAGCCTGAGGTAGTAAAATACTGAATAGCATGAAATAACAATGAGCTGCTAAAAATGATTTTGCAATAGCAGTTTTCAGCCTGTGCAATGGTGAGAAGGTGGCATGGGTAAGAATTTGGGGACGAACAGAAAACAGAATTAGGATTTTCAGCAAGTGACTCCTGCACGATATTAACTAGGAATCTGCATTGTGTGCCTACTAGACCAAACATCTTCATTAGTACTAACTGCTTTAGAAAACCAGTCTACCCCAAAAGCATAAATATAACATTTATCTTATTGTGACTTATAGTAAAAAAACATAACTCATTTCCTCCTGAAAAAAACAGGGCAGGCACTCACAATAGAAATTTTTAACATTGACAACAATAAAGAAATGCAACATTTTACCTGTATGTATGAGCTTATGTCTTTCCAGATTTCCTATACTGTTAAAAATCCTTCCACAGATTTCACAGGGATGGATGTATCTGAAACCAAAGAGCAAAAGCTGCCATACTTTTCATGAGACAGGGGTGATTTTCAGGTATCACTGTCACTAACTGCATTCTATTTAGCAATACTAATTACTTTAAAAGTTCCTTGAAACATAAATGAATTTTCAAAATAAGCCTTAAGAAACCTGCAGAGTTCACTGCAAGCTTGGAGCAGTCTGGCACTGCAATATCCTTAAATCATGTTTTTTAAAAAATATTTACCAAAATGACAGATTTATACTTCAGAAAGCCCAGATGGGGAGGCTATTGACTAATCATCCGTGTGAAATGAATCACTAACATTTCGAGCTTTAAATAAGCACTTTAACACCCACTATACAGTTTCAGATATTTCAGAACTGCAATATTCTCTGAAAGCATCAGATGGCAGAGCCACTGTAACTTCAAAAAAGTAGCTGCTCTTATCAGCCCAACTTGTCATCTTACTTCTGCACATTAGGATCAGGCAGGTTTTCCCGATGAATGACCATGTGTGCGTGGTAAGTTGCCTTCAAGGCAAAACGTCGATTACAAATGCTACAGCCATAGCCCTTCTCCTTGTGCACATCCATTATGTGCTTCAGGTACTCCTTCCCTCTGCCAAAAGTCAGCTGTGGAATGAAAAAAATAGTGAATGAAAGGGGAAAGAAAGACCTTAGGAACAGCAATGATCTCGCAACACATTACCAGGATCGAGAGTCAGCAGACGTAGCTTGTGTAGCACTACATGAAAAATCTGTGATAGCTGGATTTAGGCCTGAACTTCTCTGGCCATTACTAACACATTGCTACAGGACATCAGTTAGCTCATTTGAAAAAACAGCTTGAGATGGCATCTCTGCTTCTTACACTGCACAAGCAGAGGACTTCCAATTATTTCTGCATTGAGAGCAGCTTTGAAGAGAGCCATGTCTCACCTCCACAAGCCTCTCAAGGCAAGGTTGCCACAGATCGAAAAAACACATCTACATAGTGAGCTTTGGCACTAGCCCAGATGGTTCTAGCTCAGCTCCTGGAGGTGCTACAAGCATGAAAGACAGAAGCTTCACAACGTAGCTCCCTGGGCTAAGTAACCCTGCATACGCATATATGATCCAACATATTAGGGCAAAGTGCTATAATGACATGACCGTTAGCACCAGTTTTGGAAGCAGTCAGGGTATTTTTGACAACACTGCATAGCTTGGTGAAGGTGTATTTTGAGATAAGGAAAAAGTAAAGGAAGAGATTCTTAACAGCTCAGAAGAGATATTTCACTAAAACTCATTTCTATGTTGTTCTTTAAGAATGTGTTAACATATTTTCAGCCAAAAAGAGCCTCCTCACCTCATCACAGGTAACTCTCATTTTACATAGCTGTTGCTTTTCTCAACTGTGTATTTCACAAACACCTGCAAAAGCACTAAAAAACCAAGCTCCCAAAAAGAGCATTCTAATTTGAATGGCATGATTGCACTCATTTGGAAGCATGCAATTTTATATAGTTCATGTACCCATTAAGTGTCAGACATTAAAATTACCACATTGAAAGCAAGCACATAATTAACTGCTGTGATACCGTATCTTTTTGTGCTTACTGACACAAGCTTAAAACCAGTTTGCAGATCAGAACAGAAAACTGAGTTATTATTATCTCCACGTCTTTAAAATGAAGATAAGCCAAACGCTTTTACCACATTAAGTGCAGAGTGTGAAACAGGCTCTGATTTCCAGGGGCCAAGTCAGTGGCTTAACTACCAAAATTCCCTTGTCCCTATGTCAGTTTGGCCAGTTCTCACTGTTTCCTTTTGCATCCCAGTTGCCTCAGCACAGCATGCTCACCCAGTAAGGGCACAGAATCCAGGTGGGCCTTAAGGACCCTGTTCTTCCCCATTACCTCTTTAAAAAATGGCAAAAGCCATGCAGTAAGAGTTTTAAAAAGTCTTTCTCTCTCATCTGGCAACTGAGTAAAGTACGTTCCAGTAGTACTTCTAATGCCACTCAGTAATGGAATAGGTCAAAAATAAGCAGCATACTGAACATAAGCAGCAGGCTTTATCTTCCAAACTGGATATCCACTAGAGGACCATGTGATCTCATCAAAATGAATCAGTTTGTGGACTATATAGGTAAGAAATGCTGTAACAATTTTAATTTGCACATAACTAAAAGGTACTGTAAGTTTTTGGATATTCCTTTATTGTTTCTTCCTCCAGCTCTGCTTGCTTGCTTGCACATCGGTAAGCCTTGGATATGTGAATTTCTCTTTTTGAGTGTTAGCATTCACCTTACAGAACTCCTCCTGCAGTCTTACAGAACAGCATCACTTCATAGATGAGAGGTAACAAGCACTGCAGAAGAGAGCAAACCTGTGGTCTGGCCTTCTCTTTGTGAACTCCTACTGTTATTTAAAATTCTGAATAATTTATAGACCCAAGGGAATGGCAAGAAGGTGTGCCAGGGGTGGCTTAGGTTGTATATTAGGAAAAGGTTCTTTCCTCACCCAGAGGGTTGTGAAGCACTGGAACAGCTCCCCAGGAAGCAATCACGGTGCCAAACCTGGCAATAGTCAAGAAGCATCTGGACAATGCCCTCAGACACACGATGCCAATGCTGGAGTTGTCCTGTGCACGGACAGGAGTTGGACTCGATCTTTGTGGGTCCCTTCCAACTCAGGTCATTCTGTGATTTCCACTCCCTCCCCCATCCCACAACAAATTAATTTGGAAGTATTTAAAGCTACCTGGCACCTTTTGCAGCTATACTTGTGAGGTTCAGAATCAGCACTTTCATCAGAGTTGTCATCGTTTTCCTCTGATGAGATTCCAATTTTACCAATGAACTCTTCCCTCTGGTGATCATCCATTAGTGCAATGTCCTGTGTAAGGTGGGAAAGAATATTCTGGTTTTATTTTGTTGTCGTGTTTTTTTTCTTGCAAAGAGAGGGTATGACAGTAACCCCTCAGCCCAACCAAAGGACCGCTGGAACAATACATCTGTCTGCAGCCTTCCTGTTAAGTTATTCTCTCTGCTTTAAAATGAGCAACCTCTGTGATTCACCCAAGGTCACAGAGGTGGTATATCCATGATGTTCAGAACAGTGTTCTGCAGCGGTAGCTAAAATAACTTCAAACATGATAGTCCACATATGCTGTAGCAATCCAGCTGTGGAAACACAGAGCCATGGGTAAATTAGGGCACAACCCATGTTAGGCTGCTTAGAAACATCACTGCACAGGGTTTATAATCATTGTTGTGTTACCAGTATGAATATGTAGCTTTAACAGTCTCAACATATTAATTGTTATGTTTATTAAACTCTGGTAAGTAACATGTCTTTTCTAATAAATCATTAGCACAATACCTTAAAATGGACATGAATATGATCTCTCAACACATCCACTCTGAAAAATTTACGTCCACAGATTTCACAGGTATATTTCTTGTCTCCATGTGTTAAAAGGTGTTTGTTCATATTACTCCTACATGAAAACACCTAAAAGAAAAGGAGAAGGGGGGTTATATTACGTTCTGCAGGGCTACAGTTCGTCGCAAGTTACCCAATGGATACCACAGAACACATTTACTGTCCTGTTGTATTCATTATGGACAGAAACACGTAGGAGATCCTTTTACCCAGGCAGCAGGCTACCCTTGAAACTGCTGGCACAGAAAAATACATGTATACAGTTCCAAAGAACTTACTTCCAAAAAAGCTGCAGCAGAATTACATGGGGTAGGTTTAGAAATATTTATAAAATGTGTTTTGAATCATGAATGTTACATCTACCTATAAAAAGACACATCCACAAAATCTACCTTCATTGATATGGTACATATCCAAAACATCAAAACAAAGGTCTCCACATCAACTTATGAGTTCCTTGAGCACATTTTGCACCATGAATCTTTAAACATTCGTAAAATCACTAGTTAAAACCACAATCTTCCTACCTGTGATAACAGCAACTTCAGATCAAGAACGCTAAACATTTGAATGCAACAATGCTGTGACTACACCATGAATTCACTTTAATTTCTAACAGAAAATTACTTCCAATGCACACAGTCAAATGCAGCTGTTTACATTCTGGCAGAAAAACGTCAGTCTAGATAACATAAGCCATGAGGTTTCACAGACAGATCTAGAGGCTATGTTACACTCTTACATGTGCTACGTGTCCTGAAAATAAGTTGAGTTTGAACTTTAGTTTTGCTCTTATATTTGCCTTAACAGCTCCTGACATCCCTGGCCACAGTGGGCTTGGATATATAATGGAGCTAAAGCACTTTAAAGAGTAACATCTCAGCTGGGTGACAGGGCTTGCTGGTAACTGACCATGTGCCTGTCCGAGCTGCATGGTAAGCTGACTTGGCACATACCTCAGTGCAAGTCATTTACCTCACCCTTTTGGCAGGCTGTGTGCCGATTCACAGGCATTCAGGTAGGCTGCTCTTGTGGTTTAACACACAGCTGGTAACTTGTTACGCCACAGTAACTCTCTGGAGGCTGCGCACTGAGGTGCACCATACCCCTGGAGTATCCTTGGAGCCACAACGCAGCTTCACAGGACACATGTTGGCAAAGACACCTACCTTCCCACACACAGGGCATCCTGAAGGCTCCTTTTTGTAGCGAACCATGTTTTCCGTGCTGTGCTCAAAGTCTTCTCTTTTCACGCGCCTCACCCCTTAACAGAACAGTCCCCATCAAAAAAACAAAACAAAAAAAATAAACCATGGTTTTCCACTCAATCTGCATGCCCTTTCAGGTGAACACTGTAAAGAGGAATGACACTGGGAACAGCCTCAATGCAGAATTTAACTGCTAACAAAAGGATCATTTCTAAATTAAAACAGTGCCTTAATAATATAAAAGCAGTCTGCCAAAGTGAGGTATTAGGGCTTATTGCTTATTATACCAATTGTAAAGCATCTGAAACCAGACATTTATTGTCAATACCTGGAAACAGGCAGATTTAACAGGCCTTGGCACTTTAATCAAATATCTGGCCCAGAATTCCCACCTCATAGTCTCTATGAAGAGAGGAAGTCATCCAGCATTATACTTAATGCTCTATGAGGATTTCAGATCTCTTTTTCTGCTCCTATCAGGAGGGAAGAGGGCTGCTGCTGTTCTGTGACAGCTAAGGATGAGACACCATTCAACCCTTTGTCTTCTAGTTCTCCTCTTGTTCATGACAAAAATTCTGAATCACTAGAGCAGACAGTGACAGTCAGCTATGCCCAAAGCACCAAATCAGACAATCTGGCTGCTTTTTAAAAATCACCTTTGGTTTTATCATCCAGATTGCTAGAGGTTTTTTAATACATACTTCGGCATACCATTATAGGTGTTTTTCCAGTGGTTTTGAGTACCTATAAAATCCTTAGATATTTGATATTTTGAACACTAACCTCCTATAAGCTCATTTTCATATATTCTCAAGATATTGAAGGAAAAAGTCACACAGCATCCCACTTATATTTATACAGTAGCTATTTTCAGTTGAACACTGTAAGTTAATTCTGTGCCTTCAAATTTTGACGTTATCACACTTTTTTTAAGGAATATTATTCAAAGAAAGAAAAAAAGATGTAATTAAAATCAGCTAAACTACTGCATAATAAGCCAAACAACTTTGATGTGACTGTTGGTAGCGCTGGATCCAATCACGTGAGGCTGAAAAAAAGGTAGATGCACCTCCTAGAAAGTTTTTCATAGAATTAGACAACTCCCCTCCAGAATCCATTAATATTATTTTTAATAAATGCCACATTTTGCTGCAACCTGCTACTCCAGATCAGGTAATTGACAAAAAAAAAAAAAAATGAGAACTACTATCCAGAATAATCTAATGTACAACAATTCCCTTAACCTGCCCACCTATTGCCTTTTCAAGAGTAATAATTAGGTTGATCTGCAGTATACTTACCTTCCAAGTGTCGTCTTTGATGGTCTAGCATGACGTCCTTCCGGTAGAACATCTTATTGCAGATTTCACATGCAAACTTCTTGTCCCCGTGCTTTTTCTTGTGTTTTGAAAGATTACTGTTTGTGGAAAAGAATCTGAAACACATCTCACACTGGAATGTCTTGTCATCTGTAAGCAAAAGAAACCATGCAGCTCTTTAAAGATGAAAACAGGTTTTGTATGATTGTGAGACAGGTAGTTTGTCTGCTAGACCTGAGTTTTAACGTATGTGGATTGAGTAGGGAAAGGCAAAAGCATGTGTTTTTCTTTAACAATTTTTTCAAAGCCAATAAATATTTATGATACTAACTTGACCATGGAATCTAGCATTGCAACTTCTGAAAGGGTGATTGGCCATTGGAATGCGCTGCCCAGGGAGGTGGTGGAGTCGCCGACCCTGGAAGTGTTTAAGGGGAGATTGGATGAGGCACTGAGTGCCATGGTTTAGATGATGGGTTGGTGTTAGTGTTGGTGTTAGTGTTGGGTTATAGGTTGGACTCGATGATCTCAGAGGTCCTTTCCAACCTTATGATACTGTGATACTGTGAACTTCCTCACATGGGCTATCTCCATGGTCGTCTAGCATACATTAAAATTATGTTTGGATTGGATTTTGTTATAGTTGATTCAAGTTTTTAATGTTGAGAAAATCAGTAGACATACAGCATCACAGCATCATACGAACAGTTGTGTGTATGCACCAGAAAACTTCTGCCAGCACTGGCTCCTAATACCAGGCAGTACAGAATATTCCACAAGAAGTATAAAATCTCAAAAATACACTATTACATGACAACAAGCCTATGGAGAGTTTTGTATTCAGTAGCTGAAACATTTCTTGGAACATGAAAGCATGGTCTTGTATATGGAATCTGCCAGTGCTGCAATAATCACAAAGAACTAACAGTTCGATGCATTGAAGAGTAGAGTAAAACCTGCTGCTTGTTTTGGTCAACGCAGAGATAAAATGAGCTGCTGCTCTTGAATAAACAGAATACTGAGGTTACTTAGCACTACTTTCCATTCTTCATGAGGCTGAGTTTTTATAACAGCTGTACCCTCTGATATGAGAGGTGCTGTAAGGAGTAATTACCCTGGTGATTCTGGACTGACAGTTATCGTGAGTCCATAAAAGTAACCAGGATGTCGTTTTCTAACCATAAGAATGCTAAGTATAAATAATATCAGTAACCACAAGGTAAGAAAAGGGCAAGTCCTAGTGACACTAAGAAAAAATACATCTTGAGAGACTACTGCAAGTAAAAAGAAAGCACGAGAAAGCAGAAGAAAACTTTAATTGCAGAAAGCTACAAGCTATCGACAGTACTGGCCCCCTTTCCAGTTCCTGTGTTTCAGAGAAATGAGGTGACACTTAGTTTCAGAAAAGAAAATTAAACAGAGATGGTGACAGGGTACCTGTGAACATATAAACGAAGCACCAGTGAGGATATTAGACAGGTGAGCAGGAGATACTAAAAAAAGTGATGTGTAAGTGGAAGTGTTGCTCTACACAACTGGTTACACTTTTCTTATCACAAAAAGATTTTTTTTTTGGAGGGAGTTGGGGCAGGCTGTTTGTTGTGATGGTGACAAAATCCTAAATCCCTACTCCCTTTCTGTACTTTCTATGTTGAGAGGGACTTGTGGACACCCCTCCAAAATGGAGTAGAGACGCCAGAGGAAGCGGAACTGTTAGTCATTCTCACCTGTCCTGCAGTTATGGAATTCCAATGCACTCTCTATGCGGAAGGCCTTTTCGCATGTGGTGCACTTGTATCTGTACTCACCGTCAACCTGAGGATTGCAAACAGTAAGTGTTTAAGTGGGGAAAATGCCCACATCTGACAGAGAAATTCTGAATTTCAACTACTTTTTCTGTTTTCTGTCTTTTCCAATTTTTCTTCCTTCAACAAGACATTTAGATACACACTGATGTAAAATTCTGACCCTACATCATTCTGCCATGTTCCTACAGAAAAAAAAAAAAAACAAAACCCACAAAAAACAAGTAGACCATGCACCTGTGTGCACATAAGAGTCTTCCTGATAATCGCTGGTCCAACAGAGACAGAATTTTGAGAAGCAAGATGTAATCTGACTCATCCTCCAGCTCCAGAAGTCACCAGCAATCTGAGACCTTAGGACCAAGCAGCAATGGAAATATTCACAAATAAAGCTCCAGTACAGGCATGTTGAATATTTATATGGCAGCAGCACTGAAAAACCCTCATCAATAGGCATGGTGCTACTATCAGCACTGCACATCTGCACATTTACACGTGTGTGCAGCCCTTAATGACACAGCTTTTACCCAGAGAGTTCACACATTACATGACACCATAGGCTGGGAAAAACGAAACAGGACTAGCAAACAATCCTATTTAGTCCAATAATCTGAAGACATCTCTCACTCTAGATCATGCAGGTCCAGCTAACTCCAGCCTGTCTTGCTCTAACTGATGCCTGAAACCAACTTTCTACAGGAATTCAGACACAAAAAAGGACTCATATGCTAAAAAGCATGCCCACACTTTGCAAATTCATTAGCTGCTGGAACAGAAGATATTACCTCCCCCTGCCGGTCATCTCACTTATTCAGATGGATATAATGCAACCGACCCAAGCTCCACAGCCAGACCCTGGAAGCTCGTTGTACTTTTTCACCTAACTTCAGAAAGAGCCCACCAATCATTTCCACTCACTTCGTTCCTGCTGTGCTTGTATGAAACATGCTGCTTCAAGCTCTCTTTACGGCTGAACAGCTTTGCGCATTCCTCACATTTAAATAGTTTGTCACCTGAGGGGATCAATAAAGATAAAAAAAAACCAACAAAGTAGTCAGTAAATTATAATAACCAACTCCAGGCAAGACAGGGGAAACCAAAGCACAAGCAGCTACAAACAGGCCTATGCTGAGAAGCTTTAGTAATTCAGGAGATCCAAATAGTGGATTTTAACCTTTTCCAACAATTTTGACAACAACTTCAGTTCCCACACCCTTTTTCAGTCATTATTTTTCATGGAATCCTTAGAATTAGGTCACAGACCCCTGAAGCTGCAGATCACAAGCCAAAAAGCACTCAGTTGACATTTACACAGCAATGTTATCCACGTATCTGTGAAGGTGGGGTGCAATATATATATATGTGTACATTTAAAGGGAAGAACAATTTTGGAAAAAACATCACATCCTCGCCCCTGTTTAAAATATGTACCTTAAAGAGTTTAAAGCTCTAATTTCAACTTTCAACAATCTTCTCACGCTTTCATCTGCAAAACTGAAAGAATTCCCCCGAGGGAGTTTTTTTTAAAAAAAGAAAAAAAGAAGAAGACTTCTATTAAAATCATATATCCTGATATCTAAGAATAGCCTAGCTCTTTTACTCAAAGGTGGAAATCAATATGCAATTAAGGCAAAATCAAACCCACCATGAGAACGGATGTGCCTGCTGAGGTTGCTGCTGTTCTGGAAGATCTTACTGCAGATACTGCATTGATAGACTCGCTTGTGCTCCCCAAGTTGTTTTATCAGCTTCCGCCGTATACCATGTCTACTGGAGAGAATTAAACTTCTTTTGAGGGACATGGTGTTTTGGTGATGAGCAAACCTACTGGATTAGAGAAAGAAAGGCAGGGACTGAAAGGTATCCCACAAGTTGCAAGAAAGAATCCCACCAGCTGGCAAAAGCTAGAGGAGTGTTATGCTCAGCTTCTGGCAGATGAGGAGGGCCTGGAACTTCCTCATTGCCAAGGCGCCCTGCTGGCCAACCCCAGGAAGAAGCAGATGTTGGAGCACAGCTCACTCACAAATTATCTTCACTCAGCATAAACAAATAAAAAAGCAGCAGCCACCAGCCTCAGAGATTCTCTTTGCAGGCCCCTCAGAGGAACACAGAGGATCTGTTCTGCTTATCCTCTGAAAACTTAAGCACTATTTCAGCTCAGAAAGCTTGCCAGTTTGCATGCAAAAGGCGTACATGATAAGAGGGCAGCAGGACACCAAGAAGCAGTAGTATTCTATTTCCCAGCACAATCACCTGCTGGAATGCATTTTTGATGGCTCTGTTGGTGCATTTTTGATAGCCTGCTAAGGACCTCAATATTTAGCATTGCTAGCTCATTTTGAAACATCAAGCGTTTATTATACAAAAAATTATTTAAAAAGCCAATTTTACCATGACAAAAAGACGTAAAAGAATCTAAATTAATCAAATTATATTTAAGAGTCTCCCTGACGTTCTGTTGTACTGGTGTTTTACCCTCCCACTGCTCCAAATCTGAAGTATCACATGCAGAAACCAACATGAAGTCATTCATGAGTTAAGATGACAAACACGACTGAAAAATAATGGCTAGCATATTTTTTTGAGCAAAAATCTCTTTGCCTGCTTTATCAATAGTGTTCAATGGGAGGCACATTTCATCTTGCAGCTGCAGGAGGCTTTTGGAATTATACTGAATAAAAGCAGTAACGATGGAAAATGAAATTCTCACGGTTTATGCTCCAAAATTCTACGACCAGTGTCTCACCATCTGTGCACCATCCTCCAGTGCACACGCCATCTTTGTGGCATTCAAAGTCAGCTCGTGTAGCAGCAGCATCATCATACAATTTTATGCCAATAAAAAAGAGCACCTGTGAGGCCAGAAGTTGAGCAGTGCTCTTATATGCCTCATAATCTTAATTAAGCCTAAGAGAAAATTCTGCATCCCAGAGCACTTACTTTGTCACTGAACTGATGCTATTTGTGGTGCTAGGCATCTTTCCTAAAACGAGTTCCATAATCCTCTCTTCTGCAGCTGAAGGCAGGGCTACTGCTTCTGGTGGGACCTCAGTTACAACATCAACTACTTGTTCTGCTGCGAACACATCATAAAAACACAGTGTTAACATGAGTAGCTAGAAACGAAACCTGAAATGCAGGAACTTGCTTATGTAATGACATGTGGCACAGAACACAGTACTTGTCCACAACAAATTAAGGGACTTCTAATAAATAAGTAGAACCTGCAAGACAGAGAAAGTGGCTACTGAACGACAATTAAGATGAGGTTGACAACTCTTATAGAAGAGAAATTTCTTATCTTTCCAACCTATTTCTAAGGGGTCAGTTGACTATGTATCACAAAATTTCCTACTAGAACTTCCTGTAAAGGAAGGCAAGACCTGGGAAAAAAAAGCCCCTTTCACAAATAAATCTTAAGGTAGAGAAAAGGTGGTATCTCCTCTTGAGAGGAGGATGCTTTTTCTCCTGTTCCTTCTTGCAGAAAGTTAGGCAGGTCTCTCATAACCCAAATCCTGTGTTTCTCTGGGCCCCTCTACTACTACAGGATAATGCAGGTAACCTTCATGTAGGTGCTGCAACATTTAGTGAAGACAAGAACCTCAGAGACAATTAACAAAGTGTTGGAATTGTCTACTTTAGTGGTCTAACTAACAAACTCATCTTCTCTCTGTGCTACTTTTTAGGCCTTTCTGAGAAGGCATGAATACAGACATGCTTAGCATTTTCTTAAGTTTTGTTTTACCTGCAGAATCTTCCTCTTCAACAACAACAAGAGGTATTTCTGCTTTTGCTGTTTTGGGCTTTCTTCCCCGCCTGGCCTTCCTCCTTGAGTCTGTACTGGCACCAATCACTGGCTGATCCTCAGCAGGGGGTTCTGCTGCTTTCTCTGCAACAGCCTCATTATGGCTGGTTTGGGGGGCACCTTTAGCTTGTTCCAGGTGAGTCAGCAAATGCTCTAGGTGGATAAGAAAGAACAAGAGAGTAAGGAGGACAGAAACTGATGATATACTCAAAAGGACAGATCCAGCCAAAGCCTATGTATCTGGTCAATCTCACTTACCAGAGACTCACTTCAAATTATTTCAAAAGCAGTCACAGTACCTTCCTAAATAAGCGCATACAGTCTATTCAACACTGAAATGATTACTCACAGGGATTGATTTTTCTAAGAGATTTGTTAGATATCACCGTAAAAAGATGTGCTCCCTGCTAATGGATACCTTTTTCCAAATGTCCACGTTTTTTAGCAGCCTAGAGCCCCCTTTTCAAAAATGGCTTATCAAAAGGCCAGAGCTCTCAAATATTTTTAGTTCTTCTGAAAACTGTATAAAGTAGCTGCAAAAGAAATGCAGAAAAAGATGTATTTCATCACCTTTACTAAAGTAGTGCCATAAATACCAGACAGACAATATCACTAAGTATAAACTGGTATCACTGACATTACTGATGCAATTCCCCATCCTTGATATTCCTAACATTAACATGTCACCTTCTAGACAAGTTTTATTTCTTCTAGATTCAACATCACAGTTGTTTGCCAATAGGCTGACCACTGCCATATTTAAAGCATTACTGTTTTACCTTCCCTGCTTTCTTTTCTTAAAGAAAAGAAAAAACTAACACCTTTATCTTACTGCATCATGGATGTGGCACAGGTTCACAGTGAGCTGCTCTGGAAGAGCAGAATTCTCCTGATGTTTCTCAGCACTCTCTCATTAATTTCTAGCACTTCTTACCAGTCAGCAGCTGAGGCTCCTGGAAAACAGATGAACACACTTTACATGTCCACTGGCTAGACTCTGTTTCTGCAGCTCCACTGCCTTCTGGAGTGTTCACTAAATCACAGCAAGAAGAAATAGCAAAAAAAGCTTTGAAAATGGGAAGGTGTTAAAACCCTGTAGCTTTGTTTATCTTGCAGTAACTCACTGAGTATCACAAGTTACGATTTAGGGAGCAAGAGGCCCACAGGGGCTGCCTGGGACGACTTCAGGATTTTCCAAATATGAACATTTGAAACATCAGAACAGAGTAGATGCCAGAATAAAAACTAAATGATGCCAGGAGTGCTTTTGTAAAGTCTTGAGGATCCCTTTACCACTTTCTAAATAACCGTGATTTCCAAAGGCACAATATAAAGCAATTTTTAGCAACTTTAGACTGAGGTTACCAGTCATCTTCTGGATCAGCTGAGGACAGAATCAGAACCCTCCTTGCTCCCCATGAAGAGCATTGCAGTGTAAGAATATTTGGATTAATGGAAGTAAGGGTGAAGACAATTAAAACCTATTTTTGAGCAGTTTAATCAGATGCTCTATGAAATCACAATATTAATGTTTTAATGAACTGGTTTCAGGAAAGGTGTCAGATAAAGAAAAAGAAGAAATTAGAGGGAAAATGTAACTGGAATGAGAAAAAAATGAGAAGAGGAAACCAGTTACTCTGTTCATAGGCCATTGTGTTTAAGTCCTTGGATAATACGTCTGAACTTGTCAAGAGGATCTGACAAATCTGGACCGGTTCACAGACTTTTTTTGATACACACGAAGATGAATATTCCAGTCCTCCAGAAGAGGAATATGACACTGAAATCAGGTTAAGTGAATGGCAGCACAGGAGATTCAAACTGTGCCTCCATTTCTGCCACAGATTCCTACATGATCATTAGCATGTCAGCTCATGTCTCTCTGCTTGATGACCCCATCTATAATGGCATGATAAATTTCCTTCCTTTTCACTGTTGGCTCTTAAACTAAAATAAAAGATTCTCTGAGGCAGAGTTTGTTCCCTGCTATCAGTTATGTTCAATGTTCTGCATTACAGAGGTTCGATCTTGCCCATGCTATAATAAATAAAAAATGACTAGACAATTCAGCCACAGAAATTCCTCCTTTACAGCCTACGTAAAGAACTTCTTGACAGCTCTCTCCAGGAAGCCAACCCAGCAAACTTAAGCCCCAAGATTCTGCTTAACTTTTAAAAAAATTGGTAAGCAACATGTGAGCTACTGTATCTGGCTCACAAAGTTGCAGGCTAGTAAAACTGGAAAAGTACTATCTGCAAAGCTGAAGCCTGCCTTGGAAAACTGTCCCTTTTTCTGCACTTCCCTTGTTCCTTAGCTGCCTCCAGCAGTAAGCCTAGAAACTGTAGCTGTGCACTAGCTTGGCAGGAAGAGTCAGGTTATGTCTGGATTCCCACTTCTTCAGGCTTTCATGGTGGCTACAGGGCAACCCAGTTTACTTGGAAGCATAGCTTGCCAGTTCACAACTGCTTTGTACAACTTCAGGCGAACAGTCAGAATCAAGAAAGGCATATTTAGTTTTGGAAACATTAAAACATTACATCAGTGGGAACACTTCAGGGTTCCAAAAGTATAAGCATCAGCATTTTGCTTCTGCTTTTGTTTGTTTGTTGAAGTCGGACTTCCGCGCAGTAGGGTGAAGGATGCAGGAGAGGCTGTTTAAATTCTTCATAGCTTCCCACCCCACCATTCCCTCAGAATAATCGATGATGCCAGACTGAAAGACAATTAACTCTCCAGTCAACTTCACATTTTAGCTGTGACAGTATCCAAATTAATTGAACGGATCTTCTGAGGAAAAGCTCTGTACACATCTGCAACAACTCTCCTCCCCTTCTCCTGGCTATTTTTAGGATTAGTAAGCAAATTTTAGCCAAGTAACCTTTTCAAAAAACAAACCCAGAATGGTTTTGCTTTGATCCTGATCTCCACACTGTGTACTCTGAGTTTATTTTTAGACATGGCAATTTGTGTTAAGTGAGTTTTTAATTTCATTGTTCCACTTATCAGAGATTATTGGGGGGGAGGGTGAGGTGACTGCTTCATAATCAACCTTGGGGGCTGAGTTCCTACAACACGACTAATTATTTAATGAGCCATACTTTCTTTGCCAAAAGTATCTATATTGCTTGTAAGTTTATCTGAATTTTAGTTCCTGTATTCTGGAACAGCCTGAACTCTAACAGGCTTCTGGTAGTATTGTAATTTGGGGATGGCCAGTGTTTTTGTCATTTCCAAACAGTACTGTTCTTCCCTTCACGCACTGTCGCATGTTTTCTTCTAGAACCTGATCATTTGAACTATTACGCTTTGCATGGAGCCCAAAGATTTTCTTTGGAATTGCCCCAAGCCAACACTAACCACCTCCAAAGCCAGAAGCAGTTATGGTTTTCATGAAGATCATCTGCCTATAGGTTTGTTTGCTCCTCTGCCACTTTTTAACCTGCATATGTATATTAAGCACCGTATCCACGAAAATGAAAAGAAAAATCCAGACTTTCAAATCCTCTTTAAATTAGTATTTGCAGGAAGTTATATAACTGCAATATCTGCACAGAACTGGTATAGCTAACAGCTCTTTAGATCTGTATCTGTCCCCTATCTCCCTTAAAAACATCACAGTTTTGCATACCTGCTGGATCAGCTGCTGGTGTGCTGGATTTCTTTGTTTTTTTATGGGGTAAGACAGCAGATGAAGGTTTTGAAGAAACTTTATTCCCCTCTTTATCAGATTCTGTCACTACCAAGCACATATCTGTGAAGACAAAAGGAGATTTATTTTTTTTTTAACTTTCCAGACTCTTTGATTTTCTTGCTTTGTGCTGAGGGCAGCAACCATAGTTAGAAAGTTTTACCTTACAACAGTCTTGCAAAAAACCATTCTCATGTAAAATGCTAACCAGATCACGCTTATGCCTGAACCTCATAAAATGTGTCTTGCATATTCTGGAGCGTATAGTGAAAACACCAAACAGAGAAAGCAGGACACACCTAAGCAATATTTTTAAATACCTATAAGCACAAAACAATACATGAACAGATTAAACTAAAGAGGAAAAAGATGAAGTCTCTTAGTTAATACCAACTGGAAACATCTCAGAATGCAGAAACCTGCTGTGTTGATTCAGCTTCAGCACTTAAGTCTGTGCTTACCACAAAGCCTGCTGACAGCAATGGTCTCTCCCCAAGCCATTTGTCACCCCAAATTACATTCAGCGTAGCAGTAACACCATTCAGAGAGTACTCCCAACTCAAGAGCAGAAATAAAATGCCCTTGCAATGCTAAAGGATCATGCCTTTCAGCTGTAGAAATGCAAAAGCAGAAGAAAACAAATGGGCAGAGGAACAAAAGACTTCCAGCAATTCCAATTCAGATTTTAAAAAAATCTACTGCCTTTCTTTGCCAATGCTCAAGCAATCATGTGGAATGGGAGTTCACTCCTGAGCTTATCTTACTGTAGTGGGTGTCATGTAAGGCTGCATAAAGAAAAAGTAGTTTTTTAGAACTCTAACACCTCTGAGCAAAACCAAAACATTTTCACTACATCTGAAAAAGACTGGCTTCTTTAGCAAATCTGCATATATGTTGAGACTTACACTGACATTTGGTTTCCTTTGCTCTTCTACCCATAAATGTTTCTGATAAAACCACCAGTTTTTTAGTTAAGAACTATTTATCCGGTTTGTTCACTCTGAAGAGGCTGAATCATCAATTAGGCCATTCATTTACAAAAACTCAGACATATCATGGTGAAGAATCTATACTTACTTCTTCCAGGGCAACCACATATGCAAGTCAGCCTGACTCTTAAGGGTAACAAACCCAGGGGCAGAGCCTATTTGATAAACAACGCTGTCTCAGCTACAACAGTAGGGGACTATTAGTCCCTAACACAAATGGGCCCTTAGGAAGGAAAAAAAGGCCCCCACACATACCATTGGCAACACTAGTGACCTGCTTCAGCACTGGCTTTTCCATTTTTTTGGCGTAAAAAGCTGCATACCACACTCGCAGCTCAGTTCCTGGTGGGATGTCCCGGGAGGTGGTGAAGTAAATATCATTATCATGCTGTAAGGCAGTTAAGTTTTGATGCTCATATTCGGTGGCTGGTCGCACCATCATCATCCAGTTGCAATCATCTTCATTTGAGGTGTCAAAATATACCAGGGGACCATCCTTCTGGAACACCTGCCAAGCAAAATATGCACATAACAAAACCCTAACAAATAATATTGTTTACTTTCTGCTTTTGCAATGGCTTCCATTCACTGTACATGAGAGGCAAAGCGAGCCTCAATGCGTGCATCAGGCATATTTCATTTATCAATCACATCTTCAGATGAAGAAGTCTGAGAAAGACTATCAGAGGCAGGACGGGAACAAACTGAACTTCTAAGAATTCTTGGTATATCCACCAGTTTCTCACAAGGTTTGAATTACTGAATATAGAAGAATGGAGGGGAATGCAAACAGCACACTGTGAAACACCCATCAGCCTGAGTCACATTTCTAAATCTTTACTTCTGAGTCAGTATTACTGAAAAATAAGACTGAATTCAAATTTTACTGTAGCATTTTTCCTACCAAAACTTGTGAAGAGAAGAATAAAACAAAAGCAAGAAAAAAAAAAGTGTATTCTGCATGTTCCATAAACCTAACGCATATGTCACTCATCAAGCAAATAAAATCAAATTGAAGAGACTCATTAAAAAAACTGAAATGAACTGCCATAGATATTGTCCCTCTTGCATCATCACAGAAAGAATGTGACAGACAAGCAGCTTTGCTGACTGTATCCTAGTCCTATTTCCTACAACGACGCTCACTTCAAACATGCAGAGTGAGCCTCTAGTTTGGTTCTTCTGTACCTTTTCCAGAGAATGCTTGTCTAGCTAGTCCATTAGAAGCCACACCTAAAAGATGTCCCAAATAATCCCCCTACACAATTTTTTTTTCCTTTATCACAGGTAAACAGACTCCTTGTTATTGCTTTTCATGTGTCAAGTCTTACCTTCAAAGGAAAAACTGATTCTTTTTCCAGCTTGGCAACTCTCTTGGATTCAAATGGGCCAAACTGGGTACGTTTCACCAGCTGAGTCAGAGCAAACACTCCTTCAGTCCCATCTTCCAATTGTCTTATCTCCAAATTGGAAGGCAGTGATGATCTAAAAATTGAAGAGAGGATTGAGGAAAAACAGTTACACATGGGACAACACTGCAGGCATCTGCAGAAGAAGTCAACATCTATTTTTCCAGTCTCCACTGACAGCAAAACACCCAGGCTTCTATAAGGTTTTATAAACAGAGAACAACTACCAACAGTGGTGGAGAGTCACATCAGTGATTATTTGAGAGAGCTCAACTCGTGTTAAGTCCAGGGACCTCACAGACTGCAGCTGAAGGTGCTGGCAGAGCAGTCATACACCATAGTGAGATTACTCTCTACTGTCTTGGGAAGATCACAGGCATCAGGGGAGGTCACTGAAGACTGAAGAAAGACAAAAGTTGCACCCATCTTCAAAAAAGGTCAAAAAGATAATATAAGGAACTACAAATCGGTCAGTCTCATTTCAGGCCCTGGAAGAATCATGGAACAAGACCTTAGGGGAGACATTTATGGGCACGAGAAGGTGACTAGAAACAGTCACTACAGATTGATTAAGGGCAAATGATGCCTTCCAGGATAAAATGATCAGGTCTGTCAATGAGGGAAGAGCAATGGATGTAATTTCCCTTGACTTTGGTATCCAAATTGGGATGCTATGGTATGGATAGGTACCTCTGTATCCAAGCTGGGATGTTATGATATGGATAGGTACAAAACTATCGGAGCAAACAACCCGGTGGTCAGCCTTAGATGGTTATGATCAACGATTCTTTACCTGGAGACAACAAGAGGGGTACCACAGAGGTCTGTACTAGGACCTTACTGTTTACCATCTTTACCAATAACCTACTTGGGGCATGGAGTACACTCTCATCCAGTTTGTCGATCACACTAACTGGGGGACACAGTCCATATGTTTGATGGTTATCCTGAGGGACCTGGATAGCCTGGAGAAATACACTGACAAGAACCACAAGAAATTCAAAGGACAAACGCCAAGTCCTGCACCTGGGAAGGAAGAATCCCAGCCAGTAACATCACCAGGAAGAAAGACCTCGGGGGGTGTAGGTGGGCGAGAAGTGGGACATGAGGCCATAGCATGTCCCAGCAGCAAAGGTGGCCAAATGCATCCGGGATGGTATGAACAGGAGCAGCCAACACATAAACAGGGCTCATGGCAAGAGCAGAAGAGACAACATGCAGAAAAACGAAAAATGAGCAGTTCATCCTGGGTGTTAGTTCTGGCCAGAATATCCTGAAACCTCTTCCAAAATGAATTATCCTACAGATGTTTGATTATGATCATGCTTATTTAAAAAAATAACTTATATCCCCTCCCCAGATTAACAGCTTAAATACTTATGCAGATCACAGCCCTTAGGATGAAAGCCCTGGCAGTTTCCATTCCGCCTTCCAGCTCCCTTATTACAAACATCAATACATTGATCACAAGTCCTTCTGCGCTCCCAGCCTCTCTCATTTACCAAACAAGATCTGAGAAGAACTATATGTAGCAAATATTGTTACCACACGTAATACACAGAGAACATCTTAAAAAAAAAATCGTATGACTGGAACCACCATATTGGTTTTACAGACACCAAATGCAACCTTGTTTTTTCAGGTCTGTGCTAACGGATGAAAATTAAAAATAATCAGAAAGGTTACTGACTGCTCTATAGAAGCTGACACTGGCAGATCCACTTTCCTATCTAGAAGAAGAGAAATACAAAAAGACTGAAATCATAGAGGTAAGTAAATGAATTGAAAAAATGCTTTCAGTTTTAATAACAGAATATGCACTGTTAAGAGACAGTGAAGTTCAGGAGAAGCCTCTTAACACTTCTTCTCTAACCATAAAGCATCCATTTCAGAGGAAACAACAATCATATGGTTAAGCAACTAGACTGTTTTTTAAGAGATTCATATCCAGTTTGTGGTTAAATTTGCCCTCAACCTCAGACAACTCAGTCTCCCAGCTACTGCTGTAAAATAAAGGCTGCAATTATATTTCTTCTTTCTCTTTCTTATCTTACCTGTTTTCAGCTTTAAAAACTCTTCAGGAAAATAAATACATTTTTCTGTAACACACCCATTTATAAACGGCTTTCAAATCCACTATCCAGCAGCCCACACTTCAACTAGGGAAAACTTAGCATTTGCATGTCAAAAAAAAAGGCAGAAAACCAGTGCATGCACTGTATTTGTGGATGTTCACAGTTGGAACCTCTGGACACTGTGTTAATTCTCCACTATATAAATAAATAAAAGCATTAAATTGCAAGGCAAAAAAAGAAAAAGACAAGAAGTATTAGTTTAACTTGTCATTGAATCTGCTTCGTACAGGCTAGAGGCTTTCTGCACTGCCCAATTTTGTGTAGAAGAAAAGCAACTCTTTCACCAGTTTCTATTATTCTTACGGGCGTTTTGAAATTACCCTCAAGAACAAAGCACCTGCAGTGTCAGGGCTGTTAAGACAGTAGCCCCCATGAACACTTGCTGCAGGAGATCTCCCATAGCAAGTTTCCAGACACAGGAAGGTGGTGCTTGGCAGCAGCTTCAGGGAGCTTTCTTTTCTAGGAAGCCCCAGAAAACCAGCTCCTGCACACGTGCAACCAGTGCACACTGTGGGGCACCAAGAGCATCTTGCTCACACAGAGAAGGGTCACGGCACCTGCACGGCAGATCCAGCACATTCAGCGTTTGTTACAGAATGATCCTGGGAACACACAGCATGGCCTACATAGCCAGCATGTGTCAGACCTGCTGTCCACACACCCATGTTTTCTGTCTGTGACTACCAAGAAGAGCTATGGAAGCCCTAAGCACATTATATAATGCAGGAAACCATCTGAACCTTCTTCCCTTTCTGGTTTGTACTGCATCTTCAGGATAGCTGTTTCTCTTCCTTATCCTTACGTTTTGCACCTTAATATGAATTTTGCTGACAATGCCTGATGACTTTCTCTGTAAAAATCACTACTCACTGTTGTTTTCTCTTAACTAGATTTAGTCTATTTGTTTCTTTTGGCAAGCATGAACGTTTCCGCTGTGCTGTCACAGGTTTTCTGACAGAAGCATTACCCCTAATCATTCATAAAGATTCACAATGATGAAAAAAACTTGTTTTGCTTCTCAGTGGAGGAACTACAGAGGTTATAGCAAGCAGAAGGACACAACCATTCATGTGAATGAGAAATCCTCACACATTTCCCTGAAATTAATGCACTACATCTGAGGAGGGGAAAAATGTGCAGGCATTCCACCAAGACAGAAGTCATCACCCCATCTGGCACTATCTGACTTTTTGGCAGAAACCTCAGCAAAGAAACCAAGTCCTGATCAGCAGCAAGTTATTTTTGGCTTCAATTCATTAGAGCACTTAAGTGTGTGCATCAATTTTTCTATTCAATCAAGTCCATGTGGTTTCCAAAGACTGGGACTTCACTTTTCAGCTGTCAGTGTGACAACCATTAAACAGTAAATATGCTTTAAAGAACTAACATGATTAGTCAGGACTAACACAGATGTTTCTTACCTTGCCCTGCTCAATACAAAGGAGTCTTTGACTGTCACTACTGGGCCCAGTTCAGGACACTCTGAGTCGTGGTACTGCCGACAGTCCTCGCACCCTGCAAGGAAGCAGACAGCATACAGAAATGTTGATGGAAAACACTTTTATAAGACAGCTGCCTCAGCCTTTCAAGAGCTAAACACAAAATCTAGCACCAGGCAAAATACATATATACAAAGACAAATGTTTATTTACATTGCTTAATGGAACATGAATAATTGAACATCAAGGAGATAGCTGGCACCTGTGTAGGTGAGATAATACATACTGTGATCAGAAGACAATCATTTACATTTTCTCTCCAAGGAAAGTATTACAATTGCCATCCACAGTAAATATTCTGCTTAAAGATGGCATTATTCTTCAGATAAAGTGTCATAACATCCAGCAGCTAAAGAAAACCACATTACTACCTTCACCAGAATCCAGGCTTTTAGAAACATCTCAGGCAGCATGGCCTTTTAGCAACAGGAGGCATAAGCCCAGTACTAATCACAGAACTGGCATGGGCCTCAGCAGGCCAAGAGCACACCATGGGAGCCCAGCTCTGCCCAGCCACACCTGGCCCACTCATACTCCTCACCCACAGCGCAGGGAGAGATACCTCCAACATACCTTCTGGTGCCTTTCCAAACAAGTCAGCTGGCTGTGCAATACACTTTGGCCTCTTCTTAATTCACTGTCAGTTTACCTAAATTAACTTTTAGTTTAAGTGGCTTTAAATTACCCAGAATCAAGCAGTTCCCAAGAAACAATTTTCAGACGAGCATAATTTGAGGCTTTCTAAAACAAGGCAACTTAACAGGATTTCAAATGCATACCCATTGCTTCACTGTGAAAAACAGTTGTCAACCTGCCCTGCCTGGTGAGTTGCTGATGCAGCTTAAGACGAGATGATCGCACCGGGGTTATATTCTTATAGCGCGATTTCCATATGAGCTACACACTCACCAGGGCAAGTCAGGCAACTCTAGTAAGGATGCAAAGTAGAAAGTGTTACACCCTGTTTGGGAAGAGAACAAGACAAAAGCCATGCCATTCCAGGCTTTGTCCCCGCTGAGAAAAGAGCTACTCTGTACTCCTAATTGGAAACTTTCCTCCCAGTATTTGCCCAGTGAATTAACAAAAGGATTTCTTCTAAGATGTAGAAAAGGGAGTTTAAACTACATTGCACAGCTTCACATTGTTTCTTCCTCTGGCAACTTGAATATCTTAGCAGTGAAAATCTACACCCATCTCACTAACGGCAGTACCAGCTCGTGCAACTCCCAAGCCTGGCCGCTGCTTCCACTGCCTTCTGGTGAACGAAGGAAAAAAATAACCAGCTTTTTCCATGAGTTTATTTTTCAGTGGAATGGATTTCCCAGTCCAGTTTGCTGTAAAGCACAAGACAGCTGTATCAGAGGAAAGGATCAGTGGGCAAGTTCTATCCACATAACACCAGTGTCAAATCTAAGTGGCCTCTCCCTGTCCTGCACCGTTTACCATAACTCCACCTCTCTCAGATGTGCCTGTAGCTCATGCTGCGCTTAGTATTACTTAAATAAACTCAGTTAAATACAAATATTCAAAACCAGAGAGGGTGGAAGAGCCACAGAGGAATGTGTAAACCAGACTGCTGAGAAAAACTGGATTATCATCCACAAAGGGTTGTCATAACCAATGGGGACAGGATGCAAAAGTCAGAGTGACAGCTTCTTAAATGGGCTTCACTGCCAAAGAAAACAAAGCACATAGTCATTATTCCCCTTATCTTTTGACTGCACCTAGGCACCCCCCACTTCTGCTAAGGCAGCCACTGCCCAGGTTCAACAAGGTGTGAACAGCACTGTCCAAGACAGCAGGCAGGAATAAGCTACACATTTCTCTCACTCCTTTGCAGATGAATGATCAAAGCAAGGGGAATATGATACTGACATTGCATAGCATGTCTCTCAAAATCTAAGGGATGCCTTAAGGCAGACATTCCCCAAGGCTATTACGCTCACCATATGTGACACTTTCAATACATTATGGCCACAGAATAAATACAAAATTGAGTATGAGATAAAAGGTAAAATACTTTGCGGGAGGGAGGGGGGGAAGGTATATTCACAGACTTTTATAAAATATATTCCAAAAGTCTCTTCTATGAAATACGTCTTAAATTGGAGTGCACAATACCATTTATAACAACTCACTTTTTCAGAACATAAGCAGTCCCTAGATGTAATGGGAGAAACTTACAGAGAGGCCAAGAAAGCATAAGAAATTCAATGACTACAGCCTCCACTGGAAGGGGAAAAATCAGGCTGTGCAACACCTTTGATCTGTGCAATTGGCGAAAAGTATCACATCCCAATCCTTGTTGCTATCCACCAGGGCCTTTTATGAAGGAGAAGATAAGGTAACTTCATCACTGGTATCTGCAACTCAGTAAAAATGGCTACTGAGTCCACACCATTTCTGAAGGAACGCTGGTGAATCTATGGCAGAGGGAAAAGTACAACTTTCTTTCTGATATAGCAGCCATAAAGTTAATGTGCAGCTGTGGAACCATCAAGGGTAAAAGACTGGATCCACATAGCACCAAAGACATATCCACTCTGCTCTTCCCAGACTGAATGCACAATATCTGGGCCCACTCCGCTCACACAAGTAGGTAAGCAGACTCTACATCTGTTAACTTTTCTCCACTGTAACACTAGATTTTCCATGTCCAGGCTGGTGACAAAGGTGAGTACTTGCAGGGCTAGTACGCAACCTGGAAACAAGCCAGGCTCCACCCAGCATGGGAAGCTGCCCACCACACTCCCTGGACACAAAACCACTGTAGCTTCTCTTCATGCGCCATAACGCCATGAGCCCAGATCCCAGGTCACGCAGTCTGGCAGAAAGGGCTGTGTAGCACAAGAACACACAGTGAATGCCACAAGTGAGACTTGTCAGCGCAGCTGGTGCACCTCAAATTGGGCTTGTTCAGAAAGAAAAATGAGACTGCATCCTCCTCCTGAGGAGGCACAGATCTTTAACGCAGGCTAGAGGTCAGAACTCCCCACAGAATACCCTGGTAGTTAAAGTTGGCTGTATAAACGAATGGCTTAGACTTGTTTTAGGACTTCAATCTCACTTACTTCAACCATGAGAAGGCAGTTCTGCTAACTCACATTCAGAGGTCTCTTTGTGTGCTTGCCAACAAACCAGGAGACTATGTACACTTAAAATAAGCAACCTTCTCTCTACTCCTCCATAAGCTGTTTGAGCTGCCTTTACATAAATACTTTTCTAAATAAAAACTTAGTCTGTTTTAGTCTTTAACCTCAAACATTCTGAGTAGACAAGTCATATTATGAGAAGTAGGTCATTTTCCTTTCTAATACTTACAAATAAACACAATCTCATCACTGCCCTCTTCTTCCATTTTTTAAACCTGCCAAAATACAAAAGATAAAGTTAGTTCTGAATGGCTTTTACTTTCCATTTAATTGAAACATCCCTTTATGGAGTAATGATGATGACTGACCCAGAGCATACCCAAACACAGTACTGCTTCTGCAGGAGCATCAGTGGAAAGTCAAAGAAATTAAAGTTGCTACCCATCCCCCTCACTGACTGCTGTATCATTACATGTGTTGCTGAAATCATTACCAAGAAGTCCAAATGTCTGTAGGTTGACAGGCATTTCTCTCTGAGGCAATGCTGTCTCATGCTGTTCCCCATCCCTCCTCTTGCCAACGTCCAGCTGTTCCTGTGCATCCCTGCACCCCCAGCTATAAGGTCCTGTGGAGCCTCAGAACAAGCACGGCCAGAGGACAAACCCAGGCCAGCAACCATCACTGCAGAAACAAGGCCCATCTGATTTGGTGCAGCATTTTATTGAACAGTAGCTTCTAAAATCACATCTGAAGGGTGGATTACTTATTAAATGAACATGATAATCTTAACCTAAAAACTGCAGATACGATCACAGATTTGTTCCAAAGTCAAAGCACACTCTGGTAACAGGCATCAGAAAACCTTGGAAAACAAACACCATCTCTGTCACTGATAGTCTATGAAATAATTAACCAATTTGCTTTCACTCATAAAATAAGTATAATCTATACTCACTTTTATAAATCAGTTTTGGCAGTATGTATTAAAAACTTGCATAAACACTATTTATTGCTCCTCAGTAACGTCTACACAATCTAAATTATGGTTGGCAAGTTGTCTGTGATAATGCATGGCTAAGAACAAGACACAAGCAGGATCCAGAAGACAGTTCTCCCTTTTCTAACCATGAAAAGGCTCTCTGCCTTTCCATTTTTCCAGTGCCCCAGTGAGAGGCAAAGCAAGCCTAAGAGAGAATGACGATGCAGAAAACAGCAAAAGCATTGGTCAAAAATAAACCAGGAAGGAGTAAGAGACTGAATATGTGAGAGGGAGAAGGACAGGGAACATAAAGACACACCAAGTTGGAAGAGCCCTCTTTGGAAAAAGCTAAAGGATTTGCTACTTCAACAACAAAAGCCAAGCCAAAGATGTGCATAAGCTCAGGATCAGCACAGAAGCAGGAGTTTCTGTTTTAAGTTTACTCTTGCACAGTGACGCTTCATATGCTCTGCCTGTCTAGGCCATGGATATATGTCCTGGGCTGGAGCCTGGAGCAGCAGCTACTTCTGCACACATACCAGCTCTACTGACTTCTCAGCACCAGCAAAACTCCTGTCCCACACAAGCCCTTTCACTGTTGCAGGAAGGTTTTCATACTTGCACCAAGTCTGTTGCTAATGCCACGATGGCACCTGCGCATGTCAAGGAGGATAAGCAGCTGCCAGCTGCTACCTCAAGCCTCCACTAGAAGCAGCAAACTGGTTCCTTCAATCCATAGGTTACTCCCAATTAGTAAAGGACAGTCCACTGCCACATGGAGATGCGCTGGGTGAAAAAACAGCATGTCAATCGAAGGGAATACAAACAGACACCCAATTGCTGGGGCTCTTGGTCAAGACAAGAGGGATCCTTCTAATGCTCAGTTATCTTCTCAGTCTAAGGAGGATTCTGGACACCAAGTTTGGACATTCCCCCACAGCCTGTCCCAAGCACTGCCCTCTCCAACTCCACCAAATGTCAACAGCTCGATCCCTCCTAACACCCACTGTCCCAGTAAGTGGCCAGCACTGCCCATCCGCGGCACAACACAGAGGCCTTCCTTGGCTACAGCTTTTGGGGACTAAACATATAATAAAACATTTAAACATTTATACAAAAGCCCAATGTTGAGCACGTGCAGGAATTCAGGGAGCTTCTCTAACACTCCTTTCCTGAAAGCACTGTAACCAATGCAACAGGTGTTTGGGGAAGCCCAGAGTACAACAGCACAAAACAAGCTGCAGAAAGTGCACTGCAGGTTAATGTGAAAAGTGATTTGCTTCACTTTTTAAACAAGATATTTTGTGGATGCTCTGCACTATCTCAAGAGGTGTACCTCCAGTTATTTTTAGATAGTTGGTGTCCTGACAAGACTTCAATCCTAAAAATGGCTGAATGAACAAATACTCGTCTCGGTCAATGGTTCAGATACGCAAGAGACACAGTACCGCAAGACCAGCAATACTGCCATGTGACCTGCTTGTCAAAGGCATTCGCCTTCTAGGACTTTGCTGTGTCGCAGTCCACACAAACAGCAGACTAATGACACGTGGCATTACAGGAGCAGCAACGTCAGTCTTGTTCTAGGGGCCACCGGATGAGAATAGCAACTAAGGGGCAGAGAAATCACAGTAGCATAAATGCTGTTCAAGGTGATGGGGAGCAACTGGAAAGGTCCCCCAAATGTACCTCACACAGTCAATAAGGACACTATATCTCAGTCATTATCTGCATTAGTGCAATTTTCATTTTTGCAGCAATTGCTTTTATTTTCCACATTGCAAAATCTCTGATTCATCACCCACCTCTCCTATGCTCAGCATAGCGACATGTGACACTATGAAATAAACAGGAGTGCATCAATAATAATAAACATATTGTGCATCAAATAAACTCATATCTCAACACGCACGTGCAAAAAGAGAACTATCTCGCATTAGAATCTGTACCTTGTAACAAAAACTTGTGTGGCTTTTTTTCCCCTTTGTCTGCTTCACAGAAAAGTGTAAGAAAGAAAGACCTGCCCCAAAACGGGTTTAACAATTCTGCTTTGTAGACACATACTATTTCTCAGCCCTAGGCTTCAAAACTCACAAATCTCAACTGTATTTCCCAAGAGTTTCTGAAATAAATGACATTATGCCACCTGCTCCAGCTGGTAAACAGAGTCAGGAAAGTGCCACGCTAACTCCCATGATGGCACTGAAGACAGATTTCAGATGTTTTTATCCTAATCTGCTGTTGCTCTGGGCCACATCTATTTTTCTTTTCAAACATTTGTATGAGAAAAATATTGCATTAAGTCACCCATCCTACTGCACTTAATTAAGTTCTTGTCTTGCAGAGACAATCAAAGCTTCTGGGAATTCCAGATATTCTTATACAAAAGAGAGAGAAATTATCAAGAATGAAAAGCTACACAGAAGAAATTAGACCACAGATACAGGCTCTGATTCTGACAGCAGTAAAAGAGCAGAAACCCAGAATTTTCTGCCTGTGTAATTAACTGAGTAACTTTGTGTTCAAGAGCAGAGCACACAGCTAAGCACACAAACTCAAGCTGCAACACAGGCCTCTGAACAGTTTTGAAATTCGAGGGAACCCCAATGAAGCCACTGAGGGGTTGCAGCGTCACAGGTACCTGCTTGTGGAACATGACGCGCACCGTTATGTGTCAGGAACCATTTGGGCCATAAGCTATTAAAAAATGAAAGACCTGGTGTAAAGGCATACTTTCCCCCTATAAACTGTTGAAGAAATCAGACTCCAACGGTAAGCAGAGTAATTTTGACATTGCAAATGTATTTTTTTTAAAAAAGGTAGGAATTAAAAAAAACCAAGCCCAAACCTTAAAAATCTGTATTTCAATGATCAACAAGGTCAAATTAAAGCTTCTCTTTCTTCTTCCTTCAGTTTTCCATTAAAATTGTAGAATGGGCTTCTACTAGTGTAAATAAGTAACTCTGAAATATAAGTGGATGGGTACTGCAAATACAGACGTGCAATTAGAATGCACTTAAAAATATACTTTATTTTCTTCATGATCTAGGCTAATTTGCTTGGGCTACTGCTCAAAGTACTTGGAAACGGTTTGGTAGAGCAACTGGTGAACGACAGCAAGGTTGGGTATCACTTGGTCCATTCAGCCTGCAGAAGAGCAGACTGAGGGGAGACCTCACTGCAGTTTATTGCTTCCTCACAAGGGAAGGAGGAGAAACAGGGGCTCTTCTCTCTGGTGACCAACAATAGGACTGAGGGATTAGTAGGAAGATGCGCTGGGGTAGGTTCAGCTTGGATATTAGATAAAGGTTCTTCTTCTCTGGTGGAACACTGGGAAAAGGCCCCACTGAAGCAGTCATGGTGACAAGCTTGACAATATAAAAGAAGTATTTGGACAACGCCCTCGGACACACGATGAGAATACCGGGGTTGTGCTATGCAGCGACAGGAGTTGGACTTGATGATCCTTGTAGGACGTTCTATGATTCTGTGATTTCTAACAAATTAGGACAGTCCTATTGGTTACTGTTGAGAAGGGTGATAATCCCCATAGCAGTCAGGGGGAGCAGGGTGGATGCTATGTTTAGGCCAACTGCCCTTTCCTGCGATCACGACTCAGCCTAGGCTGAATGAAATCTATGCAAAGTTTAATGCACCTGAGAAGAAAATGAGCATACTGGGAGGGTGGCAAGGCACTGGAACAGGTTACCCAGACAAGTTGTGGATGCCCCATCCCTGCAGGTGTTCAGAACCAGGTCGGATAGAGCAACCTGATCCAGTGGAAGGTGTCTCTGCTCATGGCAGGGGGTTGGAAATGGATGATCTTTAACGTGCCTTCTGACCCAAACCATTCTACGATTCTAGTGTAAACAAAACCTGTGTGTATGAAGTACTGCAGGCTGTGGCTCTCCTCCTTTCCTGTTGGAATTGACACACCACACCTTCTTCCCAAAGGCAGGGGGAACAGTGGGCAAGAGAGAGCAGAGCAACTCAGCCTCTGGCCCTGCCATTGCTCGGTTACAAGACCTGTCTCCTCCTCTCAACACTGTACATAGAATCATAGAATCACTTAGTTGGAAAAGACCTTTGAGATCAAGTCCAACCACACCTGTCCACTATAAAATCATATCCCTGAGAACCTCCTCTACCCATCTTTTAAATATCTGCAGCGATAGTGACTCAACCATCTCCCTGGGCAGCTGTGCCAGTGCCTAACCACCCTTTCAGTGAATAAATTTCTCCCGATATCTCTTCTGAACCTCACCTGTCACAACTTCTGGCTGTTTCTTCTCTTCCTATCACCTGTCACTTGGGAGAAGAGACCAACACCCGCCTCACCACAACCTCCATTCCGGCAGCTGTAGACAGTGATAGCGTCTCCTCACAGCCTCCTTTTCTCTAAGCTAAACAATGCCAGTTCCCTCAGCTACCTCTCGTAAGACTTGTTCTCCAGCCCCTCCACCAGCCACGTTGCTCTTCTCTGGACGTGCTCCAACACCTCAAGGTCCTTCCCGTACTGAGGGGCCCAGAACTGAACACAGGATTCAAGGTGCTGCCTCAGCAGTGCCGAGCACAGGGGCACAATCTCTTCCCTGGTCCTGCTGGCCACGCTGTTCCTGACACAGGCGAGGATACTATTGGCCTTCTTGGCCACCTGGGCACACTGCCGGCTCACAGTCTTCCCTTTGGACCCCGCCCTCACACCTGGAAGCGCCCTCGCTGCCCTTCTGCCCCCATCCCCGATACCCCGAGGCAGTCCCCGCTCCCGGGAATCGCCGCTCCCGCTGGCAGGGACGCTTCCCCCGGGAAACCAACACCGTTACCGGCCGAGCCCCTCCCGTGGAGGGACCCACACACACCGTGTCCCACACACCGTGTCCCAGCCCCACACCCCCTTCCCCGCGGGACGGCGCCGCAGCCGCCAAGGATCCGAGGATCCGGGAGCGGCTCCGCCGGGTTTTGCCTCGCACCCGGCCTCGCCCCCCCCCCCCCCCCCCCCCCCCCGCCTCGCTCCCTCCGCGCGCCGCGGCCGCTGTAACAAAGAACAGGCGGCACGGAGGAGGAGGAGGAGGAGGAGGAAGGAGGCAGCGGGGCCGCGGCCGCCACCGCCCCCCCCCGCCCCGCGCGTGCCCCGGGGTAACGGCGGGCGGGGGGGCGCCCGCGCGGGGCAGCGGAGCGAGGCGGGGGAGGCTCCCGCACGTGGGAGCGGGGAAGGGGGGTTAAAGAAAGAACGGGAAGGGTAAGGCTGGGGGGCGCGGGGGCAACGGCGTTACCTGCGGTGCGGAACGGGCCAGACCCCGGCTCGGATCCGGGCTCCGGGTTCCGATCCGCTCCGGAAACCACGCGCCACCGGAAGCGGGTGCGGGGCGGCCGCGAGGCACGGCGGGAGGTGTAGTCCCGCTGCCAGCGTGAGGGTCGTGGGGTGGGGTGGGGTGGCTTGGGAGGGAAATTAAAGCCCATCCAGTTCCGACCCCCCTGCCACGGGCAGGGACACCTCCCACTGCATCGGGATGCTCAAAGCTTTGTGGCGCTGGGAACAACACCCGGCGTGTTTTAATTCTGTTTGATAGTGCCATAATCCCGTAGATGGAGGGAAATGGGAGCAGAAAGTCCATTTGTTAAGTGTCCAAGTTGACCTAAGCCACATTGCACAGCAGGAAACTGCTGTCAGCACAAAATCAAACATTTTGAGTGTCAAAACTTGTTTTAAACTGGATGGAAATGATGGATGATGGCAATGTTGGTGGTGCCGTATCTTCAGGCTAACCTCCTCCAGCTAGGGTATAGAGTCATAGAATGGTTTGGATTGGAAGGGACCTTAAAGTTCCACCCCCCCGCCAGGAGCAGAGACATCGTCCATTGGACCAGGCTGCTCATAGCCTCATCCAACCTGGTCTTAAACACCTGCAGGAAGGGGGCATCCATGATTTCTCTGGGCAACTTGTGGCAGTGTCTCACCACCCTCACAGTAAAAAGTCTTCCTAATAACAAATCTAAATCTCCCCTCTCTCAGCATAGGGATAGGATGAGGGGGAATGGCTTGAAAATGGAAGAGAAGATTTAGATTAGGCATTAGGGAGAAATTCTTTACTATGAGGGTGGTGAGACACTGCCACAGGTTGCCCAGGGAAGTTGTGGATGCCACCTCCCTGGAAGTGTTCAAGGTCACATTGGTGAGAGGTCTAGTGGGAGGCATCCCTGCCCATGGTAGGGGAGTTGGAAGTGGGTGATCTTTAAGGTCCCTTCCAACTGAAACCATTCTATGATTTTATGAGTCAATCTCTGCACTCCCTGATAAAGAGCTGTCCCTGTAGACCCCTTTAAGCACTGGAATGCCGCTGTAAGGTCTCCCTGGAAACTTCTCCAGGCTAAACAAGCCCAGTTCTCACAGTCTGTCCTCCTATGGGAGTTGCTCCAGCCCTCTTTACACTAAAAAGGTGTTCTTATAAAGGTCTTTTTTAGGAGGCAGACTCACATGCACGTGTTAGCAGCATGTAAGGGGGCAGTCGCCCTGTCTGTCTCCTCTTCACGCCATTCAAGGCACCAGTCTTGGTAGGAGCTTCAGAGCCATGTTAAGGGGGTGCCCCCAGCCGGACCCATTCCAGCTGGCTCCCCCGCACTGCCAGCCCTAGGCCGGTGCTGGAGGAACAGGGTGGCTGCCATGGAGCCTGTCATCACACACAGGTTGCACAGCCTGGGTTCCTCCCTTCTCCTCCTGGAGAGGCAGGAGTCCCACATGTTGTCTCTCACAGGCACTGAGGGGTCCCTGAGGAAAGCTGGGGACAGGTTTTTTAGCATGGCCTGTTGTTACACAACAAGGAGTAAATGATTTTAACCTAAGGTGGGTAAATTTAGACTGGATATAAGGAAGAAATATTTTACAGCGAGTGTGGTGAAACGCTGGAACAGGTTGCCCAGGGAGGTAGTGGAGGCCCCATCCCTGGAGATATTCAAGGCCAGGCTGGATGGGGCTTTGAGCAGTGTCACATAGTTGGAGACGTCCCTGCTTCTGCAGGGGAATTAGACTAGATCCTCAAGGTTCCTTCCAACCCAAACCCTTAAATGATTCACAGAAACTCCACATGGGGCATATGGCAGGCTGGAGGCCCAATGTTTTTTTTCCTCAGTTAAGCCCCAAACAAGTCCTCTGTACCCATGCCTCCATGGGGCTAACAAGCTCAGCGCTCCCAAGTCCAGTCAGCCTTGCATTACCAGGACGTTATCAGGGCCCAACCCTACTTTGCTGATAGCAAATCACCCAGCTGCATACACCATTTAGGAACAAACAGCAGTGCCTATTTTTCTATATAATGGGCTACCATGGAGACCTGGTGCCCATGAGACAAGAGGATGTGGACTCACTGCCTGCAGTTGAAGGGGTTTTAAACCCCTAGTTTGGGTTGCTGTTGTGCTTGCCCCGTCCCTGCTGAAACGTGTGCTGTGCTGCCAAGAGCACGCGTCCAGAGGCAGAGGTCAGGGCCAAGAAGTACCTATGTTTTATGCATCCAAGCAACTTGTTCCTCTGGTAAGAAACGTCGACTGGAGTCCCTCCCAGAGCCATATGTAGTGCTCCCTGCTGCTGTGGTGTGACTGGGCAGTTTTCACAGTATGAACACCCCTGAAGATTCAACGGTGATGGAAAGCAGGTGCGAGCTCTGTCCTCCCAGAGGATATGCTCTTCTCACGGCTGTGTCTTTAACAGCTGGCTATGACCAGGCCCTTTATGTCCCCTCACCTCACCCTTCCCAGGACCCCTTCTCCACAAGTACCCAGTTTCAAGAGGAGAGTGTAGAGACTACAGCAACTCTCTTCTTGCTAAGTGCTTGGGTAAATTGAAGCAACGCAGCAACTGGATTGCCGCTTCTCAGCAAAACAGTGTTAATTCAAGGAGAGGAACTGTTTATTTTTTTAAAATGACTCACCAAAAATTTTCAGTGAACACGAGTCATAAGGAGAATATTTCAAGGATCGAACCGCATGTACGGGCAGTTTGATTTTTCTAACACCTAAGCCAACTGGCCTTTAGTTTCTCATAGTCTGCTTTGACTTATTTTTCCTGTACATCTCAGCACATATTCACATTGACAATACTGTCTTTGGGTCTCTGTCTAGGTTTCTCCAGCATCCAGTGCAAGAAGGTGGTTATCCTACTTGCAGTGCATTCACTTTGTTAGAATAAGTATTAACTAATTCAGAAGAGTTATCTGTACGTCTCTTAGCTGAAGCAGTTTGGATTTACAATGCATATGAGTCTGGACCATGCAGCTCCAAAATGTTTTTTATATTTTTTTTTGTCAGTATTCCTGCCTTTCTGTAGAGTTAACATCAGACTGAGAATTTGCATCTCACTGGAGTAGAGAGATGAATAAAAATGAAGATCCCTTCCATTCATTGTTTAAGAATGATGAACTGGAGGAAAAAGTATGGTGCCAAACTTAGCACTACATTAATTCCTGCTCTCACTCTGATAGGTGATGTCATTTTTGCTAGCGTACATGAATGGCATCACACAAGTTCAAAAAAACCTACCCAAGACTAGAGCGGGAAGTAAGATTGTTTGTTGGGAGACTATTAAGAAATTTCAGCCAAGCACTTCAAGAATATGAAATAAACAGACATAGAAATGCAGGCAGCAACTCCCAGTAAGGTAACTTACAATTTCCTCTCAAAAGAAGGTACAGCGCTCACTTTGGGAAGGGCAATAAACACACCATCATGGCTATTTTCATGTGAATGCCTATTTTTGGTGGGTTTGGTTTTGTTTTGTTTTTTTTGTTGGTGTTTCCCCCCCCCCCCCCCCCCTCGATCTGGTACGGCTTTGTGGCAGCATTCATTTAGAACTTAACTTTCTCAGTAAAATTATTGCGACAAAATCTTATTGCCAGGTTGTGCTCATTTTAGTACTGGTGGCTTCTATATAGGATCTAGGCCCTAACACTCCTCCCCCTTTACCCCCAAAACTGCAAACAGTTTCAGGCTAATATAGCATAACTGAGAGAAAAAAATAATAAGTAGCCACAATGAGTTCCACAAATCCTTCCATTAGATTTCCACCCAGTCCATGTTTCAGATGATTTCTCAAGGAACAAGAAGGGGCCACCTCATATGACTGAGGGTATCAGAAATAACCCCCAGTGTCACCACAGCATAGGTGGAGAACACTGGAACAGGCTCCCCAGGGAAGCAGTCATGGCACTGAGTCTGCCAGCATTCAAGAAGCATTTGGACAGCACACTCAGTCACATGGTGTGAATGTTGGGAGTGTCCTGTGTAGGGATAGGAGTTGGACTCGATGATCCTTTTGGGTCGCTTCCAGCTTGGGCGATTCTATGATTCTATGAACACTGCTCTTGAATGAACAGGTAAATGGACTGTGTTAAGCAACAGGTCAAATTAGTGGAGTCATCTAGAAAACCATTTGTTACACTTGGCTGACTAGGTATGTAGTAGGACAGCACACTACACAGAGACAATTGGCTTTTATTGTATGTACAGCAGTAGTTACTTCTTTAAAAAATCCTCAGGCTTTTTAGTGATATAATAAATCTGTACATCATAGACTTCTTAATTGCACCAACTTAATTTTGTGTACATACGGAAAAAAAGAAAAATCCCACCACAGAAGAAGTGACTATCACAGCTGAATGCTAGAAAAGAATGTTTTACCCTACCTGGAATATCAGAGCATAATACATTATTGGGAAATACAGAGTTATAGTATTGGAAAGACCTCAGGCCCATCCCTCCCAGTTATTTTCACACCATGACAGCACCTTGCATAGTAACAGTTTGGATATCCTGAGTGAAATGATACTATTCACCCTTAACTTAATCACTCTTGTTATACAGTTAGTCTTGAGCTGTTTGTCACCAAGGCTGTGGCTTAGCAACGCGCAAAAGCATATGCTGAGTTTAAACACATGAATAAATCCACTTAGGCCCCATTGAGGTCAAAACATGAGGTCAGCTGTTCCCACTCACACTGGGAATGTCTTAGCCTGGAGCTATGGTATACTTAATTCTGTACCAGGACAAGCACTTATCTCAAACTTCTGCTCTACAACTCAAAAACTGCAATAAACTATAATGAAAAAGCCATGTGGCTCCCAGCTTGTATTCAGCTCTTTCTCCTTGTGACACCTAGAGCTACCAGAGCCAAAAAAGATGTTAAAACAAGAGCTAGATTCTTATTTTGCTTCCCTGTATGCATTTGATAGCATTTTACATAGTCAACATTGCTTTTGCCTATGATACTTTGCATATCGAGAACACCAAAACTTTACAAGAAATACACAGCAGAAAGCTTTTGCTTGAAAGCCACCTAAAACCAGCCAGGAGATGCAGTACCATGAAAGGCTGTAAAATTTCACTGATCCTCAAAATTGGTATCATTGCCGGGCAACAGTACACCTCGAAAAAAACCAGTGCTGTAAGCCAACTCCTCTCAAGAACAAGACCATAACTACAGCTCTGTATGACCTGAAGCCCAACCCCTCTCCCACAGAAAGACCATGGGAAAAAGAAAATCTAATAGAAAGCAAAAGAATAAAGCCCAGTGTTTAAGCCTGCACATTTTATGACCTGTCCATTAAGCTGAAGAAGTTTGCCAAAGGTATTTTGATTTTTTAAATTAATATGAACTTAATTCTGTGACGACATTCCTTCTCCTTCCTGCCACGTAAGATTTACAAGTTTCATATATAGTTAGGAGTGAAATGACTATCATTTTCTTCCTCTGGTGAACTGGATATGAAATTCTGGTGACCTAGGGGTAAAGGCCCCCCTCCTCTTTAAAGCAACTTTTAAAGTGATCTCAGTCACTTCAAGGAAGTTACCTAGCTCACACTTGAGATTAGGGTTTTTTTATTGCTTTTATCTACAAAGAGAAATATAATTCTTGTACTATTTACTCTACCAAAATTCACACTAAAGCCAAGGCAAATCTTGGTTAGGTAAGTATGTAGGTTGTCTCCATCAAGGCAAACGAAAAGCTAAAATGCCATAAAGCAAAAGAAACCACAAATATAGATTAAGAAGGTTCAATTATGGACAGAAAAAATCTTTAGAAATAAAAAGCAAGCCTTCAGCTCTTAGTCCTCAGAAAATAAATACCATGGCTGCTTTGCTGTACAGAACATCTAGACACACAAAAGTGTAAGAAAGGGGTAAAAATGTAGAGATCTCACAGATTGTTTCCAAGCTGCTGTTCTGAAGTAATTAAACTGGAAGACAGAAAATGAGAAGTTTTTAGTGTCATACTATGCAGAGATTTGTTCTGCTGTTCAGAAGTGTAGTTATTAAAATCATGAAGACCGTGAAACATAAAAGAGCAAAATTGCTCCCTCTGGCATTCTTCACACAACCACACAGGGAATATTCAGCACCTGACAGGATACACTGCAGTGTTAGCTATGGCAGTTTACAAACCCAGCCCCTTCCGACCCAAACCTGTAGCACGGCTCCCACTGGTTGTCAGGATCCAACTCAGACTGACCTAAATACTAGTACACAAAAAATGTACGTACTCAGATCTCCTCATCTTAAATAACAACCTAATTATCTCAGGATACAACATTATGGGCTCTTGGGGTTGTCACAACTCAATTCTCCCTTTGTGTTTAATACTTCAGCTTGTTTTTACAACAGGACATAAATAATCGGGAGAGGAACAGGAAGAGGTGAGGAACACATCAGTCAGATATGGAGGTCAAACATCAAACCAAACGATGTTTATTTTCCTGAGGGGTGAAGGCAATTAAAAAAACAGACGCCCTTTTTACTCCAAATGCCTTGCTTTCCTCATCTTAAAAATTCGTTCTATTATATGCAAGCCCAAACCTTCACACAGTTTGCAGTATAGAATGCTCTTGGTTTCCACCATCAAGACATGCATTTAGGCAATCACCAAGACCTTAAGAAAGAGGAACCAAAAAACCTACTTCACTTTGTATCTATTCTTTGGGGTAAGCTACAAGCAAACCCTGTTCCTGTATTTTGCAGTGTTCTTTCCACCCCATTCTACAGTACGTGATAAAGCTCCTGTAAATTATTATAAAATCCCAGTTCAGTAATTTAAGCAGACTTCAAGTAGTGTTACGTGCTCCCTTTACATTCCCGATTCCACAGCTCTCCACTTTTAGTGAAAAGAGGTGCTACCCATGAAGCTCAGTCTCACTTTGATTTCTTGAACTCAGTGACCGGTTGTATTTTTCTCCTTCAGCAAACAAGACTGAGAATTTAAAGCATCATAGAGATTTGACCCCCTACCCTGCCCTGTCAAGCAAAGAGCTCCTAGTAAAGTCAAAGGAAAAAGAGTATGTTCAGAGAACATGATTTTCTTAATGCTCATGTCATTAACCGCTATAGAACAGATGAAGAAACCTAATTTCTACTGTATTAAATTAACAATAAACAAAAGTGTTCAAACACATCCAACCTGGACAAATCTGTATTACCGAACTGGGATTTCTAAGCACATTACAGCTCTAGAAGACTCATTTGTAAGCAATTTTCAAAATACAGAATGTTAAAATGCCTTCAAGTGCTTTCGTAATAAGCAGCATGCTTAAACATACAACTATTTGATAGTCTGGACTGCTGTACAACCACAGTGATTTTAGGAGGTTACACGTTAACAGTACTTTTAAATAGTAGGCTCAGTTAAAAAGATTTTGTCAGTTCATTTCTTCTAATATTTTCTTAGTAAAAAAGAACCCAAAACTCCTCTACTTTTATATTATTTGTAAAAGTATTTACCAAGGAATCTAGTTTCCATCAGAAGGATTGAAATTTGCTTCTGTTCTTCAGCGACCTTCTGTTTTTGAAGAACAGTTTAAGTTGAAAGCCCAAATATCTGCCAAAGTGGTGTATGTCTTTCAAGGGGAAGAATGGGGTGGAGGGAATTACCGTTGGCAAAATAGGCACAAATCTATCATCCATTCATGTCAGTTATTTAGATGGAATGGATGATTTTCTTGGCTAAAGAGAACAGGCTTGGTCCTTTGTCCTCAGCCGGAATGTAGAGGATGGAAAAGTACAGGTATGCACAAAAGATGGTACCTGTGAAATACTGACCGACATTTTACTTTTCTTAATGACCAGAACAAGAACTATCCCTTTACTTTCATCAGGTTTTCCTTTTAAAGAAATCAGCTGCAATATTTAATGAGGAAAAAAAACCCTCAACCAATCAACAACTCACCTCATGAGAACATTGGTAGATCTAGAAACTGAAAGGCAACTAAGGGAATTGCTGTTACTATTTTTCAAAAAACTCTCCTCACAACTGTGTTTCCTAAGATCTCAGCAAGTAAAAAAAAGCTTTCTAATGAAAGGCATTATAGGGGTAAATAGGCTCTGTTCATCACTTATTGCTCCTAGCTTTACATTTGATATGGTGGTTACTATACTTGTCTAACAAGTGCTTTGGAGAGGGAATTAGAGCCCCTATGATTGGTTTTTGCACTAGCAATGCAACTTCGCATGCAGGGAAGAAAAGCTACATATAAGAATTTGTAAATGTTTTGTTTGCAAGTAGACTCAAGTAGACTTTTAAAAAAAAGTTCTGTTTTTTTAAAGCATGACTTACAAACAGAACATTAAACAATATGTTAGTGTAAGTATTTGCATAATTTATTGATTTATGGCTAATATCAAAGGCATCTCTCCACCTACATGGACTGAGCAGTTATTACAGCAGGCTACAGTTATTACAGTAGGCTATCTTAATCAGCATTTTAGTTCTGCTTCTGAAAACTTACCCGTTTCCAAATTACAATACAAACTGGATCTGGGTCTCTGTTTTCCCTTTCAGCCTGACTAGGAAAACAAGCTGAGACTTGCATGGCTACTATTTGAGGCTGCAGCAAGGAAGGACAGTAGCATGTATCGTCTCTCTTTATAGTAGTTCAGTCATAAATAACAGGCATGATGTTTCAGTTCTTAGCTCCCCATTAATGTAAACTAGGTGCTCTCACGCAGGTCCTCCCTATCTGCACCACTCCCCATCCTCCCTCATCTTCTGCAATAAACCACACCATCCTCCAAAAGGTCATGATACAATTAGCACTGCTTGTATTCGGAGGAGCAACTTCACACTCAGAGAGAAAAAGTGTTCTGGAAAAATAAACAAAAAAGACAAGCTTTCTGTTTATTCCTGGACCACTGCATTAGTGAACATCATTTTACACAAGTCATCAGCCATATCTGCATTCAGTAGTACTGTTCTGTAAACAAATGGTCAACTGATGTGCAAGAGAGTGTTCAGCCTCATACGTATGGTTCTGCTGAAGCACCATTCAGTTTGTTCTTGCTTTTGTTTTTGGAAAGGAGCTTTCTGCTCAGAATACGTGAAAGTGTGCCTCCCTTCTTCCGCGTTTCCTCCGACAGTGGCTGCTGCAGGTAGACAAGATCGTTGTGCGACTGACTCATTCCTGGATCCTTCTGATGATGTCGCCGGCGGAAGAAGAGCTTTGCACTTTTTTTCAAAATTCCACCTGCAGAAGCAAACAGCAGAGGGACAGGAGACTTTAGATAGAACAGGCTGTTCTTGGAGCTCAGCTTTAACTGTAACTGCAGCACAACTGAAAAAAGCCTTGGCCTTAACATTTCCAGTTTAAGTATCACCCTTGTAAAAATTCAAGCAATGTTAGAAAGCTAGGAGTGTGGTGAATCTAAAGCAAGAATATTTATGGTCTGTAATCTAAAGGCCATAATAGCATGAATTTTACCTCGGAGCAAGTGATTTCAGATACTGGCAAACGTGAGCAATCATTGTGCTTTCAGCCAGAGGCACACATATATACACTACATTCTACTGAATCCTCCTTGCCCCACTGCTGACCCAGCACTCTCCCAACTGAACACCACTGAGAAATTCAGACTCTGTGGCAGAAGGTATTTCTCTGTTTCTCCTCATTCCATGCAAGTATCATGCAAACTGAATCACTTGGGTTCATGACAGACTGTGGGAGTTCTAGATCTATGCATATCCATTCACAGAGTTAGCAGAAACATTCAGGAGAGACAAGCTCACACACATTGTTAGAGGATAACTAAAGAAAAGAGGAATTTTCCTTCAGTTCTTCCAGAAATGATGCTGTTGAAAAGGAAGGAGAGCTATTGTGAAATACACCTATGAGCAATCAAATAGCAGTCCTCCAATTTCAACTTCTAAAGCCAATCCACACATCTTGTGGAAGTCTCCTTCCTTACACTTCATTACTATCAAATGCTCTTCTGAAAGCTATGGTAGTGTTGAAACACACACATGAAGAGCATTTGGTGTGGGTTGTACACTGAGTTCTCACATGTCAAACAGGCATATCCAATCTTTCCAATACAATAAAAGCAAAGAGTATTTTACAAAAAAAATTAAATAGAGGAAGTAATGTTGCTCTCTGTTGTTTCAGAGATCAAAGGAGATAAAAAGAAAAGCTCAGCCTGTGATGCACAAAATGATAGAAGTCTTTCGGTTGGAAGGGACCTTTACAGGTCATCTAGTCCAACCTCCCTGTAGGTACAGGACATCCTTAACCAGATTAGGTTGCTTAGAGCCCCATTCAGTCCCTCAGGAGTGTGAACTCCACCAAAATGAAGGTGGCATTTTAATTTGAAGTGAAGGACGCTATCAGTTCTGGAGAACAGTACCTGGCAGTCAGCCTGCATGCAGTAGGCCCATACAAGCCAGACAGCACGGATTCTACATGAATTTGGTAGCACCACCTAGAGTAACAATCATGAAACATCTGCTATTTTAAAAATCCCATTAGGAACAGCAATTCACTTCAAGCAGATTAAAAATAACACTACATCTGCTTCTAGTAAGTTCAGAAATTTGCTTAAATCCCTTCTGTAATAAATTACATTGTTTTGTTTTGTTGCATTCCTTCCCTTGATCCCATGTCAAACCTATTATGCAGCCAAGACAATTGCAGCTATCTCATCAGGGAGTCAGGACTCATGTTGCCAACACCAGCCACCAGTACTTTTCTCTCTTTGCAGTCTCGAGTTGGTTTTGCAGCCACTGTTCTGCCAAATTCCACCTTCCCTTTCCATGTGCACATGTGTGCCTGATGTGTAAGGCAGCTGGGCAGCAGCTGGCAGATACACCGCTCCCAGTTACCAGCAACACTCAGCCTGGTGTCAGTACATCAGCCCAATGTTAAAACAGCAACAGTTTTGTGCAGAACTGGGCAGCGCTGTTGTCCAAGTGGCAGGAGCCTATTTGAATGAAGGAGGAACCAAGTAGCAAGCCAACACAGGAGCCTTCTGGCAGTCAGACTAGTATGTGAGGACAGTCATCTCCCTGGCAAAGCTTCCTCACCTTGTCCCCACATCGATATCGGGTTTTCCAGTTCTTTCTCAGTTCAGCTATTAATTCCTGTCACCACACGGTCTTGATTCTGCTTTTCTCCCATTGCAAATGGAGACAAAAAGCAACACAACAGACCTCTTCTTTCATGTGATACTGTGCAATAGCTAGAATTACATATTTGTCCCTCAAGGACTTGACATAGGCTGTGTGTCATCTTGCACAGCAACAGCTGCAGAATAGGTATTGCACGGCAGCTCTGTTGCACACAGCCAGATGCTTCTTTGTTCAGATCCCAACAGTTACAAACATATGCTTGGGATTATTACTTTGTATTTTAAGGACTAAGCACTCAGCGTCTGGCAAGATATTTTAGCATGTTTTGCCCTTGCTGCTGCTGAGACCTTTCTCACAAGGCACAACAGGGTGGAAGCAGAAATCAGCTGAAAGAAACTAGAACTCATGGATTTGAATCTTGCCTGCTCTCCCATCACCCTCTGATTGATCATTTCAGCAAGGCAGTACCACTTGAAGCTGTTGTCAACAGCGTAGGAGAAACAATGTTCAACCCCACGACACTGACAGCTGTTAATATGCAAAGGCTGGGGTGCCTGATGAGGTCTTACTGCTGTGTGGCTTTTGTTTCAGCAATCAGCTGTTCCACCCAGCAGTCTTAGCAGCTGCAGCTGAAGCTGTGCCAAAAGAAGGAGCAGGACAGAAGGGTTTATCCATAAGCAGCTACTCAGTCCTATCTATTCAGACTGATTTCCCATACCAGGAAATAGAACCAAACCCAGAATGCTACAAAAATTGTGCTGGTGTCCTGGGATAACTTGCTGCAGCTGAAAAACTGCAGGCAGTACCTTCCCTGAGAATAGCACAGGCTCAGCACAAGCAGCAGCCCCTCGATATGAAAGCTTCCTGTGTTTTCTGAGGTTCTGAGGTCACTGCTACCTGGAAGCTTGCTACATTCCTACTGCCATCCATCAGCCTCTTGGTACGTGCTGCCTGACAGTGGCTCCAGCTGCTCTGGAGGCATGCACCCCTGCTAAGAAGACACGGCAGGGCAAATCACAAGCTTGGCAATGCTCGTGCTATTTGCATGCTTACTTCTCCATATGCCAACTCTGCCCCTATCACCAAGAGACAAGCAGAGACCATGTCAAGAGTGCTGTGCAGACTGACCGGCCTTCATAGGCCCCTCTGCATTAGTTTAGAGCATTCTGGAAATGCCTGAGGGGCTGGGATCACTTCTGCATCTTATTTTTATTAATGAAGGAAGATTTCCTTCCACAGCTACAAGGACACGAACAGAGATCACTTCTTTCCATTCCTTCCCAACTTCCAAAACAGTTTTTATCCAGATGGCTTTGTAAATAACTGCTGAGGACTGGATAGCTCAACAACTTAGGCTGGAAAAGACACCTAGAAAACTGTAAGCAGCAAGTTTTAAAATAAGCTTTCTGTGTATGCATATCCAGTTATGGGGTCACACATGGTCTGCATGAGCAGGTGTTTGATTGATAACTAGATACTACAGGAATGGGTATGATGGAGAGAGATCAGGAATGTACAGCACCCCTCCAAGCCTTCCTCACTGCACATTCTGTGTGACCCACCTGGACAGCACATCCACCGGGAGAATGACTTGTTACACTAAACAAGTCTGCTAAGACACCCGAGCACAGGAAGGTAATTTTGGAGGGAGGAAAGAAATGGATGGGGGAAGAAGAAAATGAGTGCCAAACTATGTTTTGCTTCAGTTTTTACAATGGTACACTCATTGTAAAGCTACATTTTCTTAAAAAGCAAGACAAAATAACTTACTGTGTACGTAATTAATTCTGGTTGGCACAGTAGTCCTCTTAAGTTTATAAAAGGGAATGGGTAAGAAAGAGGAAGTCAGAAAGGTAAAAAATCCCAAAAATATGCAACAGTAAAAAAAAAAAAGACAGTACTAACTTTAAGACATTAATACACACACAAGGCTTTTTAAAGCAGAAGAGGTTTTGTTTGGGTTTTTTGTTGTGTTTGGTTTGTGGTTTTGGTTTTTTTTCTTTAAGGGAAAGACTTTGACAAAACAGAAAGCTTGAACTATTCAAAGCTAACTGAAGGCAGAGGGGGTGAAATGTTTTCCTATCTGACTCCATAAAAGCTACTCAGCTGTGACAAAGCAGAGAGTCAAGAGTTCCATGAAGAGACCTGTGTATAAAGAAAGGGATTTGAGAGTGGGGGTTTTTAAATATTTTTTTTCAAGATGAGACAATTCTTTCAAATATTAGAGATACTTTGCACTTTTTAACAGTCCTACACTACATAGGATCTTTAGAAGTCTGATTTCCTTGCCACACACTACACGGGGTAAAACAAAGCTAGACAACAGCTCACATGCAAACTCACATGATCTTTTTAGAATAACACATTAAAGAAGAGGTCAGATGTTCTGCAAAATCTCATTCAGCTTCCTAAACTCTTCCAGGTTCCAAATGAGACAAATCCCATCATGACTGCCTTCCTACCACAACCAAAACTTTCCAATGCCTGACCATCTATGGCAAATTGATTGTTCCTGTACCATCCTGATCTATCAGGTGCAGCAATACATCTGTAAGAAGGCCAGAAAACCTCAGTGGTCTAAGGAAGAATCTTGGCCAAGAGGCTGAGTGTATGCAATACTGGGGGAGGATTATGATAATCTACTCAGGTTTCGTAGTAAGCTATTTTACAGTATCTCCGGGTAAGGAAAGTATAGAAAATAATAAAGCAAAAGAGGGATGGATATGGCTGAGAAACACAACAATTTTTGCCACTTCAACCCACAGCCCACGAGACGTGTGCCGCCTGCTCACAGGGCCACAGTTTTGTGTTAGACTTCCTCACAGCCCCTGTGTTTACCACTTAGCCACAAACCAGTGCCACAGCCTCAGAGGTTAATGGATTTATAATAGAAACACAAAGAATCAGACATTTTCAAACCACAGCTGTCCAGGTGTGTAACTACACAAGCAAAATGATCTGACCCCTTCTTAACTTATTAAATTACCTTTTACTTCATTTCCTTTAGCAAACTAAGTATTAACGAAGTCAGTGAAAAGGGAGAAACCGTTCACAAAGCAGGTAAGAAAGAGTGCACTCTTGGTTTAGCTATGGCGCTTCCTGAATACACAATTTAGTGAGGACAAGGGGAGTCGTGCTCTGAGATGTGAAGGAGGAGAGGGAATCTTCAGAAAGCAATCGCGGAACTCTGACATTTTCATGTTAGTAAAAGGACTGCTAATATAGCATAAGTCCTTGTTTGCAAGAACGTGGTTTTCATCAAGGAATTGACAATGTGGTTAGTAATTTCTCTCCCAGATAACTGAGTTGTGCTCAGTGAGCTGCCCTTCAACACCGGGCAATGATTAATGGGATGAAATTTTATAACTCAAAATGCTGGATTCTGCACCTAGGATGGGGTAACACTGGGCACAAGAATAAAAGGGGAGATGAGTGGCTGGTGACCTGCCCTGAAAGAGATCTGGAAGCAGTGGCTGAGAGCAAGCTTAACAGGAGTCAGCAGTGCCCTGGCAGCCAAGACAGCAAATCGCATCCTGGGGGGGCATCAACCACAGTATAGCCAATTAGTCAAAAGAGGCGATAATCCCACTGTATTCAGCATTGGTGCAGCTTCACGCGGAGTACTGTGTGCAGTTCTGGGCCACACAGTTTAAGAAGGATGTGAAGGTCCTTGAATGCATCCAGAGAAGGGCAACAAAGCTGGCGAAGACTTTGGACTTGTCTAGTTTGGAGAAAAGGAGGCCAAGGGGCAACCTCATTGCCCTCCTCTTCTTGAGGAGACTAACTTGAAAAGGAGGTACTGATGTCTTCTCCCTAGCATCCAGTGATAGGACACATGGGAACGGTTCAAAGCTGCACCAGGGGAAGATCAGACTGGACATTAGGAAGCATTTCTTTACCGAGAGAGTGCTTAAACACGGAACAGGTGCCCTAAAGAGGTGGTCAATGCTCCAAGCCTGTCAGTGTTTAAGAGGCATCTGGACAATGGCTTTAACGCTTGGTCAGCACCAAAGTGGTCAGGCAGCTGGAATAGATGATCATTGTAGGTCCCGTCCAACTGAAATATTCTATTCTATTCTATTCTATTGGCCTTTTGTGTCCTGATGGAGGGCTGTGTAAGAAAGCCTGATGTGCCTCAGAGAGCCAGAGGACTGCAATCTTTATGGCTACAAGTAAGGCAGCTTCAACCAAAAGCACCATTACAAAGAGTTTAAGGACAAAAATCAGCAAGAAAGGATGAAGCACTACTGTTGCATGCGGTGTCAATTACACACAGAAAGCAGTCATTCACTAAAGTGGAAGTAAAGTTCACGTACCTTTAGATTTCTTCATGCTCCCAGTTTCTGAAACGCTTAAGGAGCTTCCAGATATTTCTTCACAGGTCTGATCTAAGAGTGTGTTAGTGTCCCATTGTTGGCTGCCATTCTCCAAACCCCAAGCCTTATGGGCACTTTGCTGTGGGTCAGTATCAGGTACTATTTCTGAAGCACCTAATGAAAGCTTTTCATCAGAGGTGACTTCTGCAACAGCGTCCTCCACAGTGCGTGGATCTTCTTTGCTGGAGCTATCCATTGTTGCAGCATAGTCCATCATCAGTGCAGCTTCACTGTCCTGAGATACAGAGGTCTGCCCAGTGAAAACAAAAGACAACAGTGATGCAAACCACTCTGCTGGAAAAACAGGCCTCCCTACAAAAGTTCTGCTCTTTGCTCTTCTTTACGCTTTTACTTGTATTGCTCAGAGTTATCAGAAAGCCACCAGAAGCTTCCTTAACTCTACTAAAGCAGAGGAACATATAGCCAAGTTTTAATTATGTCGTTAAATCCAAATGACAGAAAAAAGAAATTAAGTATGTGTCTCCGACCTATTCCAAAACCACTGAAAATGACGTGACTCCTTCCTGTATGCTGCTGTAATGAAATATCAGCATACATAGACAATCTTTTGGTCCCTTAAGAAAATAAACGGCAAAGCATTTCACATTGTAGAAGGACTTCTTGTTAACTGTATCAGGTAAACATAAACCCGTGCAGTCCCGGTGCTTCCACTTCCCAAGCAGATACATCAGGCACTGTGACAGCTGATCCTCATTCCACGACCCCCATCACAACACACTGATAATAACAGGATCCATGCCCACGGACCTGGCTTCCACTTAGAGCTCTGTAAGGGTCCTGTGTGTAACAGCAAGACCTGACAGCGAATGCCCATACAGCAGCCTGCAAAGAAAGGGCTTCAAGAAAGCATCGAGCATCAGATGGGAGACTGAGACCGTGGATGAAGAAAGCCTGGAGGAATGTTATCTGAGAAAAAGTCTTCGGTTTGTCCCCACTCTGGAACACAGCCCAGAGGACCAGGAGGTTTTTCAGAGGGTTATAACAACTTTGAAAAAAATAGAAAAAAAATCTTTCAATTTTTTTTCTGTGCATCTTCCCTCCATGGGTGAAACACAGAGAAGGATTAATTATCCTCTGTTCTCACCTAAATTGGTTTTCCCATATCCCTAATCATAGCATTCCCATCCAAGGATACCACACATTTTTGATCAGACTGTCAAATACAACTATCAAAACCCAGCACCCTCCCTAACAAATGCACCCTGATTTGGCTTAACTTGAAACAGTTATTGAAAGAAAACTGGCACACAAACCTAGATCCTGCAGAGACAGCTGAATGGGAGACAGCAGAACTCACATTGAGTTAACATCATTCTCTGTGGAGCAAAGATCTTTCTAAGCATTAAATTAAGTGTTTTCTGCTGTACCTTGGACACTCCTGATATGATAATGGTGCTTTTCTTTCTAGGAGACTTCAGCTTCTGCTTTGCAGACTCACTTAACTGCCGAATGGCTGCTTCTGCAACAGGATCAGTGCCATTCAGTACCAGCAGTTCTGAAAAGAAAGCAATATTTCAGAGCAAAGAAAGAAAAACAGAGCAAAGAGAGGCAGAGTTTATTCTCAACTTAAAATTCAAAGAAATTAGCAGAAATAGTATAAACATGAGGCACACCAAATCATCTCCCAATTCACTACCCAGATACAGGGTCTTGTCTTTCCCTTCTGTTACCTCTTCTTTTGAGAAAAGGTACCTAAGTTGCACTTATAATCCCTTGCCCTGAGCACACAGGAGGTTTTGGAAGCCTACACAAAACATCCAATTACTTCAATGCATTGCTACACTGCAGTGTCTATAATCCAGAAGTGGTGGGTAGGTATCACAGTCATGAAGAGCCATAGTTCTAACACTGTACAAAGCTGGCACATGCTACTACTTCTCCAGGTAGCTATTTTGCTCTGTTTCCAGACATCTTTCCTCAGCATTTCCAGATTTGCTATGGCACTACAATAGGATGGGGAAGGCAAAGTGGCAGTCCCTCTGCCCTTTAATCTGCTCCTTCCAAAGCCTTTTCCCTTCCGAACACTGCACAGGGATACAAAAGCTTTTTATAAAATGCTCCTAAGTGGCAAACACAAGTTTCTTATTAAGCATGGCCACTTCTGGTATCCAGGATGCAAGTACTTCAGGCACAGCAAATACACACTAATCAAATTCGTCAAGCTTAGTAACAAACAAGGCTAAGAAAGTTAACACGACAAAAATCCCCATATTTAATTGTCTGAGATGGGCTTTTCCGTTAAGAGTTTTAACAACAAAAGAATACAGGCAGTAATAGCACCAGCATTAATTAAACTGAGCAGCTTCTTTTGTTATTATGATATTAATGCTCTAGCACTAGCTTAACATTTCCCAAATTGGCTCAGTAATACCATGCTGCTTTGTGGTATTGGAGTACTTCTTATCCTAGACCAGGGGTGTCAAACTCATGGCCCCCAGGCCAACTCCAGCCCTCCACCTCGTTTTATCTGTCCCAGCACCTTGTTCCTACCCGGCAGCAGCGCTGAGCTCCTTGCCCCTGCGCTCCTGCCAGCGCTGGTCACGTGTGTAGCGTGTGACGCGCATTATGCTGCAGGAGCAGGAGAACAGTGGGAGCTGTGAGTTTGACAGCCCTGGCCTAGAGGCAGGAAAAGACTCCATTGCTGTTACAGCTATTCATGGTTATTGGTTCTTGCTCTTCCACAGATTTCTGTCTTTTGGTGAACAAATTTCTATCTCTCAGCAAACCTTCAGGCTGCACCAGAAGCAATCCAGATCACCTCCAGATTGTCCTATCACCACTCAAATCTGTACAAAGAAAACTAAACACCCATGCAGCTAGACTGGGTCACAGTTTTTATTACTGTTGCCTACAGATCTACAGAAAGATGAAGTGGTGACCACACAGAGGACTGAAAAGTATGCTGACGATTGAGTGGCAACTCGAAAAGGTACAATACCCCAGAGGCAAAATCAGGTGAATTTATAATTAAAATCAGTAAATTTATAATTAAACTTATTATCAACACCATCTGACACTCTGAAAGCACTTCAGCTGTATGCCAGGTGACTTAGGAAGCTGGACAAAGGCACAGCAAGACTGCATATTTGCTTTAGCACTAAAAAGCCCAGTCGCAGAGCTACGAAGATAATTCAATCTTCTTTACATTAGTCCAGCCTTGTGCCTTCCCTTCAGACAGGGGCTTCTCACAAAGTCCCTCCTTTAGAAAGGAGGAATCTTTCATTCAAAAGTAAGAGAAAAGACAGCCTGGGTTTTCTGCAGTCACTCCGCCACCCCCGCCAAACCACAGCTCATTGTTTTTACTCAAAACGAGTAATTTAAATCATAGATTAAAACCAGACATCTATTGCGAGACTGCTATATCCTTATCCACAGTACTTGCTAACATAAACATCTCAGTGCCTGCTGAAAGGCAGTAGCCATATGGGTTTGCTGTTATTTTAACAGGATTATATAAATCCCATTGCAGAAGAGGCAGATGTATTCCCATTAGCAGATCTGAACATTTCTATTACCTGTATCTGAAGACGATAAAGTTTTGCTGACTGGAGCACCATGAGAATGGAGAGCTTGAACAGAGAAATCCTTTTCAATCACCTTTACTTTAACCGGAGTTTTCATAGGAGAATCTGAGGACCAAGTTTTCTTATTATTTAAACTATTCAAGATATTTATTATGAAATTAGTAAGAATTTATTATACCAATGTTAAAGCCTGTTCAAAGGATAAGTGTTTGAGAAAGTTGTTTAATAAAGATTCTCAATTCATGCCCTATGGTAACCTGACCCCAAAAGACCTGTAAATTGTAGGAATTTACTTGTTTTAAACATTCTACTGTAATGTGCTAGATAATGCCCACTCAACTTAAGATCTGCTTTAACAATTTAAAAGAATGAAGCTCTTTGTAAGACTTCATATAAAGACTGTTCAGAGGTTTTATTTTCATATTTGTCCCCAAAAGAACTGGAGAATCTAATTCCTGAAAGATATGCTGAAAAAAACACTGTCACAAGATGACACCAGTCCTCATTAGAGATTGTAATAAACATCAAAGTTAGAAGGCAAAGGATGGTCTATCATCAGCAAGCACTCTAAGAATCTAATACTTTCGTCTAATACTTTTTTGTGGAAAACCATCCAACAAAACCAAGCTCTTCTGTATTATTACTCTACCATGAAGCTTTACCACTCCTCTTGTAAGAAAACAAGGTTTCTTGAAAAATTAAAAACCTGATCCTTAAGAATATAAACATTGCTCCCTTCCCACCACACCAGAGAAATCTGGTCAAAACCACCTTTCCATATGTCCCGCTCCCTCCAACTTCTCCTGGTCCTTATATCCTGTCTCCCCAACTTCTCCTGGTCCCCACGGATAACCCTAGGAGTGAACACAAAGAAGTGGACTTCCTCACCTGTGCTCAGTGGAGACGATCTCCCTTCTAGACGAGGTTTGGTTTTCACAGCAGTTACAGTAGTGACCACAGTCCCACAGGGCATCACAGTGCGATCCTTTTCTATCTTAGTGGCTGGCACTGGAGAAGACGCTTGCCATGTCTTTAATTCATTGGGTTCTATAAAAGAGAACTAGGAACACAAAAAACTGTCACCTTAGAAGCACAATCAAGCAAGGCAGACATTAGCATTTTTAGCTAGTAGTCCTTTAGTATTTCTACTAACGTTCAAGAGCCAAACAACTAATTCTTTTGATAGACACAAATGTCATGTGAAGTGTTTCACAAATGCCAAGCAAATGCACAACTCTAACTCAGCCACAAACGGCACCGCGCTGTGAGCAAGATGAACATTCGCAAGTACTTCCTGAAGTAAAAGATCCACTGTAAAACCATCCAAACGCAGTAGGTACCTCTGCACTAATGGACCCCAGTCTGGGCCCTGGCTCCAAGCTGCTGTCACTGGCCCTGCTGTTCAGCGTAAAATTTTGCTGGCCAGAAGGCTGTTTCCTGAACAAGTCTAGAGGTACGGTCACCTTGGCAGATAAAGGTCCTAGAAGGAATAAAATCAACAAAAATCAGCGCACATCCAAGCTATCAGCACGTTTAAGGGAAAAAAGATGGAAAAGGAGTAGGAAGAACACAGGCAGCTAATTGCAAGAACCGTTTCTACACTGCAGGGCAGAAACATGGCCGTTTTCACAGCTTTCTTTGCATGTTATGACTATTCCTTAGTGTGACCTAATACTGTGCAACAGCGAAGACTGGAGGCACGAAGCATTACTCATTTGCAACATTTCTGGCCATTATTCTTCCCTGTATATGTAGAATGTCTAGAGGGAAAGAAAATATCTAAGAGAATACTCTGGATTTCTAGTAATCTGGTGCATCATCAGTAATACGTTTTCTTAATGTGCTCTTTAGGACAAGTTCAGCAGTTCTCTCATTCCTCCCCTTTCTTTAGTAGCCACACCAGACAGGAGCAAAATATCAGTAAATTATTTCAGGCATGAAATCTTAGATCTATATTACATTCACATTACTTGTCTGTCTCCTTACTAGTAGGATTCTACTTTGAGTTTTCTATTCAAATTCCAGAAGAAGAATAGCTAAGATGGTATAGGGGGGGAAAAAGATGATTTCCAGTGTAATCAATTGGTATTTTTTCCTTGAAGAAACCAGGATGGTAGTTACACTCTCAGCAGAATGCAGAATGTTACTGGTATTGTTTGAAAGCCCTACTTCTAAAAATGCACAGGTACAGGCAAGATTAAACTTTATGCAAGAAACAATACACATTTGCTAACTGTACATAGATGCCATTTTTTTTGTTAAAAATAAAAATCAGCATCTATATTAGAGAGTTTTTTTAAAGCATTTGACTACATTTGACTTCCCAATCCCTCAAATAATCACAGATCATACGCAAGGTATTGCATGACTGTATATTTAGATTATTAAAAACAAAATACAGTAACCCAAATCCAAAAATCCACTTGTCTATATTACTTATTAACTGTGGCTTAGATAAAATACTGTTACCTAATAAATATTGGCCAAGACTTCATCCACATCACAAGACACCGTGAGTAAAAGACATTTTTTTTAATCACTGGGTATGAAAAGCCTTGTCCAATAGTTATAAATTTTTCATGAACTAAGTTGAATAAAACTGACAGTACTAAACCACAGAGAAATAACTAAGTGTCAAAAGCAACGCTTCTTTTTGGTTTGTTTTACACGTGAAACTTGACACAAAAAGGAGAAAGCAAATGGATCCCAGAGAAGAAATACAGTTACTATTTCTAGCTACAGCAAAATTCTGTATCAGCAAAAGAACATGCAATGTACAGGAGAATAATTTATGATGTTGTGTCATCACTGCAGTAAAACCCAAGTAATGAAATACTCGGAGCAAGTTTACAAGGCTCATGCAAACACTTCAACACACTCTCTGGTCTCAGCATCCAGCCACCCCTTACCCAACTAGGAAGGTACTGCTTCTTCAAATAAACCAAATGCAATAGTTCAGTGGAGGGCTTTTCTTGCCACTGAAGGCTAATTGTGAACTGCAATAACAGAATCAAGTAGTAAAAATCTTTCAGCCCCCATGATTAATATTTAATCCAGTATAACCAGAATCAGCATGTTTTATATCTGGTAATTGCTAGGCAGCCTCTGGGGGCTAAAATGGAAGGATCTAGGATTAACAACCACGATTTCCCTTCAGTCACAAAAAAAGCTGGCAAGCTTGAATTGAAACCAAAATTGCTCACAGTGGATCTCTTAGAAGTTTACAAGGCTGAAAAACTAGGCTAGCAGCAGATGGAAGACTCAGGATGTTGGCAGTCTAGAAAGAAAACCAAGGTTTCTCTATAACCCTTACTCTGAGGAGGATGGAGTCATGTGAACAGCATATTCTCTCTTCTGTCCATGATTACTGATGGAAGTAATGGTGTACATAGACAGCACTTAACTCAAGCCAATCAGTGTTGCCCCAGAACTCTGTGATTCCTCATCAATTTCAACTCTAGGACATAAATTGAAGGACAGACTTACGGACCACAAACTTAAGTTATACATTTTTCCTAAGCTGTCCATTTTGTACACGGTTGGCCACCTATTTTCAGCTGATCCATCCTTCCACTGCTGTTCATTCCCCCATGGCTGCCTAGAGCCATGCTTGAGGCATATCCGATTTCAATACCAGCACAAGTCAGCATAAGACATCTACACTTTACTACAGGTTCAAAAACTGAGCATTTCTTATATGTCTATACAGCCAGGCAGAACTTAAACAAGACTGACAGCAATATTTAACAATAGTCACGAGCTGATCATGCAAAATAATTCAGTGTTAATACTTACTATTCAACTTTCCATCTTCTACTATTTGTAGTTGCAATGTTTTTGATTTGGCACTTAGTTCACTGTGAAGTAAATGAAACTGTGTCAGGTCTTCACAAGCGAGCAGATTTTCCTTCCCACTTAGATTTTCCCCTTTCCCATTCTGGCTGCCAGAACCCTAACTTTTCTTGGCCTGCCCCATGCCAAGGAGTACAACTTGCTAAGTGAGGCCGGCAGCGCTGCATGGCTGCACTGCTGGGTACAGTGTGTGTGTAGCACCTTTGTGACCTCAGGTAAGACTGACTTAGCAAATCTCAACTTGCTTCTCTCCAGCACTGTTGCAGAAGTTTGATTGCTTAAAATTTCAGAGGCTTTTTCTTCTGTCCAGTTGCTGACTAACACTGCCCTTCAAGCTGATGTTGGTCCCTAATCCAACTGCTACCCCACAGCACTAAGAAGCTATTTTTTCCCAGCAGGATCAAATTTGTAGGTCAAGATGCTCAACAACCCATTCGTAGCTGTGGGGTATCCTGTCAAAGCAGTAAAGTGAGCTGCAAAAGCAGGACTGATGCAAGTAAATAAAAGTAGTTAGTCTTATGTGAGAGGAGTTAGCATGACTTTTGCAAAATAAGACTCAAGGATGTTGAAAGATAACAAGAACTAGTTTCTGTGTGACAGAACTAACGTGAACTATCAGCAGAATTACTGGCACTTGCTGTACTTCATTAGATGGACTAGACAACAGACACAAAACCTTTCCTCTAATTGAGACAGGGAAGCAAACTGGTACCTACCGAAGAACCTTCCAATAAAACTTGGTTTTATAACCTTCTCAATAGGTGTTCTGCCAAAAACCATGAATGTATTTTATTTTTACATCTCCATTTCAGGACAGGGTGATCTTGGCTGCAGGCATCTCCACCTCCATTAGATACTCTGGGATCATCATCTATGCAGCAGGTTTTAATCTCTTTCCTGCCACTCCCATCTCCCCCTGCACCTCCAAAATTTGAAAGGAAGCACCTTGATGGTACTATTGCTGCTCTTCCCACAAAGCTAAAACAGAGCCTGACACGATGGTCAGTACACTGGTCTTCAGAGTGGTGAGTATTTTTGTTTTTGAAGAAGGAAAAGGGGGGGGAAGAGGATGTAAATTTTAAAGAAGGTATGCAGCCAAATCCAGATCACTCATCTATAAAAGTCCCCAAGATTACCTCATGCTTTTCTGAAAACCAGCCAATGCAGTGGAAAACCCAGCATTATACCTAGCATCAAGGCCAAATTCCAGTCAAATTAATCACATCCTCCCTGCCCTCCCTCTGCACTTCAGTTGCAAAGAGTATTATTCTGACAAATTTCCTGACTGAAATCACTGGGAACGTGTCTGCTCTGCAACATCAAGCATGGATGCTGTTCTACCAACAGATGGCTGAAGTGATTCATAGACTCAGTGGGAGAAGCACTTTGAAATACTCTAGAATAGAAAGCTGCTGCAAGAGTGCATCTTTCCCCACTCTTATTGTGGAGAAGAAATACCATCACACTAATCCTTATATCCCGACGGCAATGCAGCACACTGTCACAGCAGAACATTGTCTGATCTGTGTCTTTCCACAAAAAGTGCAGGTCCCCATGACTAAAATCAGACATTAAAAGCCGTTGGACTGCGTGTGTCTGAAGGAAGACAGCTTCCTATCTGGTTTTCCACTTGACAGCAGCATCAGAAGCAGCTGCACATAATTCCACCATACCACATAAAAAGGTAAGACCTTTCAGTGTTTTTCCGCAACATCAATTTTTCTTTGCCGACTATAGTCAACCCCACCCCCTCTATATCCTCTGAGGGGCCTGGTGTTCTCCAAGTCCTGTACAACTTGTGATGTCCAATCCTAGCACCTTCCTTCAAATCAAGAAGCAGTGTCACATTTCCTCTCAGCTCTCTTGTTCCTGCTGTGCACGCCCCCTTAACATGCACAGCAGATTGTGATGAGGAGGTAGAAAAACATTGTGTGCTGCATGCTCACCCCCTTTCAAGTTGATGAGGAGCACACAGAAGTTCACACCACTGCCTGAGGAAGAGAGCACTCAGTGTGGACAGGCACAGGTCTGAACACATGTTCAGTTCCTTGTAAGCTAAGCCTCTCCTTTGCAAGAGGAGTGGATACAGTGAATGCCAGGTTGTGACTTGACAGTGACGAGAAACATCACATAAAACCAACTGAAATACTACTCTCAGAAATATATATTTATATATAAAGAAATGGAACAGAGATGAGAGACAAAAGCTAAAGAAAGAATCAGAGAAACTCCACTGCACATAAAGTACCTCTCACCTCAACAATCTGGTAGAAAACAGAAAAAGGCAAGCAGTACGTGCAGTACGCTGCATGGCAGCCTCTCTATCCCGTTCCCCTGGCAAGCTGCTTCTGCCTGCCTCTGTCTGTGTTTAAAGCCACTAGAGAAACATCCCTGTGACCCACCCCACCATCAGTGACTCCCCCTTCCTCAACTTGTACCAACAGAACCTACCAGACATTTCTGCTTTGCTGCTAGAAAGTGGAAATGAAAATAGTTTTAGAACTTCTCACTTCTGACCTTATTTACAGAACCTGTGTAAACCATGGAACACCATGCAGGCTGCCCGAAGTCCCATTTTTGTTCTACAGGTAAAAAAATCTAGTTAGTTTTACACTCCCTTTTTACTCACACCCACCATTCTTTAAAATGGTCAGTTTTTTTCACATTTACATTTCCCACTCAGGGGAGGGAAAGGACATCAGATTTCCTCAAATACAGTTTTCATGGTAAAGTGACTTCAAACATTGCTAACACTTTTTTTTTTTTTGGTGCTGCATGAAAGAATAGGGCGATTTATTATGCCTGTTACTGCTGTCATTTACTAGAAACAGATACCTACCAGGTAAGATCTAGAGACCTATTTGATCTCATATCCTTGCAAAATGCAATCGCATATCCTAATTTTTTCGAGGCCACCCAACCAGACATATTTCAAAATGCTATTCTTCCCTCAAAAATCTCACAGAAACTTCAAGTAAAAAAAGTGCTTTACTATAAAAGTATTCTCAGTCATTAAGTTACTTACAAGATAAACTCTTCCTTCCAAAAGGGATCTGCAATATTTTTGGCTACAGAGCTGGAAAACTTCTGCATAGGGTCATTCAATTGAACTATACACACAAGGTCTGTGCTGCCTATAACAGGACAAAAAATCAATATGCAGTTATTCATACTCCATCTACAACAGGCACACTTATCAAAAAGAAAGCAAAGAATCTCCTTCCTTACATACTGTGCTTTTGAACAGGCTATTGGAAACAATTCCTCACTCACTTGCAGAAATTTCTTCCCTCCCCATTGACATTAATGGTGATGGCCAAGACTGGGTCATCGTTGTCCTACGCACAGATCCATGCAGGATGAAACATGACAACCCGATTTAAATTCTGGCATGAAGCAAAAAAGTGCTAGCAAAGAAAAAGATCAAAAAGGATGGAGAGACAGAAGGAACAGCAAGGTGGTGGTGGTGCATGTGTGAATGGGGGAGGGAGTAAAGTTGCTTTCAGCTGCTTTAAAAAAAAAAACAGAAGTTTTCGAAGTTCCTACAAAAAACTCTGGCCACAGTCACAGTGGTCTGTTTGGACATCAAAGCAAGCCGGTTCTGCTAGCAAGCGAATGATGACAGTAGTGTTAATTAACAACAGCTTTATGGACTAGGTTTTTAACAAGTTTATAGCATTTTAGAGTACTGGTGCAGAATTATCTCTGCCTCGATCTTGGAATTCTATATTAGAGTAGTTATATTGCTGCTCCAAGGGGAAACAGTTTACACAATGCATTAACCCTTAAAACAATTTCTTTTGTATGGCTTTCACTGCATCTGAAATCATTTCAGCCCCAGGCTTCTAAAATATCAAGGGAAGCGGCAAAAAGCTCAGTACTGTGTGCAAAGCAAACAAAAGATACGGTGTCTCCAATTCTCCGGAATCGAGGTTTGTATTTACTATCATCAACTCTCAGCTGTGCTCTGGTGGTGAATTGAGGCTGTGGATGAGCCCTATCTCAGGCTCAGAAGCAGCCTGGGCCTGGCAAGCAGACAAAGCACTATGTACACATAGCTTATTTGAAATCCAAGCTAACCCTGGAGTAAGTACTTTAGCTGCATTCACAGCATGCTGGCCCTCAGCTAACAAACGCAGGGCAGTTTTCTGCTAACCCAGCCATATGTCTCCGCAGCCTGATCTTGCGGCCAGCAGAGCTCAGCAGCCCGGGCCAGAAATGCCTGTATAGCTCTGCCTGAAATTACAACAGAGCCACTGACTGACTGATCCTGAACAGTGTATTTCAACATTCCTGCCCTGCACACCCCAGTGTACACAACCAACAATTTTTTCCTTAAGAGCAGAAACCACTTTTGCCCTAGATGACACACTGTGGTCCCTATAGTACTAAATCTAGGGTAACCTTTGTTTACTTACACAAACTAAGGAGATAAAAATGGGCACAGCCCATAAGCAGTAGGCAGTTCTCCTACTGGTTATTCACTAGCTGAACTAACCTACCCACAGGAAAGCCACAAGCTTTCAACTACGGGTGCTAAAAAGGTTTATGGGATGATAACGATCAAGATGGACAAACCACCCTTCCCCAACCCTCTATGTATCTATGCAGATTAGGCTGCAATACTACACACTTAGTGATTCCAGAGTTGCAACAGGATAATTAACTATTGCAGCAAGACTAGGCCAGGCAAAGGGAAGGGAACAATAATTAAAAGGCATCAAGCTGTCTCCACAAACTAGCATCTTCCCAATTGTGCAGTAAAATCCAGCTTCCACTGAATTTTGAGGGTACCACCTAAACAGTATCACAGTATCACAGTTTCACAAGGTTGGAAAGGACCTCTGAGATCATCAAGTCCAACCTATAATCTAACACTAACACCAACACTAACACCAACCATCATCTAAACCATGGCACTCAGTGCCTCATCCAGTCTCCCTTTAAACACCTCCAGGGTCGGCGACTCCACCACCTCCCTGGGCAGCCCATTCCAATGGCCAATCACCCTTTCAGTGAAGAATTTTTTCCTCATATCAAGTCTAAACTTTCCCTGACGAAGCTTAAGTCCATGCCCTCTGGTTCTGCCACTGGTCACCTGAGAGAAGAGACCAACCCCTGCCCGACTACAACCTCCTTTTAGGTAGTTGTAGAGAGCAATGAGGTCTCCCCTGAGCCTCCTCTTCTCCAGGCTAAACAGCCCCAATTCCCTCAGTCGCTCCTCATAGGGCTTGTGCTCCAGCCCCCTCACCATCTACTACGAAGCTTTATTTCATATACTCAGTTCCAAAGCACTTATATTCTCAGAGTTGCTAGGGAACCAGAAAAATTCCTTCCATCTCCTTTTAGAAGAAAAAACGGTGATTGATTTTGCTTCTCAATATCTGGGTTCCCAAAGCAGCGCACATTAATTTGTCCCTTCTTTGTCTCATTTTGAGGGAGAGGGCAGAGAGGCTTCCTATAAGATGAATCCTCTGTTGCCTGCACTATATGTATGCACATAAAGGTATCTTCTCATCTCATGAGTTTTGAAGGCAGCCAAAACGATCTGCTCTTTTGAAGAGCTTAGTTTGCACTACAAAACTGCAGAGTAATAAAAATTCTGAATGAAGTTTTTGACGCATACTAGTTTCCAGCACAGATTTATTTATATAGGACACATCACTGCAAAGAGTTCCAGAACTGCTATAAAAATAATTTGTTTTTAAAAAACGGTCTGCAGAAGTTTTGCAGGGGAATTACTTCCAACCAGGATGACCAAAGTAGCATTTTGCAAGAGTTTGTGGCAGAAACATAGTACATCTAACCGAAAAAAGGAGTACAGCAAGTAGGATAAATTTATCTTAAACTAGTGCCTCGCCAAATGTAGCAGCCACAAGCTTCCATTAAAAGACTGCTACAGAATTGTAAGTGACCATAAATAACAGAGCCTCAAATTTGTATTTCCGCTGACAAAATCTGAAATATGCTTGCTCATGCCTCAACGAGTGATGCAGGTGTGCTTGCACTTGAAGAAGTCTCAATACTTGCTAGACAGGCTTGGTGCTTCTTTCCAAAACCGTGTGACTTCACTAAGCAGTGACCTTCTTTTTGGCCTCCTTCTCCACTTACAAGAGGTACTCCCTTCCCTACCCACAGAGGTACTTTTTTAAAGGGAAAATATCCCTGAAAACAAAACAACACCTTTGAGGAGAGTTTACACAGAAGAGGAGAGTTTTAGATAAATCAGCAAATTCCTCTGAAGTAAAGAAAAGCAGCTATGCAAATAAGGTAATTTGCAATGCCATTGATAGCAGTTAATGGAGAGCCGTATTTAAGCCCCTAAATTGGTAACGTTTAGAAGTTAAAACAAAAATGCAGAAAATAATCAACCACCTTTATAAATATGCTCAGTTCAATTTGTTTTCAAGATGATGGATTTTTTTACAAGAAGATCAAGATGTTCAAATACTTAAATAAACCAAAACATACACAGTTCTCTCTACAAGTATGATTAAGTCTGTTTCTCAGGGTACAGCAATTTCTTACATCTTCTTTTGAGAGAAGGTTGTAACCCAGAACTTCCAAATTATCTCAGCTGAAAAGTAATAAAAAAAACCCAACCTTGCTTGGAAAAAAGCAGCATTGCCTGGACTACATTACCTGCAGCACTGTGATCACTTAGGTTTACCGCAATGTTCTTTACCAGCAATCTGAGTTCATGAGCCCTTGGAGGTTTAGGGGGACTAGTGCCCTGAGGGAGAAGGCTTATGTTCTGTACATTCTGTGAAAAGCAAGCAGAACAAGAGGGACAGGTAAATACAAAATGCTTCTAACTTCTGCCACATCAATATAGCGAAGCAGACACACGATGGGGTGTAACATCAACAGATAGCTACATGGGAGTTACCACCACAAAGCCTTCACTGCCAACGGCTATGTTGTTTTAAAGAACATCTTCCAGTTGTTTCCGATCACTGAAGGGTGTTAAACTTACTTATTTGTGAATCATGAGTATATCATAAAAAAATTAAGCAGGGCACTCCTCAAAAGATTTAGATACGAATAAGACTTACCTGAACTTCCTTTTTATCCGTAGGCCTTGTACTCAACACTACAGATGGAGAAACTGAGCTAAAGAGGCTCTTCAAAACATCTCTGAGCGTTTCAGATATTGCACATGTCCCTGCTGTCTGCCCCTAAGAGGAAACAAACAATCATGCTTCTCAAAACTCAGAAGAAAGAGGTCAGGGCAAAAATTAATTCAGCACATTGACACCACCAAAACTACTGAACATTAACTTTGTCAGAGAGAGACACGGTTTCTGTTGCCAACAATAAAACGTAACAAAAGATCATGCAAACAATTACTTCAATTCCTACATTATGCAGTAAAGGGGAACTAGGAGTATACACTGAAAAAGTCACAAGCTGTTCTGAGGTTAGGAAGGCACAGTTGCTAGCCATAAAATCTGAAATTTCATTAACAGTTTATATCTCATGATGGCATTTTAAAGTTTTTGTACTGCTTTGCACCCCACTGAGAGAGCAGATCAGGTCATCAGATAAGCAGATCGGCACGGTTCTGCTGATTCAATGGGAGTTATGCCAGCTTGCGCTAGATGATAAGAAGATAATCCTGTGCTGCACTGAAAAAAATATTAGAGCCTCTCTTGGAGGTCTTCAACCTTGCTGAAAGTGCATTGCCTCGACAGATAGTGATGCTGCTCTGGGGGACTGACTCATACGTCTGTCCATTCAAAAATCTCACGGCAATGCATTTAGCACAAGTATCTCTGAGGGATGAGAACAGATTTTGCTTACAAATGTAGCTTCACAAAGTTAATTGTAAGGTGTATGAAGACAGTGACCCATCTCTGCCCTCCCTGTGCTCCTACAGAAACCTGCTTCCCACATCATGCTCCTTTCTTCTACTCAGTTACCCACAAGGAATGGATTTTTAAATTGAGATATCACAGAATGGTAGTCTGACACCCAGCTGCTCTCAATGCAGCACAGGAAAAATCTCAGTGAGGCTTCTTTCCTGAAAAAAAGACTGGAGTAGGAGACAAAGATCTGACCTAAACAACAGCGGACTCATCCATCTTTTCTCACCTGATACCACATGAGAGACTTTACTATTATAAAATAAAACTTTAACAGAAAGGGAACTGATTTACTGATGCAGATACAGAATAGCTGGAAAATGCAACAATCACACAAAGCAGAAAAAAGGTGCCCTTCTGTGTGCTGCTGTCTGACAGCAGCATGCCTGCAACCGGCGTGCCATGGCCAACAAACAAGGCCCTGCTGAAAAGACAAGGCACACTGATGACAAGGACACCCGATTTGCAGCAGCAGCAGGAGATCAAGTGGGGGACTGAAAGCCTAATCCTGGTAGATTGCTTTGATTACACCACGGCTGCACACCACCAGCTTTCATGGATACCTGACCCATGCTGGTGCAGTATCTGGCACAACAAAGCTGTGAGGCAGAAACAGCTCAAGCCTCAAACAGCCACAAGTCTACATATGTGTCAGAGCACAGGCTTTGCTCTGACACCCTGGACACACTGCACCACGCTCCTCTGTTCCAGAGAACTCTCAGCACCAGAGCCAATTTGTCATTTCAAAAGCCTTTCTTAGATACAGGAGAATGATTGTGAAGTGACTTCTGAACTCCTAAAGGCATGCTTGCAGCTTGCACAACAGGTCAAACAGATTTGGAGTAACAGCCCTTTCCCAGTTCCCCAAGTGTTACAGACACATTTTGGGTGTTTCATAAATATCCAAGGAATGTTGTGTACAGAAATCCTGTTTCACTGCTTTGTTACCTAACTGCCCTTTGATGACAGGTTGCTACAGTTCAAAACATGCAATAGCATTGACCAGTCCCACAGAAATTCTGCTTTGTTCACACCGTGCTCCCTCAAACAACTGTCAAGGAAAGAGGCAGTAACAGGCTTCCACAACTTGCAGATAGTACTCTTCTCTTCATAAAATACTAAAATAAATCAAGCTGTCTAAAGCTCCAGTTTCAGTAATTTCATTATTTATGTCATTTAAATAAGTAGATAAATCACAGGTAGTTTTCACTGTTCTCGAAGTAATTTCTCTTCCCTGCCCTTACACAAACACTGTTTGATGAAGAACAGTGTCAACACGTAAAATACCAGCCGACTCTCCCTTTGCCAGCAACCTAATCTGACATTTGTTATTCGGTGGTAACAACGGCAACAACAGTAATTGGACTTCTACTCTTATTTTCTGATTTTCCACAGTTTTCATAGTTATTTGGAAAGCAGTTTGGTTAAAGAGCCTCAACCTCATTTTAGCCATACTTATTTGTATGCTCTGTCACGTCACCCTCTACAAGGCAAGCCTCAATGGCTTAATTGCCAACCAGAAAGGCTTAAGACAACACATTTTACTTTGGGTTTGACATCTGCTAGGGGTGTACAACCAGCTCCCGTGGCCAGTCTGAGGCGCACCAGCACATAAAATCACAGTAGCACAACCGTGTACAAACCCAAGCCCTGCCAGTCAGCGAGGCTGCCAAACACAACTCGGGTTCACCCAGCTATTAGCAACAGAAAATGGGTTATTATACCCGCCTTGTTTGACTGATGACAAACCCACTGTCTAGATAACCACAAGCAATTAAGGGTATTTATTTGTACACACAAGACTGCTTCTGAAAGAGGAAAAGACAAGACACAAAAGCTGACGTTTAAGTTTAGGAGCTGAAGCAATTTCCAAGGTGTAGGTTGCTCACAGGTTTATTAGCTCTTTGTTTATTGCCTCCCCTCTTCCCTAAGTGCTAATAGAAACTTTGAAGTGAAAATAAAGCCCTTAACTTCTAAGAACTTTACAGTCTCATTTTAAAAACGTGGGCAAAGACAGCAAGTTACAACTCCTTTGCAAGCCTGGACTCAGGCATCTCTCAAAAAGCAGGTTGTGAAGTCCAGTGAAGTCCAGTGGCTGTACCAGAGTCATCTGAATTTGTCAGTAAGTACATAATGACTGTTCAATATGTGGACAAGCAGCACGCCACCTCAATGCGTGAGGGTTGTTCACACTGCTACGCGAGCACAGTAAAATCTGCATTAAAACACACTTCAAGACATGTCTCTTTAGCTATGTTTCACACTTTGGTGTACAAAAATTGTGGTAACAAAATAATACGATTCTGGGTCACTCAGTACAAGTCTTTAGAAGTAGCTCTACTATATAATAAACCTATTTTTCAATGAGGCCTTCAGTCAGAAAACTATCTCCAGAAAACACAAGCAAGTCTTCACCCACTGGTGTTAAAAATGCTTCAGACACCATGTTTGTGCCCCAAAAAATATAATTGTGAAGGGTCAAAGCCAGAAGAGAGTCTCAGTCATGAAGAAACTCTTTCAGGGGATGTCCCAGTAAAAAACCCCAACAAATAAGTATTTATACACAATGATAAGGTTCAACTCCAAACCCATCAAGACATTTTTACATCACCCATCATTTCCTTAAATAATTGTATTTTTTCAGTGTTGTTTCTAAACTATTGTTGCCAGATTTTAAAATTGTTTTAAGTTAAGGAAGGGGCAACTTTGTAATTACTTTGATAGGAATATCATTACAACTGTTTTTTTTTTGTTATTTTAGAAGTGCTTTGAGGGAAGGTTATTTAGGAACAGACACTTTTCACACCTTTGAATTAGGATGACAAATGTTTGCCAAGTTATTTGTCAAATACAGACTTCATGTACCTTTAATGCTTCAGTAACCTTGAGAAATGCTCCTAGATTTCAGAGATGCAGGGTTTTGACAGATGAGCCATGGTAGATTTCACTGAAGCAGCTCAAGATGGCACTGCCAACAGGTAAGTGCCCCATGCTTCCAGCGAAGGCAGCCAGCAGAAAGGGACAGGCATTTTGCCTCAGCTCTTCCAGCCTCACTTGATAGCTCAGCTCTAGACACTTCTACTCCTAACCTAAAGCATTACACTGGGTTTTGCACCATAGGGATGGAGACCCATCCTCTTTACCATTACAACAAATAAAACTTACTGACTGACCTCCTGCACTGTTGGCTGGATTTCAAAGTTGGTTTCATCAACATTAATGAGGAACCACTCAACTTTGACATCTTCTCCTTTGTCTTTCACATAGAGTTGAAGCTGTGGATAGAAAAGCAGTTAGTGGAGAGCGTTCTGGTGTCCTGTAAAGAAATTGTATGTCAAACTCCATGCTAAGGCTCACCAAAGGAAGGACGATACCAGTTTCCAAGAAGTAAATTCAAAGTGACAGACTAAGAAGGTAAAGTTATTTAAGCTTTGGGAGTGCATGCCAGTCAAAACAGGGCATTATTGTTATATACATCTGAGTAGCCTACGCAATGTATTATTCATCTACAGTCTCCTAAAAAGACAATTTATGGATTTACCACTTGCCCCAGAGGCGAACTGTAACATTATCAAATTTTTTACTGGAGTTAACATGAGCCTGTATGCATTTTGCAAACTGGAGGTTCAGCTCAGCTGCAGGATGAGACATAACAAAAAGAAGAAGAGAGAGAACAACACTTAACACTTTACCTGCAAGTGAACTGGAGACAGTTTCACACTGTACGACTGACGTTCCCCAGCCGTGGGTGAAGGATGTGAGACAGTGACAACAAATGTAACGGAATTTCCCACAACATTGCAAGAAACCACCTAAAGAAAATAAAGGCGGGAGGGGAGACAAAGGAAAGGAAAACCAAATTAGTTTTCAGAAGAGGTTGTGGTGAAGGCAAGAAAGGATCTAAGAAAAGGAAGGCCTTGTACAGAGAAAAGAGAGGCCTTTAAGCTACCAGAACTATGATAAATTCCATAGGTAGAATTAGTCACTTACGGACAAAATATAACTGGCAATTCTGGTGTTTTCCAAGATTTATTTTACACTGTTAGCCAATATAAAAGTAACTTCTCATTTGACAAAGATTCCTTTGTGTTTCACATATCTGTCTAATAAGAGCTTGAAGATCACAATTTTGCATCAGGGAGACAAAGTAGTTTGCTGTTCTTCCTTTTCACCTCCAAACTAAGTAACCTATCATAGGATAGGTGGCGTTACCAAACAATATTTGGTTTAGTGGTATCCTACAAATACAAAACTTTGGCACAACCCTGCTGCCACAGAAGAGGACTTTGTCTGAGTCATTCCAGTTCCAAGTGGGGCGGGAAGGGACAGAAGCCTTTAAAAGCTTATTCAAGTCTTTGACCAAATTAAGAAAGCCTCTGAAATTTGGTGAGGAAGCTAAATGCCTGGGACCAATTTAGACGCGAGTTGACGGCAATAGATTTTGTTGTGTACACACCCTCACTTTTATGAGCAGTAATTTAACTTTTTATCACATTGAGTTTACAAACACTGAGTGCTTTTCCCTCCCTCTCCTCTGCAAACAGTCTGAGGTGCCGTGCAAAATTCTTAGAGTGTGCAGAAAGCACCTGGTGGCACAGGAAAGCCCCAGGTACAGAAGTCAGAAATCAGTCATTATGCCAGGGAGAGAAACTCACTTTGCAAACAACTCTGCCGGTTGAAGACAGCTGCTTGTCACTATCTCTCTGAAGTTACTGTCCCCACAGCTCCACTTTTGGAAAGGTTAGCTGAGCTCTCCTTAGACTGACTCAGGAAAAAGTTATTGCTGTGCACAGACAAATAATTTGCTGCAAGATTTGTTTGATGGAAAGTCTGCACGTATGCTATTAAACTGTGTTTGCGCACTTATTGCTGCACTTATGGGCACTGGAATTGAAGCTGCAGGCTTTAAACAGGAATCAAGTACCTTCTGGAAGATACTTATCAGAGTCTCCTTAAATATATTTCATCTTCCTGGGATCTATACCATACATTTTAAGAAGCACCAGAGCATTATCAAGGGCTTCAGAGCACATCCATTAAGGTAGAGACTTAATTACAAAGAAGCAGGGGGAGGGGGTGGATATAACAAATGAAAATATAAACTGCTGCCACAAGCAACAAGATTGGCTTTTTCATGTTCATCTTCTGCACATGATAGTTTAAAAGTGGACAAATCAATTTCTCTCACTTCTCCCCTTCTCCAAAGTCTAAACTCCTTCAGAAGTGATTTCTGACCCTTACTCCCATATATCAACATGAACAGCCACTATTATGATATAACATACAGTATTTTTAACCATTTTGAATAGCTAACAAGACAGAGGAGCCTACTTGAGTTGAAACACAGAATCATTCCTTACATTCATTGAAGGACTGGCATGGTGACTCTTCAAAGACTCAACAGTTTCTTCTCTCTTTTTAGAGGGCAGAGAAGGGAAAAGGACACATCTGAAGGAAAAGCTGCTGACACCTGCATGTCCTAAATGCAGTGGTTTATCATCCATGCACATTTCATTCACACATGCACAGGAAGTTGAGTGCATTCAGAACAAGTTGGACTTGCTGCACATGTGATGTGAAGCCCTTCGTCTGGCATTTCTGGATGTCTAAGAGCCACGTTATCAGGTACATGGTTGATTACTGCTTAAAAATAACAAATGTGGCAGAAGATTTGGTAGATGAGTCCACACGCTTTTCTCTTAATCGTGTTTACTTCTAAGTAAAGGATAGAAACTGACACTGCAGGTGGTGGAATTTTCAACCCTCTTTCTACACCTTGTCAAGGGATGTTAAATCGATTTTTTTATATTTGTACCTCTAGTTTAGGAGTCCAAACCTTACTGGTTTGGGCTTTTACCCGCCTTGATTGATTTATTTTCTGCAAAAGACATCTACTAAGTCCTACTCTCCTTCTCTACTCACTTCTAACAGAACAGCTGTGGCCTTCAGGTACAGAAGTCTGTTAATTTTTAATCCAATTAGAAAAAGGAGTGGTTCCACATCTCTTAATGGAAAATAATATGTCTTTATACCTGGTGAAGCCCTTTGTTATGCGAGCAGGAAGGATTATGGAGTCAGAATACTGAGATAAGTAAAATTCTGGCCTTGAATACAAAAACTATTCTGTTTTCATCTAAGATGCTGCCACAAGTGATGAGAAGTTGATTAAAGAGACCGCAACTGCTGCTCCCCTTTGTAAGTGACATTCCTTTAGAAGTGTAGCGGATGACTTTGACAGACCAGAGCAGAGGTACGTAGGCTGTTTTCCCCAGAACAGTGACACAAATTAAAATACTGAAGCTTCCTATGCTATGCTCCTCTTTCTCCATGCCCTCATCCAACCTGCTTCCCCAAATTAATTTTCTTTGCAGAGATGAAGAGGAGGAGAAAGGAGGGTAAGGCAAAGCACCTCTTTTTGGTCGACAGGGGAGAGAAAGAGGAAAGATAGATGTTCACAAGAAAACAGTACCATCTGGACTGATGGAAAGGGAGTTGCTCTTCAATGTCACTTATCTTCCTCAGCTCTCTCTCCCACCCCTCCTAACAGGGACATTCCCCATCATCAAAACTTCCTATTTTAGAGTCTAAAAATGTGCCATTTTTACAACAAACTACTCTTTAAAAATTAAGGCCTTAAACCACTGCACAACAGCTGTAGCTGGCTAATTCTGGACTCCCACGGGGGTCACATAGTAGCTCTCTTTTGTATCTTACATCTGGGCAAGCAAGACCTCTTAAATTAGCAGAAATAAAGCAAGGTGAAGTAGCAGCACAAAGAAACCAGGACTCTTCTTCCAGCAGTACCAAAGTGTTTACTTTCTCCAGCACCTCCACGGCTCTACCCTCCCCTGGCACAAACACCCCACCACCAGCCAAAGTATCTCTGCGCACTTTGGGATTCTCCCATGGAAGGAGTTCCCAGCCCTTCCATGGCTGCCTGCACTGGTAAGGCTGCACCCCTGCTCCTCCTCAGCCCTCTGCCATCCCTTCCCACATTCAGCTGACTCCTGGCACTTGATCATTTATTCTTGCTATCTCACCCACACACTCCAGCTTTCTCCCTCATTGGACCACACTAGCCCACAATGTGGGTGAGCTACCATTGCAAAACTCTTGGACCTGGCTGGGCTCTTTCCCCCATCTGCCAGACACTGGCAACCAGCTCCAATGAGCTGCAGGTGTTGTAACACACCTTGTTTATTTGTTTTATCCTAAAAAAACCCTTTCAGATAGAAAAATGGAAGAATGAAGGAGCCTAAAAAAGCTCTACAGTTGGATTAAGATAAATATTTTTCTGAGAAACTCACGAGTCCAAACTTGTGTACCCACAGCTATTAAAGCCCTTCTCTCCCTGCTATGCTTTCCCACTCTATATCTTCAATTTTTCCCTTTGCGGTTCCTCTGGACACAGCTGCAAAATTTTAGTTTTTTCCTTCCTGAAGCAGCAGCAGAAACTTCTTCATCTCAAGGAGCACTAGAGTGCCTCTGCTCCTCACAGATGGTGTCCTCACACCTTGAGGTTTCAGTTTTGGCACTGGCATCCTTCCAATACATCCATTACACATGGCCTTTTCATTACCCCTCCCTTCCCTTTCTACTTGCTGCAGCAGGTTCTCCCTCCACAGTGGCCAAGGGAGGGTGAAGTGCCATGACTTCAGGGGGACGTTCTGACAGTGCTGCTGGGGAAGGTCATCTTCACCTTCCCCAGGCCCTGACCACACCACCTGCATGTGTGGCATTACAGGGCCCTGACTGCTTTATTTTCTGGAAGGAGATCAGTTTTACTGCATTTTGTACTTATTTCCAGAAAGAGCAGGTTACCCAGTAGTATGTAAGCAATGCAAACCTTTAATGTTTTCACAAGAAAATGAGCAGACACCATGACACAGCCACGCAGTAAAAGCTGCCTTGAGCTCAACCGTAGGGACCAGTATGCCACCAGGTTTAGGATCCCCACCATTTCCCACATTTGTTTTGGAGTACCACTCTGGAAAGGAGAATGCTCTTTTTTTTTGGCACAGAAAACTTACATTGTCTATGGCCACAGAGGCAGTCTGTGTGCTCAGTTTAAAACCTCACCATAAAAAAATTCTCCGGTCAGAAACCTCTGCCTTTTCACAGTCAAAACACTCAGTGGTTCAGAAGAATTACAACATCTTCCTTGCTTACCAGAGCCTATGCAGTAACTTCTGGAGGGGAGGTCCTGTAGCTCTTTCAGCGCTCCACCTTTATCCAAGCAGTTTACCAAGCAACACAGACAAATTAAAAGAGAGAAGACAAACATAATGTCTAACCCAGGCACAGATGGGGCAAACTTTTAGAACGCTGTATCAAAGCAAGTTTGCCTGCAACTCCAACAAGACAACGCCCGACCAGTTTGCAAAAGGATGGTAAACACCAGGGTGAAGGCAGGGTGAGTGATGGAATGAGTGCAGGAGAGAGACCGTTACCATGTCAGCAACAGAAACAAAGCAGAAACTAATAGAACAAGTGAATTTATGCATTCCTTTGAGACCGACAGACCTTTAGACACGTTAAAAACTGGAAAAAGGGGGAGGGAGGAACAAAACAAACAAGCAGGGATTGCAAGGAGTTAGGACAAGAAAGATTTTCAATCTGCTTATGAAGTAGAGTGAATACCAAATGGTGAGAGGACAGGATGCTATACTTGCATTTAAGAAGGGGGAAAACATATAAATACAGACTTGCTAGTTTTGCCTCACTAACATGCGAGTCTTCACAAACAGTCTGGGAAACAGCCTTTCTGAAGAGAGTCCAAAGAAGGGCAACGAGGCTGGTGAAGGGGCTGGAGAACAAGTCCTATGAGGAGCAGCTGAAGAAACTGAGGTTGTTTAGCCTAGAGAAGAGGGAGCTGAGAGGAGAACTCATCACTGTCTACAACCACCTGAGAGGAGGCTGTAGCAAGTTGAGTGTTGGTCTCTCCTCCCAAGTGACAAGCAACAGGACAAGAGGAAATGGCCACAAGTTGCACCAGGGGAGGGTCAGACTGGATATTAGGAAAAAACCCTTCCCTAAAAGGTGGTCAGGCACTGGCACAGCTGCCCAGGGAGGTGTCTGAGTCACCAACCCTGGAGGTGTTTAAAAGACAGATGAGTTTCTTAGGCACGTGGTTTAATAGTGGATAGGTATGGTTGGACTCAATGATCTCAAACGTCTTTTCCAACCAGATGATTCTATGATTCTATAAGTCATGGAGACAAATGGAAGACAATCAAAAGCAGGAGAGGTTTGGCACTTGGTGCTACAGTAGCTTACACAGAGATTCAGTTGTGGGAACACAGGCACGTCATGCCATCGGGGTGTCAAGAGGACCCCTGCACCAGGCTGGTATATGCAGCACAAGCCCGTGGGCCGACATACATCTGCAGTAACAGCTGGAAGATAAGCAGGCTACTTGACAATGCCTAAACCAGTACTACCTCCACTGAAGCATACAAATCCCCATGCTGATGTCTCCCTTCGACGAGACACTTGGTTCTTAGGTAGGTTAGACACATTATGTTGTCCTATCTATTTCAGCGGGGTCACCCCACTGATAATTAAGCTTGTACTCCATCATTCCAATGTTAAGGTGTCTGAAAGTCAGAGGACTGTACAGTGAGCAGGGAGCTGGAAGCACGTTACAGAGCAGCCTGTCAGGCAGTAACCCTATTGTATTATTAATGTCCAAAATCCCTCAGAAGAAATCTGAAAGAAAGCGTGGTGGTGCAGAACACAAGCTGGGAAGCTGCAATGTAGAGGAAGATTAGGATATCACACAGAAAAGTCGAAAAACCTTGAAGACTAGAAAAGAAATGCAATTCAAAATACAGAGTGTGTGTGTATGGGAAATTAACAAATACTATTCTTGCAGAGGGCAGCTTACCACTGGGAGAACTCCAAAAGAAGAGAGATCTTGATGCATCAAATCAGTCACAGTGTGAAGCAGCCATGGGAGAAGGAGACTGGAAGCCCAAAATGCATCAAGAAAGTACTTTCAGAAACACAAAGAACCAGTAATCTCTTTGCGTGGCGAGACCTCAACTGTACTGCTGTGTATCACTTCAGCCATCAAGTTCAAGGAAACAGATTTATCTGGAGCTGTTGCACAGAATGAGTGCACAGGAGTGACTTACGAGGTGGGACAACATGGTGAAAGGAGACTTAAGCAACAACTTATATAGCCAAAGTAAACAAAGGCGTTGTATTTACTGACAGCAAGCACCATGGAAGAAAAGTAAATACATTACGGATAAAGGACTCTGTTAGTACAGAAACTAAAAAATAGAAAGAAAAATGCAAAAAAAGGCTGCATGGGTCATGATTCCACTCAAGCCTGTGAAAAAAAACCAGACATATTAAAGCAGCAAAGCTCCAGGGCAGCTTTTCAAGCAAAACAAGGAGTTAAAGGACAACAGGAACTGCTGCAGGTGATGGTCAGGGCAGCTCACCCCAACAAAAATAATCAGAAATAAACACACATACATAACTAGGCATGAGTACCTGTTTAGAATGACAAGAAACCCATCTTTCTTGGAACAGAAAGGAGTCTTTGCTGCACAATGTACCTGCTTCACAGTAAGTAGAACTGGAAGCCTCAATACCCAAGCGGCACAGATGCAGACAGCCACCTTGCAGCAGGTTGGTTGCAAATGAAGTGATCCCACAATGCAGCTACAACAGCCACATGGGTGGGTAAGGCATTTTTAGACATGTTGCACCGCTCATCAGAAAACAGGGCCTCTCATAAGCATGCTGAACAGTCCTCCTTTGCCTTCACCATTTCCCCCAGCAAGATTCATCACACAAAATTTAACATGAAGCTTTCATGTTTGCTGTTGCCTGTTGCGATCCAAGTCAGTCACTCTTTGTGCTGCAACTTATTATCACTCATTAAAGAAATGGTGCTCTGAGGGTGTTTTCTCCCTTTCTATTTAAGCATAAAGCAGGAAAAGAAGGAAGACTTCTCTTGTAGCCTGCTGCATCTAAACCCTCTGTGCCAAGTTCCCAACAAGAGAATCATCTTTTTGGTTGCTGTTGTTGTGAAGTTCAAAGCCTCTGGAAACAGACAGCAGTAATGGAAAGGTTGGCAGATTTAGCTAAGAATATTGCTAATGTTTACTTTATTAAAACAAAACAAGCAACACCACACAATGAAATCAGGCCACTTCATTTTATATATTTAGGCTCTGGCCCAAAAATGGACTGAAGGCAATGTATAAATAGAGGCTTTGTCAAGAAGCAGCGTGGTGTAACCTTCAGCCACAGAGCAGCTCTGTCCCTATCACAACAGCTTTGGCCAGGCTCACAACCAGCAGCTTCCCAAACCTGTCTGCAGCACTGCACTGTGGAGCATACACCAGTTTTACAACTTGCAGCTTCCTCAAGGCAAGGACAGAATGTGTATACCTATGGACTGCACGTGTCAGCATGCGCCCTGCTCATAAACAGGGCTGCCTGCAGTAATATACTAATTATAGTCTGGCTGGCAATCCCAAATTGTTTCAGAGCAAGACTGCATGTAAGCCTTGCCAGGGAAGAGGCTCACTCCCAGCATCAGCCAGGGCCATCACCTGGGTGTGTTCCAAGAAGACAGAGGACCACCCAGCACAAAAGACATACCACGGGGCTCTATCAGCTTACATCTGCAGAGAAGTAACAAACAGTTTACTGCTATTTTGATCTCTCACCCTCAATCCTCCACTTCCTTTGATGACCATAACCTCTCTGATGCAAAGTCAAATACATATTTGAAACGTCATGCAATAAATCAAGCCCTGGCCGCTGAACCAAGGCACCTACAAGCCCTTGCCATACAGATCTCAAGCAAAGCAGCGTGTTGAACTGGTTGCAGGGTAACAGTCTTGTGCCAGCTGACGCCTCAAAGAAGTGCAGAGCTCTGTGGGATGGCACAACATTGATAAACATGCAGCACATGGTCACAAACAACATTTAGAGCTGGTCATACTAGTAGTGAGTTACAAACACGCCACAGAAGT